>OY744538.1:35579417-35819417 GCA_963556195.1 Sepiola atlantica | reverse complement strand
GGGTTAAGGTTCGGGTTGATTAATTGGTGTTAGGGTTATGGTTCGGGTTGATTAATTGGTGTTAGGGTTAAGGTTCGGGTTGATTAATTGGTGTTAGGGTTAAGGTTCGAGTTGATTAATTGGTGTTAAGGTTAAGGTTCGAGTTGATTAATTGGTGTTAGGGTTATGGTTCGGGTTGATTAATTGGTGTTAGGGTTAAGGTTCGAGTTGATTAATTGATGTTAGGGTTCCGGTTCGGGTTGATTAATTGGTGTTAGGGTTAAGGTTCGGGTTGATTAATTGGTGTTAGGGTTAAGGTTCGGGGTGATTAATTGGTGTTAGGGTTAAGGTTCGAGTTGATTAATTGGTGTTAGGGTTAAGGTTCGGGTTGATTAATTGGTGTTAGGGTTAAGGTTCGGGTTGATTAATTGGTGTTAGGGTTAAGGTTCGGGTTGATATATTGGTGTCTAATGACTATGGATCAAATTCAGTAAAAATCTGAAATATTTCAATTTTCAAATGAAAGGCTGCGCATATATTATGTCCCCTAAAAAATTTTAATGAAAGGTTGCGCATATATTATGTCCCCTAACCGATTTTCAAATGAAAGGTTGCGCATATATTATGTCCCCTAAAAAAAATTTTATGAAAGGTTGCGCATATATTATGTCCCCTAAACAATTTTTAAATAAATGTTGCGCATATATTATGTCCCCTAAAAATTTTCAAATGAAAGGTTGCGCATATATTATGTCCCCTTAAATTGTTTATAAATGAAAGGTTGCGCATATATTATGTCCCCTAAAAATTTTCAAATGAAAGGTTGCGCATATATTATGTCCCCTAAAAATTTTCAAATGAAAGGTAACGCATATATTATATCCCCTAAAAATTTTTAAATGAAAGGTTGCGCATATATTATGTCCCTTAAAAATTTTCAAATGAAAGGTTGCGCATATATTATGTCCCCTAAAATTTTTAAATGAAAGGTTGCGCATATATTATGTCCCATACACAATTTTCAAATGAAAGGTTGCGCATATATTATGTCCCCTAAACAATTTTCAAATGAAAGGTTGCGCATATATTATGTCCCCTAAACAATTTTCAAATGAAAGGTAACGCATATATTATGTCCCCTAAATTGTTTTAAATGCTCAAAAGAAACTGAAATTTAGGAAATATGTATTAATTGATGTTTAATCTTTACTGTTAAAATTTCGCAAAAATCGGAAGTACCTGAATTTTCACGAAGAGATTCCACCTCATTTAACCCCTTTTTGCATAAAACTGAATTAAACTAAATATAGCTCATATTGGAGCCCTTACGCCTAGCAGCTGTGTTACAAAATTCAATCAGTACGACACATGGTGGGCGATTGTGTTTTTCTGACCCTGCTCTGTCGGCTAAGGTATGGTTTTGTTCAGTTTCAGGGGTTCACACAATCCCAGGCTTTACCATCCCATTAAAAAGAGGTTAAGTTATTGCTAATCGCCTGAGGCGCCCATACCGAGGAATACTGGCGGAGCTGCTCAGCCATTTTTAGTAGGCCAGAGCGCGCTAATCCTAGTGCGCTGTTTTTTTAAACGACACCTGATCTTGTGTAGGACCCCATGAAGAGGCGATAAATAAAATACTGATCCGTTTATTAGTTTATGAGATGAGAAATGATTGGAAGAGTGGAATATTTTCGCACCCTATATTCCACTCTTCCAATCATTTCTCATGTCATTCACCCTTCCTATAACATCACAGGTATTATTTCGCAGAATAAGGAAGGAGAATAAGAGGATACATAAATAAATGACGTAAATAAAGAAGAAAATGATCAACAGTGCGCTACGTCGTTAGATCTCGACAATTAAAAAAATAAATTTTAATAAAAAATGTTAGTATACAACTGAAAAAGGTTTGTTTCTCAATTTTTGAGATGAGGATTGATGATTTGTATAACTTCGATTATTCGGACTACTGTTCTCATCTTGAGTGTTATCAGCCGCTTTAACATCCGGCCTTCTTCAGGTGTATCTTTTCGAACTCAGGAATGTTTCTGTCGAATTCTGGAATTTCAAAACCTACTACTCTCCAAAAATTTCACACCTACCCACAACAAAATTTTCCCGCTCCTCCCTCACCCATTTCACCCTTCTGACTACTTCTCTCACACTCTTACCCACCTACCCCTCCCACTTTCAAACCACCTTCATTTTTACAATTTTTTTCTAAAACCATGACATTACCCACACACCAAAATCACAGAGCCTCCCCGCTCCCCTCCTCTTTCCCCACCCGTTCACTTCTTCACTAACAGCCATCCACATTATTTCCGTTCACCCCTACCCCTCCACTTTTTCACTCAGAACCATCCTCATTAATTTCATTCCATGCTACTGACTTCACTTAGCCCGGACCTCGGGCCTGAGCACCTAGTAGTGGCTACTACTTTTTCTCATCAACCCATCATGTCAACCCAATATTTTCACGTACTTGCATGACATTTTTCTTAAAATTATCATCCTGAGGAAGTCTTACAAATAAAGACGAAACGTTGATGAATATATAAAAAAAACATCCTTTTTGGTTTTTCCTTTTTCATTTCCCATTACGTCGGATTACCTTCATCCTTCCTTTATATATATATATATATATATATATATATATATATATATATATATATATATATATATATAAATTACCCTCAAGTGAATTCGATTTTTTATAAATAAATTATAGCATTTATTAACTATTTAAAAAATATTACTGAATTAAAATTTATAAATGTCGACACAACTTTTAGGGTGTACTAGCTCTGAACTGAAAAATTCTAAATGACGTACTAATGGGTTTCCTCGCATGTACGTTTGCTCTCTTCTTTCTTTTTTATTTGGTTTTCGCTCCAAAATGAAGCACTATATAGTGTAGGGTTTTTTTTCAAGACATTTTAATCCAAGAACTTTTTACTCTTTTGTGAATTTTTCTGATGATTTTGTAGTGTTGCAGAGACGATATTGACATAAAAATGTTGTTTAGCTCGCGGCAAATGAAATGAACCGTAAAAAGAACATCTCACAGAAATGTTATGTTTATTTGGAAATGTGAAAAAATAAAATTAAAAATAATAAAATAAAAACATGATTATTGGAATATAAAATGAGAACCTGAATTATATGTATGTATGTATGTATGTATGTATGTATGTATGTATGTATGTATGTATGTATGTATGTATGTATGTATGTATGTATGTATGTATGTATGTATGCTAAACCAGATCTTAGAGTAAATTTTAAAAATAAAAGAAATATATACTAGGAGGCGGCTAAGATCAAAGTGTAGTATATGTTCGGTCTCAATAGATCATCCCTCAGTAATTTATTTTTCCCTTTACGTAGGGGATTGGTGTATTGTCCATCACATCAGATGTCTTGATTCGTGAGGGAGTTCCGACGGAACCATACAGGTGTTCTTGCTCCCAATCTAAAGTACCCATTTTGGGGGAGCTAAATTACCCCTACATTAAAAAGTCGATCTACTCAAGCTTTGCCCTCGTGATGTGGGGGGGAGGCATATAAATAGAGACTAATAGTTAGGGCGGAGTAGAAACACGAAATGGCGGTATTAAAAATGAGGTGGTGGTCACGAATTCCTGCAAGGTTGGCAGTATGTGCATATTAAACATATCGATTTGAATATGATAAAAGCTTCAAAGAATGTTAAACATGTATTCATACGCCAGATACGCTGTTTATTTTTCTTGCTCGCTTGTACTATTTCTCTCTCTCTCTCTCTTCCTCTCTCTTTCTCTCTCTCTCTCTATCTCTTTCTCTCTATCCGCTTTCTTTTGAGTCTGATTGTCGAAAGATCAACATAAGGACCCGAGGCGCCTGTTGCATTGTTCGTATTGTTCGGCGCTGAGACTGAATGACGAAAGATGGCGGTGTCGCGCATGTCATTTGAATAAATTTGAAGAAATAAGACAATCGCCAATGCGTTCTAATGTTAATGATAAAACTACAAAATACCACCGCTTTTTTTACTTCTTCTCTTCCTCCCTCCTCCACCCCTTCTTCTTCTCCCCCTCCTTCCTACTCCACTCCTTCTTCTTCTCCTCCTCTTCCCCCTTCTTCTTCTCCCCTCCTCCTCTTCTTTCTTCTTCTCTTCTAGTTTTTTTTTTTACCTCTCTTTCTGTGAAAATATCTGAACGGGAAGTCTATTTGAAAGTGTTACGAATAGAAATAAATAAATGAATGAATGAAATAGGGTGAATGCCTGAATGGAATGAATAGGACGACACGCACAAAAAAAAAAAAACGAGAATTAATTTTATTCAAAAAAGAAAAAATGGAAAAAGAAAAACAGAATTAGACAAAAGAAAAGAAAAATAAACCTTTTTTCAGCCATGTTGAATTTATTCTCCTTCTCCTTCCCATAGATTCATTTTATTTCCTCTCCTTCTTTCTTTCTTCCTTCTTTCCTTTCTTCTTCTTCTTCTTCTTCTTCTTCTTCTTCTTCTTCTTCTTCTGTAGTATTCTATTGAATAAAATAGAATGGGTAAAAATACCAACCCAGAGCGTCGGTAATGTAGGATGAGTTATTATGAGCTTCTGAATTAACTTACAAACATTGAACGACATAATATCTTCGCAAGGACGACTCTGCTCTCTTTAACACGAATATCAACATCATACGTTTGAATGATTCATGTATTCCGGAAATCGTCGCCATCTTGAAACGAAACCTTTCAACTAGTTTAGAGCCTGAAATTATTATATTTTAGATAGGGACTATGCTGATGTCCTTCACAATGGTCAAGGGTGATAATGTTCCTATAGATGACCCTTTTCTGGGTAGCTGATATCTTCATAAATAATGGGGCGATTATCTTTTCAATGTTAAATCTAGTCTATTTGTAATCACTCAAGATTCAATTTCTTATCTATGAGTTGTTTTTAACTTGAGCATGTTTGTGGGTGGTTTAAGCGCTTCTATCTATCAGGATCTTACATTATGATTCACTAAGGTCTAGTCATCAACTGTCTATTCGACTTGCATTTACGTCACATGATTAAACGAACCAATCAGATATCTACTCTAATATTGGGCCACGGCTGACCCGAAAGTTATAGCATATCAATTATACTTAAAAACCAGTTTCACCTGGAAAATCATATTGACACTTAACTTTAAAATTATATTACTTTCAAATACTGTTTAACAGGGTCAGAGCTGTTATTCGGATATCCAGTAGTAACGTCAATCCCTAGATGTGTGCCCTAAAATTGGTTTTGATAAGCTAATTCAAAGAAAGAGGGTGAAAGAGATAAATAGCGAGAGGGGGAGAGAAGGAGTGATTTGGGGGCTTGTAACCAGAAACGATTCAAGGACTAAATAGCCTACAATAGACCAGCCTTTAAATGTACGTCCTAGAATTGTTTTTGATAAGCTAACGTAGAGAGGGGGGGTGAGAGATATACAATGACAAAGAGAGGGGGGTTGAGGGCTTGTAATCTGAACTGGTACATTTAGTACCGTAAGCGAACCCTTAAATGTGCGGCCTGGAATTGTTTTTGATTAGCTCATTTTGAGCGAGAGAGAAAGAAAGAGTCAGACAGGTAGAGAGAGGGAGACAGAGAGAGCCAGTTATAGAGAGACGGATAGAGAGAGAGAGAGAGAGAGAGAGAAAACCGATGCAAGGCGATTTAATAGCATAGGCAAGACCTTAAATGTACGTCCTAGAATTGTTTTGAATAAGCTAATTTAGAAAGAGAGAAAACAACAAAGAAAGAGAGAGAGGGGACAGAGAGACAAGCAGACAGATAGACAGTGATAAAGAAGAGGAGGGATAAATTTGAAGGCTTGTAATCAGAACCGGTACAATCCCTTCAATGTACGCGCAAGAATTGTTTTTGATAAGCTAATTTAAAGAGAGAGAGGGGGAGAGAAAGTGAGTGAGAGTGAGATGCATAGATTCAGGGGCTTGTAACCAGAACCCGTGCAAGGCTATTTAGTATCATAAGCCAGAGAATTTTGATCCGACACTTAATTTTTTTTTCGAGACTTAAATGAGCTTGGAATTCTAATTCTGGAGAAAACTGATCAACTCGCTACTCTGGTGCCCCCTCTCGACGCAAATTCACTAGACCAACTCGACAATCAGCTAAATCCCATCCATTCACTGTGGAGGTCCCCAGATGCCGGAGAGCTTTCTACTCCAATAGCTTCTTTCCTCGTGCTGCTGGCCTCTGGAACTCCCTCCCGGCTCCCTGTTTCCCCGACAGTACTGACATGCAGAAATTTAAAACTAATGTAAACAGACATCTCGCTGCGCAGCTCCCAATTTAGGTTGACAAAAAAAAGAAAACAACATTCTCCCTTTTTTCTTAGTAGCCCCTTACGTCTACAGTGGCGGCCTGCCTTGTTTGGGGTGAACTATGTTAAAAAATAAAATAAATAAATATATAAAATAGTGAAAATATAAAGCAACCAATTACATTAAAGAGTTTACCATAAATTCAAAAGATCAACGCCATACACTCTATAAGCATGTATTTATCTTCGTAAAAGAATAGAGCACTCCGGGTAGCTGATCATTGCGAATATATCAGCATTTATATATTTATCTTAGTGGTCACGCCTGAGTGGTTAAGGTTCTTAACTGCTGATAAGGAGATCGGATTTCGAATCACAGTTTCTAGCCACACCAAAGAACCGTGGTACGGCGAAACAGCTGTATGTCGATAAACAAACACGCACGCATACACACACGCACGTGTATATATGTATATTTCGTCATCATACGACTCATCAGTGTAGCTATATACAGCTTGCCCGCCGGCCGCATAATTCGATTCTTAGACCTCTGTTCACACCAAATCTGTTCGTATTCTTTGCCTCACAACGAGGGCAAAGTTGGACACAAGGTCGGTATTTAATGCGGGGAGAATCCAGCTCCCCAAAAGGGACACTCTGGATTGTAACAAAAATAAAAAAAAATTCTCATTATAGAAGGATTTCTCCTTCATTGACCGAGGAAATAATAGACTAAGTGTAGTACCGGAACAGATACTACACTTTGCTCATTGTTAAAAAATCCAAATGAAACGTCCAAATCGATGCGGCCACCGGCAATGCTTCAGAAATTAGAGCGAAATATATCATATGTTATATATATTTCTGGCTGACGGAACAAGAGCATGCCATGGATTAAATAAAGGGTTCCGTTCGAAATTTCGTCCAGATTCCCGAGTTTGACAGAAATATTCCCGAGTTCGAAGAGATACACCTGAAGAAGGCCGGGGTTACAGCGACCGAAACGTTGTGATAATAACACTCAAGATGAGAAATGTAGTCCGAATAAGCAAAATTATGCAAATATATCATATGTATCATTACAATATAGTAAGTTTCAAAGAGTGTTCACTTTCAATTGAACGAACTATATACGAGCGGTACTCAACCGGCGTTGCCTGTGTGGAGATAAATAGTTTTTCGGAAGATGTTTTTCGGAACAAATAGTGTTAAATACACTCATGTTTACAGTTTTTTGCCTTGAAAGGAAAGTTAAAAAATAACATCCGTAATATGAGATCAATAAAAGTTAGCGTTGTGTTGTTACTAAAATACTTAATACGGCATAATCACGTTGACACACCGGCTCCCGTTAGAATCACTGAAGTTAAGCAACGTTGAGCTTGCTCAGTACTAAATGGGTGAACGTTTGGCAATACCAGGTGTTGCATGTGCTCTCCACTTATCTCGGCATTGTTTCAAGTCGTCCTGGATGTTCTCCTTGCCACTGAAATTAAGCAGTGCTGACTCAGGAAAGGTATGGTTGAGGGTTGCGCAACCCTTCCTTCACAATTGCGCGCGCAGGCACCCTTACAGGGGGTATCCATTGTCTCTCAAGACTGAACGGAGGACGAAAAGAATTATGTTGCTTACAGACAGCTGTAAAACGGCGAATAGTTTTAACTAATCGAAACGAATTACAATTATTAAAAGAAAAACGATTTATTTTAAATCCTAAACATACCAATAAAAATAATTATTTAATTTTTTCTGAAGAACTAAAAACTATAAAAGAAAAGATGACTTGTCTTGAAGAAAAAACGACATTTTCTTTTAATTTAAAGATGTGCTAAAAAATCAGACATCTAGAATTAAAAAAATACTTTTTATATACATTAATCAGTGAGCTATTCTTTCTTTAATTTTATTTTTGTTTCCTGTAACGAAGAACAATCTACTTTAAAAAATGAATTTCGTTTCTTTACGTTCAAATATATTTCAGTTATATAATGGACCTTACCAATCATTGTCCCTAGTGACCTTAGATGGAATCGAAGAAAAATTCGATGGTTTCTTTAAATTCCTTGAAAATGTCACCCCTGGTATGAATGTTCTAACTCTAAACATATATGTTTATATAACACACAAGCAAACATTGACTTTTATATATATGGAAGATATGTATATAGGATCTTCAAAAAGTCATCATCGATTTTAAAATATTAATAGAATAACAACTATATTAATGACTAGCAGGGCTACCCGGCATTGCTCAGGGTTTCTATTAAAATTTATATTTCTCTCCATCTGTTTCTCTATCTTTTTCTCTTTCCCCCTACCCCTCCACCTCATTCTGTTTTGTCCATCCCATTCCACTCTAGCTGGGCATACATACACATACACACAGACAACTCAACTTTATATAGATTCTTTGATGAATTAATCGGTATAAGATAATTAACTCCTGGATAAAAAAATCAGTTACTTCCCTTTAGTTAATAAAATAGCTGAATAAAATCACTGGAAAACCAACCGCTCACTAATGAAATATTGATATGTTTGCCCCCAAAGAATGAATAATGTTTTTTTAGATATTATTCAACCGGGCAATGCCGATCAAGAATATACCAACTTTGTGAGTTTTTGTTTTATAGTTTGTCTACTTTTACCTGAACACACACATACATACATACATACATACATACGCACATACATACATACATACATACGCACATACATACATGAATACATACATACACACATGCATATACATGCATACATACATACACATATACATACATACACACATACATATACACATACATACACACATACATACATACACACATACATACATATATACATACATACACACATACACACATACATACATGCATACATACATACATAAATACATACATATACATGCATAAATACATAATACATACATATACATACATACACAACTGCCCTTTATATAATAGATAAAACCAAAACTGATGCACTAAAAAAATAAGAGTAAATATGTATTTTATTGCATCAGTGATCATTTTTATTGTGCCATCTTATTTTTTATCGCCATTTTGATGCATACAACATAAGAACGTGTTAGAATAGTTATAATTATGGCGAAGAAGCGCCTCTTGATTTTTTTCTTGTTTGTTTTTTTTTGTTTTTCAAAATGAAATTTTCAGAAGTAGACCGCAAACAATCGATCAATTAAAATCATTTATTGAATAAAAAAGTAAGAGATAACTCCGGAATTTTTGGAAAATATAATGCAATCATTCGTGATCCGTTTGCAGAAATATGTGGCGAGTAGTGGACATTCAGTTGAATGACGTACATTTTTAATATATATTGTTCACTGTGCATGAATTTTGTTATTATCATAAATACTGTTTAGATGTTATTCAAATCTTTAAATAGATGATGGCTTTTGAACACTGTATAAAAGTTTATTTCCTCATTCCGTTATGGATAAGGGAAACAATTCAGTTTGAACACAAATAGTTAAAAGAAAACATTCAAGATTGTTTACGAGATGAATATATGTCACGCTTGAAACAGGGTAGATCACTCCGTCTGCCATTCAATGGTAACGAAATAAGACATACGATTGTCTCGTAAATTTAATTCATACACAGACATACAGAGAGAAAGAGTGAGGGGAGTAAGTGCCTTTTAGTGTGTTTGTGTGTCTGTGTGTGCGGCATTTCTTGGCTGAGCAGCTCAACGCAAACTGACCGTAAATAAGTCGGTGTTAGAGGCGCCATCAAGTCGCCAGTCACACCTCTGTGTTTTGACTAAAAAATGGAAAATGGCGCTGATTAATTTAAACCAGTTAGTAGAAGTTTGACAAGAATGAAGTGTCTTTTTGTTATGCTAATTTATTTTTATAGCGCCACAATGAAGAGAGGATGGATTCAAAACGCTCATCCCCGCCTATGTTTGTCTGACCAACTCTAGATCCTGTTATGTATAGATGCACAAGCGTGCACACCCGATAGGTGGGGTGCGGTGCGTGATTCGTGTAATTGTCTAATGTCGCCAGACTGCGGAATCGGCTGTAGCGAATTTGGATCCTATCGGATCCATGAAAGTTAATTACACGGTAATAATGTTAGTAAAGGAACAAACCTACGATCCCTCAGCTATAAGTAAAAAAGCAACTTCTGTTTCACTAAACGTATACAACTAGTAATGCTAATCCGTATCGTGCTTCAACAGTAAATAACCCCAAAATGGGTTGATATGACGTAAAACAGACAAACCCCAATTTCCATCCCTCTCTCCTTCTCTCTCCTATCTCCTTCTCTCTCTTTCACTCTCTTCTCTGTCTTCCTCTCTTTCTCTCCCTCTCTCTCCCTCTTCTTCTCTTTCTCTCTTTCCACCCTTACTTCTCTACCTCGCTCCCTTTCTGTCTCCTTCACTTCCTTCTCTATACCATTCTCTCTCTCTCTCTTCCTATTTTCCCTTCTTTCTCCCTTCTTCGTTCTCTCATTCTCTCCCTCACTCTCCCTTTTTTCTCATTTTCTCTCATTATCTGTCTTTCTCTCTCTAGTCTCCCTTTTCTGTCTC
The DNA here is from genome assembly GCA_963556195.1 of Sepiola atlantica. Classification (NCBI taxonomy): domain Eukaryota; kingdom Metazoa; phylum Mollusca; class Cephalopoda; order Sepiida; family Sepiolidae; genus Sepiola; species Sepiola atlantica. The sequence continues at coordinate 35,808,568 of OY744538.1, read as the reverse complement.
TCCTTCTCTCTTCCCCACTCTATCTCCCTCTCCATCTTCTTTTATTTCCTCTCATCGTTCTACAACGAAATATGGATTCAGTTACCCAATGCAGCCTTCCACACCGATAACAAGGACTACGCGGTAATTTATTTTTATAAGGCTGGCTTGTTTTTTTTTAAGCGTGAAAATACCCTTTTTTGCTTTGAATAGTTTTTGGATGAGAGTTGAATTTCGATTTTTTCCGTACTTTTCGTATGTGTGCAACGCCTGACTCTTCGATGTCGTTCGAATCCTGCTTAACACTAATAAATCGTTGGGAGTCCTCGGCTAATTTCTGCAGTGTTCGGTTCATTTTCTAATTTATCTAGAACTCTACGTCTTATGTCAGCGTCTTTTCTTAATACCAATCCTTGAACGCTAATTAAGCATTTAAAATTATCAGCACTAAGTTCGGATAATTTCAGTGCTTTTTTACTACTAATGCGAACGTTGAATAATCTTCGGCGTCTTTCTTTATCAGGTTTAAACACTTCCAGCGTTTGTGAAACAACGAAGTCTTTGGGCTAAAAAGCTCCGTTAAAAGTTTGACAGCTTCTGCAAAAGTCAAATCGCTACTCCTTCGAGGCAAAATGAAATCCACGAACTTATTATTTCGGTGGTGCCTAATTTCTTAAATAATAGGCGAACTTTTTTAGAGTCTGCCCAGTTTTCGCAATCAATTTTATATAAGTCTTCATATCTTCTAAAATACGAAACAAACGTTTTCTCCTTATCAGGGAATACGTGAACTAATCGATCGCACTCCACACGGCGTTCTGCGAAAAATCATTATCGTTTTCGTTACATGTTGCTCTAGAAGTCTATATTCTGCTTTTTGTAGCCTATCATCGGCTTTTTTCTCTATAAGCTTTTCATTTTGCTCTAGAAGAAGCTTTTGAAATCTTTCTTCAGTTTCTGTTGCTATTGCATTGGAAATTTACTAATTCTACAGCCGTCAGCTAAAATTCTTCCATATTTTAAAGTGTGTCCTATTTTAGAAATTAAATGTTTCCTTTTCGGGTACGGCGTGTTAAAAAAAGTTATTTTCTTAAGATTATACTTGCTAGACGAAATTTTAGTCGTAAAAAGAGTATAAACCTTCTTTTTATCTATTAACAAAAATCACTTTTTAGTACGTTTTTACGCGTAGTGCGTAGCCGTAGAATTTGCGATCGGCACTTTAGTCAAAGAAAAAATAAAAATACGGTTTCAATGTTTTTTCCTTCTTCCGGCAGAAATAACTTTCTCACATTTAGAGAGAGAAAATATGTATTCCTTTATTGTTAAATATAAAAACAGTGTCGGAATAGCAATTAAGAAAAAATATCACTGACCTTTCTTCAATTAAGAGAATAATAAAGTTATTCTTATGTGTTCTTTCTTTTTTATTTTTCCACCGGTAAGCTAATTTTTAAAACTCGGACGTTGTCTCGTGAATTTGTAGTAGATTTCTTTGAATTTTTTTCTTTTTTAAGGTTTTCCTTAATCAATTTTGTCGCCCGTTGTGGCGTCCATTTTAAAAGGTTCTTCCGAACCTGTTACTGTAACTACGCTGTCAGTACTTGTAGTGGTGTCAGTTTGAAATTTCAAATCCCACGTTGCCGGTCGTTGTGGGGATTTTTTTAAGGTTCTCAAGAAAAATCCTTAATGTTTTTGTTGTTTCCCGTGTAAATTCGAATATTTCGGAGCCAGTTTTTGTTATGTCATTTTTAAGGAGTTTTTTTTTTCGAGTTATGGGTCCCCGTGTAAATTAGAATATCTTGTCGACAGTTGTTATAGTGGCGGGGTTCTCTGTAAGTTCGAATATCTGATCGCCAATTGTTATGGCCTTGTTTAGGAGCCGGAATAAAAACACGGGCACGGAGTTTAGGTATAACAAGTACATTGGAGAAAAATATATACAACAAAAAAGCAAGAGAAGTGGATCGTCTCTCCTGACTGCCAGTGTAGACTGGAGTTGTGCAGCTATGTAATTCTTTCCCACCGCAGGAATATATGACACACGGTCGGAAGGTGGTGGAGAGTCAAGCCAGCGCCACTAAAGAAGGAGCACTCTGGCCTAGCAAAAATAGTCTGGGCACCCCCGTCGTAAAGGCGCCTCAGGTAGCAAGCAATAAACTTACTCCTCCCCAAAGAGGGGAGGCAAGGCCTGGGAGGGTGCACCTCCTAGGAAAACCCACAACAGTATACCTCAGCCCGACAGATAAAAGGCCACTGAAATGGCCTAGTTCCTGCCGGACAGATTGTCAAGAACGGATTATCGACTGGTATTACCCCATCCCGACGTCCTCCATCAACCAAAGTTAATGAGAGACTGATAGGGCTGGGGTTGCGCAACGGTATTAAATTCCCTCCCACCGCAGGAATCGGGAAGGTGGGAAGATCAAGCCAGCGCCCCTAAAAAAGGAGCACTCTGGCCTAGCAAAAATAGCCTGGGCAGCCCCGTCGGCATTCCCCGGTCAGACGCCTCAGGCAGCAAGCAATAAACTGACTCATTCCCAAAGAGGGGAGGCGAGGCCTGGGAGAGTGCACATCCTAGAACAACTCAGGACAGTATACCTCAGCCCGGCAGATAAAAGGCCATCGAAATGACCCAGTTCCTGCCAGACTGATTGTAGAGAACGGATCCTCGACTGGTATAACCTCATCCCGACGAATCGGGCTGGGGTTGCGCAACACTGAGTAGCGTAATGCTCCCAGTATTTATTGAGAATGGACGAGTCCAAATGTTCGTCATAGGTCCGGCACCATAAGAGTGAAGCATAGTTAACCAGAAAAAAAGGAGTGGACAACACAGTTAACTGATACGAGATATATATAAAGAATAAGCATAATCTACCCTATCGAATTATATAAAGTGTTCGGTGTGAAATTTCCAGACAGTTATTAATTACAACAAAAGACACATAAAGAAGACCAAAGAACGGAGCGGCCTAAAACCTTGTAAACATAATAAGCAAACCCCATCTCAGAAACAACAAAGACGTCATTCTAAATATGCATTCATTCAATCTGCGCGTTTTTCATGCATAATTGGTAGACGACGGTGGCGTAGTGGTTAACGACACGGACTGATGACCAGGGTGAGCCAAGTTCGAATCAAGTTCTATTCCACAGAAACACTTTCACTTAGGATGTTGGCAACCTCCACGTCTCTTGTCTTTCTAGAAAAAATTATAATTAGAAAGATATCGGCGAAAAGATTCAGAATCATACGAAATGAATGGATGAACGTAGAATTCGAAGCTGTGGACACTGACCTAAACATTAGAAAACAACATTGATGCTTTTGAAAGGAATCTACTGAGAAGAGTCATCGAAATCAGCTGGTCTCGAACAAAGACCCCTACAGTCGCACTGGAGCAAAACCGAAGAGTGCTAATAGACTGCTGATAGACTTCAAAGGCATTACTATCCGCCGAAATATGTGGGTATTGTATAGAAAAAAAGAAACGCAGGATCATGTTTCTATAGATTCAATATTTGCTTTTAGTTATGAAACTTTGGCAAAAATCGGCATTATCACCTTCTGCAAACCTTAACAGATATACTTTCACTGTTGCTTCTGCAATTACCAGCTGGTGGGTTATCTGTCACTGTGCAAAGTCTAAAATAACGCATATTGAAGGGAGCACTGATGTAGGTTTAGGATTTAATGATTCTGCGGTCAGAAACATGTACACAAAAAAAGCACTTGAAGCCTTTTTAAAAAAACTACTAAAAGACCGACATAACTACACAAAGTGATAAAATACATCAAATCACTATCAGACTTTCACTTTGAAAACGACATGAACAAATCCATTAGTATCCTCGAAATTAGGGGTTTATATAGATACACTTTTGTTCACCTCCAACAAGACATACTGCCGCTGAGACGTAAGGGGACTACTGTAATTAGGGGGCAGATTTATAGGGGGCATCCTGAGTGGGGAGGTTTTCCAGCGAGATATTAGTTCAGATTATATTAAAATTTTGCCGAGTTAGTGCAGTCGGGGAAATCGAGAGCAGTGGGGGAATTCCAAAGGCAAGCGGTTCGAGGAAAAAAATCTATGAGAGTAGCAAGTTTTCCAGCATAGTGAAGGGTGGTATTTAGCTTCTAGTCAGGTTAGTCGGATGTATTTACACTGGGGGGGGGGTACAAGTGCAGTATGTTCGTCGGGGCACACCACGTGAATCTACTTGCAACATTACGGTGATGAGACAGAGGCTGGAGCTTGGTAGACAGCGCGGGACTTATTAGGTTTTAGACTCTTTTTTGCACCCTGTCCAAGAGGGAAAACCTAGTGGTTGGTGCACCAGCGCTAATGTGCCAACAATATTCCATGCATGGGCGAATTGTGGTTTTATAGAGTTGTGGCATACTGTCAGGTGTGAGAATATTTCTAGCCCGGTAGAGGGAGCCTACTTTCTTTGCAGCAGACTTGGTAGTATCTTCTATGTATTTATTACAAGTCATGTTACCTTTGAGTGCTAGCCCGAGAAGTTTAAACATCGGACTCTCGAAAAGGATGCTATAATCCATGTCAATCTGTCATTGGAAAGCTTTCTTATAATTGTTAAAGGAAAGGGGCTTTGCTTCGATAGAATTGAATGTGGCCATCTATTTTGGGCTCGATTTTACCACAAACGAGATGTCATTTTCTAAGGATATGGCTATTGATTTGGATATGTGTGCATTCGATTTGCCAACATCTCGAGAATATGACGTGGTGTCATTAGCAAATATACCCAAGTAAACAGAATGATATAACCAGGTTAACGAGCATCTAATTGTGATGCTTTATGTGCCCTACTGGATTTAATGCCATTTCGTATCGATACTACCTCGAGTGACTTTTTTCCGATCCTAGCCTATCTAATCACGCAATGTTATTTGCATAATAATGTGTTTGTTTTCCGATACGAATATACTGATTTTAAATAGAATTTTAGCCTTTAGATATGAGCAAAGTGTAGTATCTGTTCTGATACTGCACTTCATTTTTTCTGCCATCGATCAATGAAGGAGAAATCCTTCTAGACTCAGGATTTTTTTTTTATTTGTGTCCACTCCAGGATTTCCCCTTTTGGAATGATATATATCTCCCCATATAAAAATCGAGCTTGTGTCTAATTCTGCCCTCGTCGGGAGGCAAGTAAATAGGGGCACGGCTAAATTCTTATTCAGAGGATCTGGTCTCATTATAACTGATGCCATAGTCCGCGAAGATACAACATAATCACGTTCACATGCCCGTTCTCGTTAAATCACCAACGTTAAGGGGCGTTGAGCCTGGTCAGTGCCAGATGGGTGGCCATTTGGGAATACCCGGCGATGTATGTGAGAGGACGGCGACACTTACCTGCTAAAAAAAATTGCAAACGTCGTTAACATAATCTCGCCTGAACAGAATATACATGCGACTTAGGACGGGTTGTAAATATGATATTCCAAAGAAACTTCCTCATAAGGAGGAAGCCGGCTGAAACTGTCCAGGATGCGTGTCAAACCAAGATAGGACGGGGGGCGCAAGCTGTGCATTATACCGTTCACGCAAGCTTTGTAAGGTGTGGGGTCACCCATTTGTTCCTATGCCTCTTAGCTCCAATGTGATCCAGAGGGATGGTACGTGCGAGGGTTCCATCTATGGGTGAAATAGAATATTCCCTTGATATGATTGGAATTAAACCCGATGTTATGCATATATTTACACCATGCATAACTCAATTAAGCAAAAAACATAATTAAATATTTGTTATATATATATATATATATATATATATATATATATATATATATATATATATATATATATATATTAGTATTTGATGTATCCACATAAAATTTTATAAGGAGATATAATTTTTTATGTATCAATTTTCAGTATTTACTTCAGATTCCCCCCGGAGATGAAACGCAGGAGCCTCTGTGTAGCTTAATTGCCATAAATATATTTTCATAGCTTACTACTATGTGTATATATATATATATATATATATATATATATATATATATATATATATATATATATATATATACTGTTAATGGAGGTCTGATGTCTCACAAGTCAAAACCAAATAAAATACGTGAACGTTCATAAACATACCTCGTGTCTCTCACGTTCAAAACTAGCAATTCTGCGTAACTTAGGCAGTAATTCCACGAACGTCTCCAGGGGTGAATCCTCACTGGAATTAAAGTTGGGCACAATAACACAAAGAAAAGAAGAATTTGAAGAAATTACCTTTTATTGGGGCGTTGTCATTGCTTTCCCTTTCTGAGAGTTAATACGGGCGAACTATTACTTACTATTTACCATTCCATGAAAAATGCCAGTATACTGAAATCGTACACGCAGATAACATGATTTCATGGTTGAACTTTCTGGATCTCTGGGTTGCCTTGACTAATGATACTGAAATTCTACACACTTATAGAACCTATCAAATAAAAATTTTGTGCAAAGTTTTAACTAATTTGGTTTATTGGTTTTTGAGTTATGATTGATCAAAGAAATGAGATTTCCAGCATAGGCCATTCGTAAAGTCTATTCAGGGATAGAGCGCTCTCGCGCCTCCCTTGATTTGAATATATTATTTACCTCCTTGCCAGGAGGTTAGACACAATGTCAGATTTGGTTTTGAAAAGCCAGCAAATTAGGATAAGCGCACTTTCGCCTACAAAATAAAGTCTGAGTAGACCCGTCCGCATTCACCGATAGAGACGCCTCAGGCGATTCGCAATAAACTAACCGTTTCTCAGATAGAAGGTAACGCCTGGGAGAGTTGACCTCCTATGACTGCACAGAACCATACCTCAGCCCGATAGCTCCAAGCCACTGTGGGACTGATTTCTATCATAATTCTATGATATTTTTTTAATGGAAATCGGTCCAGACAAGGCATGAAACCACTTGATATAAGGAGCTATAAAAACATAAACAATACTACTTCAAGGTCAACAACAAGCCAACGATTAGATAATTGATAGATAGATAGATAGATAGATAGATAGATAGATAGATAGATAGATAGATAGATAGATAGATAGATAGATAGATAGATAGATACCGAGTAAACAGCCATTATTCCACTTTTGTCATAAGCATCGCTCATGGAATGTGAGAACTAAAGGACAAAATAAGGGAAGCGAGAGTTATGAGGCTGTCGAAAGTAAACCAAAGGTCCACTTTTTACTCTCCCTTGAATTTTAATATACTACGAACTTGAAGCATAAAAACTTGTATCGAAACGGCTGGATTCGGCATTAAAGAACGTGATATGCTGTAAAACAAAAAACAAACATAACTGGATCTAGAATTGGCCAGACAGAAATGGGTGGGTCGGGGATTATCGTTCTGAATTCATCCTCTCTTCATTATTGCGCTATAAAAATAAATTAACATAACAAAAAGACGCTTCATTCTTGGCAAACTCCTACTATTTGTAACGAACGCCATTTTCCTTTTCAGTCAAAACACAGAGGTGTGACTGGCGACTTCCTGGCGCCTCTAAAACCAACTTATTTACGGTCAGTTTGCGTTGAGCTGCTCAACTAAAGAATATATATATATATATATATATATATATATATATATATATATATATATATATATATATATACGATGACACTTTTCGTATGGAAATAAAAATCCAGAAAAGGCTTCTTCAACTTTATAAAAGCAAGTTTATTTCTAAAGAGATATATGAGAGAATACGACCTATCGGCTCTCAAAGGCCTAGAATGTACGGCTTACCCAAGGTTCATAAACCCAACGTTCCTTTACGGCCTATTCTATCAATGTTGGGTTCTGCACAACATGTACTTGGTAAATGGTTAGTTGATATTCTTAAGCCCGTACTTACTTTTTATTCGGACTATTGTATCTCTGATTCCTTTCAATTTGTGTCTTCTATACACAAATTATCTCTCTCAAAGGATACCGAGTTCTTGGCTTCCTTTGACATTAGTAGTCTGTTTACCAATGTACCTTTGGATGAAACCATTGGTATATGTGCAGATTATCTTTACCGCAGCCCCTTAAAGTCTCCACAATTTCCTGAACGAATTTTTGTTGAACTGATGGAACTTGCTACTAAATCAGTAGTTTATTTCAGTTTCAATAATATAATGTATCGGCCAATTGATGGTATATCCATGGGAAGCCCTCTTGGTCCATCGTTAGCCAACATTTTCGTTGGATTTTTGGAAAACCAATTATTTTCCAAGTGACCACGCCGGCTTTCTACACACGTTACGTTGATGACACTTTTGCTTGTTTTCCCTCACGGAGTGATGCTGACCAGTTTCTTCGTCTTCTTTGTGACTTGTATCCATCGTTGCACTTCACTATGGAGGTCGAGGATTGTGGTTCCTTACCATTCCTCGATGTTTTAGTGTCTAAATCTGGTTTATCATTTGAAACCTGTGTGTATAGAAAACCAACATTTACAGGCCTTTATCTGAATTGGTTTTCCTTCGCCCCAAGAGCAAGAAAAATAAATCTTATTGGTACTCTCACCTATCGAGCACCTATGATTTGTTCACCAACACGACTCGATGCGGAACTTGGTGAAATTACAAATATTTTTCTTGCTAATGGATATCCCATCAATACTATAAAAGGCACCATTGCACGTAAAGTTGCTTTATTTAATGGTGGTAAATTTATTGGCACGTCACATTGCCCTATTTATTTGAAACTCCCATGGTTGGGTTCTGACGGCCTTTACATTGTTAAAAGGATTTCTTCTACTCAACGTTGTTTTCCGGCAACCATGTTGAGAGTAGTTTACACAACTCGAACCTTTTTCTCTTCTTTTCGTAAGGATGTTTTGCCAGCCATTCAAAATAATTATGTTGTTTATAAATTCATGTGTCAGTGTGGAGCTGACTACGTTGGCAAGACATCCCAAAGATTAGAATTTAGAATATCCCAACACATACCACGTGATATTCGCCTACACAAGGTTTCAAGATTATCCGGGAATTTTCAGGCACAGGAATCAGCCATCGGTAATCACCTCGTTAGTACAAATAGTTGTTCTGACAACTATTCCGATGGGTGGTTTTCTGTTTTACACAGTGCCAGGTCGAACTACCATCTCAATAGTATTGAGGCGTTAGTTATTAACAACTCTCGATCTGTGTAGACAAAAGATTTTGAGGCATCAGTTGGAGATCTTTAATGATTCAAAGCCACCATGATGTGTAGAGATTTACCTTTTTTTCCTCTCTCAATCGTTTCCTCCAACTGAAATAAGTTTTTCCCCTCATATCTCATTCGGCTTTTAGTTTTTAATTTACCGTTTCCTCTCAGAGGGTCAGACGATAAGGCCTTAAGGTAATTTTAACAATTTTCCTTTTTTTCACTCGTCTGTTTCATTGATTGAAATAATGCTTCCTCTAAAATTGATCCTACGATTCTGTTGTACACGAAATTTACTTACATATATATATATATATATATATATATATATATATATATATATATATATATATATATATATATATATATATATATATATAGTCTAAAGACGCTTTGAGTCATTTTAAACAAGGAAAGAAAATGCAGTTTAAATTGCCAGGGAAACTACCTAAATCCAAGATATTGCAGACTTAGCACTTGCATAAGCCGACCCACCGTTTGAAAATTCATGAATAAAAAGGGGGGTTAAAGTATCTAACAGTGAAACAAAAACAGGGGATCTTAATTTGAGCGTGAAATATTAAAAAGGCGGTCATCAGCTGTTACCATGTAACAGTTTCGGAAATTTAAAAACAGGACAGTTATAATAGTCATGGCTCTCCAATGGTACTGATATATATATATATATATATATATATATTGTTTCATTTTACTTCCGTCGAAGTTCTCAGCAATCAAGGGGTCCCTTCCTGGGGCTAACACTTGATCTTTACATGAGATACATAAATATTTGAATACTCCATTAATGTTTACCTTTACCTGTCAAACGTTGAGTAAGTAAATAGGTTTAGAATATGTGTTTTTCTCGCCAATAGACAAGTTAACTATGTAATAGGATATCTTTCTTGTGGTTTCTTGGTCTTATTAGATTCTAGGACAAGAATTCATCTACTGATATAAAAGAATTAATTTAATGATGCTTTCTCCATTCTGGTGTCTTTTACCATTTGGCTTTTGCGTCTGAAGAATTTGTATATTTTGTTGGAGGTCATCTTAACTGAATGGGCATAGGTGTTTTCCTATTATTATTTAAATAATACAACAATATATTTTTTTTGCTGTTTTGTTGACACGATTTGCGTTGGTAATATCTTTAAATAAACAGTTTATTTATCTCATAGGGTTGAGAATTAAAAAAAAAACGTTTACTATAAAAAAAACAAGACTTGGACAAGATTCGAACCTTTTTCTCAAAGAGGGTCCGCTTTTCTGTGCGTTCTAAACTGAATGAGGCCGTTAGTTATATAGACCTTATATCTTCATATCTGTTCCTGATGATGATCGTTGCTTGATCGTCTAGCGAGTTCTCGAAACGGTGTGAGGTTGAACTGCCGGAGAAGCTGAACTATCAAAATCTTTTAAATAAAGCTTTTTTTTTAAACATCAAGACGATCTGGACAGTTGGTGCTTTATTTGAGTCACACATACAGTTGACACAACGTAGATATAACAAGAGACACTTACTTATACATAGTCATGTGTATTTACGACTTTCTTCCTTGTCGTAAACTGATAATTTAGCCATTCTTTTCTCTCACCCATGATGGCGTCATTCGTTCTTGTTCTCCTTTCCGTGCGTAAATTTTGATCACCTTACCTTTTTAACATCTCGTCCTTGAAGCATTCTAAATACATTCATACGAAAGATAACGATTACATAAAACTGGTTGGCGTACCCGACATTTAGTATAATATAGCGAGTGTCGGCTGAACCACTTGGCAAACGAGTCCAATGGTCAGTGAAGGCTGGATTTGTACAAAGCAGAAATTAGTTTTTTGTACAGATTTAACCTTCATCGATCATTAGGCTCGTAAGCCAAGTAGTTATGGCGACATCTGCGGCAGGTAATCCCTCTTCAAGGAAAACCAGGTCGAATCCTGTACGAGTCTGATTTTAGCATTATTTGTTTATTCCCAGCCTTAAGGGTAAGAACTTAGTCTGAGGAAGTTCAGCAGTTTCCAGGTAAAACTTAAACATGTCTGCAAATATCTAGCTAAAAATGTGTGTATTTATAAACAGTTATACCATATATATATATATATATATATATATATATATATATATATATATATATATATATATATATATGAAAATTTATAACTAAAAGGTAAACTTTTAGATGGTGAGATTTGATCTTTGAAAATCCTGGCTTAAGGAATGAAAGAGAAGAAAAATAAATATTGTTATTTACTAAACATCCTTGTTTTGAACAACCAAAGACTTTGATTTGCTTCCCTTTGCAGGTCTAATTATTTTCACTGATTATCATATATATATATATATATATATATATATATATATATATATATATATATATATATATATATATATTATGTGCATTCCAATGACCAAAGGAACAAAGGTATGGATTGATTATTTCTTGTGTCATTGGAATGCATCTATATATATATATATATATATATATATATATCCTCTGAAGCTTGTCATGCAACTTCATTGAGCTTGTAATTTGAAGCATTTTCGAATATTATAGAAAATATATTTTTAGAACCCATATATATATATATTATTTATTTATTTATTTACATCGTTGCGAGGAGGTTAGACACAATGTCTGCTGTGGTTTTGAGAAGCAATCGCAAGAGTATGAACGCACTCTTGCCAAGAAAAAATGCCTGAGCAACCGTCGGCATTCTCCAATAAGGGCGCTTCGGGCGGTTAGAAATAAGCTAACCCCTTCTCAGCCCGACTGTAACAAAACCACTGTTAACGGATTTTCATCATTATATATATATATATATATATATATATATATATATATATATATATATATATATATATATATATATATATATATATGTATATATATATATATATGGTACAAACTTTTATTCGATTTTTTATTTGTTATTTGAAGTTCATTTCATGAATACATCTATACTATATATATATATATATATATATATATATATATATATATATATATATATATATATATATATATATATATATATATATATATAACGGATAAATCTCTCAAAATCAAGGCAAGACGGAACTGAGACAGATTTTAACTTTCCCAAGCAAGCAAATAGAAATTTTTTTAAATCCAATGAAAAGCCAATCCCTAATATCAACGTAATAACTCTGTGTTTCGTCATTCGTTCTTCAAGAATTAAATTGGTCACAACAATATCATGACTCATAGACTTAGAAGCTACTATATAAATATATATATATATATATACATATATATATATATATATATATATATATATATATATATATATATATATATATATATATATATATATATATGTATATATATATATGTATAATTTTTTTTGGCAATGACTAAATAAGGATTTAGGGTTGATCATTTTGAAAATAAAACGCTAGAAATTCTCAAAAGATTATATACATTCATATATATTTGCTTTAGGAATTACTTCTCAATCTGAAATATAAACATTTTTCAATCATCATATATATATATATATACATATATATATATATATATATATATATATATATATATATATATATATATATATATATATATAAATACATATATATATATATATATATATATATATATATATATATATATATATATATATATATATATATATATATATATATATATATATATATATATATATATATTATGACTGATGGATGAAAAACTGATGGTTTTTATGTAAGACTAAAATGTAAATGATAATTTTCCACTAAAATGTGAAAATATCGAATTGAAAAAACCGGTGTAAATTTAGGAATATAAAATTGAAAACATATTTTCTTTATAAAAGACATTAAATATATATATATATATAATTTTTTAATATATATATATATATATATATATATATATGTGTGTGTGTGTGTGTGTGTGTTTGTGTGTTTGTGTGTGTGAATGTGTGTTATAGATACTAGATAAATTAATTTATGACATATTCATTTACATAGATTCAAGAATTCAACATAAACCCCAATTTTGTATATATATATATATATATATATATATATATATATATATATATATATATATATATATATATATATATATATACTAGAATAATACCCGTCCCAGGACGGATAAAATTAATTATCTGACAAAATTTTTGCACCACTTTTATTTCCACTTAAGAACATTCAATATAAGATATAATGATACTAAACTATATGTCTATAATCTAAATTCCGATTTTGATCAAAATTGATTACATAATTATGATTCTAGAAATGTCAAAAAATTTAGACGTAACGGGTTTCAAATAGAAATTTACATTCAAAGAATCTTGCTTACTTAGTTTATAATGACTAAAGATCAAAATCAGTTTGACTGTGATATATTTTAAGTTTCAAATTCGAGGTTGCGCCCGTATTATACCCCCTAAAACCCTTTAAAATACTCCAAAGAAATTTACATTTGGGGAATTTTTATTAATTGATGTCTAATCATTATTGTTAAAATTTCACAAACATCGAATGTATTTGAATTTTCACCCTCGGTTAACCACTACTGCATTAAACTAAATTGAACTAAATATAGCCCTACAGAACTCCTTACGGCTAGCAGTTGCGTTTCCAAATTCATAATGATCGGTTAATTAGTTTAGGAGTGAATAATGTACATACAAATATATAAATACATACCTAACTTTATATATAAATAGAGATAATAAAGTAATATTAGTCTGTAATTTTTTAATGATCGGTTAATTAGTTTAGGAGTTAATACTGTACATACAAATATACAAACACATACACATACACATACCTAACTTTATATATAAATAGAGATTATGAAGTAATATTAGTCTGTAATTTTTAATATATCTGTGTTAGAAGATGAGTTGGAAACGTCAGATCCATTTTAGGTACGTGGTGCCGTAATATTGGCGGGGGTGGGTGGGATTGTAGAAGAAAAACTGGGGAGGGTCAAGTGGAGTAGGGGGTGGGGAAAATGTCGATTAGAATGAAATGAAAGAGGACAGGAAACCAAACAAACTGAATAAAACTATAAGTAAAGAAACCGTATATATTTGATCGAAGCCGTCTTTTGTTTATCCTAATCTGCTTATATCCACCCACGACAGCGATGGCATCCGCTGAGAATAAGCGGGGGTGAGACGTACATATCATCCCTTCTCCTTCCAATGTGTTCCGGGTTTGTTTTTTTTAAGTGAGCAATTGTGTAAGTTGGAATTTGGAGGGGAAAAAAATTAATCAAATAATTGTTGAAATTAAATTAAAGTACGGAAGGCCATAACCGATAAACGTTGCTACAGGCAATATCCACGTTTTATTTTAAAGTAATTTATATATATATATATATATATATATATATATATATATATATATATATATATATATATATACATATATATATATATATATAATAATGGTAATAATCCAGGTGAAAAATATCCACAGGGTGGTAATCCAGAGAATTTTAACCGGGTTTATAAAAAGTGCTCAATATCAAAATAGAGCTTTATATATGATAATTTTATTTACACAGACATGTACAAAATCTGCGACACTGGCATGTCGATGTTATCGATCAACAGTTACTATAAACTGAGATCTCATTAGGCAGAGTTAGAATCCGATCTTAACCTCAGATCATATTTGGTTCTCTCCAAGTATGATCTGAGGTTAAGATCGGATTCTAACTCTGCCTGATGAGATCTCAGTTTGTAGTTACTGTTGATCGATAACATCGACATGCCAGTGTCGCAGATTTTGTACATGTCTGTGTAAATAAAATTATCATATATATATATATATATATATATATATATATATATATATATAGTAAGCTATGAAAATATATTTATAACAATTAAGCTACACAGAGGCTCCCTCGTTTCATCCCCGGGAGGAATATTCAGGCATGTTAGCCTGAAGATACACAGAGGCTCCCGCGTTTCATCCCGAGGGGGGGGGGGTATTCGGACATTTTGGCCTGAAGATTCCTCACCGGGGATGAAACGCGGGAGCCTCTGTGTAGCTTAATTGCCATAAATATATTTTCATAGCTTACTACCTAGCTCTACTTACGTATCGAGCACTGTTGAAGTAAATACTGAAAATTGATACATGAAAAATTATATCTCCTTATAAAATGTTATGTGGATACATGAACTACTAATATATATATATATATATATATATATATATATATATATATATATATATAGAGAGAGAGAGAGAGAGAGAGAGAGAGAGAGAGAGAGAGAGAGATGGAGAGAGAGAGAGGGAGAGAGACAGAGAGAATTTGATGTCTGTGTATATGTATGTGTGATGTGTGTGTGTTCCCTATAGAAGAAAAGATTATGGAATCTACATAAAATCTAAAATTATATTCTTATGTAAAATTCACTGGGGAAAACAATGGAAGTAGTCGCGAATCTAAGTGCACCCCTAAGGAGTCTATAGGGGTATTACCCCTAAAATGTTTAAATATATCCTATTTTCATGAAATTTAAGTCATATCCATAAACTATTTTGAGGAGGACAAGAGAAGTGGTCCCGAAACATCTAAGTGGAACCCAAACCTAAGGGAGCTATGTGGGCGGAACCTTTTTTAAACTTCAAATATAAAATATTTTGATGAAATTTATATCATGTATGAAAATCCCCGAGAAGACATGGAAGTTGTCCCGAATCTCTACGTTACCCACTATGTGCCGAATATCTAAGTGACCCCTTAAAACTTCAAATACATATATCCGATTTTAATGAAATTTTAACTATATGTTTGGGACACTATTTTAGGGAGTTTTACAACATTTTAGCTTCTTCCGACTATATTAGAGGGCGAAACGGGCGGGTGTGGCAGTAAAAACAAATAAAATTATATAGTGGTATCAGCATATGTAGTAGTCATCCTCATTACACACCGAGCAACGCCGGTTCTTCCTGCTAGTTTATGAATAAATGTACACCAAGAAAGTATCTGGGCCGTAATCAGGCCCAAGAGACGAAACGGAAGACATCATCATAAGTGAATGCAGCAAACCAGCTCAAAAACGAATATTAAAAATAAACTTTATTGTTTTTTTGTTTTTTGTCCTAATCCACTCAAGGCTGCGGTGGCATCCGCTTGATATAAAATGCGTTCTACCCTCAACTTTTCCCATGTTTTAAAAAGTGGCCGTACTAGGAAGATGGAAATCAAAAAAAATAATTTAATTAAAAGAACTTTAATGTTTTTTCTTTAAGTACGCTGGACAATAAACGATAAACGCTACTACAGACAATAGCCTAGCCTTTCGGCTAGGAGCAAAGTGTAGTGTCTGTTCTGATACTACTCTGCCTATTTTCTGTCTTCGATTAGTGAAGGAGAAATCCTTGACGACCGAGGAAAATGTTATTTTTTCCCAATGTTGAATGCACCTGTTTGGGGAGCTGAATTATCCCCACATTAAAGAAAAAGGGGGCATAGTTATTGATATATGCACATGAAGAAATGTTATTCTGTTTGTTCGCCCCCTCCCCCACCTCCTAACTAATAAACACACACGAACCCCTCTTTCATCTGTGTCAGGAATAAAGTAAGATAGTTTGCGCCAGCCGGGTATACGTCCTCGGCAATCAGCCGAAAGTGACTTTGTTATTGTCGAGCTGAGGTATAGCCCTGTTCAGTCTAAGGAGATCCATCTTCCCACGCTTTACCTTCTTTTTTAGAAGTGTGTAGTTTATCGCTAATCGCCTCTACCAGGGAATGTTAACGGGGCTGCTCAAGCATTTTGTAGACCAACGTGCACTAAGCGTAGTTCACTAGCTTTTCAACACGGCAGATGACCTTGTGGCTAACCTCCTGGAGAGGTAAATTAAGTTAAGTAAGACGAGGGGGCGAATTCGTGGCCATTAACTTTTATTTGTTTTAATTTTTATTTACGGAAATCGCTCCAGACAATGCATGAAGCCACTTGATGTAAAGAGCTAAAAAAATGCTACTTCAAGGTAAAAAATATCCAACGATAAGTGCTTGATGGATTAATTTCGACCCAGGAAACAGCAATTATCCCCCCTTTGTCAGAAACATCGCTCATGAAATGTGAGGACTAAAGGACAAAATAACGGAAGCGAGAGATACGAGGCTGCAGACAGTAAACCCAAGGTCAATTTTCTTCTCCCCTGGTTAAATAGCAGTATCGTCATCATTATTTTTTTGTTTATTTACTCACAAAGTGTTCTCACGCGAGTTATTACCAGTGATCGTTCACTGGTAAAACATTATGGTGTCCCCTCAAGTCTCTCTCAGATTTCCAGAAGTCTACATTTCTTTCGATCAATGTTGCAGACCGCTTTGCGTTCTCGCAACAGCCGTCTAATATTGAGTTCTTGCTAACAATGGATGTTGGCTTTCTCTGGAGTTTGCGTGATAATAAGCCATCCAAGGATCCCAGTAATCTCCGTACCCCTCCATTGAAGGTTTAGATGGTGTTCCATCTCCTCGTCCTTTCCATCCTCCCAGACACTTGACGACTATTTTGTGTAGTAGAAACTAATGCTGATGATACATGGGGATAGAAGGGGGCAGATTATCGGGATTTACTTACATATCTACCCTAAAAGTTTAGGTTACCTCGGATTCGGTTATGGTTTTGTCTATAATTTACCTGTAGTAGTCGATATCATCTGACTATTTGAGTTGGTTTCCGCATTTAAGGATGTTTTTAATATTTTAGCTGTTTTCATCAGTGCCGGGTTTTAATTTTAATTTCTCCGAAGTTGTTCCTAGTGTTCCTGCAATTATTGGTATTACGGTAGATTTATTTTTCATGATCCATATTTCCTTCAACACCCTGAATAAGTACTAGTATTTGCTTTGTTTTCTGTCTCTTTGATTTTAACCCTGTGATCTGCTGGGCCGGTAAAGTCGACTGTTTCGCGTGCGTTTTCCTTCTTGTTGACTATTATCACGTCAGATCAGCTTCTTTGAATGAGTTTGTACCTTTGTATTTCCATGCCTCATAAGGTGTTTACGCCGTTCATTTTCCAATACTGGCTCCGGCTTATGTTTGTACCATCTGTCTGCAATAGAGAGCACAATGAATGGATAGACAGGCATTAGTAAAACATTACTAATCTCCGAAGCAAAATATCAGTGAATGCGTTGCATAGGAAGGAGGGTGTAAGATATTCTGTACTGTCTGTAAATACATACTCTTGTTAACTCTACCTCCTTGTTCTCTTATTTCTTTTCGTCCCTTTGGGGGCACAACAGATAAACAGACATTGGTAAGACATTACTACTAATCTCCGAAGTACAATGAATGGATAGACATAGATTAGTAAGACGTTACTAAAAAGCAAGATAGCAGTGAATACAGTGCTCACTGTATATAGTTCTCTGTATTAGTCACTCCACATAGGAAAAGGGGGATGTGGGATATTCTATTAAAAGACTTGGTTTCCTTCATATTGACGTTTATATAGTTGGTTCTAATCGTGTTACTTTGTGCGGGTGTCGGTAGCGATTCCGTTTCTCTTTTATAGTGTTCATTTTGCAATCATGTCCATGTTTTTCATGCGCAATTTATTTGGTTTCTTCTTATAAATAAAACAACGTAGATGCTTCGTATGGTTCGGCATTTTTTAGATGAAGATTGGTAATTTGTAATTATTTAGATTATTTGGACTACTGTTCTCATCTTGGGTGTTATACTCACAACAATTCTACCTATGTAACCTCCGATCTTCTTGTCGAACTCAAGAATCTGAAGGATCCGGCATGACCTTTGGCGCAACGGATAAAAGTAATAATCAATTCGAAGTGACAGTTTTCCGGGGGTTTCATGGTTCAGTACCGACAATACAAAGAATATAATTCCGAATTATTTAAGACTTCTACCCGGTCATAGCTGACGAAGCGAGAACAGGCTAGAGCTGTGGATTAAATAAAAGGTTTCCTTCCAAATTTAGCAGAGATTGCCGAGTTCGACATAAAGATTTCTGAGTTCGACAAGACGCACTTGAAGAAGGTCGGAAGTTACATCGGCCGAAACGTTGTGAGAATAACATCCAAGATAAGAAGAGTACCCCGCCTAATAAACCGGTATTGTCCGGGCCTTCGGGTCTGGATTTACGCCGGTCTATTGGTTGTCGGTCCTGTGCAGTTCTAGGAGGTGCACCCTCCCAGGCTTTGCCTCCCCTCTTTGGGAAGGAGTAAGTTTATTGCTTACTACCTGATGCGTTCCTACCGGGGAATGCCGACGGGGCTGCCCAGGCAATTTTCAAATTCTCGAGCACTGGTTTTTTCCCACTTTCCCGACCTTGTGTCACATCTTACCTTGTGAGAGGAAGATAAATAGAAGAAGAGTTATCCGAATAATCCAACTAATACAAGTAGATGTGAAGTGCTTAAAATCGTTTCTGCGCACATGATTTCCCACACGCACCCACCTCAATTAATAAAAGCAAATACAAATATTTTGAACCAATCAGATGAATTTCTAAATTCATCGAAATTGCCTTTTTGGATTCACCCTGACCCTAACCCTAACCCAGACCCTATATAAGGCCACATATTCTGTTGGCCTTTTGTGATGAGAGATTTCCTTTGATCATTTCTGTTGATTTTTGTTGAATTTTATATAAGAGAGTTGCATTTTTCTTTGGTCGTTTCTGTTGATTTTTGTTGAATTTTATATAAGAGAGTTGCATTTTTCTTTGGTCGTTTGTGCTGAGAGACTTTCTTTGGTTGTTTTCGTTACTTTCTGTTTAATTTTATATCAGAAGTTTGCATAAACCGTGTGCTCAGAAACAATTTTGAGCACTTTTATTTTGTGCGCCGAAGGGTAAACTTCGCCACCACAGATGCTTTTCTTTATATTTTTGTTTTCCTGTGTTGTTTTTTCTTTATCCCGTTTCACTGTTCTTAGTAGTATTTTCTTCGGTAGCTTTCCCGTTATTAGTGTTATATGAACACTGTTGTCTCCATTCTTAATGCTACATTTTGCGTGTGGTAATATATGTCAGTATTATCTTATCAGTCTGAACTGAAAAGAACGCAATATAACGACACTATTACGTGTCACTGTCGGCAATTAATGTGATACCGAGGCTTGTCAGAGTTTCAACGATCGGATATTGTTTAGGTGAGCGCAGAATCGGGAAAATGTACATAAAGAATAGCCGGATGAATTACAAATGGACGCCATCTTGTTTATATTCTCTTCTTATTTTATTTTCTCTCTTCTTTTGTCTAGAAATCTGTTGCGCAAGGGAGGTAACAACTCTTAACTCAAGTTTATCATTAAAATGACATTAAATTCGTGTTGTTATTGTTGTCCACCTTCTCTTATTTTATTTTTCTTCTTCGTATTATTATTATTATTATTATTATTATTTACTCACAAGGAGTTCTCACACAGGCAGTAATCAGTGATTGCTCACTGATAATCACTGGTGGTGTTTCCTGGAGTCTGAGTAACAACAAGTCTCCCCAGATTTCCAGTGTTCTCCACCTCCTTCGATAACTACTGCAAATGAATTTGCGCTATCACAACAGACGCTTTCTATCGAGATTTCATTGGTAACGACCATTGGCCATCTCTGGGATTTGGATGGCAATAAGCCTCCCCAATGTCCCAGTGCTCTCCGCACTCTTCCAGCGGTAGTCTGGTTAGTGCTATCCCTTTTCGGTCTTTCCATCCTCCTTAACTCTTCACGACTGTTTTGTGTGGTATCAGCCAGAGCTGGTGCCATTACTTTTTTTAGGGGGGGGGGGTAGTTTATAAAATGTTTAGCAGTTTCTGTTCTTGAGTTCTTGTGGTGCTTTTTATGTGATTGTGTATTCTTCCTATTGCACCTCGCATGCGATTGGTTAGTATTCGTAGTTTATGTGGAAACGTTTCCGCATTCAAGGATTTTCCTTAAGATGGCAGCTGTTTTTATCAGTGTCTTCCGTTGTATTCCCTTTGATTCCAAGTTCTCCCAGTCTTTTTTACAGGTTCTTCGAAACTGTTCCTAGTGCTCCTACGATTATTGGTATTATATTTACTTTCTTCATACTCTATATCCCTTTCAATTCTCTGGCAAGTTCTGTGTGTTAGTTTCGTTTTTCTGTCTCCTTGGTATTCACCTTGTGGTAAGCTGGGACGACAAAATCTACGATTTGGCAGGATTTTTTTTCCTTGTTGACTATTATGACATCCGCTCTCCTTGCTTGTATGAGTTTATTTGTTTGTACCTCCATATCCCAGAGGATTTTGTGTTTTTCGTTTTCAAGTAATGTCTTTAGTTTATGTTTGTACCGTTTATCCGAGTTTTCGAAATGCATTTGTTTGCATAGATCCCAGTGTACTGCTGGAATCTATCGTCTTTTTTTAATCATTTAATGATATCCGAGAAAACTTATACTATGTGATTAGGTAACATATATATATATATATATATATATATATATATATATATATATATATATATATATATATATATATATATATATATATATATATATGGGGGGGTGTATGTATATATATATATATATATATATATATATATATATATATATAATTATTTTTTTATCTTAAATATTTTTCGTAAATGTGTCTTCATGTATATGTGATAGTGCACTTTAAACTTTATGAAACTAAACCTAGGCTTGGTGTTGCCACAAACGCCAAACCATGATAAATGTCTATAAATACAAATAAACGCCGCGGGACTCAGAAGAAAGATCCGAGTGTCATGATGGGCATGTTCTCCCTCGATGGCCAACATGGGGGACCCGGTCCGCATCCTGCGAATGTTGGCTCCTTTAATTTCAGGAACAAGACCACGGACAAAAACAGGTAAGAACCCCATCAAATTCCAGGTATCACAAGAACACGGACCAAACACAAGAAAGCAAGAATGAAAATAACAGACTAAAAAGCCATAGAAAGAAATGGACCACAAAAGAGAACATACTGGTAATGGAATGCTACTACAACAGCTGCTACCCACAGAAACAGAATACCGGAAACAAATGAAAGATCTATGGGGCATTTCTACTGACTACCATACAACGGAACAAAGAATAGCCGATCAAGCAAGGCAGATACTCAAGAGAGGGTGGTTCTCGGAGATGGAATTAACGGAAATCAGACAAAAGATAAATGGCGTGACAGACCAAGACACACCACTTGACGAAAACTCCCCGGACGAAAACGGGAAAACATAAATACAGAAACTGAAGAGGGCGAAGACGACGAAACCATAAAAGTATCAGAGGAAGAAGCAAGAGAAGTGGAAAACATCAAGCGATTTATGTCCGAGAACAAAACAAAACTCAGAAAAAAAGATTGGAAGAAGTTAAAAGTTGAAACAGAGAAAGTAAACAGAATACTCACGTACATCCCAACAGACAATATCACAGACCTAAACAACTTGATATATGCGGGAGAAAAATCAATAAGTATGAAACTAAAAAGAGAAAATGAGGACTGACCAAAAGAATGGACAGACGAAATCTAGATGGGAGATTAGACTGGAAACCCAGATCACCAAACTGCAAAAGGAAGCTAAAACCGTAAACAGGATAAAAGAGAACAGTAAACGACGGAAGAGCAGAAATCAGATTCGTAAGGAAATACTAAATAAGAAACATGAAGAACTAAAACAAAAGATAGCAGCAAAAGAAGGAAGATTGAGACGATACAGACACAAATCAGAGCAGTACAAACAGAACAGAACCTTTGAAAACAATGAAAGCCAGTTTTACAAAAATGTAAACAGAGAAAGAACAACAATAGAACAACCGGACCCGACAGAAACAAAACATATCTGGAGCAAGACACGGGAAAAGGTTGAAGATCACAACAAAAATGCTAAATGGCTGAAAGACATGGAAAATAAACTACTAGAAATTGAAGAAGGACAGAAACAGAAATTAATGAAGAAACTATTAAGAAAACCATAAGAAAATGGCAAATTGGAAAGCACTAGGTCACGATGGAATACATGCGTACTGGTTCAAAAAATTTACGACCCTACATGAAAGGCTAGCACAGAAACTGAGAGGATGTATCCATAAAACAAACGTATCAGAGTGGATGACCAAAGAAAGGACAACGCTCATACAAAAAAGACGCCAAGAAGGGAACGACCCCAAGCAATTACAGAAGAAGTTAAAAACAAGAAAAAGAACATATCTTTGGCATAATTGACTACAAGAAAGCGTACGACAGAATCCCTCAAGCATGGTAATTGACTGCTTAAAAATGTACAAGATACCTGACAGGATTATTAATCTCATCAAGAAAGCAATGGGAACATGGGCATTAGAACTGACAGCTGGAAAACAACACTTGACGGTGATCAAAAGACAGAGAGTCATTTTCCAAGGAGAGCCCCTATCACCACTACTGTTCATCATAGCCATGATGCAATTCAACTTAATACTCAGGAAATGTGATGCCGGATACAAGTTCACAGACAGAGAACAAAGAATAAACCATTACATGTACAGGGCGACCTTGAAGGAACTGGAAAAGTTGATAAATACGACCATAATCTTCAGCCAGGATATTCAAATGGAATTCGGAATAGAAAAGTGTGCATTGCTAGAGATTAAAAAAGGAAAGCTGGAGACGACTGAGGGCATGGAACTACCCAACCAAGATGAGATGAGGGTGCTAGGCGAACAGGACAGCTACAAATATTTGGGAGTTCTGGAAGCAGACACAATCACATTGACAGAAATGAAAGAGAAGATTGGAAAATAATATTTGAGAAGAACAAGAAATCTCTTAGAAACAAAATTATATAGCAGAAACCTAATCAAATGGATAAATACCTGGGCCGTATCATTAATAAGATACTCTAGACCATTCATAAGCTGGACTAAAAATTAATGACCATGCACAGCGCACTACATCCAAAAGACGATACAGACTCTACGTGAAGAGAAACGAATGCGGAAGACTACTGGTAAGTATAGAAGACTGCGTGGAAGAGACAAAGAAAGATCTGAAGAAATACATAAACTAGAACACAAAAAGGCTGATCACCGCAGCAAGAGACACCGTCCCAACAAACAACGCAGGAAGCATCGAAACTAGACACAAACAGATAAGAAAAGAAAAGTGGCAAGAAAAACAACTACATGGACGCTTCATAAGACTCACAAGAGAATAAACCAACGGAAATAGCTGGACATGGCTAAGAAAAGGAAACTTGAACAGAGAAACGGAATCCTTACTAATGGCTGCACAGAACAATGCGATTAGGACAAACTACATTAAAGCTAAAATAAATAATACCCAGGAAAACAGTAAATGCAGACTGTATGGAAAAGAGACGAAACAGTAAATCAAATAAATGAATGTAGCAAACTTGCCCAAAAAGAATACAAGAACAGACATAAATGTGTGGGGAAAGCAGTACACCGGGAACTGTGCAAACAATTGAATTTCGAATACGCAGACAAATGGTACAAACAGAAACCAGAAACAGTACTGAAAAACGAAAAACACAAAATCCTCTGGGATATGGATGTACAAACAAATAAACTCATACAAGCAAGGAGACCTGATGTTATTATTATCGAAAAGATGGAAAAATCTTGTAAAATCGTAGACTTCACCGTTCCTGCAGACCACAGAGTGAAGATTAAATGCACGGAAAACGAAGCAAATACACAGAACTAGCCAGAGAACCAAAAGGAATATGGAACAAGAAGAAAGTTAGTATCATACCAATAATTGTATGAGCACTAGGAACAATCCAAAAAAATCTGGAGAAGAAACTAGGAGAAATTGGAATCAAAGGGACTGTCGAAACCATACAAAGTATGGCAATGGTCAAAACAGCTGCAATCTTAAGGAAAATCCTTGAATGCGGAAACCAACCTGCATAAGCTACAAGCTAATATTCATAAATAAATACTAAATTATTTATAACTACATACGTTAGCGTTTTACGCTTATTGCTCTCATCAGTGCAGGAACGTAACAATTTCAGTCGGTCGGAAGGCGAGAATCCGGTTCACAGAGTCAGACCAGAATCTGCAAGCATTCGCCATATCCACTCGGCCACCGGAGAGTGTCGCATGATTAAGGGAAATTAAGATCCATATGTACCTAGAAGAGAGCACAGATAGAAGGCTAGTCAAGAGTGTTCGACGAACGTATTCAGAACTTTACATTTGAGCTTTTTGATGGTCTATTTTTAACATCCCCAAAGATGACAGACCTTCCATAGGTATGGAAATACAACTACTACTACTACTACTAATAATAATAATAATAATAATAATAATAATAATAATAATAATAATAATAATAATAATAATAAGGATTGATGCTTGGTTTCGTAATTATATGCGAAAAAATGTAAAGGATGTAATTTATATAGTTATGATTTATAACCTTGCGTAGATCAGTGTGCCTGCTACTTATTATATATTCTTGACAAGTTAAAAAGAAACATTGAAAAATCATAAATAAAATAAGTCTTATTAGTTTGAGTGGAGAAGAAAACGACTCTGGAATTCAAGAGTATCACTTTGATGGATTTTGTTTGTAAATAGAAACTGCAGATTTTGGAAAGAAATTGCCTCACGAAACCAGATCACACTGATAAAAACACAAACAAAAAAGAGAAAAAGTAAAAGAAATAAGGTGGGAGAGTTATCTCCCTTTCATAGCCATAGAGGGCGCTGCGATTGAATAGTTTCGGCGTAAGAAAACTCGATCTGTGTCTGGCCTTTGTCATTCGTTTGTTTATAACTCAGTTTTACTGTCGAATCAGAGATTAAAATGACAAAACTTCGCCTTTTTGCTTTGCTTTTTATTTTTTTTATTTTTATTTTATTTTTACGGGCTCAGATTAGAAAAGTGGAGGTTTTTTATGAAGAATGAGACGGGGGTAGGTTTTTGCTTGTTTTGTTTTGTTTTTTCTCTCTATGATAGACACCCAGTGGTGTCAAGGTTGCTGGCCTCAAACTTACATGACGTACGAATGCGCATTTGTTATTTTAAAAAACAAGAGTATAAAGTCGTGCTCAATAATCGCTACATACAAAAAAATCACTAATGCGGAAATTAATCAAATGCTGTCTTGAATCTAAGCTCATCGTACATTTTCTTCTAATAATGTCTAATAAATGAAACATACAAGGATACGTCATTATAATAAATACTAGTTACAATACCCATAGCTCAATTGGTAGAGTCCGTAGTTCAATTGGTAGAGCGTCGGATTCTCACTAGGGGTAGCCACAATGATTAGTCGCACAGACGACGAAACGTGTTTGTGGAGAATCCGGCGCTCTACCAATTGAACTACGGACTCTACCAATTGAGCTATGGGTATTGTAACTTATATTTATTATAATGACGTATCCTTGTACGTTTCATTTATCAGACATTATTAGAAGACAATGTAACGATGAGCTTAGATTCGAGACAGCATTTGATTAATTTCCGTATTAGTGATTTTTTGTATGTAGCGATTATTGAGCACGACTTTATACTATATATATATATATATATATATATATATCATCCCCTTTGCATAAAACAAAATTAAACTAAATATAGCCCACATTTGGACCACTTACGCCTTACAGCTGCGTTCGAAAATTCACAATGATCAGTTAATACGTTTAGAAGTTAATCCTGTACATATTAGTATATAAACATATACAAATGCTTAACTTTATATAAATAGAGATTAGAAGGCTGAACCAACGGGGCTCTCCATCTCTGACGCTGCTTCTCATGATACCATTTTGATTTTTATATTTTCTCCTAACACACACATAGATAGATAGATAGATAGATAGATAAAGGTATATATATATATATATATATATATATATATATATATATATATATATATATATATATATATATATATATATATATAGGCTCCCTTAAAAGTAGACTATTCTGGTGAAGAAAATAATTATTTCCACTTAGCAACTATGTTCTTCCATAAAGAAACATAATTGAATACTTTCAATTATGAGTATCGTAAATAAAAAATATAAATGAATAACATAATTTGCAATGCGATAAAATTTCTTTCATTAGCGCTAAAATTGTTCGTAACTCAGTTTGTAGAGCGACAAACGACAGTAACCTGCGTCTCGGTTTCGAATCTTGCTAGGTCTACCAACATTTATGAGTCGTAGAGATCACAAAATACTTATCAGTTTATACGTGCTATTCTAACAGGAATCAATCAAGAGGAATTATTGTCTTTTTTTTAATACTGCATGAACAATTTTAAAAGTATCACTGATATCGGAAGGCGTTTCTTTCACCCGTGCTTTTCTAACTGGAATAAATCAAGTGGAATTTTTTTAATACAACAACAACAACAACGAGGAGGAGTATCGTTATTTTTGTCAATTTTAAAATTATCACCGATATCAGAATGCGTTACTTTCGCCCGTTCCTTTCTGCGTTCTAAAATTCATAATGATGGGTGGGCAAAAATAATGGTCCTATTTTTAAAAATTCATAACTTTGTTATTTATTGTTTTTTTTTGTTTTTTTTTTAGAATAAGTAAAGGACCCCTTCCGAAGCAAGCATGAGCCGTATTAGCCCTAAGGAACGCACCCTCATTTAGAAAACATTATTTTTGCTTAAAAAAACTCAAAACAGTGTAAAAAACAATACTTTAGTTTTTGTAAGTTTTAAGAAGTGTTTTTCGGCTAAAATTTGTTTTGTTTATTTCAAAAAATCTCGGAAGGGTCAGTCTACACACACATAAAGTTTGGTGAGTTTAACTTTTATTTTGTGGAAGTTATTCAAATTTAAAGATAGGACCCTTATTTTGGCCCACTCTATATAAACATATACAAATACTTAACTTTATAAAAATAGAGACCAGATTGCCCAACCGATGTTGCTCTCCATCTCTGACGCTACTTCTCCTCGTACTATTTTTCGTCTAACATATACACAAAATTGGAATAAGGGTTCTAGACGTAAGGTTTTGTATCATTATATCTTGACCTGATTATTTGTAAGGCAGCATTTTTATGTTCTACTGTTTCAAAACTCTTCTGTTCGGAGAATTCATTTTATCCGTCCTGGGACAGGTTTTCTAGTATTTATAGATACTATATTTAGTTTAATATAGTTACATGGAATAGGGGTAAGAAAAATGGGCAGAAACCCTTCGTGAAAATTCAGATTCCTCCGAGATATTCGACATACATTAATAAATATCCCCTAAATTAAAGTTTCTTTGGAGTATTTTAAAGGGTTCTTAGGGGGTATAATATGAACACAACTTCCCATTTAAAAATTAAAATTTTGCATTAAATTTGATCAAAAGTTTTTACACACCAATTAAGCATGTTTCCTTGAATTTCAAGTTATTCTTAAGAACCCTTAAGCTTAATACTTCAATTTTAGAGATTTTCTAGAATTAAAATCATGTAATGGATTTTGATCGACATTGGAATAAGGATTTAGTATCATCATATCTTGATTTTAATCCTCGTAAGGGGCCATAAAAGTGGTGCAAAACTGTTCTGTTCGAGGAATCATGTTACCCGTCCTGAGGTCAGTATTCTTCTAGTAAACACAGTTTGTTGATCACTTTAACTGTTAGTGTAAATTAGCCGCCGACTCGCTATTTACAAAGTTAGATTCCTCCTTAATTATCAGCTAATTCCCTATGGCCGAGGGGTTAACGCTCTTGACTGCGAATCAGTGGCGATTTGTGATCGGAGTTCGAGCCCGTCGACCGTTGAGAATTAACTTCCTGCACTGAAGATTGCGTTAGCATGAAACATCGATGTCTGTAGGTAATAAATAATTAATATATATATATATATATGTGTGTGTGTGTGTGTGTGTGTATGTATGTATTTAACTATTCACTATATGCTTCTTTTATCGGTAACCGTTTCTGAACGCAACAGGACATACCTCACATTAAGCTGAACGTTGTGTAACATCCAGCCCTCGTGTGTTTGCATGTAAATATGAGCAACGCCGGGTCAGTAGGAGTGATTTTGATTTTGCAACCCTTACTCCACTCACGGACATATTTTCATATAAACTAAGTTTTTTTTCCTAGAACATCAGGTCTGTGGAACATAATACCACGAGGCTACTTCCCAACCGACTAAAGCATCGTCGTCTTTAAGTCTAATGTAAACAAATACTTGTTGACCCATACTTTTGGATAATCAATTAACCTTAAGTAATCTTCTTCCCATTCCACTCATTGTTTTCTACCCACTTGTAATAGCGATCATCGTCCAACTGCCGATCTATTTAACCGTTATCCTCGAGTGGCGTCTAGGTCTTGATAGGCGGTGACACATCAGTAAAATAAAAATGATGTCCATTGTATGTAGAATAAGAATGAGGTGTACAACTTATTCTGTGTTTGTGTTCTACGGACATTTTTGTACAGCTAACTATCCATAACAGACACAAAAAAAAACGCAACTTCCATGAACAAAGTTTTTTTCCTATAAACCCCATCCGTGGAACAAAATACCGCGAGGTTGTTTCACAACCGACTACAACATGTACGTCTTCAAGTTTAATGGAAACAAATACTTGTTAAGCCGTCCTTTTTGATAATCAATTCCTCTTAAGTAATCTTCTGCCCATTCCACCGATTATTTTCAGTCTTCTCTTTGTGACAATCAAAGTCCAACGTACGATCTCTTTCATTCTTATCCTCGAGTGGCTCCCGGCCTATCAATGCCTCGGTTACCCATTAGTAAAAAATAAAAAAAGTTCTTTATAAACTAAATCATCACTCATTCTTATGACACGTCCACTCTATCATTACGAAATGATTCCATAATTTGATTTACAGCCTGTCACGCTGTCACGCTGTCACGCTGTCACGGTCTGTCACGCTTACTATTTCAATAAATCGTAATATTTTCAAAATTACACAGTCAAGTTTTATGAAAATATGCGTACCCATTGTGACAATAGCCCCTTAATATGTGCCGAATATTTTGGCTGGATTGACATTTTTTAATGCAGGGTAAGACCCCACCCCACCCCCCCAAAAATGCAACCTATAAAATCGTTCATAAAATTCACAATCTTTTCTGCAATCCAACCATATTTGATACAAATAAACTTCAGTCCATGCCTGATTTGTCCACCAAGTTTCAGTCATGAATGTCCAACAGTCTATGTGTTATCACTCTTCAATGATAAGCAAACCTAAATAATTGTTAATAACTTTGACACACAGCTCTCTTTCTGGCGCTGCCTGGATTTGGGCTGTGATGGGCCTCTTCAGCTCAGGAATAATCTGGGAGGATTGCTTTGATAGACATTATCTTTAAGCCAACCACGCATACAAAAATCTTGGGGAATTAAGTTCCGGTGAGTATGAAGCCCATTCAGGATCAAACCTCCTACTGATGAGATGATCACAAAAGTGCCCCCCATGTCATTTAACGGCAATAAAACAACAAATATTATGACTGAAACAGGCATATTTGTACAAAATATGTTTGGGTTGCTAAAAATATATTGTTGCATTTTTTTTGGGGGGGGGGGTATCCTGTCTTGAAAAATGTGATTTTCTTTGGTCTGTCACGTTTAAGTTTGAAAGAGTATTTTCATCCCTAACCGTGCAGATTAAATGGACGCATCTTAAGAATAGTCAGTTTATTAATAATCTAACACCGTGAGAGGGACGGGTATTTAGCTAATCTTTAAAATATTGCTGAAGATTCATATCTATATAATAATACGCTAAGGTAATTTCAAGTTCGTACGTACGTTATCACCGCCACTCGTCTTTAAAAGATGCAATGCAAAAATCTAATTCTCTTTTTATTTCATCTGATGACGCTGTTGTGTCAAACGTGAAACTCGAATTTAAAAAAAAAAAACTTTCTTAGCCTTCGGGTCAGGATCAAAGTGTATTAGTTGTACTGTCCGAAGATGGTACAATAATATTGCGGGTTCTGCGTTCGCATCGTATGACTAATGAATGGAAACATGTCACAAACTCAAACAAGAGTTTTGGAGATAGACCCCCATATCCAGATATATTCTTAAACTACATGAACCAGAATAGTTAGAAATATTCAGTCTGAACAAATGTGGTATAATAATATCGCGGGGTCAACATTCGCGCCGGACGTCCATAGAATGGAAATATGTATCAAAGTTCTTTTAAGCACGGCAGCAACATACAACGGATGAAGGGTACAACTGTGGAATTTCCATGGGTTTTAGTAGTTCTGTATTCTTTTTATGCAATACTGAAATTTATAATATTGGCTTGCTTGAGTGTTTGAATATTGATTTCTTATAGTCGGAGGAAGGGTGTACGCACGGAGAATTGGCGGAGGGTAGTAGTAGTAGTTGTAGTAGTAGTAGTAGTAGTAGTAGTAGTAACAAAGCCGTCTAAAGTCCAACTATTCATCAACGTGGTAGCAACGTTATAGTGTTAAAGCTATCCGGTTATAGGGCTCTGGTGAAAATCCAGGATGGGTCAACACCAGGATCTGCCGTCCTCTGGTCGCCTCTACCTCTCACGCGTGGAAAGTAAAGACGTGTTAGACGCGGAACCTCAAATCCATGGAGTGAGGATATTACGTGCAACCGACATTCTTTTGTGCGTTCTAGGCCAAACAATCACCGACTTCGTATGAAACTACTGGGCCATACTGAGTGTCGGAAGTAAAAGCGTGCAATCATGCATGTATAACGAATAGCTGCGACCAACAAATAGAGACTTAATGCAGACAAGATAACCCCGAGGCACGATTTTCGTAGACTATTTACGGAAGACTGATTCGCTCAACAATAACGAAAGTAGCAGAAGCGTAAGGGAATGAAACCAAGAAGATGAGGTAAATAAATAAATGACATTAATAAAGAAGAACAGATTAAAAACTTAAGTAGTACTATTAAAAGCAACAGCGTAAAAGATGGAGAGTAAGAGGATGATGTAAATAAATTGCATAAATAAAGAAGAAAAGATTTATAAACTTAAGTAGTACTACTAGAAGCAACAGCGTAAGAGATGGGGAGTAAGTGGATGACGTAAATAAATTACATAAATAAAGAAGAAAAGATTTAAAAAGTAAAGTAGTACTACTAGAAGCAACAGCGTAAGAGATGGAGAGAAAGTTGATGACGTAAATAAATTACATAAATAAAGAAGAAAAGATATAAAAAGTTAAGTAGTACTACTAAAAGCAACATCGTAAGAGATGGAGAGTAAGAGGATGACGTAAATAAATTACATAAATAAAGAAGAAAAGATTTATAAACTTAAGTAGTACTACTAGAAGCAACAGCGTAAGAGATGGAGAGTAAGAGGATGACGTAAATAAATTGCATAAATAAAGAAGAAAAGATTTAAAAACTTAAGTAGTACTACTAAAAGCAACAGCGTAAGAGATGGAGAGTAAGAGGATGACGTAAATAAATTACATACATAAAGAAGAAAATATTTTAAAAACATAAGTAGTACTACTGGAAGCAACAGCCTAAGAGATGGAGAGTAAGAGGATGACGTAAATAAATTACATAAATAAAGAAGAAAATATTAAAAAACATAAGTAGTACTACTGGAAGCAACAGCCTAAGAGATGGAGAGTAAGAGGATGACGTAAATTAATTACATACATAAAGAAGAAAATATAAAAAATCTTAAGTAGTACTACAAGAAACAACAGCGTAAGAGATTGAGAGTAAGAAGATGACGTAAATAAATTACATAAATAAAGAAGAAAATATTAAAAACTTAAGTAGTACTACTAGAAGCAACAGCGTAAGAGGTCGAGAGTAAGAGGATGACGTAAATAAATTACATAAATAAAGAAGAAAATATTTTTTGTAAAACTAAAGAGATGGAGAGTAAGAGGATGCCGTAAATAAATAAATTACATAAATAAAGAAGAAATTTGTTTAAACTAAAGAGATAGAAACTAAGAGGATGATGTAAGTAAATAAATTACATAAATAAAGAAGTTACATAAAAGATAAGATTTTTAAAAACTAAAGTAGTACCACTAGAAGCAACAGTGTAAGAGATGGAGAGTAAGAGGATGACATAAATTAATTACGTGAAAATAGAAAAAATAATACAGACTAAATTCGTAACAGCAGTAGAGTAAGATAAGTTAACTAAGGGGATAATGTAAATTAATAGACGACATGAATAAAGAAGAAATGTAACACGTCAGAGTGGGGAGCAGGAGTACGGAGGAATTTTCATTTATTCACGAGTAACGTGGGGGTTACTCTAATCTCTAGTGTATATGTTTATATATTTTTTATGTACAGGATTCACTCCTTAACTTATTAACCGATCATTATGAATTTAGAAACACAGCTGATAAGAGTAAGTGTGAGTAATGTGAGCTATATTTTGTTTAATTTAGTTTCATGCAAACGGGGTAAAAATGGAGTGATACGCTTTGTGAAGATTCAGATATTACCGATTGTTGGTGTAATTTTAACAATAGATATGAGACATTTATTAATAAATATTCCCCAAATTTCAGTTTCTGTTGTGTATTTTAAAGTGGGCATAATATGGACACAACATCCTATTTCAAAATTTGAATGTTTCAGATATGTATTGAATTTGATCCATAGTCCTTAGACAATTATTCAAGATTCACCGAATTTCAATTTTTTTCTTAAGTGCCCTTAATCTTAAGCCTTAAATTTTAGACACTTTCTAGAATCGAAATCATGTAATAGACATTAATCAAAATTGGAATAAGGATTCTAGACATAAGTTTTAGCAGTATTATATGTTGATTTTAATCTTCGTAAAAGACATAAAAGTGGTGCAAAACTTTTCTGTTCGGACAATTAATTTTACCCGTCGGTGAACGGGTATTCTTCTACTGACATATAAAGAAATGAAAGGGATGTAATTTTTAGGGTTACACATATAACTTTCTGCCCGTCATAGACAAGCACGGGATGAACATATAATACGCCATCGGCGAATGACCGAAGATCATATCATTTGAAACAGCTGGTTGGTCGTGACAAAATGAGAAACTTTAGCAATAATAGTCATGCAATTGGAGATAAGACTTTGTTCTACTGTTTATCAGATAAACCCCCGGAATAATTCTAGTTTTACCGTCGGTCGGCATTTTCTTTTTTATCGTAACAAACACTATAACTTACATGAAGAATCAGATCGGCTAACGTTGTAGATTCCTCCATTTTGTTTTCTTTGAATGTATCTATGTCGAAACTCTTTTTTTTTTTCTGAATGAGGAAAACGGTAGTTTAGCCATCAACAAAGATCGGGATCTGACGCAACATTTGTCTTTTGCTGAAATTGGATCTTGGATTTCATTGCCCCTTTTGGATCTCCTGGGATCCAATGAATTGCCCTCAATTACGATCACTCCGCGTCCCTTCTTCGTCTAATCTTCCCGCGCTTTCACTAATGACCTCTTTCCTCATACCTCCATCGCGCAATCTTAGATGAAAAGGGGGGACTGCTTAAATGAACTCCTTAGATTTCAAAATCATTCGGAAAACAAACAGTGTCCGTGGAAGTCTATTTAAAAATATTTACGAGTCCTTTGGGCAACACATTAGATTCATTTTACCCCCGCCCTTTTTTTCATTTTAAAACTTACTTGAATATCAGAGACCTTAGGTATCTAATTATAGCAAAGACGAGTCAATCAACGTTTGTTTCTCTCAGATTTTCCCTAAAAAAATGCTTGACAATAACTCACATTTAAATTGTTCTAATAATCCATATTTTACAATTAACACATCAAGTGACTAATCTCATATTAAATTTGTATCACTTTCACCCTCTCTCACTGTGTGTTGTTTGACACTCGATTCTTATTGTATACAGTATCCCCTCTCTCTCTCTCTCTCTCTCTCTCTCTCTCTCTCCCATGAGTCGAAGGTAATCAAGAAAAGGCAGAATATAAAGATAGAAATAGTCGATTATAAACAATACGGAATATCACTACAGTATTAAAACTATTCAACCCATAGCTGAAGAGAAAAAGAGAGATAAAACGAGGGGGAAATTGAGATATAGCGAGCATAAAACCTAATTTGGGATTTTGTCATTATACTTTTTAAATTTTATTGGCTTTGCAAACTCACTTCCTCCCGATTTAAATAATCGAACTTAGCTCATTGGGTGAACCAACTGCTCACATTTTCTTCTATTCATATATCTGGTTATTATTGCTCCGTTTCGTAATCATTGGTTGATACGAGCTATTCGTAGGTCCAATATACTGCGAATAAGAGCTCATAAATTAATAACTATGAACAGCACATCAGTTAAACATCACTCTTATTTCTGGTTGAAATATGCAAATAGTTCAAATCTTCGGCGATTGGTAATTAAAGTGTGGATTAATTAAGTTGTCCAATATCTTGAATAACAGATCCTTTAATATACATATAAATAACTAAACAATAGAGAAAATTTAAAAATTAATAAGAAATTGAAGAGTTCGAATGCAAAACCCGATAAACGCCATTTAAAAAAAATATATAAAGCTACTACTGCAAAAAGTGTTGCATTTGAACACGCGACCAAATCTCAAAATCATGTTTGATATATGATAGCGGCATGATTGCCTTTTGATTTCAATTAAAATAAGCTTTTAGTCGGAGTCTAGATTTAATATATTTGTCCTTTAAGTTCCTAATTTCTCAATTAAAACAAAATGGATTTATCGCGTTTTGCATTCGAACTCTTCAATTATTAATCTTCTGTCTTTTTGTCAAACATACTCTGGATTGAGCACGAAAGATAACAAATTGATTTAGTTAAATTTTAATAATTAATTAAGATAGTTAATGATTTACCTACATCTAGTAATGAGTTAATATAGGGAGTGGTTTACCAGATATGATGACTAACTAACAATTAGTGACAACGAATGGGGCACTCAATTTGTAAATCATACTATTAATTGTGTATATAATTATTATACGGTATATAGAGAGAGATCAAACTAATTGAGGGAAATCAATATCTATTAATAATGGAGAGTATATATTTGTCTGTCTGTCTGAAGCTGAAACTATATTATTAGTTTTGATTGCTCTCTTTTCATATCCACTTATCAGCTCCTATATATACCCTGAAGTGAGTTTAGGATTTTTTGTTTTACATTTTACGCAGTAAAGGGTAAATTTTGTTTAAAAAAAATAAATTCCGTGTTTTATTTGTAAAAAAACACCCAAAAAACACATTTTACTGAGCAATTAAATAAAACAACTAGCAAAAATATGCGACCGGAGCGAGGATATATTTGCTAGTAAATATAATTCCTATCAATTAAATATTGCTATTTATTTACATTAATTAAATACATAACTCGTGGCTTTAATTTTTTTCATAGTTATCAGTAATATCATATAATAATAAATAAAAATAAACTAATGGATATGAAAAATACAACAACAACAACAACAACAATAGGCATTCCAACAGTACAAACCAGATCACAAACGATAAAATAAACATTAAACACATCAAGACAGTTAAAAAAAAAAACACCTCCCATGCCGGCTTATATACTGCCCCATGCAACAACTGCCATCAAATTTACGTGGGAGAAACACTACGTGAATTGAAAAAAGATTGAGCGAACACAAAAGGGACATAAAAAAGAATAATTCTCTCAGTGCACTTTTCTCCCATGCATTAGAGCACGATCATGCTTTCAAATTTGAACAGGCCAAAATCACCAAATACATTCACAACAAAGCTCGGCGAAGACTACTGGAAACAGCACTAATCACAGCCTCCAACACCATCAGACAACGAAAATCTATAATCTTAATAAGCAAAATTATCCTGACCGAACAAAAACTGAAGAAAGATCATGGCTAACTTCTCTCTCTCTCTCTCTCTTCACTCTCAATTGTACTTACATACAAGTCCCCGCATACACACCCACGCACGAATCCCTCCCCACATACATTTTCATTCACCACGAATCAAAACCACTTAACCACAAATAACAGCCTCACCAATGAACACAATCCAGATACCCTCACAAATATTGAGATATTTAAACCCTTTTTGCCCTCAATTTAATTTCAAACCATCAACACTGCCTGCACAAAACATTTCACCTATTTCTCACCAAAATTAATATCACTTTTCTCCTTCTGTTTCTTTTTCTTTTTTTCCTTCCTCTCATTGTCATATTCTCAACACATTTCAACACATTTCAACACTTTCCTTCTAACTTACTTATATCCACACATTCCTGACATAGCCAGCGGGTCAAATACTCCTACTCACACTTAACCACAACAAAATCTCCCCTCTCCCCCTCACCCATTCCACCCCTTCGATTAGTTCTTTCACACTCTTACCCACCCACTCCTCCCACTTTCAAATCACCTTAATTTCTTCAAATCTTTTCTAAAGCTATAACACTACCTACACACAAAAAACACAGAATCTCCCTCCTCTCCTCCTCTTTCCCCACCCCTACACTTTTTCACTCACAGCCATCCACATTAATTTCATTCACTCCCACCCCTCCACTTTTTCACTCACAGCCATCCACATTAATTTAATTCCCTTCCACTGACTTCTCTCAGCCCGGACCTCGGTCCTGCGCTCCCAGTAGTGGCTACTACTTCTTCTCATTAACCCATCATGTCAACCCAATATTTTCATGCACTTGCATGGCATTTTTCTTATAATTATCATCTTGAGGAAGTCTTACAAATAAAAACGAAACGTTGATGAATATATAAAAAAAACATTTTTTGGTGTTTCCTTTTTTATTTCCCATATATATTGTTATATATATATATATATATATATATATATATATATATATATATATATATATATATATATATATATATATATATTGTTATATATTGTTATATATATATGTATTGTTTCCTTGTTTATCATTTATTTATTTTCTGCTTTTTTTGTTCGTTGTTAGCTAACATACTGATGAACTTTTGTACGTATGTGACACCTCAGAAAATGAACCATGCACTTCAATTTAGCTCAGAGTAATCACACCTTGACATCCGGAGTTCTTTATCAAAAGA
Organism: Sepiola atlantica; assembly: GCA_963556195.1. Lineage (NCBI taxonomy): Eukaryota > Metazoa > Mollusca > Cephalopoda > Sepiida > Sepiolidae > Sepiola > Sepiola atlantica. The sequence goes on along the minus strand of OY744538.1, from coordinate 35,770,378 downwards.
ATATTCATAATGAGTTAACAGCGGGTATTAATAGAAACGCTGGCCATAATTCCCTCTGCTGATTCTTTTGTAAACCCATTGTACGTCATCTATGTGTTTTTGATTACTTGAGTAAAGTGCGCACATAGAAAGATAGAAGCCGGTGATTACGTGGGTTTACTTAAATATGTTTCAACACAATATAACTTAAAGTTGCACCGGTTCTTGCCGGATTACCGAAGTTAAGCAACGTTGAGCCTGGTCAGTACTTAGATTTGTTGTCGGTAGATAATGACATGTGATGCACAGTTTTTAGTCGGTTGGCTCTTTTATTTTTTTATGATAAAGGTTCCCTATCATGTAAGTTTATCATCAAACCCATTGTTTCCAATTTTCTAATACTATGGTTCGACATTCACACCACAATGACATTAACTCTTTTCCTCGAGTGGCTTTTGGTCCTTGATAAACGAGGACTCATTAGTATACAAAAAATAACGATCACCTAAATTAGGACTTATGCTCAACTAATGTTCCCTGACTTTCCTACATGAATAGCTAATGAAATTGACTTTATGATTCCCATAGCCATAAACTGGGGGTCTAACCACCGGATGTAGTTAACGTCATACACAAGACCAGGTGATATGAACAAGGTTTAATTACTTGATATCAATAGAAAGTAGGAGCAGATGGGAAGGGCATGAAGAAACGCTGGCTTCCGGTGAAAAAAGCTTGAAGAAAGTGTGTACGGATGCCTGAAAGTGATACAACAATTTTTTTTTATTCATATTAATTTCAGACTTTCCTTTTTGTCATATTAATTACAGACTTTTCTTTCATCAGAATCTAATAATTAACATAATACAGACTATTTGAAAAATAATTTATTTGTTTTTACTTGATTGTTTTCAAAACATTTTTTTAATAATAGTGAAAACCTTTTTTCTTGGAAATGGAGTAACTTCCGGAATCAAACTTTTTTCTTAGAAATGGAATTGCCCTAACCCTAACCCTAAACCCTAACCCTAAACCCTAACCCTAACCCTAACCCTAACCCTCCCAAAAAACATTATTTTCACTAAATATTTCCAAATAAACATTAAATTAAAAAAACAGTTTCCATTGCTCAAAAACATTATTCCTGAAAAAAAAAGATTATTCTATTTTATTTATTTTCTTCAATGAAATTGTTTTTTAAGTTTTAAAAACAATCAAATAAATTGTTAATTGTTTTTAAGGGGAGAGCATAATATGGAAACAAACTCCCGTTTGAAAATTCAAACATATCAGACTTGCATTTAATTTGATTCATACTTATTAGACAAAAAATTCGCAAAATTCCATGAATTTCAATTTTTCTAAAGCTTGAACCTTAAATCTTAGACATTTTCTAGAATCAAAATCATGTAATATATTTTAATCAAATTTGAATAAGGATTCTAGAAAAGGGTTTAGTTTAAATATATTTTGATTTTAATCCTGGTAAGGAAACATAAAATTGGTGCAAAACTGTCCTGTTCGGAGAATTTATTTTATACGTCCTTGACGGGTATTCTTCTAGTATATATAATATATGATATATATATATATATATAAGAGGTTTATGTAGTTTGCTTGAAGCATTGTTTACTTGTATATAGAAATGTGATACTTAGAAGGCAATACAATGCAGCGGTGTGACGGATAGACACGAGTTGGAGCAAATAAGACATGTAATGGTGGAACAAGTTAAATAGTTTCACCCTTAATACAATGTATATATACACATATTTTTTTTCACAAACACAGATATATCTGTTTATCTACACAATGTTACAATATTATGTAATACCTGTATCAAGATGGTCTTGTGGAAACTCCGTATGATATAATATTTCGGGAACTCTTCCCTTCTTCAGAAGCGTGCTCAACTCAAGTTCAAGCGTGCATATGAAGAAAGCATATATATATATATATATATATATATAATCTAAAAAGTCGATTTTCACTTCTCTAATTGGACATAAAATGTTTAGAACCAAAAGCTTGATATGCTCATCTATTCCGTCAGTCACTTAAGTCAAGTCATCATGTGTGTTACCAGAAAATATGCATTCATTTTGTTTCCTTTCAAAATTTTTTATATTTACAGTAAGCTGTTTCTCCCAACTAAGACCATCAAAGAGAAGGTTTCGGCCATTTTCACTTGCATTATAATATCTACTCCGGCTGCCCTCAGTATCATCGGGAACAAATTCTTCATGGCATAATAATGCCATTAACACCGTTCGTGTTTCATTTTTTTTTACTCTACTCTTTTTCTCTGTTACTTACTGTACATTTTCAATTAAAATAATGACTGCTCCCTTTTTTCTTCCACATTCCAGAATACTAACATACACAAGTCATTATTAACACTTATACATATTGGCTTCTTTCTTTGTACGTTCATTCGCATGTTTACATACGATGTATGCAACGCCAAATAATAAAATTACCGGAGTATTCCATAGGAATTATGCTTAGGATTACTTATTAAGAATCCGGATTTCATTCGAGAATAGCAAAATACTATATATCCACATATACAAATACCCTACTTTATATATGCACCCCTAAATGCTAAAATTTACAAAAAACATAAGTGTCCATATGACTTACCGTGTGGCCTTGAATATATATTTCAAAATTCATAATGATCCATTTATTAGTTTAGATTAGCCTGTATATATATATATATATATATATATATATATATATATATATATATATATATATATATATATAGTAAGTTATGAAAATAGTTATGGCAATCACGCTACACAGAGGCTTCCGCGTTTCATCCCCGGGGGGAATCTTCAGGCTAAAATGCATGGAGTTACTTTTGCCGGGTGTTTTTATATACACGGCTTGCCAGTTGACCAATCAGATTCTTTGCTGTTCTCTCAGCCAATCGTTGGGCTTCTCGCGAACAAAGGCTTTGTTGGTGTCACTCCCTATAACCTATTGTTTTGTTATCAATGGATTTGCCTATATCCTGTTTCCTTTGTCGTGTCCATATAATGGGTGAATTTATTTTAACACGTGGTTCCTAGTATTTCTATTGTAGGTTTTAATTTTTAAATTGTTAAGTTTTTTTTTGGTTTTGTTTTTTATTTATTTATTTATTTATTTATTTGTTGTTAGCCTAAGGTAAATTTATTTCTGTGTAAGCAGCTGTTTGCTATTTCCCTTCTAGGGTTTAATAGATTACGGGGATCTTTAAAATTTAGGATTTCAAATTTTTCATTCAGGCATAATCTACACGGGTCGTCTAAATTTCTACATGTACTGGCCTGTCTTACTATTTTCCATTCGGTTATTGGTGAGTGTCCATTATCTTTGAGCTCCCAATAGTGGTTTGCTAGTGCTGTTTTAGTTCGACGTTCTCTGTTTTTAAATGTGCATTTGTGGTCATAGTATCTGGTCTTAAAATCTAGGGAGGTCATACCCACGTAGTGTTTCTTGTTGTTTGGTCTTTCCTTTGCAAATATCATTGCTTGGTATACAATACTTTTCGTTAGGCATTTATTTTGTAGCGGACAAAGTTTACGATTTATGCAGTTACATCTTTTCTCTTCATTGCTAACTTTTTCGTTTCTATTCGGGTGGTTATTATTGGTGCTTTGTTTATTTCTATTAGTATTGTTTATATTTTTGTACTTCGTAGTGTTATTTTTGTTATATTTTCCACCTTTTTTATGTATGTTGTTATTTTCCCCTCTCTGTTGTTCTCTTTTAGTATTTTGTTATTGCGTGCCTTAATTATCATTTCTAGGCTTTCGCAGCAGCTGTATATATATATATATATATATATATATATATATATATATATATATATATATATATCTAACCTGACGATTCCCTACACATTATTTTATGCATTTCAATTTCTATTATTAATATACGTACATAGATGATGATTCATAGGATGTGGACAATTGTTAATTAAGCACATATCACATCGCCCAAACTTGACTAATACCAGACGTATATATTCTGTTAAAGCGGCTGGCTTGTTCTCTTGGGATAAATACCTACAAAAATGAGAAACGAAAAAGAAAGTCGTGCTTTAATGAGGATACTTTTAATTATCGAAAGTCTCAGATTATAAAAAAATAATAATAATAATAATAATAATAATAATAATAATAATAATAATAATAATAATAATAATAATAATAATAATAATAATAATAATAATAATAATAATAATAATAATAATAATAATAATAATAATAATAATAATAATAATAATAATAATAATAATAATAATATATGGAGAGAGAGGAGTGGTGACATGAGAGGAGAGAGAGACTGGATAGAAAGCAATAGTACTCATTAATTTATAATAAGAAACAGTATTCACCTCATATGATTACGTACATTTCTGCGCGGGTTAATAGCAAGATGTCGCTCATGAACCAGCTTTAAAATGTATCAAGTTCCGAAGTGGAGGACTTCCTGTGCAAAAATATAAAAATGTCAACTAATCAACTGAAATGAACGGATGGAGAAGATAATTTTCTATTAATTCCAGGACATATGTTTTACATACATCTCTCTCTCTCTCTCTCTCTCTCTATATATATATATATATATATATATATATATATATATATATATATATATATATATATATATGTGTGTGTGTGTGTGTGTGTGTGTGTGTGTGTGTGTGTGTATGTGTGTGTGTGTGTGTGTGTGTACATCAATCCATTTTAGTTTAGTTCATAGCTTTCTTGCTGCTATTTTTTTATTTCATCGTTGTTTATCAACAAGGGAAAGTCCACTCGATTCGACGACGCTTCCCGCTGCCATCTTTATTGTCGTGTGAGATTAAGTGACATTGTCACGTGAGAGGCATCATGGCGAGTAAAAACGATGGGTCGGCGCGAAAGATAATCATATTCTCGTCTGTCGCTGTTATTCGCTAGACTCGGATCTATTTACGAGATGTCGTAGATATTAACCTCCACAGAACAGTAACAACGGCGGAATAAATAAGATAAAATAAATTAAAAGACAAAATTACATACGTATTATTGTGTACATATACCAGTTGGAAGACCCAGTATAAGACAAACACGATGTGTAAAATGGTGGTTGTGTGCTTCGAGCTTGTCGATTATGGACACGTCGTCATTACTTAATCGCCATATATATATATATATATATATATATATATATATATATATATATGCATCTAACAGAGGTTTTTTAAGGCATTGTGCCTCTTTCTTTAAGTTTAAAATTTTAAAGATGCTTAAAAAAATGAAGTTTCACAAATTTATACCTATCAGCGACCATGCGCGATTTAAGTTCAATTTAAAAGAGACATTTGCACCGCTAGTCCACAACATCGGACACCACTTCTACAAGACCAGGAAGAATTATTACGAAAAGAAAAATAAGGTTAATGCCTTTTATTTGTCTAAAGCTCTGACGAGGCTTGTTATATCAAGCGAAATTATTAAATTTAAAAAAGTCAAGATGAAAAAATATATATATATTGTTTTTATTTTTGATTTTAATTTTAATATAAACATATGCATCTACACATGGTTTTTGTCAGGCATTTTGCCTCTTTCTTTAAGTTTATATATATATATATATATATATATATATATATATATATATATATATATATATATATATATATAGAAATAGAAATTAAAGTTGAGTCATGTTCGAGGGGTTAAATATAGACTGTCACCTAGCTGTAAGCAAGGTTCCGAAACCGCCTGTTGAACCCACTCCACTGTGCACTGTCTGTTGTCTACTTTCTTAACGCACAGATAAAACTTTATTTCCTTTCTTTACGTGATAATTTCCCGTGGCCGTTATGTTGCAGAGTTAATGCTGATTCTGTACAGTGTTCGTGGTTTACGACCATCAAAAATTGTCACCTCCTACACTGATGATAGCAAAAGTTGGAAACGCCAGAGTCTGTAGGTTAAAATAATTTAACATTTATTTAATAATATATATATATAGGGTGATTCATAAGTCACTTAGCTATTTATTTTTGAAATTCTAAAGTTAAAAAATACGGTAATACAAAACAAAGTTTATTCAACAAATTCATTTATGGGAGTTTAAAATTACAACAAATTTTTAAAATTTTCACCTTCGTTCTGCATGCATAGCTCCATTCTCTTTTGCAAGGAATTTACGACTCTTTGTAGCATATTTGATTGATTTATTTTAACAAACTCGGCAGTGATTTATTATGAAGATGTATTATCGCTAGATAAAAACAATAAGTTTCCGGATTCAAATGAAAAAATTTTTTAATCAAATTAAATTAAATAAATAAATAAATTATAATGATGATGATGATGATCATCATCATCATCATTGGGAAGGCTTATTGCCACCCAAATCTCAGAGAAGACCAATGGTCCTTACCAGCGAGAAAATAATGATAAACGGCTGTTGTGATACTGCAAGGTTATTTGCGGTGGCTATCGAAAAGGGGTGGAGAATACTGGAAATGTTGGTAGACTTGTTGTAACTCAGACTCCAGGGAATACCACCGGTTGTTGTCGGTGAGCAATCACTGATGATGACCTGTGTGAGAACTCCTAGTGAATACAAATAATAATAATAATATTGGCAAAGTGGCTATCCGTTTAGCGTCTATATTAATAAACACAAAACACTAAAGAAATAACAATGAATCGGATACAGAAGATTTTATAAATTATATTATTTATTAACACTGGTAATAATTTTTTTTTTTAATATGTAAAGAGCAAAGGCGGGATAAACAAGATATTTGCGCCGAGAAGAAATAAAGTAGCTGAGATTGAAATGGATTTAAATAGACTCATTTTTTAGATGATTCTCGGCTACTGAGGAACCGATATTTCTGCATCAGGAAAAAAGGAATTGTTTATTCACTTGGTTTGATGTTTGATTTGGTTGTTTTGTATTACGGCATATCAACCCTTTTGGGGTTATTTAATGCCGAAGCAAGTCATTTTTTTTAGTTGTTATGCTTATAATTATTTATATCATTGTTCGTGGTGTTTGGTTTGATTGTTTTGTAGAGGAAAATGTTTTTACTTTTAACTTTGCAGAACACGATTAAGTCGTGCAAAGGGAAAGGGAAAAAAACAATAACATCAATGTTTGGTGCATTTTAAGTCAGGAAGCCGGCATCCTCAGACAGCCTGATCTGGTAGCATCAGGTTAGTTTGATGTGATCCGCTACAGAGTTCGAAGTTTGAAGAAGAATATCCCTGTTTATACATATGGTTGGAATTCAAAGTCGGTATGGTATATAGAGGTAAGAAGACAATGTTTTCTCTCTAGTAAAAATCGGATTTCTGATTGAGTTCAGAAATGTAATAATATTACATTCGACAAAGTGTTTTTTCCAAGCTGACTGTAATCATGGGTTTGTGCGCATGTGAGCGCGTTTGAGATGATGGCATTGAAATAGATAGAAAATTGGCAATGCCTTGCAGCGGAGCTCATTGTTTAGTGTTTGACGACCAGATAGAAAAACTCATTATAGTTTGGGATCTTATTTATGGTGAAACGGTCGGATCCCACGATGAATCTGTTTTCGGCGACGTAGTTAGCGACACCGATTAATTGTATTAATTTGGTCTTTTCGGAAGGTTTTGTGTTGATCTGTATTGAGGAGAAATCGGGTCGTTTTCAGTTAAGAAGTGATTCTGATTCAAGTGATGTCGCTTCAACTTTGAAGTCCTAGCAACGCGACGTCTTTGCATTGAATACGCTATAGTAAAATGAGAAAGAAGATTCCATGTCATGCCAGATGTCCAGAAGTCCCGCAGAGATTCGAAAAAAGAACTTTTGATTTGACAACGGGAAAATATAAGAGGTTAGAGAAGAGATTTTGGTTTTCAGACCAGGCAAATTAGTATTTTGATTTGCTAAATTGATATCCAGGTGGGAATATGGATTTTTATATTTCAGATAAAAACGATTTTAGGTCTTAATAACATGAAGGGGAAGATTTAGGGTTAAGGCGAAGAGTTAATTAAAACTAACAAAACATATTTTTTAAAGTAGGACATACTATAAAAAAAAAGTCATGTTTAATAAAACTAAATATAAAAGAAAAGTTCACTATAAACTATAGGGAATATCACATCGAGTAGTAATACTATTAAATCATATCTGGAGATAAAAAGAGATGAAGAGAAGGAAACTAATTTGGTATTTTGTCTTTTTATTTCTTTAAATTTAACTGAGTTTGCAAACTCACTTTTCCAGATTCAACCAATCTAACCCGATATGATATTGATTCTTGTAAATGTCTAAAATTTGAGGTTCAAGTTAAGATTTTTTTAAAGAAATTGAAATTCAGGAAATCTTGTTTAATTAGAGTCTAGTGATTATGAATGAAATTCAATGCAAATCTGAAATATTGTAATTTTAAAACGGGGGTTGAGCGCATATGCTTCTAAAAACTATTTTAAATAACCCAATAAATATTTATTAATACGTGTTTAATACCTAGTGTTCAGATTTTACAAAAGTCGGAAATATCTGAATTTTCACGAATGGCTTCCACCTCGTCTTTTTCTTTTTTGCATAAAACTAAATTAAATTAAATATAGGTCACATAACGACATATTACGCCTAGCAGCTAACAACCCAATTCGACCATACCATAAACCCGCTTAACAACTCAGGTATGCCAATACCCAATCCTGCCCCCTTATAGTCTTTAAGAACCTTATACCCAACATAAGCAAGAGAATATCTCACCTTTCATCCAGACTTGAGATTTTCCAACAGGCTGCCCATATTGCAACAAATCCCTCTGCGAAAGCGGCTATAGAGAAACAATCTCATACACATCCATCCAGCCTACCATACAACACAGACCCAATAGGAAAAAGAACATTATCTTGTTCACTTCCCCTATTTTCTCAATGTAAAATCTAACATAGGTAAACATTTCCTCCAATTAACAGATAGACACTTTCCACCATCCAATAAGCTTCAAAAACTCTCCAATAAGAATACAGTGAAAACGAGGTTTCCCTGCTGCCCCTCCATAGGATCCCTGTTAGCCTCAAAACCCACAGCTCCAATCGACCCCTCAAATCCCAACTTCTCATGCAGAATAAGTGAATTTATCCCCTTATGAGGGGGTTGCACAACCACATCCATAGTTTACGAAGCCAAAGTCATATCAGATGGGAACCCCAGGAAAAAAGACATATATATCGGAATGACACAAGACACATTCAAACAGATGTTTTACGCCCACAATAATGCCTTCAAATACCCACGAAAACGAGGCAATACCTTTCTAGCAACCACCATCTGGAATCTCAAAGATTCTAATACACCCTACAAAATTAAATGGAGAGTCATTGAAATACAAAAATATTATACATCTCATTCCAGGATTTGCCCACTATGCACCACAGAGAAACTTAGGGTCCCACCAGCTATTAATAACCCGTCTTTAAACTGCATGAACGTTAAGACTGAAATCTTGAAACTGTGCCCTCACGGAAGAAAATTTCTACTAGCCAAATGGGCTAGTAGCTAAAACTTATAACTTACACAGCCCTCTTCACATAGAAAATACAAGATATATCTAATTAAATTACATCTTCATTATTATTATTATTATTATTATTATTATTATTATTATTATTATTATTATTATTATTAAACATTAATTTATATACAGGATAACAACCCTCAAAGAAATAGCGATATATTGTAATACACACCACCTCCACATATTTCATACAAACCCAAATACCACACACATCCTCATTCCAAGAAGTCAGGTCAAACAAAAAATAAATGTACACTTAGTAATATACTAGCATATTAAAATAATTAAATATATTAAATAGCTTACTATAGATGACTAGAAATATATTTATAAAGTATACTTTAAACAAAATCAAACGATATATATGACCAATGATTAAATCTAACCAATATAAACAGGCCCTAAAACGAACTGCATACGATTCTCTGGAATATGAAAATACAAACAAAAAAACTTATTCAAGCTAGGAGACTGGATATGATAAAAGTCACAAAGAAGAAAACCTGCTAAATTTTAGACTTCGACGTCCCAACAGGTCATAACGTGAACCTCAAACAGACAAAAACACTAAGCAAATACGTGGAGCTAGCACGAGAGTTGAGGGGAATATAAAACATGAAGAAAGCGGGCATTTTTCCATTTCTTTTGGGCATGTTAGCTGCATTCACTTATGATGTGGTTTACTGTTAGGTCTCCTTGTTCACATAATCTACATTTATTGTTATTCTGTCTATCTTGGCTTTCATGCATTTCGTTCTCAGCGTGTGGTGTTGTGCGGCTGACGATTCCGTTTCTCTGTTCAACCGATTCTTAATACCATAATCAGGAAATCGTTAGATGTTCTTAAAAACCATTTACAGTAGTGGCATTCTTAGCATTCTGCGACAACTTCTTTTGCTAACCTTCATCTCTATATCTCTCAAAATCTCTATATCTCTATCAAAAAATATGTGTCTCTATCTCAAAGTATATCTATCTTTCAAAATTTCACAAAATCTCTCAGAAAATCTCTCTATCTCTCAAAATCTCCCGATCACTTTATCTCTCAAAATATTTCTCTATCCCTATCCCCGAAATCAATCTTATCTCTCTCTCTCTCTCTCTCTCTCTCTCTCTCTCTCTCTCTCTCTCTCGCTCTCTCTCTCTCTCTCTCTCGCTCTCTCGCTCTCTCTCTCTCTCTTTCTCTCTCTCTCTTTCTCTCTCTCTCTCTATCCATCTATCTATCTATCTCTTTCTCTCTATCTATCTATCTATCTCTATATATCTCTATTTTTCTCTGTGTAAAGAAATCGCGATTTGTATCGGGTTCAGCGATCAACTTGCTTGTACTCTGTGAACTAGTGTCTTCAAAATTGCCCAGCATTATTTCTATTTATTTGCCTCCCCACGAGGGCAGAGTTAGACACATAGTTGGTTTTTAATTTGGGGAAAATCCAGTTTCCTAAAAAGGGCACTCTAGATCGGAACGAAAATCAAAATTGCCTCAGTCTAAAAGGGTTTCTCCTTTTCTGACAGAGGACAGAAAAGATGAGGTTTAGTATCAGAACATATACAACACGTTGCTCCTAGCGAAAGGGCCAAGATTGTTATATGTCCGCTTTCAATACTAATGGATTCAATTGAATCGTCCCTCATTCTCTCTTCGAAAAGTATATTGATATCCGTATGTGTCTAACTCTAATCAACCTCGATCGACACTTGTGGAGTTTCTCTGTGTCAATAATTGAAAAAAATATATATAACGTGTATACTGGTACTTCTGCTAGTATAAGCCCTCTAAACCCACCGAAGCGTGGAAAAGAATTTTAATGAAATGTGCTGAAAATATTTTCTGTGTGCGTGTAAAAGAAAAAGTAAAACCGGTACGACTTGTATTAGACCATGATAACAATGATAAAAATACGTTAAAAAAGTACGGATATTCTTAGGATACATCCATTCAACCTGCACGTTTAGCGCTGGAAATAGTATTTCAGACTTAAGCGTGACGGAATGACTTATCCAGATAGAAACTTACTGCGATATGTGGCCGGATCTAAAAAAGTTAGTTCAAACATAAGCGTGATAGACCGATTAATCCAGGGAGTCACATACGGAGATTCGTGTACATACCTGAATTGCTACTCCAAATTAAAGCGTGACAAACCGACTGAATGCTACTCCAAATTAAAGCGTGACAAACCGACTGAATGCTACTCCAAATTAAAGCGTGACAAACCGACTGAATGCTACTTCAAATTAAAGCGTGACAAACCGACTGAATGCTACTCCAAATTAAAGCGTGACGAACCGACTGAATGCTACTTCAACCTGATGCGTAACGAACCGATGGATCCATAGAGCCACTTGCACAGATAAGTACACAGATCTAAAACTGCTTCTTAAAATTAAAGTGTGACGGACGAACTGATCCAGAATGCCACTTACAGAGATTCGTGGACGGATCTAAAATTCTACTCAAAATGGAAGCGTGACGGACGGAAGCATTCATAGAGGCACTTACAGAGATAAATTGACAGATCTAAAACACTACTTCAAATTATGACTGACCGACTGATCCATAAAGCGACTTACAGATACGTGGATGAATGCAAAAATTCTACTTCAAATTGGAGCGTGACTGACCAACTGATCCAGATAGCCACGTACCGAGGTGTGTAGACGGAAATAAAAATGCAACTTCAAATTGAAGCGTGACGGGCCGAATGATCCATAGAAATACAAACAGAGATACGTTGATAGATCTAAAAATGCTACTTAAAATTGAAGCGCACAAACTGATCCAGAGAGCTACGTACCGAAGTTCGTGGACGGATATAAAAATTCTTCTTCAAATTGAAGCGTGACGATCAATTGGTCTATAGTAACACATACACATCGTGGCTGAATCTAAAAATGCTACTAAGAATTGAAGCGTGACAGACCTACTGATCCAGAGAACCACTTACAGAGATTCGTGGATAGATCTAATATGTTACTTCAAACTGAAACCTAATACACCGACTAATCCAGTGTTACTTCCAGATATGCGTGAACGGATAGAAAAAATGCTATTTCAAACTTAAACGTGACGGACTGACTGATCCATATAGCCATTTAAGGAGATACGTGTCCTACCTTACAAATCAGTATTTAAAACTTAAACGTGACGGACTGACTTATCTATATAGCCATTTGGAGAGATACGTGTCATACCTTACAAATCAGTTTTTCAAACTTAAACGTGACGGACTGACTGATCCATATAGCTATTTAGGGAGATACGTGTCATACCTTACAAATCAGTATTTCAAACTTAAACGCGACGGACTGACTGATCTATATAGCCATTTAGGGAGATATGTGTCATACCTTACAAATCAGTATTTCAAACTTAAACGTGACGGACTGTCTGATCCATATAGCCATTTAGGGAGATACGTGTCATACCTTACAAATCAGTATTTCAAACTTTAGCATTGCAGACAGACTGATCCCGATAGTTGATTAGAGAGATTCATGACCGATCATAGAAACTGATATTTCAAACTTAAGCGTGGCAAATTCACGTAAAAAAACAGAGACTCTTATTTCACATGCTTAGATGGGTCCATTCAATACAGGCGTTTCACGATAAAAATGCCATTTAAAAGCTATGTGTGACGGATGTACAAACCGACTGAAGGACTTAGAGGGTCTCTTATAAATATGGTTAGACGACTTATTATATCATATTCAATCGTAATAATAATATTTTGATACTGCTTTATCACACATTTTAAAAAATGAGATCGTCCCATTAGCAAAGATTGTGATTTGTGATTTGTGATTAACCGAATGTCGCTAAATCCGAATTTACCCATTTAAAAATGCACTGTTTCAAAATCAAATTATGTCGTCTAGTCATTTAAAACAGTAGAATTTTAAATCAATACATTTCAAAAAGTGCAACTCGTTTTATTGATTTGATGAATATTTAGGTGACAATTATTTTACGATAAAAAGATATATATATATATATATATATATATATATATATATATATATATATATATATATATATAGTGAATGCTTTATTCAAACATGTACAAGGTCTGCTACACTAGCATGTCGATGTTATCGATCTACAGCTCTCAAGAGCTGAGGTCTCATCAGGCAGAGAATTATTTTTTGATCCAACCTGGTTGCTGAATTCCAGGGAGAATCCTTTTGGATTTCTACCCTGTGGATTTTTACCCTACCTGGATTAATATATATATATATATTATATATATATATTATATATATATATATATATATATATATATATATATATATATATATATATATATATATATATATATATATATAATGTATTTTATGTAATTGTTTTCATTGGTGATTGTGGCGTTCGTTTTTTTGTTGTTTTTTTTTTTTTTTTGCTTACTACTATTACGATTATTTCACTACCTAAGTGATAAAAATGCAGAAAATTACATTATTAATCGCCGTTAACGTTACAGGACATATCTTTCTTTAATATATATTTGATTGATTTTATACGTACATAAAAGTAATTCATCATCAGCATGGCTAACTCGGACAAGGATCAAACCTTCGATATTGATGTGTATAGTCAGGCGTGTTACGTCCGGACTAAGGCGCCTTGCCTTATGTACGGTTTTTATCACCTAAATATTTAGTGTATTTTATGTAATTTTTTTATTGGTGATCATGATTATGGCTGTGAGCCAGATACATCCTAGATTCGACAATTAGATATGAATACAAGAAGGATTATCCGAAGAATCGAAAAGATCAAAAACAGATTGATAAAACAAAAACATTCCGTGATATACAGCAACGTATGTCTAAATGAAAACATGCTGCCTAAATACACAATATATATATATATATATATATATATATATATATATATATATATATATATATATATATATCAATCTTCTAAACTAATCAACAAATCATTATTGATTTTTTATTATATATTCAAGGTAAGACGGTGAGTCACAGGGGCACATTATTTTTTTATAAGTTTTAACATTTAAGGGGTACGCTCCTGCCCCTAAACTCGCATTCTCCCCCAAAAAATTTGTTTTAATAAGTTAGATAAAAAAAAAACTTTAATATAGAAAATAATTGCTCTACATCAAATTTTAAGTTATACTAAGCAATACATTTTAAAAGGATATGTATGTACTTGATATAATCCTAAACGGCTGAACTTATTATGAATTATGGAATATATATTCTAGACAACAGTGTGTGTAACGTGGGTATAATATTATTATTATTTTTGTAAACTTTATTATTTCGGGGGCTGCCACCGAAATCGTTCCATACCAAGCAAAAGAAAGAAAAAGCATTAAAATTAAAAACTAATGTAATATTTATTGCTTATTCCTGTCCTGGGACGGGTATCCTGCTAGTTATTATTAAGAGTAAATAACATAGATCGATGTAAAAAGCACCGTGGAATTTCCACAGCGGTCTTATTAGTGATATCCAGTCTCCGCAGTTAGCGATGAAAATTCTATTTCAAACTGAAGCGTAACGGACAGACCGGCAGACCGATAAAACCTCTCAAACATTAAAAAAAATGAACCCAACCATTGCAATAACGTATAAATTACGTCATATAAATATTTGGTATTTTTTCTTTTGTTCGAGTCTTTCACGTCTTCTCAAATGTTGCCGTATTTTCCGCAAGGCGTTCATTTTGGTAACGCCCTGGTCATAACTTTCGATATAATCGTGACGATCTTCTTATTGTGTCTTCAAAAGATGAGTAACACGGGGAATGTAAAAGAGGCTCTCGCAAATGCGTGGTGTTAGCTGCGGCTCTAAGGCGCAGTTTTACCAGAAATCGACCTTCGCTTTTCTAGTATCCTTCCGTGGTGTAAGAATCTCTATTTAGCTAAATGTATATGCGACATTCTAGCTTTAACGTTTTCAGTAAGGCACGTGTTGGAGGTTCTTCTCCAACACGGTGCCGTCATTCAGTGTGTTGTGATTTATTGAGGGCATACACGAGGGTAGGAATAAAGGAGACAAAACGGCAAGAATTAAGAAACAATTGAACCCTACACACGCATAGACCGTCTATAAATAAATACGACTTACATTTTGTTGATGCGATTCTGGGAGCCTGCGACCAGAAAGAGGAGTCTGAAGATTATTGCGACTAGAGTTTATGAAAAGCCCGCCAAGATGGCAGTCAATTTCTTTACCTTTATAGCCAGAAAGAAAGTTCGTCATAGGCAAACACAAGAGCAACACACGAAACATAATACATAAAAGAGTGAAGACCATAGACATAATTACTAAAAGTAAGACTACATTAATATCCCAATACATTTGAAATACATGTATTGCCAGGGTCACCGAATAGAGAGATATATGCATAGCAATGAATACATTTTGCATTATTTGGATTATTTAGACTTACATTTTCATCTCAGACGTTAGTCTCACAACGTTTCGGTCGATGTAACCTCTGACTTTTTACAGGTGCGTCTCGTCGAATTCGGGAATCTTCATGCTGAACGTGGGAATTTGTATGGAATTTCCAACGGAACCTTTCATTTAATCCACGGGGGTAGTTTGCTCTCCTTCCGTCATCCATGACCATCTTAAGTAATTCGTAATTGTATTCTCAGTATCGCTCGTATTGAAGATTGGACCTTCTACTTACAGAAGACTGTCGCTTAGAACTGATTATTACTTAGCACCTATATCCGTTACGCCACGAGTTCTTGCGGACAATTCTAGTGTGAATTTTAGGAGGCTAACACCTATTCTTGTTTTATATGTATAGTCTAGCTACTTATTACTATATATTATTACTTGTTATAATATATTATTATTTATTACTATATATATATATATATATATATATATTTATATACATATATATATATATATATATATATATATATATATATATTTATATACATATATATATATATATATATATATATATATATATATATATATATTTATATACATATATATATATATATATATATATATATATATATATATATATATATATATTATATAGACAGTACGTAATAGGCAAACGCAAGGAGCACACGAAAGCTGATATATAAAACAGTAAACATCACAGATTTGATTACTAAATGTAAGACTACATAAATATGCCAATATATTTGAAATCCGTGTTGCTAGGGTCATCGAATAGAAAGATATATGTGTGAAAAAATGCATAAATACCACTTACATTTTATTGATGATGTTCTCGGGGCCTATCTCTGTGACCAGAAGAAGGAGTCTAAAAAATACTGCGACCAGGGTTTATGAAAGGCACGCCAAGGTGGCAGCCGATCAGATAGCGTCCGATGACATGGGCGTCCGAGCCAGAAAGAAAGTAAGCCTCGTTCTCGATTTTCCCCGAGGGTGGAAAAGAGTAATTTTCTCGTTTCCGGATAGGAGAGTGTATTCTCTCGTTGTTCACTATAATTCAGGGGCGATAACTGAATCTGGTTAAATGGAGAATCTTTCCTGATGATTTAACTACAATTGAATGAACAGATTCCAGGCGGTTAATAAAAATAGGTATTGAACAAATTATAAAGGATTTATACATATATTATACAGTTCTTTGTGCATTAGAGTTGTGAAGGTAAAATGTCCCACAATATAACGCTATAAATATGGGCATAAGAAAGGCGTAACTTTAGTTTATGTTAACACTGAGTTACATCCCTTTCTCTGTATATTAGGTTCATTGCTAACAGTTTCTCTCTCTTTCTCTCTCTCTCTCCTTCTCTCTCTCTTTCTCTCTCTCTCTTTCTCTCTCTCATTCTCTCTCTCTCTTTCTCTCTCTCTCTCGTGCGCGCGTCTTTGTGTCTTCTAAAGATGATATTGCAAGTTATAATTGTGCTGTTATATGCCACGTGCTCTGCAGTGCTGTCTGACTCTGGTAGACACGATAAGGACACGATCCATTGTCCGAACAGCACTTATAAAGTTTATTTTTACTTTTATTCGCCCAAAACAAGTAATTTTCCAGTGAGACGTTAGGGGCTATGAGAATTAGAGGTCAGACTTATAGGGGCATACTAAATGGGGAGTTGTGCAATGAGATTTAGGTTCACATTAGATTTAAATTTGTGCATCTTGGTACAGTTGATGGAAACAGGGAGGCAATTCCAAAGGCAAGCAGTTCGAGGAAAGAAGCTATTAGAATAGAAAGTTTTCCAGCAGCAGTGAACGCGTAGGACTTTGTTGCTGTTTGGCACATAAATAAATATTTAATATACACCCTTTTCTTAAAATACCCAACACGAAAAATAAAAACTTTCTGTGTTTATTAAAACGTATTGTAAAAAAATAGACGCACCCTATAATATTTTTTTATTTTATTATGCATTCTGCCCTCGTGGGGAGGTAAGTAAATAGTGACACGAAAACATTTTAGAACGAGAATTCTGCAATGTTTCGTTTGATAATTAAAAAGTTTTGTAAATAAAAAAACGCATCCTATATTAAAAAGAAATATTTAATAAATATTTCTTAAAATAAATCTTTCCCTGTATTAAAAAGCTAGTTTTTGACGAACCCCCCCCCCCCCCAAAAAAAAACAGCGTTATTATTCGTTTGTTTACAAAAAAACGGTAACTCTCGCTTCCCTTATTTTGTCCTTTAGTCGCCACATTCCATGATCGATGTTTCTGACTAAAGGGGAAAAAATTGCTGTTTTCTGGGTCGGAATCTATCCATCTAACACTTACCTTGTAGTAGTAGTTTTTAGCTCCTTACACCAAGTGGCTCCATGATTTGTCTGAAGAGATTTCCATTAAAAAAAATGAAATAATTTTTTTTTGGGGGGGGGGGGGGGGCGTGAATTATGTTATTGTTGTGTAATATATATATATATATATATTGATTCGGAGATTAAATTTATCAAAGAGGTGCTCGTTGAAAATGGTTACCCTCTCGATATTGTTAATTCTAATATCGTTACTAAGATCGCTCACTTTAACAAGCCTAAACTTTTTGGTCCTCCAAAATGCCCGGCGTACCTCAGATTACCTTGGTTGGGTAATATTAGCATAAAATTTGCTAATCAAATTTCTGTAGCTGTGCATCGGTGTTACCAGGCATCTAATCCTAGAATTGTTTTTTCTGCTCGACTTTTGCTCAAATCTATTCATAAGGATGTTCTCCCACTCCAACATATCAGTAATATTATTTATCAATTTAAATGTCGGTGCGATGCCGTATACGTGGGAAGAACAGTGAAAAGGTTTGAATCCAGAATAAAACAACACATCCCCCTGCCATACGCCGGGGCCGACTTAATCATTTAAATAATTTAGTAAACATATCCGGGTCTGCTATTGCTGACCATCTTATAAATAGCGCCGAATGTGCGTCGACGTACACTAGTGACTGGTTTTCTGTCATAAGTAGATCGCATTCTCTATTCCACCTTAAAGTCCTGGAAGCCATGTATATCAAGTCAAGCAAACCCTCCCTTTGTAAACAAAAGGAGTGGCTTTTAGGACTCAATGTGATCAACTTGTGACCTTTCTCCCCATATTTTTTTTCTCCTAAACTTGTCACTAGTTTTCATTATAATTCTTTTAATTTTTTAGTCGTATTTAATTACTTCCACGTAAATACTCTGATGAGTGCGGACCCAAGCCGGCTTAGTACATTCATGATTTATTTAATTATTTCCTCTTGTTTTTATACTTGTTCAATTTCATTCTACCCAAAAAAAATGTCCGAAACGTCTGTATACCTCGCCGTTATTAAATTTCGTACCACAAAAAAATTATTTAAATATATATATATATATATATATATATATATATATATATATATATATTAGACGCTTAAGGTCTCCTGTTTTTGTTTCACTCTTAGATAATAAACCCCCCCCCTTTTTTTCTTTTTTTTACTTATATTTTTTCATTTATTAATTTTCCAACGAATGTTAAGTCTGCAATATCTTGGATTTAGTTAGTTTGTCTGGGAATTTAAACTGTATTTTACATTTTTTTTTTTTTTTTTAATGACTCAAAGCTTCTTTAGACTATATATATATATATATATATATATATATATATATATATATATATAGAGAGAGAGAGAGAGAGAGAGAGAGAGAGAGAGAGAGAGAGAAAGTAAGTTTAGTCAAATAAATTTATGACATTATTTATTTCAGTTCCAAGAATTCAAGATCAACAATGATTAGGCATACGATCGTTTCTAAGAGGATTATGATTTTTTTATTTTTTTACTTTTTTACTTTTTCATTCACATTTGTCGCTTCTTCAGCGCCTTTTACAAAAGATTACCAAAATAAATCAAGCAAAACGAAAAATTAACATTTTCTTCTTATATATAAATTTTTTGTTTGTTGGCCTTTTGGCCAAGATCAAAGTGTAATATCTGTTCCGATGGATACTGCACGCCGGGCCTGTGCAGTTCTAGGAGGTCCACCCTCCCAGGCTTAGCCTCCCCTCTTTGGGGAGGAGTAAGTTTATTGCTTACTGCCTGGGGCGCCCCTACCGGGGAATGCCGACGGGGCTGCCCAGGCAATTTTTTAAATTGCCAGAGTGCTCACCTTCTCGGACGCTGGCTTGTCAAATCCCACTTTCCCGACCTTGTGTCACATCTCACCGCTGTGGGAGGTAGATAAATTAATATATATATATATATATATATATATATATATATATATATATATATATATATATATATATATATATATATATATATATATATATATGGGGTCTTTTTCTCGTGTACAAATGATTAAAAGATATTTTAAATGCGACCCGTTATCTTATCCATCGTACTCTGGTTAAATTGCTTGAATGAGAGATTTGCAAATATTAAAATACAAAATCTCAAATTAATCTCTCTCTCTCTCTCTCTTTCTCTCTCTCTTGCTCTCTCTCTCTCTTTCTCTCTCTCTCTCTCTCTCTCTCTATCTATCTATCTATCTCTCTTTCTCTCTCTTTTTCTCTTTCTCTCTCTCTCTCTCTCTCTATCTTTATCTATCTCTTTCTCTTTTTCTCTCTCTCTTTCTCTCTCTCTTTCTCTCTCTTTCTCTTTCTCTCTTTCTATCTCTCTCTGTCTCTCTCTTTCTCTTTCTCTCTCTTTCT
Organism: Sepiola atlantica; assembly: GCA_963556195.1. Classification (NCBI taxonomy): domain Eukaryota; kingdom Metazoa; phylum Mollusca; class Cephalopoda; order Sepiida; family Sepiolidae; genus Sepiola; species Sepiola atlantica. The sequence goes on along the minus strand of OY744538.1, from coordinate 35,749,693 downwards.
GTCTCTCTGCTATTTTTATTAATACATTATTCCAATCGTAAGATTTTCAATTAGTTTTATTACACTTAACTGTTAATAAACAGAAAAGTTGAGACGAAATCGATATTGATAGACATCATATGAAATAAGAGCGAGGGGAGTCATAAAACCTGCAGTGAGAGAATGTAAGAGTGAAACAGAGGAATATTTAAGCATGTATTTTGTGTGATTTAAATATATATGAAAAATGTCCAAGCGAAACAAACGCTGATTAATTCAGTGTTATTCAAATAAAGAGAAAGAAGAGGGTTTTTTTTTAAGGAAGCATAAAAATGCACAAGAAAGAAAAATATAGACAGAAAGAAAAAGAAGAAAGGCAATAAATAAGACAGAAAGAAAAGAAGTAAAGAAAGAAAAACAAAAGAAAAACGAAGGAAAAAAGATGGAAAAAATATGGCTGGCCATCAAAAGGCACGATTAAAAAAAGCAATAAAAGAACACAGCTAAAACATAAAGAAAGCCAACAAAAATATAGACTATTATAGCTTTTTTCGCACTAATATATATTCATATATATATATTGATGAATATAAGAGACAACAAATTTGCCATAGTTTGGATTTGTTTCCCAAGTACTTTCAGACCCATCCGGATCAATCTTCAGGGGAATGAGGTTACTCAGGTACAAATCCAAACTATGGAAAATTCATCAGCCAATTCCCCTCCGAAACTAGAATCCTAATTCGGACTATCGAAAGGATCTACCAAAGGATATCTAGACATGAGTTGTCTCTTATATTCAACAATACATGCCTGCAAGAGTAGATGCTGCCTAACTAATCATATATATATATATATATATATATATATATATATATATATATATATAGTAAGCTATGAAAATATATTTATGGCAATTAAGCTTAATTGGCATAAATATATTTTCATAGCTTACTACCTAGCTCTACTTGCGTATCGAGCACTGTTGTAGTAAATACTGAAAATTGATACATGAAATATTATATCTCCTTATAAAATTTTATGTGGATACATGAAATATATATATATATATATATATATATATATATATATATATATATATATATATATATATATATATATATATATATATATTTGCATGTCTGTACATATATCCGTCGGGTGTATATATATAATATGTACATATATGTAAGTCTTTCTGTATAACATACGTCTATGTTTAACTAAAAACGCAAGTGTTCACGTGTGTGTGTGTGTGTGTGCGCACGCGCGTGTGCGTGTGTGTGTGCGTGTGTGTGTGTGCGTGCATAGACATCTACCTGAGTGGATGGGAATCGTTCCGGCTGCGAGTTTTTACCTCAGTAAAAATTGTGCACACACCCCCTCCTAGACAAAAGATCGAGATATCACATCCGGTGTGTGTGTGTGTGTGTGTGTGTGTGTGTGTGTGTGTGTTAAAAAGAGAAGAAAAGGAACTCTTCGCGGGTAGAATAAGGGTGAATTAGATATAGGGGTGTTGGGTGATTCTGAATTCAGGTGGAGGTGATACAAAGAAGCAGGAAAGGGGTCATGAGGGTGGAACTGGGTTGGTGTTTGATAGGTAAAAAAATGTGGGTGACTATTGAATGGGGTGGAATTGTAACCCCCTTCTTTGACTTACAAACGTACAGACTCTATCCCATTCACACATACGCGCACAATGTATGTATATATAGACGTAAAGCTACACACAGAGTACATGGGTATATGTAAGTTTCAATGTACAGACATCCGAGACACACGTACGGTGAACTCATCCATATACATACAGACATACAACTACGCACAAAGTGCATACGTTCATAGGAACACAAACACGAACACATACGAAGTACATACGAACACATACGAAGTACATACGAACACATACGAAGTACATACGAACACATACGAAGTACATACAAACACATGCGAAGTACATACGAACACATACGAAGTACATACCCTCAGAGACATACCACCGCATACACATACAAAAAACTTGAAACCACTTTAAATGTAATTTGAATGCATACAGGGAAGAAAGAGGTTGAATACCTACTAGACACCATCCTCGAGTGTCTTCAGTCTCTCTGTATAAGGGTTTGTCAGGACAACCTGACATTAGGATACTTCACTTTACAAGTAAATCCTGATCAAATATTCAAATTAAAATATTATTCGATACCCAAATAAGATCCCCTCGACACGGCTATACGCTGACTCATACGGGGTATGGTGCACCTTCTCCTTGATTTCTGAGAACTAACTAAAGAAAGAAAATACAGACACACACATTCGCAAACCTGCATATAGCATTGCGTAGACATATATACATAGACATACAGACACACAAATATTCGCAAGTGCGTACATGCATAGACATATACATATACGTACATAGTGAATACATTAATAGACATACGCACAAAGTACATGCATCGATACATACACACACACATACATACATACAAGTGCACACATGCATAGACATATAAAGACACGCATACACACGATGTGCATATATGCATATACATACAAGGTCTTCTTTCAGTCTCAGGCGACAATGGTTAACCCTTGTAACAGTATCTACACACGAAGTCTATAGTGAAGCAAGAGTTGTGTAATCTCCAACCGCAAATCTCCTGAAAATGTATTGCTTGAGTCGAGTGACAATGGTGAATCCAGGACTAGTGGGAATCGTGCCGGAATTAGCAATGAAAAACATGTTATTTTTTAGTTTTCATTTCCTCTAGACTAGTTGCACAACGAATGCTTGAGAGTCTAGTCTACCCTACTATTTAATCTATAGTTGGAGGGAGGTAATATGGGTTAATACCTTTCACAAGAGTATTAGTGGAAGTGAAACAGTTTACGCATCTAACCACTACACCACGCCACTTCATACATACGCACGTATTAGTGCATACATCCATAAACATACAGATGCACATACGCACATATGGAACAAAAGAGAGAGTGACAACTTTGGTTGAGGTCAGTTTCCCTAATGATGGGGGCGTAAACAGAACTGAAAGGGAGAAAATAACAAAATATCAGGGTCTAATGTATGATATGAAAAGAAACTGAAACCTCAAAGAGATCTCCATCATTCCAGTTATCATAGGAGCCACTGGACTCATGAAGAAGAACTTGAAAAAGTATTTAGAAAGTATACCTGGTGAACCAAGTGCAAGAGAAATCCAAACAACTGCACTCAAGGGAACAGCCAGAATCCTGAAAAGAGCTCTCAGTTGGAGTCTGTAAATAGCGGGTGATCGTATGGCATTTGGAAGAATGCCCCGTCCCAAGCAAATGAATGAAAATAAAAATAAAATGCAAGTATACATATTCATACAGACACGCACTTCTGAAAGTCTAACTTATGTAAGTTCTCAAACTTCTTCATGTTTTTAAACTTTTTTTTGTTTTTTTATTGATCGAGCAAACTTCATTCATCTTTTAGAAAAATTGTAAATTTTTACCCCGAAACAAATATGGAAAACAATGAAAGTAGATCTTTTTTTAACATGGAACATATAAAATCTATTTCAATTTTAAATGGGTCACGTAAATTAATTATCTACAAATCTCGCAGACTGGTGATCAGGTAAGTAATAATAAAAATATTGTGAAAATAATACGGTGCCTTATAAACATTTAACCTGAACTATAACTATCTTTTTTAGGCAAGAGTGTTTTAATTGGGTATATAAAATTAAGTCGGTCAGATTCTCGAAGTTTGAAAAGGATAGCCTTGAATCTGACAAATCGATATTTTATTCGGAGTAGCCGGTCATTTAGGTAAATTATGTTTCTAGAGGAGTCAGAAGTAAACACAGATAATCCAGGCTGCTTACTCCTACGTACCCCTTCATCAGAAAGTCGATAAAAAAAAACTTTACTAATTGCTAAAAAAAAAACTTATGCGTATTACCTCATGGAAATTAACTTAATTCTTCTTGCTATGTGATATATTATTTCCTTTAATAGTAATTATTACCAGGTTGGATATGCTGCATAATTTTGACATACTGATAGGTGCAGCAGATTCAGCGTAAGTTACCGACCTCGTGGAATACTTCCTATTGAACAAGATTAACATTCTCTTAACAAACTTACTGTGGGGACTATATAAAGACGATGCGGTTTTTGCCACCAAAAATCTATTCTTTACTGAATGTTATTGCTTTATACTAATGGGTAAAACGTTATTTTTTTTAACAGAAAGTCCAATCTATAGATAAAGTGGCATTTGTATATATGTAAAATATAGTTATCTACAACCTATCAGTCGTCTACAACCTATCAGAATATTATTGCTTTTCGCTAATGGAAACCCGTTATTTACTCTACCAGAGAGCGCATCCTGTACATAGGAACCATATATATATATATATATATATATATATATATATATATATATATATATATAGTAACTCACAGACATCTGTATTTGTGGTCTAAGACTGATCAGTGTGACTAGACGCAGGTAACGTATTCACACCGAGATTCGAAACCCGAACTGTCAGTTACATACGAATGTGACCAAACAGTCCAAATACATAACTCATACCCCTCATTAAAGAAGTTAATGGTTTTATGAAATTTAAACTACAAAGTAACTGCATAAAATTCTACTGATTCTACAAATTTGAACATATCTCATAAATCATTCTATGATGAAAATTTATCCAATTCTTTTTTAAATTCGGAGCCCATAAGTTCAGTTATGTAAGTTCTATTTTCATTCCGTTTTTCTCTATGCAATATGTTTTTCATTCCTTTGAAGTATATGGTGATCAGACTCCATTGCTTTTATTAAACGGTGACGAAATTTTGAACGAGTTTCTTGAATAGGTGTTATATAATGAATTCCTACAATTTAGGTATAAGTTATTAGCGATAGAGCGGTTGGAATGATTGACGGATCAGAATTCAAAAGATAACCCCAGCGAGAAAGTGGAATTTCAGAAGTTGGTGTCATTTGCGGGAAAGTGTTTTCTGGTCTCTTTTCTGTCAGTCGCCCGAGTGAAGCAGTCGCAAAAAAACTTTTTGTCCCCATGACGCTAGTCGAACGTTGTGGACTTAGCATAAAATCACGGTCCGTCTCTATCTGTATTTCTCTTTCTCCCTCTCTCATTCTCTCTCTATCTCTCTCTATCCATATATATATATATATATATATATATATATATATATATATATATATAACACACAGTGAGAAATCTCATAAAGTATATTACTTTCTGATCTCTGTAGCTGTATTTGTCATTCCGTCCTAAAGTGAATAAATCTTCCATTGAGAAGAAACCACATGTGTCCGGGTGAATTCATCGAAAGGCGTGTTAGTCGCGGTGTGTGTGTGATGAAATCATACCCACCTCAAACGACGCGACCTTGTAATATAGACACTTTTGTTAAAGATAATAATGGTAAATATTGTTTTTAATGCTGTATAAAATGATGGGAATAATGTAATTTTTGAATTGTAGTTATAATCTATAATCCAATGTAGACTCGTGATTCAGTTAATAATAAACCCCACACCTAGCACTCTTTGTCACATTGTTCCTTCTTCATTTCTAATACATCCAATGTACAAACAATCAACAAGACAAGATTAGCAAAGTTTTAGTATTATATAGATATATTGACATCTAATATATATATATATATATATATATATATATATATATATATATATATATATATATATAAATAAATTATCTTGTTGGATTTTCCGAATTGGTCATCGATACCACTTAATCTGATGAATCAATATTTGATTCTCACTAGTCTAGTTTTCTTTTGCCCTTTGATTATGTTTTACTTTCAATAAAAAATGCATTTTGCTTTCGTTTCTTTCAAATAATACTCATTCCAACTTGGAAATGTGTTAACATGTATACAGTTTTACTAATCATCTTAACAGTATAAGCTGCTTACGTTCTTAATAGAAAAAATATTTACGTTTCCCTATCTATGATTTTTATTTTTGCATTAAATATTAAACTACTTCTTTCTAAAACTTACTTGCATATTACTTACTATTATGAAACGGTTTATGACAAACATTTCTTTAAAAATGAAGATGAAAATAACAGAATAGTCTTTCTTTGATAATGATGTATTCATCGAAAGTTTTAGCCTAAAAAATATGTTTTATTTATTTCAAAATTGCATCATGCTTGGTTTTAAAATTTTAACACAAAATATTCATATGCATGGATTCTTCAAAGATGTGAGCTATTTCCTTACACACACACACACATACATATATATATATATATATATATATATATATATATATATATATATATATATATATATATATCCTGGGAGAATATACCAGAAAGAACAGTTGGAAATAATTTATACACCATCCACTATGACTATGCAATCCCTACAGCTACATATCTAGAAAATGGAGCTGTTAAACCTGACATCGTAATATGGGACAAAAGGGAGAAAGTAGCAACCCTAGTTGAAGTCCCTAATGATGCAGGAATGAACAAAGCAGAAATGGTAAAGATTACGAAATACCAAAGTCTTATGTACGACATGAAAAGAAACTGGAATCTTAGGAAAATCTCCATCATACCAGTAATTATAGGAGCAACAGGACTAATGAAGAAGAATTTCAAGAGCTATCTGGCGAGTATACCCGGTGAACCGAGTGCAAGAGAAATACAAACAACTGCACTTAAAGGGACGGTTAGAATCTTAAAACGATCTCTAGGCTGGAGTGTCTGAAATAGCCGGTGAATGTCTGACATCCGGTAGGATGCCCAATCTCCAGCAAAACAGAAAGATAAGAAAAAGAAAAAAGAAAAAGAGTGAAATATATATATATATATATATATATATATATTACTAATGGATCACCGCTTATCAAGGCCCGGGGCTACTCGGTGATAAGGATTAAAGCAATCGTCACTAGGGCGATGTTCGTTACCATGAGCGGAAGATTACCCAAGATAAAATTGATTATCCAAGAGAGCGACTCATATTGCACTTGTTTACATTAGACTTGAAGACAGCTACGCTGTAGTCAGTTGGGAAGTAGTCTCGTAATATCATGTTCCACAGATGGGATTTTCTTGGAAAGATTCAGTTATAAACCGGATTGTATTAACAAATTATTATTATTATTATTATTATTATTATTATTATTATTATTATTATTATTATTATTATTATTATTATTGACGACGACGACGACGATGATGACGATGATTTGGTAGTTTGGTAGTTTTGTTTTACGGCATATCAACCCTTTTTGGGTTATTTAATGCCGAATCTGGTCATTATAGTAAAAGTTTTTATGCTTCAAGTTCTTTATATCTTAAAATGTTTAATCATCGTTTTTGGTTTGGTAGTTTTGTTTTACGGTATATCAACCCTTTTTGGGTTATTTAATGCCGAATCTGGTCATTATAGTAAAAGATTTATGCTTCAAGTTCTAAAAATAAAACAAAAAAGGGGAGGGAGAAAGGGAGAGGGGCTGTTGTTTTTGTTTTTGGTTTTGTAGAACATAATTAAGTTTTACAAAAAAAAAAAACGTCAATGTAGGTGAATTTCGTCTCAGGGAGCCACAGGGCAGCCTGATCTGGTATCACCATGATGATGATGATGATGATGATGATGATGATGATGATGATGATGATGATGATGATGATGATGATGATGATGATGATGATGATGATTATTATTATTATTATTGTTATTGTTATTGTTATTGTTATTGTTATTGTTATTATTATTATTATTATTATTATTATTGTTATTGTTATTGTTATTGTTATTGTTATTATTGTTATTATTATTATTATTATTATTATTATTATTATTATTATTATTATTATTATTATTATTATTATTATTATTATTATTAGAAAGTGCTTGAATTGTTGTCAAATCTGCGAATATCTTGGTTTCGATAGTGTAATGGGCAAGTTGATTCCACCTAATTAAACGATAAAGAATCGCCTGTGTCGTACATAAAAAAAAAACGATACGGCAAGAAGTGTAATGAACTGCAGGTTCAAATATTAAAATGTGGGATGCATTGAATCTGATTCGAACTATCGACCTCCGGGTTACAAATGATTCGTCATTTTGAGGTCCATGTAAAGTGGATGATTTGTCTGTTTGTCGGTGAACTCGAAACATCTCTAGCGTTCACGTCATTTGTTGTCACAAAATGATTCGCGATGACAGTTGTTTGTTCGAAGCAGTGTCGGTTGGAGACGTGCAGCTTTTTTCGTGACTTTGGGATTATCGTGGAAAGCAGAACACGGGTTGTATCCTGTTCAAACCTTCTCACTGCAGACAGATGTTTACCTACTATTAGCATATACGTAATTTAAAGAAATAAATAGGTTATGTCTATTAAAAAATAATACTGTTCATCTGAAGTGGGACCCAGGTAAATACATGTAGGAACTCATTTTATCAATTTCGTAAACGGCTGGTGCTATTTTAGTCGTAAACGAAAAATTCCCTGTCTAATAAACTTCCTAGTCAAAATAAGTATTTTCTGGAATAAAAATTGAGCCGAATTATTCTTAATGCAAAGAAAATGTTGCAGGAATAAAAAAGGAAGAAAGCGCTAGTCATAACCACATATCGATTCTTCAGGTGCCATGCTAAATAGGTCTAAGTTCGTGAATCTGGTTGACTTAATTTTGTGTATTAGATTATTTGCATGGCGGTCTGGTCTATATTGTATTACATGGTATTGGTACTATATAAAACTGTAATTTGTATGCGTGCCAAGTCAACGTCTCAATATAATACGTTTGTCTACGTTTTGGTTGTGACCCTAAATCTGAGTCTTAAACTTGCAAAATGTTTATGACTTTTCGTTATTATATTTAAGTTTATACTTAGTAACACAATGAATACACTTGAAACGGGAATTAAAATAATAACTTTATTTGTATATCCTTTTACACAAAAGGTAAGCTGTTTTGTTTTTCTTCTTTTTTTTTCTTTTTTTTTTCTTTTTCTTTTTTTTTTTTTGCTTTTTTTTTTTTGGTGGTTAACAATTGTTGATAAAAGTAACGGAGTCACAAAATGAATACAATGCAGTAGATAAAAAAGTGGCAAAACTTGAGCACCTTTATTCGCAGAGATATGTTGTTAGAAAAGAAAGAAGAGCTTTTTCAATCTACAGAGTCAAAATGGGTTTATCCTTTTGTTGAATCCGAAATTTTGAACACTGGAGTATTTGAAAGCGTTGTTCCTGCACTTGATTTTCCTCGACGTCTATAAGTTTTAAATCTTGGAATATCTTCTTCAAGTTCAGTGGCATTCACAGTGAAAGCGTTCCTTATTCAACTATGCTTACTTAAGTCAACATTTTCTGAAATATACTTGTCGATTTCATCCTGAGGATTCCTTAGATGATCTTCGATGATATTTCTCATGTCAATCAAGAAATATATCTGATGAATCTTCCAAAATATCACTTGCAAAAGCTGCAGTTTTTCTTTTAGCTACCTTTTCTTTTCAAAGAGCAAAGTTTTTGTTATGGGGCGATTTATAAATATATAATGAAAGGATTCAGTGATAAATATGATACCTAATTTTATTAATTATAGAAAAAGTGTTTATAATTAAATATAAAAATATTTTCTAAAAATATTTTAAATACTACCGATAATCTGCAAACTATAGTTGCTGTACTTTAGTTATTAATGGGCTAGAAAATAGATAACTCTGCGTACTTCCGGTTATCCGGGCAAAACGGAAGTCACCTAAATTTACGGATATAAAAGTATAATGTAACAAAGGAAAAGAAAATAGGAATAAGATGACTAAAAACCCGAAGAAAAAGCGAAAATAACTGGGTGAAACAACAAAGGATGGTCAGTGAAAATATATATATATTAATTCAGGAACATTTAGATTAATAATTATAGCTGATGATAAATGATTAAAAATACATAAAAGGATAGGATACATACAGGGTGTCCCAAAATAATGTATACACCCTATGAATCGTTATAACTCGTTCAATTTACTGCGTTTGACTTGCAAACAAAAGTGATAAAAGAGTAGAAGATTTAAAGATACTGAAAGTAAAATTACCAAAAACATATAAAAATAACTTTTAATAAAGGTAAAGGCTACAATGTTTAAAGCAAGAAACCTGAGGCAATTGCAAACAAATAGGAGTAGCAATTGTAGTAGAATGTGCTCAAATACTAGAGTAAATATTGCAGGACGTTTGTAGGTACAATTCTTCACGTCTTCCCTAAATGGAAAGTGTATTGAGCAGAACGGGTTGGGGTTAGGGTGAGAGTTAATTTTATGAACATTCTGAAATTACCCTAAGTAGCCTTTATCTTTGTTAAAAGTTTATTTTCTATGTTTTTATTAATTTTACTGTCAGTATTTTTACATGTATATTCTTACTCTTTTGCTTGTGTATCAATCTTGCAATAAAAAAATCAGTAAATTGAACGAGTTATAGCAATTCAAAGGGTGTATACATTATTTTGGGACACCCTGTATATGTTCTCACTTGGATATGACGAAACTATAGTTCTATGTAACAAATATATATATATATATATATATATATATATATATATATATATATATAATGAGTACTGATTGTTATTTAGGCTCTGCTCGACTAGTTTTTCATGTTTTTGCGTGTTTGCTTTGTTTTGTACAATTAGCACTGAATGAAAGCCACACTAAGAAATAAATACACAGAAGCATTTTACAAATATCTTGGTGTTAGCCGAAACAATTGTATTCTGAATAAAAAAGAAGTTTGATGAAATGACGTGAATCTGTCCTTCATATCATTAATATGGTATAAAATTACACAAAAAATATTGAATGTAGAATAGCTCTAGCTTTACACTATTGAGCGATGATAATTAATTTATGTTATAAAATTTATATTTTACACTGGCATGTCGATGTTATCGATCAACAGTTATTATAAACTGAGATCTCATCAGGCAGAGTTAGAATCCGATCTTAACCTTAGGTTCTTTACAAATATGATCAAAGGTCAAGATCGGATTATAACTTTGCCTGATGAGATCTCAGTTTATAATAACTGTTGATCGATAACATCGACATGCCAGTGTCGCAGACTTTGTACATGTCTGTGTAAATCAAATAATAATATATAAAAGCTCTATTTGATATTGAGCACTTTTTATAAACCCAGTTGAAATTCTTTGGATTACTACTGTGTGGATGTTTTACCTGGATTATTATTATTATTATTATTTACTCACTAGGAGTTATCACACTGGTCATCGTCAGTGATCGCCCACTGCCAACAACCTGTGGTATTCCCTGGAGTCTGAGTGACAACAAGTCTCCTCAGACTTCCATTATGCTCCACCTCTTTTCGTTCATCATCGCTGATGACCTTGCGGTATCGCAACAGCCACCTACCACCGATTTCCCGCTGATAAGGGCCATTGGTCCCCTCTGGGGCCCGAGTGGCAACAAGCCTCCCTAAGATCCCAGAGCTGTCCGCGCTCTTCCAGTGGAGGTCTGGTTTGCGCTTTCCCTCCTCGACCCTCTGTCCATAATTTTCGTGGTGTCAGCCTATGCTTGCGCCTCTATCGTGCGGTTATATTTTCCCCGGTTCTGTTGTCTTATGCTTCCATGTGTTTGTTCTCCATTCGTTGCTTATGTGGGTTGGTTTCCGCATTCGAGGACATTTCTCAGGATTGTAGCTGTTTAGATCATTACTGTCCTTTGTATGGTCTCAGTTATCCCTTTGATTCCTATTTCTCCTAGTCTTTTCTCCATGTTTTTGGGGACTGTTCCTAGTGCTTCTACGATTATTGGTGTTATACTGACTTTCTTCATGTTCCATATTCCTTTCAGTTCTCTGGCAAGTTCAGTATATTTGCTTCTTTTTTCCGTCTCTTTGATCTTCACTCTGTGGTCCGCTGGAACGGCAAAGTCTACGATATTGCAGGATTTTTCTTTCTTGTTGATTATTATCATATCCGGTCTCCTTGCTGTTATGGGTTTGTCTGTTTGTACATTCATATCCCATATGATTTTGTGTTTTTCGTTTTCTAGTACAGTTTCTGGTTTGTGTTTGTACCGTTTTCTTGCATATTCGAAATTCAGTTGTTTGCACATTTCTCGGTGTACTTCTTTCCCCACGCTGTCATGTCTGTTCTTGTATTCCTTTTGGGCTAGCTTGCTGCATTCACTTATTATATGATTTATCGTTTTGTCTCTTTGTCCACACAATCGGCATTTGCTGTTTTCCTGGGTTTTATCTATCTTTGCTTTAATAAAGTTTGTCCTAATCACATTGTTCTGTGCGGCCGTCAGCAGAGATTCCGTTTCTCTGTTCAAGTGTCCTTTTCTTAGCCATGCCCAGCTGTTTTCATTTACTTCATCGCTTGTGAGTCTTATAAAGCGTCCATGTAGTTGTTTTTCTTCCCACTTTTCCTTTCTTGTCTTTTTGTTTCTGGGTTCAGTGCTTCCAGAGTTTTTTGTTGAGCTGGTGTCTCTTGCTGTGGTGATCAGTCTTTCCGTGTTCTGGGTTACATATTTCTCCAGCTCTTTTTTGGTGTCTTCCACACAGTCTTCTATACTTACCAGTCCTCTACCTCCTTCATTTCTTTTCATGTAGAGTCTGTCCGTATCGTCTTTTGAGTGCAATGCATTGTGCATGGTCATTAGTTATCTAGTCCTCTGGTCAAGGTGCCTGAGTTCTTCTTTGGTCCAGCCTATAAATGGTCCAGAGTATCTTATTAGTGATACAACCCATGTGTTTATCCCTTTTACTAGGTTTCTGCTATATAGTTTAGTTTCTAAGAGTTTCCTTGTTCTTCGTAGATATTCTTTTCCAATCTTCTCTTTCATTTCTGTATATTTGATCGTGTCTGCTTCCAGAACTCCCAGGTATTTATAACTCTCTTGTTCTCCTAGCGCCCTCATCTCCTCTTGGTTGGGGAGTTCTATGCCTTCTGTCGTCTCCAGTGTTCCTCTTTTAATCTCTAGCAGTGCACATTTTTCTATTCCAAACTCCATTTGGATATCCTGGCTGAATATCCTCGTTGTATTTATTAGCTTTTCCAGTTCTTTTTTGTTTATTGCAAACAGTTTAAGGTCATCCATGTACATCAGGTGGTTTATTCTTTATTCTGTATCCGTAAACCTGTATCCAGCATCACACTTTCTGAGTATGTAGTTGAGTGGCATCATGGCTATTATAAACAATAGTGGTGATAGAGAGTCTCCTTGAAAAATGCCTCTCTGTATTTTTATCTCAGACAGGTGTTGTCCTCCGGCTGTCAGTTTTAGTCTCCATGTTTCCATTGCTTTCTGGATGAGATTAATAATGCTGTCTGGTATCTTGTATATTTTTAAGCATTCAATTATCCATGTTTGGGGGATTCTGTCGTAGACTTTATTGTAGTCAATCCATGCCATGGTTATGTTCCTTTGTCTTCTCTTCACCTCCTTCAGGGTCTTTTGATCAATGTATAGTAGATCATGTGCCCCTCTTTGTCCTTTCCGGCATCCTTTTTGTTCCTCGGGGAACAGTCCACGTTTGTCCAGGGATTGGTAGATTTGTTCTCTCAGTTGTGCTGTGAGAATTTTCCACATTATTGGTAGACATGTTATCGGTCTGTAGTTGCTGGGGGTTGTTCCCTTTTTGGGGTCTTTTTGTATTAATGTTGTTCTTCCTTCCGTCATCCATTCTGGTACGTCTGTTTTGCGGATACATCCACTCAGTTTCTGCGCTAGTCTTTCGTGCAGGGTCGTGAATTTTTTAAACCAGTATGCATGTATTCCATCGTGGCCTGGTGCTCTCCAGTTTGCCATTTTTCTTAGGGTTTTCTTGATCGTTTCTTTGTTAATTTCTGTTTCGGTTCCTTGTTCGATTTCCTGCAGTTCATCTTTCATGTTTTTCAACCATTGGGCATTGTTGTTGTGCTTTTTTGGTACTTCCCATATCTTGCTCCAGAATTGTTTTGTTTCTGTTTGGCTCGGTTGCTCTGTTGTTGTTTTTTCTCCATCTACGTTTTTGTAAAACTGGCTTTCATTGTTTTCAAAGGTCCTGTTCTGTTTGCTCTGTTCTGATTTGTACCTGTATCGTCTCAGTCTTCCTTCTATTGCTGCTATCTTTTGTTTTATTTCTTCATGTTTCTCATTTAGTTTTTCCTTGCGTTTCTGATTTTTGCTTCTTAATCGTTTCATGTCCTCCTTTCTTCTGTTCACGGTTTTAGCTTCTTTCCGAAGTTTGGTGATCTGGGTTTCCATTATTATTATTATTATTATTATATATATATATATATATATATATATATATATATATATATATATATATATATATATATATATATATATATACAGAGATATAAGTTGTTTGTTTGTTCATGAACTACTCCCGTTTGGGAAATAAACTCCTATAGACGCACACACACGCACATATATATATATATATATATATATATATATATATATATATATATATATATATATATATATATATATATATTATATATATGTGTGTGTGTTTGTGTGTGTGTTAAGCGTTAGGCTCATGATTCTAGGTTGAATCTATGAACTGCGTTCGAACCGCCTGCGAACCGCACTGATGAGGAGAGAAACCCCGAAACGACGTCGTCTGTAGGTATAAATAAAAACACTTTTTAAAAATGTAAACTATATAACCTAGTGTATTTGCATAAGTATATTTCATTTTGATCAAAGTGAGTTAAATGTTTATTGCGGGGTCTGCATTCTCGATTGACATTCATAAACAGGAAATACGTCGTTTTACTTCATTTCATTGTATTTATAACTTGAAAATCATAGACATTAAAAATAAATAAGAACAGCAATGTTAATATGGCGTTCATCTTTTGGCGGGGGAGGAAGAGGTGGAGGAGGAGAAGGAGAAGGAGGAGTGCATATGTCACCTCATTGATTCCCGAGAAACGCCGGGTGTGTCTCGATGGTGTAAACGACTATAAATTTACCGACATTTATTTAAATTTATGTAACTTTACTTACACTCCTTCGCCCCTCCCTCCCATCCGATCAATGTTAAGTATATCGTTTTACCGCGCCCAAAGAAATGAATATTTTTAAAACGTACAGAAAATGAATTAAAAAAGCGTAATATAACGTTATGAGCTGGGCGTAAAAGGATATAGGGTTCTTCGTTCAATCCCGGACAACGCCTGGTCTTAAATAATGAAGGTGGCTTATCTTATCCCTTCACGACAGTTGCATGGAGCGTCCATTACAAAACATTTAATTAGTTAAATGTTTGGGCGTAATTTTTTTAACGTGTTCAGAATAAAATGTAACTCTACTTATATAAAAACTTAACTTTAGTATCTATTCTGATACGTTTGGTTATGAGCAAAGTGTAGTATCTGTTCTGATACTACACTTCGTCTGTTTTGTACTCGGTCAGTGAAAGAGAAATCTTTCTAGGCTGAGACAATTGTTGTTCTTGTTCCAATCCAGAGTTTCTATTTTTGGAGAGCTGGATTTTACCCACATTAAAAACCGACCTTGTGTCTAACTCTGCCCTCGTGTGGAATGGGGTAAGTAAATAGGAGCAAATGCCGGTTAAGGACTCGAAATTCACCCATTAAAGAAACGTCTCTAACCATTCTAAATAATAAAATAATGCAATAACGTTTTTTTTTCGATTTTTAGCTATGGGTTAAGTTTTCGATGTACATTTAACGCAAAATGGGCCGCTTACTTAAGTTTTTCGGCGATCTTCAGGCAAAAAGTTTCTTTTACAAACCTTTTATCGCAAGGATGCTCATTTTACATTAGCCGTGCATAGCAAACTGATCTGTCCTCTTAAAATTGAACAGTAAGCTATAAAATAAAATGCATTTTATAATACGGGATCCACGTATGCTTTTTTTGTTTAAACATTATTAAAGAAAAATTAAAAAAAAAAAAAACAGAAACAAATTAATTACAGATGACTTCAACTTACTGCTTCGTTTATAAAACCCGTACTGCATCATGAAATGTATTTTCAACTTTATCCGGGAAAGATCATCATCATCATCATCATCATCATCATCATCATCATCATCATCATCATCATCATCATCATCATCAGTTTAACGTCCACTTTACATGCTGCCATGCGTTGGACTGCTTTAAGCAATTGATTTCCAAAGTGACCTATCCCAGGCCAGGTCTTTATTTATACTTCTTTCCCTCAGGTTCAGCTTTTATCACTTCCTCCCATATTTTGCTTGTCCTTCCCCTGTGAACTAAACTTGCTAGCTCAACTGTTCTACATCTACTAACCCTCAAAATAACTCTCATCCATTCTTTCAAGGTGGCCATACCATTGAAGTCTTCTGTTCTGCACACATCTCCGTATACTGTCCAGATTTAATCTTCCACGGAAATATAAAAATTCCCGGACAACGCCCGGTCTTTCTGCTCGTAGATAACAAAGGTGGCTTATTTTAACACTTTGCTGCAGCTTCATGGATCATCCATTAGAAAATATTAAACTAGTTCGATTTGTTTGTTTGTTTTTGTTTGTTTGTTGTTTTTCGTTTTGAACACGTTGCGAATAATATGTAACTGTACTTCAAAGTTAACTTTAACAACTGCACCAAAGCATAAACAGAAATGCTGCCCAGGTTTAATGGGCAACAAGAGGTCGGAAGGAAACGGCATGTCACGCTTAGAAACAGACGCAAATCAGTGAAGCCTGCGAAAATAGGTTAGTGGTCGACCTCGAATTGATTTACCGCCTCTCGACAACCGAACAACAAAAGCAAACTTTAACAAAAAAACTGGCTGGGTAAACGTTATATCTTTAAAAGGACACACGCCTATTCTCGTTTCTCTTTTAAATTTACTAGCAATATATATATATATATATATATATATATATATATATATATATATATATATATATATATATATATATATATATATATATCATGGAGGCGCGATGGCGCTCTATCCCTTAATAGACATCACGAATGGCCTATACTGGAAATCTCATTTCTTTGATCAATCATAACTCAAAAATCAATGAACTAAATTAGTTAAAACTTTGCACAAAATTTTTATTTGATAGGTTCTATAAGTGTGTAGAATTTCAGCATCATTAGTCAAGGCAACCCAGAGATCCAGAAAGTTCAATCATGAAATCATGTTATCTGTGTGTACGTACGTACGTACGTATGTGCCACCCTGTATCTCATCAACTATTTGATGGATTCAACTGATCTTTTGGCAGAGATAGAGGTTCTAGGGTCTAGTTGATGGCATTTTAATTTCAGTTTACCATATACCTTAGTTTTCCAGAAATTTCCAAAAAACCTTATGAGTAGGCACTGTATTGAGGCATAGCCTTTACAAAAGTAGTGATATTCCATGAAAAATGCCAGTATACTAAAATCCTATGCCCTTAATAGGGTTAAGATGAAAATTCATATACGTTAAATGTACAAAAGCAAGGAAATTCTCAAATTTTTACACTTTTATTGTCATTAAGGGTATGACTACATATCAACCAAACCACTTCATTATCACATCACTACAGTATAAATCCCTGTGCATGAGTGGATGAAGTGTGTGAAGTGCGCTGAAGAAAAATTCCTACCAGTAAAATACATAGCCCTGTTGTGCTCGCATACCCTTAATGACAATAAAAGTGTAAAAATTTGGGAATTTCCTTGCTTTTGTACATTTAGTGTATATGAATTTTCACCTTAACCCTATTAACGGCATATAATTTCAGTATACTGGCATTTTTCATGGAATATATATATATATATATATATATATATATATATATATATATATATATATATATATATATATATATGACCGCTTGCAACCACCACTCCTACACTGATGAGAGTAAGAGAGTCCGAAACGACGTCGTCTGTAGGTGAAAAACACTTTAACATTTAAAAAAATATTTATACTCAAAAGCTCCTTTAAAGATGTAATAATCTTAAAAGTAGAGCACTGTTGAAAATTTAAAAGTTTGTTGTCATCTGGGACAATTTCTGTTAAGTGTTGAGCTTATAAATGAACAGCTGATTGGGACAATTTCTGTTAAGTGTTGAGCTTATAAATGAACAGCTGATTGGGACAATTTCTGTTAAGTGTTGAGCTTATAAATGAACAGCTGATTGGGACAATTTCTGTTAAGTGTTGAGCTTATAAATGAACAGCTGATTGGGACAATTTCTGTTAAGTGTTGAGCTTATAAATGAACAGCTGATTGGGACAATTTCTGTTAAGTGTTGAGCTTATAAATGAACAGCTGATTGGGACAATTTCTGTTAAGTGTTGAGCTTATAAATGAACAGCTGATTGGGACAATTTCTGTTAAGTGTTAAGCTTATACATGAACAGCTGATTGGGACAATTTCTGTTAAGTGTTGACCTTTAAACTCAAACACGGCTCTTATTGTGTAACATATTATGTGGGTTATATTTAGTTTAGTAATACTAATAATTGTAGGAGCACTAGGATCACGGGTTGATTACTAGAAAAATATTTTTTAGCAATAGAATACATAAATATGCGAGTAACTGTTTTATTTTTTAGTCTCAGTCCGGTCTGCAGTTTAATAAAATAAAATATGCAGATACTTTTTTTTTAAACAAGTATTCGTATATTTTATTTTATTTGGGAATTGAAAAGTTTCGCTGGTCCTTTAACGTTCTTAAGTAAGAATGATTTGAATGCCGTAGAAACTTTTCTCTCTTTGGTTATTTTTTTTTTCGCTTGTAATTAAAAAATTACAAAAATACCACAAAATTTCAAGTTTGACGCAATGAGAACCACCAAAAAAATTAAAGCTTCCAATATTAAAGGCCATCTGAATAATATTTGTTTGTACGCATATGACTCTACGTATTACTTACTGTATAGTTTGGAAATTCAATTTTTACCTTCGCCAAGGAGGTTATGTAGTCGATCGAATTTGCAACTATTTTTGTTTGTTTGTTTGTTTGTTTATGTACAGCCTAACGTGCACATAAATTGACCAATCGTCACCAATATTGGTCAAAATCTCGGCCATCTTCTTACTTGGAACATATTTAATTTTGAGATATCTAGATCAAATGTCAAGGTCAAGGAAAAGGTAAAAATCGATAACTTTGGTTCAGTTCATTGTAGAGACTCGCATCTTGGCCCATTTTATAGCTAATGAAGTCCTGCATCTTATATGTCCTTGACCTTGACATTTGACATTGATTTTGAAAAGCGGTTGGGTTAGACATTTTGACGGAATTTAAACTTACGTTGTCAGGTGGATGTATATCAGTCTCACGACTCATGTTTAAAGAAATGTTATTAAAACAATCAATACGATTCCCATGAAACCTAAAAGAATCCGTTTCTGGGTCAGTTTCATTTGCCTCTTACGTATGAATAGAAGTTGGGGTTAGTTGATTAGAGTAGTTCTCAACAGACCCTAATGTGTATTACTCGCACACTACTCCTGCACCCATGGATTTAACCTACCTGCAGTCTAACAAACTTTTAAACGCCAAAACTAATGTACATAACGCCAGACACTTTGGAACCACTCAGTCAGTAACAACATTAACTCTTTCACATTCACGTTCTATACATACACATGTACACTATATGCTGTTTTAGTTTTTCCTAAATACATAAAACATTCCTCGCTTCAGTTTGAAATAGAAGTTTCGTTGGTCTGTCGCATTTGATTTTGAAATAGACTTTTCATAGGTCTGTCACGCTTTTGAAATTGCATTTTCGTTGGTCAGTCACGCTTCAGTTTGAAATTGCATTTTCATTGGTCTGTCATATTTAGTTCTTAAATAGACTTTACATAGGTCTGTCACGCTTCAATTTGAAATGGCATTTTCGTTTGTTTGTTTGTTACATTTCAGTTTTAAATAGCATTTTCATGGGTCTGTCACGCTTCAGTTTGAAATTGCATTTTTGTTGGTTTGTCACATTTAATTTTTAAATAGACTTTTCATAGGCCTGTCACGCTTCAGTTCGAAATCGTGTTCTTTGGCCCGTTAAGCAAAAAGTTGAAGAGCCCCAATAATTAAAAAATGAATTTTTCAAAAAATAAACTCCCGCCATTAATGTGCACTGACATACTTTCGTAAGCCCCGTGTAGACATGCGTCTGGTTAGGGTCACGGTTAGGGTTTCCACGTTGAAAACGATGAAATTTATCACGGTACAAAATGTCGAATAAATGCCACTGTGGAACGCATCCTGGAATGGTGCATAGGTATCTGTGTGAATTAATGTAGATTCAGAAATTTAAGGCAAATACTCAATGACGTGAATAGATTCAATCCTTCTGAATAAGCAATAAAATGATTTTTTACTACAACACATATTTTATCTGTTTTGGGTTGGCGGGAGTATTTTTGGGTGGGCCTCTTCTACAAAAGCAGTTTAAACGCTAAATGAACAAGTTGAATAGGCGCATCTACAGAATATCCGTTATCTCTATCTATAAAAAATTAGGTATGTGCATGAAATTAAATAGCTACTAGGAGTAATGGGTCGTTATGTGGGTTATATTTAGTTTAATTTTATTTCATACAAAGGTGTAAAAGAAGTGGAAGCTCACGTGAAAATTCAGGTATCTTCGACTTTTGTGAAATTTTCACAATAAGTATTAGACATCAATTAATTAATATTGTCCAATGTTCAGTTTCTTTTGAATATTTTAATAGGTGATGAGGAGCATAATATTAGTACAACGTCCTATTTGAAAATTAATATATTTTAGACTTGCATTGAATTTGATCCATACTTATTAGACACCGATTAATATATTTAGACTTGCATTGAATTTGAGCCATACTTATTAGACACCAATTAATATATTTTAGACTTGCATTGAATTTGATCCATACTTATTAGACACCAATTAATATATTTTAGACTTGCATTGAATTTGATCCATACTTATTAGACACCAATTAATATATTTTAGACTTGCATTGAATTTGATCCATACTTATTAGACACCAATTAATATATTTCAGACTTGCATTGAATTTGATCCATACTTATTAGACACCAATTAATATATTTTAGATTTGCATTGAATTTGATCCATACTTATTAGACACCAATTAATATATTTTAGACTTGCATTGAATTTGATCCATACTTATTAGACAGCAATTAATATATTTTAGACTTGCATTGAATTTGATCCATACTTATAAGAAACCAATTGATATATCTTAGACTTGCATTGAATTTGATCCATACTTATTAGACACCAATTAATATATTTTAGACTAGCATTGAATTTGATCCATTCTTATTAGACACCAATTAATATATTTTAGACTTGCATTGAATTTGATCCATACTTATTAGACACCAATAAATATATTTTAGACTTGCATTGAATTTGATCCATACTTATTAGACACCAATTAATATATTTTAGACTTGCATTGAATTTGATCCATACTTATTAGAAACCAATTAATATATTTTACTCTTGCATTGAAATTTGATCCATACTTATTAGACACCAATTAATATATCTTAGACTTGCATTGAATTTAATCCATACTTATTAGACACTAATTAATATATTTTAGACTAGCATTGAATTTGATGCATTTTTATTAGACACCAATTAATATATTTTAGACTTGCATTGAATTTGATCCATACTTATTAGACACCAATAAATATATTTTAGACTTGCATTGAATTTGATCCATACTTATTAGACACCAATTGATATATTTTAGACTTGCACTGAATTTGATCCATACTTATTAGAAACCAATTAATATATTTTACTCTTGCATTGAAATTTGATCCATACTTATTAGACACCAATTAATATATCTTAGACTTGCATTGAATTTAATCCATACTTATTAGACACCAATTAATATATTTTAGACTTGCATTGAATTTGATCCATACTTATTAGACACAGATTGATATATTTTAGACTTGCATTGAATTTAATCCATACTTATTAGAAACTAATTAATATATTTTACTCTTGCATTGAAATTTGATCCATAATTATTAGACCCCAATTGATATATTTTAGACTTGCATTGAATTTGATCCATACTTATTAGACAACAATTGATATATTTTAGACTTGCATTGAATTTAATCCATACTTATTAGAAACTAATTAATATATTTTACTCTTGCATTGAAATTTGATCCATACTTATTAGACCCCAATTAATATATTTTAGACTTGCATTGAATTTGATCCATACTTATTAGACACCAATTAATATATTTTAGACTGGCATTGAATTTGATCCATTCTTATTAGACACCAATTAATATATTTTAGACTTGCATTGAATTTAATCCATATATATTAGACACCAATTAATATATTTTAGACTTGCATTGAATTTGATCCATACTTATTAGACACCAATTAATATATTTTAGACTTGCATTGAATTTGATCCATACTTATTAGACACCAATTAATATATTTTAGACTTGCATTGAATTTGATCCATACTTATTAGACACCAATTAATATATTTTAGACTTGCATTGAATTTGATCCATACTCATTAGACAACAATTAATATATTTCAGACTTGCATTGAATTTGATCCATACTTATTAGACCCCAATTGATATATTTTAGACTTGCATTGAATTTGATCCATACTTATTAGACACCAATTAATATATTTTAGACTTGCATTGAATTTGATCCATTCTTATTAGACACCAATTAATATATTTTAGACTTGCATTGAATTTGATCCATACTTATTAGACACCAATTAATATATTTTAGACTTGCATTGAATTTGATCCATACTTATTAGACACCAATTGATATATTTTAGACTTGCATTGAATTTGATCTATACTTATTAGAAACCAATTAATATATTTTACCTTTGCATTGAAATTTGATCCATACTTATTAGACACCAATTAATATATTTTAGACTTGCATTGAATTTGATCTATGCTTATTAGACACCAATTAATATATTTTAGACTTGCGTTGAATTTTATCCATACTTATTAGACACCAATTAATATATTTTAGACTTGCATTGAATTTGATCCATACTTATTAGACACCAATTAATATATTTTAGAATTAAGCAAGATTCTTAGAATTTCAATTTCTTTGTAAATTGTAGACATTATTGTTAGAATCGAAATCATATAATGTATCATTGATCAAAATTAGAATAAGGATTCTATAGATAAGGTTTAGTATCATTATATCTAGAGTTTAATCCTCGAAAGGGGAAAAATGTGTGCAAAACTGTTCTGTTAATGTATTTTACCACTTTCTAGGACGAGTATTCTTCTAGTCATTTATCAACGACGTAATATATTGTGCTTAATACGAATTCAGGAAAGATGTGCGTGAATTCCATCGGGGTCAGAATAACCTTGATTAAGTAAAATCTTAACAGGCCGACTGAAGAATAAAGAGTTTTCAACACGTGGAGCTCTGGCCTCAAATATCTGTTTTGAATTCCTTGGTTATGTCTGGAATTTACGTGGAAATCAAATTGGATATCTTTTCTTTAGACTATAACGATCAAAAAAGTGCACAATGTTTAAAGCTAACATGTTATCTAAGGGCTGTTCAGATTTAACAGCCATAGCAATTATAAATGTAAAAAAACGGTATTCCTTAAAAAGAAAATAAGATTTTACTTGTTTTGGTGATTTCATATAAACACCCTGATAAAACTTGGCGTTGAAATTAATAAATATATAAAAAGAGACTTGCTATCAATAAGGTATAGTTTCTCTCACAAACGATCGTACACCTACTTGTTGTTGGTATTGAATTCTTGGAACGGATATGAATGACTATGGCATACATTTGTTTATTTCTGAACTATAATATATATATCGTCCAAACACTTTAAAATGCAGCAACATTTTTGTAAGTAACGGATAAATTTTATTAGACAGACGAACAGCACAGGTAAAGAATTTTTTTTTTTGTGTGTCTTAAATAACTAATATAAGTTAGCAAAACATTTATATGGAACTAAACGTAGATTTAGTATAAGGAACGTTTATGTTTTTGTCTTTTAAGGGAAGTGGGTCTGATCAACTCTGCTGGGAAGCCATGAAATTAAATACTGTCTTGTTTTTAAATTCCCGAAACAGTTTTTCATGGTAAACAACTGATGATCCCTTAAAATAGTGTTAGAAACTAACTAATATAATAACTGTAAAAAATAAATTGACTTACATGAGTGATTTTCCACTGGAAGACTTGAGACTATAAGTTAGTTTTTTTGTATAGTTTTTTTTATATATAGTTTTAATGGTTGAGAAACTTCCGAGACTATATA
Organism: Sepiola atlantica; assembly: GCA_963556195.1. Lineage (NCBI taxonomy): Eukaryota > Metazoa > Mollusca > Cephalopoda > Sepiida > Sepiolidae > Sepiola > Sepiola atlantica. The sequence continues at coordinate 35,725,355 of OY744538.1, read as the reverse complement.
TATATATATATATATATATATATATATAAGTAATTTATTTAAAACAAAAAATTATACGTTACATATTTCAGAGTCGTACCGCGGTTTCATCCAGATGAACTGACTTTATAAAAAAATTTTAAGTCAATAGAATAGCCAATAGAAGAATCATCAACGTCCTGATAACAGAAATACGATCAAAACTAGTTACCCTTGCTTTTCATCCGTAGAATCTATTCTAGCCTCAAAACCCCAGCGGCTCATGCAAAAGAGGGGATGTTTGCCTCTTAAGAGGAGGATGCACAGTCAGTTCAATAGCGTACGAAGTAAAAGTCATATCCGGTGTAGATACCAAGAAGAAAGAAATTTACATCGGAATGACTCAAGGTACTTTCAAACAAACGCTCTACGCTTACAATAACAGGTTCAGATATCCGGAAAACACACATCACCACCCTAGCAACAACTATATGGGAACTCAAGAGATCCAACACTCCCTATGAAATAGAATAAAGGATCATCGATAAAACAAAGTTCTATAGCCCTACTCCCATGAATTGTCCCCATGTACCACTGAAAAATTCAGGATTTTACAGGCAATCAATAACACTTCCATAAACTGCATGAACATTAAAACCGAGGTCTTCAAAAATGTCCCTACAAAAGAAAAGTTCTGCTAGCCCAATGGACTAGCAAGGAAAATACATAACTCACTAATGTCTCCATAAGACCAATGATATCCACATCATAAAAAATATATGACATAGCCACCCACCCCAAGACCTTTCGAAAATTAGTTTTTATACATACAACATAACACCACTAGATATATTGTACATGCCACAACCACAACTACATCCCCCTACCAACCCCAATACAACCTAAACTTATATCCCTCTGTAACCTCATCCACCACAAATATAACATTAATCAGTAGATAACCCACCACATTTAAAATATCTAACATGATAAATACATTAATCTCTTTAATTAAACGCCTAGAAATATAACTATCAAACACCATTAAATTAAAGTAATTATAGATGAGTACGACCCTCCATCTCACACATACTCTATAATAGACTCATAAACATTATTAGATAAAGCCAACATAATTAACTAGATACATAAACCCAACACGAATGAATATTGCAATTATGGTTAAGACAGTAGACGAACACTTTCACCGATCAAGATATACCCTCCGTCAACATCCAGCTACTACATAGCAATTAATCCACTCAAATACACTTTTTTAAAAATACAGTTACCCCTAAAAAATAAACACACCTTTGAAGCAGTAAAATAGACAACATACATCATCAATAATTAAATTATTAAACAAAAACTTAATTACGATTATGACCCATGTATTATTATATAACCCTGCCCCAGTGTTTCCTTCAAAAAGCACGCTTCAGAAATACATCGTGTTAACGGTGAATTCAGACGCCATCATCGTTTGTTTTCGTTTTAAAGACACTGAAGACATCTTACGGGCTATAGACGAACTTTAAAATACAACCTTTAAAATACAACCTTTAAAAAAAAAATATTAAAAAATAAATGAAATAAAACTCAATAAATTCCACCCAATATATATCTCTGACATCGGTACCTTCTTCAAAAATGACGCTTCAGCAATGCAACGTTTTTAACGGTGAACCCAAACGCCATTTCCCCCTGTTTGATTTTAGGACGCTGATGATTCCTCTGTGGACTACAGACTTTTTTTTTAATTTAAAAGTCAGTCTATCTGGATAAACTCGCGGTACGACTCTGAAATATGTAACGTATAGTTTTTAAATAAACTACTTGTATTTAGCTCTCATTTTTCTGCGATCTAGCACTTTATTGATTTCTTTTCAACATAACCTGACACTATATATATATATATATATATATATATATATATATATATATATATATATATATATATATATATATATATATATATCATAATATAAAATGAAATAATAAAATACGGTGCCAATCAAATTTTATTAGAAGTCAAAGTTCAAGCAAAGTATCTTAACGTCCTTAACTCATGAGTTTTCAAAGATAATTCTTCTCCTCAGAGGACCATTACCGCAGTGACATTACTGCATGTAATAAAATTACACTTTGAAAATATATAAAAATATATACAAAAATACATCAAATATATCAACCCAAAAACATACTTTTTAGATAAATCTATACAATCCATCCAAGTCATACAATTTAAAAACATATTGAGGAAAGATATCCAGGAGGTTGACTGAAGATTGATCCAGGTAATGAGTGACAGTCCAAAAACGAAAAATTGAAAAAATTGAAAAGATTGAAAAAGTTATCCAGTCGTGAGATGCATCCGCAATCGATGCAGTGAAAAATGCATCCAATGTTTATGTTAATTATTACAACGATAAATAAACCAAATCAAATAAAAAGTTCAGTAAACTCACTATGTGTAGAAATCATACTGTTCAAAATTTAGGGTTCCAATGATTTGATCGGAGCAGTACAAATCAAAATTTGCTGGTTAAATGGAAAATCCGTTAAATCCGATTTGAACAAAATTAAAATTGAATTGAGCCGACAAACACGGTCATCTCTTCCCCCGGGTCCAACAAAGATAATTCCAATGAGTAAAGTTTGAAAGTATTCACTCTCCCGCGAGCCAAATAAACAAACCTTTTTCTCGCCGCTCAGAAAGGAATACTAAAGGCGCTAGATGCCTACTCATCCAAACGACGTTCTCAGAGCGGAAGTTACATGTCTAAGTTAACATAGAAAGAAACGCCATCCTATATCGACAGATATGTCAAATCAATTCAACCCATACCGGATGTTACCTGTCTGGGTCAAATCATAAGACTAGATCAAAGGGAAAGGGATGTGCAAATTTAGGTCAGAGCGTCTAATCACGCTCACATCCGCAAGTAGCTACTTAAATGTCTAGCTTACGCATAAAAAACGGATTTCACAAATCTAGCCCTATCAAATAATATAGAAGATTTATGAAATTAAAAATTACGAAGTTCTTAAAGTAATTAGAATTAACAGTGATAATTTTAACACTTTATCCGGCGGCTTGACGTCATAAGAGCGTTCAACTTAATGAAAGGAACGATGCATTTATAGCTAGCGACGTCATGCTGTGTTAATACTACACTTACAGTGCCCATAAAGACGAGTTATATATATATATATATATATATATATATATATATATATATATATATATATATATATATATATATATATATTTGGTTAAACAGGAGCGCCAGCTTCTGCTTATTTATTTTTTGATTCGTTTTTTCGATTCGTCGCACGACCGATTTGGTATTGTCGTCCATGTTGTATAAAAAATCGCCATATTTTCGCGAACGTTTTCGACCGACGTCGGTCATCTTCGGGCGGATGAATGAGTATGCAAAATAAAAAGTTGGTGAATTTATTAAGAAGACGCTTTTAAAAAACATTTCAATACCACTTCAACAACACTCTAACATACCTTTGCCCCCCTCATAACGAGCATGGTTGATACTAGGTTTATTTACTTGAATAAACAACGCTTCCATTATGGGGAGACGAATACTGCAATATGAAATATTTTTCACTCCTCATTTATTATTATTTACAACCATCGCATAGAGTTAGCATCCGATAGATTTCTTTTATTCTTGCATTAACAGAATTAAGGCTCAGTTTTTGCCTGCTCTAACGTCTGCTTACCAACGAGCAGGTTTCCCTGCCTGTCGTCATGGTGACAAAAATGTTACAGTTGTTAATTTGGACAAATTGAGATGTTGTTTTTATTTCAAATCTAGATATAAGCGTTTACGACACTTACATTATTTCTTTTTTAAAATAAATTTTGTAGTTTAAACTTTCAAAAATAGTCCCAGGAGACCTTATCTCCAGGCGTTACCACCTTGTTTCCGATATGGAACGAGTTTATTGCTTATCACTTGAGTTGTTCTAATCAATGGGGTACCGATTGGTTCAAGCAGGACATTTTCGTGCGAAATTGAATTTTATCAGTTCCTTCGATTACAAATTAACTTTTCGCGATTTCCGTACGATCAATGTTCGTGAACCCTGTTCCTTATGTCTTACTTGGAATTCATCACAATGCTGAAAGGTAACGGGAGCATTATCCCATGCATTACCAGCTCTGTTCAAACGGATGATATGTTTCTTGCCTGTAGTCTGCAGCGCTCTTATCTGTGCGGCAGTGCTGACGAATCGACCCGGATATTTTGTGGCGAAATTTATTTTTAACGGTCTGTTAAATTATAAAATGACTCAAATATTACGTTCCTTCTAGTGTTTGTACATACTTACTCCTACCTCCCAAAAAAGATATTTAGCCTCGACATAAGTATTTTGTTGCGAAAATGATATTTCATGATTATGAAATAATACTAACTGTAGCGATACTGATAAATCAATATGCCTAATTAGCATAAGTGTAAGAGAGTCTATATAATTCTATCATTAAGGATAGCTAAAAAAAAAGGTTGAACTATCCACTAACTAGTGCTAATCTTTTACTTCACAAGAATGGCATTGCCAGTGATATTTCTAATTGTCTCTCTAGGATTTCGATTTTGTCGATACTTGGCTACGATGTTTTGCTGCGAGTGCAAAAACTAAAAAGCTAAAAGACAACAAAGGAATCGAGGGGGTAAAATTAAATAACGGATTTATTTTTTTATTCTAGGCGATAATCAAATTCTCCACCACGGGGTAATCCACAAACCTGGAAGACCCGATTTCCGAAAAATAAATCGGATCATAAGAAATATGAGACCCCATGAAAAGGTTGGTCATGGCAGAAAGACCGAAGTTCATGTCGATAAAACAAGAAATTGACGAACCCATCATAAAATATCTACACCTTCTGCGAGTAGATATTCCTAGTTTGAAAAAATCGGAGAAAAAAAAACAGACGAATGAAGAAGACTTAATTAAATTAACATTAATTGAAGGTGCAGTACATCAAACTGACATAAAATAATGGAACAACTACAAATAGGAAATATGTTTTAAATACCTGCATTGACTTTATACAACAACAACAAGATACAGAAATAAAATCAGTATAAAGGTTAATCCAGCGAGCAAATAGTCGCCGATACTTTTACATGTTAAAAACTATCTTCTAACTATTGTATTGTGGACGTAAACACGAAATAAAAATAGAAAAAATGTCCAGCATTTAAAAATAAATGTACAAATTGCTTTTAAAAAAGAACCATTTTCAAGCAGCATGTCAATTCCGAAAACAAAAACGTTCAAAGAGTTCAAGAAACTGAAACCGATATGGAAGTATTTTCATAAAAAATCAGGAATGTGAAAAAATGGAAGAAACGAAAAAGAAATTATAATAAAAGTAAAAATAAACAATACAACATTATAATAAAAGCAAAAATAAACAATACAACATTATAATAAAAATAAAAGTAAACAATACAACATTATAATAAAAGTAAAAATAAACAATACAACATTATAATAAAAGTAAAAATAAACAATACAACATTATAATAAAAGCAAAAATAAACAATACAACATTATAATAAAAATAACAGTAAACAATACAACATTATAATAAAAGTAAAAATAAACAATACAACATTATAATAAAAGTAAAAATAAACAATACAACATTATAATAAAAGTAAAAATAAACAATACAACATTATAATAAAAGCAAAAATAAACAATACAACATTATAATAAAAGTAAAAATAAACAATACAACATTATAATAAAAGTAAAAATAAACAATACAACATTATAATAAAAGTAAAAATAAACAATACAACATTATAATAAAAGTAAAAATAAACAATACAACATTATAATAAAAGCAAAAATAAACAATACAACATTATAATAAAAGTAAAAATAAACAATACAACATTATAATAAAAGTAAAAAATAAACAATACAACATTATAATAAAAGTAAAAAATAAACAATACAACATTTTAATAAAAGTAAAAATAAACAACTTCGATTTGGATATGCAAGTGCATACCGGCCGTGAGGTAACGCTTATACCAAACAAAAACTGGGAAAACATTGGAAAGCAAACTTTGCAAAAGAAAGATTTACAACTCCCACTATTTGTGTGGTCGGTCATAAAACTTTAGGGTACTTTGAAGGTTCCTTGGAGTCAGAAGATAAATTTGAAGCAATACCTATAATTGTCACAATTTGTAAAACGAACCATGAGATAAAAATGAAAAAAAACACGGAAAGTTAAAAAGACTATAAAGCGAGTTTAAAATGAAAATAAACTTTTAACCCCTCCTATTCTGATGCATGAAACTTACCAGTAAATGTTTGCTATTAGTAGTAGCAAAACGACTAAAATAAATAGAATATGACCTTCTTGGAAGTAGCAAGTAGGGAAGCACTCATTGTAGTTTCAAGAAAGTCAGACGGAGACATGCGTATATGTGGAGATTATAAAATAGGCGTAAATCACAAAGTCTGCTCGGATTCATATCCTATAGCTAATGTTGAAGTTTCATCAGATGAGCTGGTAGAAATAAGCGTTTTTACAAAAATAGATTTGGAAACGGCGTATCACTAAATACCAAGAGACAATAACTTCAAAGAAATAACGACAATAAATATGGCAATAGGGTTACTAAAATGGAAAAGGATGCCATATGGAATTTAAAAGAAAAGCAAGCGCCATATATCAGAGAACCATTGAACAGGTTTTAGGAGAAGATATGAAAAATATAGTCTGTTACCAAGACGATATATGCATAGGAGCTACTAATAAAAATGAATTATAAAAGAACATCAACAATATTTTTTAAAGCTGGAATGATAATAAATGAAAGAATGCGTAAACAATAGCTATAAAATATATTTTGTAGATTATTCTATTTCAAAAGAAGGTATATCACCAAACTAAGCTTTACTAGAAAATAATATACCTAGTACAGTGTAACCCGGATATAAGAGAGCCGTCGGGACCCGAGAATACGTCTCTTATATCCGGGTTCCTCTTATATCCGGATATGGTCTATTTTGTTTATGTAAGTATGGAAACACAATATATAACGCTTTTTACGCACAGAACATTAGTTTATTTAACAGTTATAGACATAAAAATATTTTTCAATAAGTTTTCACAAATAATTCAGTCAAAAATTACTTTTTCTTAAAAAAGGCAGTCATTTTTTATTGTACTGAAATCTCTTTGTTAAACCCGGATATAAGAGAGCTGTCGGAGAATAAGTCTCTTATACCCGGGGTTGCCTTCTAACAACAACAAAAAAAAGAAACCTTTTTTATGAATATTTTACGGATATGGCTATAGTGAAGGTCATAGAAAAGCCTCACCAATGAGGTAAGAAAATTTAGCAACGTCTTTTGACTGATTTACGACATCACACTGTCACTCAAAACGAACTCTCTTATATTAGGGAGGACGGGACCGGAGAAGAAGTATCTTATAGCCAGGTTTCTCTTATATCCGGGTCTCTTATATCGGGGTCTAATTTATAGACATTAACACAGGCTGTAATTTGGGACCAGAGACAATGTCTCTTATATTCGGGTTTCTCTAATATCCGGTGCTCTTATATCCGGGTTATACTGTATATGTTATGCTATAACTTAACTATAAAAAATATCTACATCTACAAATTTTTTTTAAATCTTGAATCTTTTTGGAGGATTGGTAAATTTCTGCAGGCGATATTTACCGAAATATACGGACCTTACTGAAGCGTTTGTAAATTTAAGAAAAAAGAATATTGAATTCATCGGTTCAAAGGAACAACAAAATCATTTGATGCATTAAAAATAATTATGGCAAAGAAATGAATAGTGAAAAAATGTTATCCCAAAAAGGACATTACTTTATACACATACGCAAGCGAATATTCGATATCTGGAATATTATCGCAATAAGGACATCCAATAATGTAATTATCAAGAAGACTAACGAACACTGGATTTAATTATTCAAATCTAGAGAAGGAAGCGTTTGTCATAATGTGGACAACCACTCGAGCCTGACAATTTTTAAATGTAGAGATAATAAGACTGGGATAATACCAGCAGAAAAAATAGAGATAAACGTAATTAGACAAGGATAAGACCAGTAAACAAAGGTATAGAACAAGGTAATAAGACAAGGATAAAATCAGCAGACAAATGTAGAGATAAAAATACAGATTAATAAGACCAGGATGGGACCAGCAGACAATGGTAGGGATAAAGGTAATAAGACCGGGATGAGACCATCAAAAAAAGTTACAGAGAAAGGTAATACGACCTGGATAAGTCTAGCGGACATAGGTAGATATTAAAAGATTAAAGTAGATATAAAGATAATAAAACCGGGATAAGACCTGCAGATAAAGGTAGTTATAAAAGTTATTAGACTAGGATAAGTCCAACAGACAAATGTGGAGATGAAGGTAATAAGGCCGGAATCAGACAAAACGACAAATATAAAGTTAAAGATAATGAGACCAGGGAAAGACCAGCAGAGAAAAGTTAGTAGTAAATGTAATAAGATCGGGATAAGACCAGTAGAACAACGGTAGAGATAAAAGTAATAAGCACAGAATAACACCAGCAGACAAATGTAGAGATAAAACTAGAGATCAAAGTAATACAACCAGTATTAGACCAGCATACAAAGATAGAGATAAAGATTTAAAGACCGTGAAAAGACAATCAGACAAATGTAGAGATAAAACTAATAAAACCAGGATAAGACTAGCCGACAAAGGTACAGATAAAAGTAATAAAACCAGGATAAGATCATTAAACACATGCAGTAATAAAGGTAATAAGGCCCGGATAAGACTAGTAGAAAAAAGGATAGATAAAGGTAATACGACCAGGATTAGACCAGCAGACAAATGTAGAGATAAAACTAGAGATAAAAACATACGACCATGATAAGACAGCAGACTATGGTTGAGATAAAGGTAATAATATCAGTATCAGATCATCCAACAAAGGTAGAGATAAAGGTAATGAAACTAAGGAAAGACCAACAGCCAAACAAAATAAACAAGGGTACAGATAAAAGTAATAAGACCTGGATAAGACGAGACAAATGTAAAGATAAAAGTTGAGATAAAGGTAATAAGTCAAGGATGAGACCATCAGACAAAGGTAGAGATAAATGTTATAAGACCGGACGACAAATGTACGGATAATTGTAATAAGACAGGAATCAAGCAAGCAGACAAAGGTACAGATAGAAGTAATGAGACCCAGATAAGATCAGCAGAAAACGCTAGTGATGAAGATAGTTAGACCAGTATAAGGTAAGCAGACAAGATACAGATACAAAAGTAATAAGACCGGAAGAAAGCAAGCAAAGAAAGGTACAGGTAAAAGTAATAAGACCAGTAGACAAAGGTAGAGATGAAGGTAAGTATACCTGAATAAGACCACAGAAAAGGGTACAGATAAAGATAATATGACCAGGAAAAGACCAGCAGACAAATGTAGAGATAAAAGTAGAGATAAAGGTAATAAGACTAAGATGAGACCAGCGGACAAATGTAATAATACCAGAATAAGACCAACAGACAAATGTCGAGATAGAGGTAATAAGAGCGGGATAAGACCAGATGATAAAGTTAGAGATAAAGGTAATGAGACCAGGGAAATACTAGTAAACAAAGTAGTTATTAAAGTAATAAGACCGAGATAAGTCCAGTAGACAAAGGTACATATAAACGTAATAAGACCGGGATAAGACAAACAGACAAATGTAGAGATAAAAGTAATAAGATCAGGATAATATCAGCAGACAAACGTAGAGATAAAGGTAATATGCCCAGAGTAATACCAGCAGTTGATTATAGAGATAAAAGTAAAGATAACAGCAATAAGACCGGGATAAGACCAGCAGACAAACGTAGAGATAAAGGTAATTAAACTGGGATAAGACTATCAGACGAATGTAGAGAGAAAATAAGAGATAAAGGTAATAAGAACGGGGTAAGATCACCCGACAATGGGAGAGATAACGATAAGATCGTGATAAGACTAATAGACTAAGGTAGAGATAAATGTAATTAGACCAGAATAAGACAGCAGACAAAAGTGGAGATGAAGATAATAAGCCGAGGATAATTTCAGCTAACTAATATGAAGATAAAAGTAGAGATAACCGTGATAAGACTGGGATTACACCAGCAGAGAATTGTAGAAATAAGGGTAATAAGCCCAGTTCAGTAGACTAATGTAGAGATCAAAGTAAGGATAACCGTTATAAGATCGAGATAAGACCAGCAAACAAAGGTAGAGATAACAAAAAAATAAATAACATTCAAAGGATGAGAAAATTATAAAGTGAACGTGATAGATAGATTAAGGTACTTCATAAAACATAAATAAAAATAGATATTTAAAAAGAAAAGGCCTAGATAAGACGTACTAGGTTTAGAGTTAGGCAAGTGAAATATAAAAACAGAATATATGAGAGTCCAGAAGTGGGTAAAGACAAATAAATTTTGGTAGATAGGCTTCAGGAAAAAGAGAGTTTATAAGAAATGTACATCCCCGAGAGAGTGTATTTTATAGTAGTTTGGAACTTGTTTCTGTCTCTGCATTTTGAGATGATCTCATTTTTCTTGTTCAGAAGAAATTTTTGTCTCTAAATTTTATCATTTCTATTTTCTCTTGCAGACATAAACTACACCTACCTTTAAAGCTATTAGGTGTGCTCGCAATACGGATGAATTTCCACCGTCTTTTAGGGTGTAAATTTCTTTTCTTAGGATGTCAGAAGTGTTTGGAAAGAGTAATTTTAGATTTTAAAACTTTTGTTGGAGAAAGTGGTGTGATGTACGTAATAATTCTGCCTCTAGTTTGGGCAATATCGAAGTATACTCTCTCTTTCTCAGTGTTTTCGCTTGAGAAGATGGTAGCCTGATACACGATATTCTCAGCGTTACATCTGTCATTAATAGGACGTAAGTCACGTTTCCTAGAATTTCATGTGGTTTTCTTTTTGTTGATTTTCTGTGTTAAATCACGTAAAATACATTATAAAATATTATTTAGTTTTGAGATTGTTGTTTTTAAAAGAAATTGCGACTAAATCTGACATTGGATATTTCGATCGGTGTTAGCGCCAAAATAAAACATTATATTTTTGCTCGTTGGGGGGAACAAATGATAATTTGTTTTCAACAAATTGTGTAATTATTAATTACTAGCACGGCAACCCGGCGTTGCCCGGAACCATAAAAATAGCAAAATAGAAGAGGTTAAAAAGTGTGTGTAACATTTTTATATTAAAACTCCTATATCTCTCTACGTCTCTCAATCCGCCTCTCTATCTTTCTTTTTCCCCCTTTTCGTCGTGTTTCCACATCTCACATGCATTATTACTATTATGGCTCCCGAGCAAAACCGAGTTAACAAAAGACAGAGAAAGTTTTTTCTCCTGGGCAACGCTGCGTTGAAACACACCTTCTCTATCTAGGATGTTTAGCACTTTTAGATTACTATATACAACTTACCAAACGTAATACTGTAATCTTACATTTATTGTCCCGTTTAGAGCGCTACTGAAAATGAAATTAAGAATGTCTACAGAGCACTACTAAAACCACATTTTTGCCATATTTTTTTGTCTTATTTTGCCTTATATTTTACCTATGTACTAGTGTAAGTTAAATAAAGAATCATTTCCGGAAGGAATACATTGAAATTACAGTGTTTTCTTTCCAAAACCTAGACACCCCCAGCCCGAACGTAATCTGCTTCATATCCCCCTTAGGGGTGCACTTAGAGATTCAAGAACACTTCCATTATCTTCTCCGGTTAATTTTACATTAGAATAAACTTTCAGATTTTGTGTAGATTTTCTAACATTTCTTTCTATAGGGCACACAGAACACACACACACAGACATTGAGTTATATATGGAGACGATTAACAAATAATAAAATCAAACGGCTTTTACAATTGGAATTTTTTTTAATTATTTGTTAATAATTGTTTGTTACTTTGTAATAGATTTAAATTGTGTTAATAATTAATAATTAAACTATTTATTAATAAATATTTTCCAAATATAAATTGTTTTAATTCCAATTATAAAAAAACAGTTAATTTTACTATTTGTTATTAATTAGTAATTAAACAATTTATTTTAAAGAAAATATTATTAAACGGGCAAAAATATAATATGATATTTGTTTTTGCGCTAACACCGGTCGAAATATCAGACTTCAGATTTGGCCGCCATGACACTGTGAACACTTTCAATTTAACCAAAATTCCATTTTATTTGCTCTAATTTGCAGTAATTTGTAATTAACTCACCAAATGATCCATTTCTTACTAAGTTTCTGTCCATCATTTTCACCATTACTGTATGCGGTTTGAATTTTAATTTCGACTGAACCTTTGAAGAACTATTTCCAAACCTTTGGGATTTAGACAGTAGTCAAGGAGCTTCCTGGCACCAACCAAGAAAGACGTCCTCTCTCCTGCCTCTGTCCACTTGACAGCCAATCAAAACAATTCTCCGCGGGAAGAAATACAGCCGAACTTTCTTACCTTACTACTTCCTTCACTGTGACACTGTTTTAACTTTCGGCAACCTACACCCAACGGTGTAATTCACTCAAATAAATATATTATTTGTTATTTATAAAATGGCTTTGCTTTCTTTTCGTTTGACGTTACAAAATATTATAGGGGGTGGTCTTATAGTCAATGCGAAGATTAGCTCTTATACCTTGCATTTACATACTTCCCACGTAAGTATGATGCTGCACAAGGTCAGGAAGGTGGGAGAAAAAAAAACAGCGCTCCTGGCGGGGGAGCCAGGCTAGCCTCTAAAATATCCTGAGCAGCCCCGTCGACATTCCCCGGTAGGAGCGCCTCGGGCAATTGGCAATAAACCAATCCCTTCACAAAGAGGGAAGGCAAGTCCTGGGACGGTGGACCTCCTAGGACTACCCAAGACATAATACCTCAGTTCGACAGACAAAGGTCACCGAAATGGCCAGTCTTTGCCGGACTGATTGTCGAGAACTTATTTTCGACTGGTATCGATGAGGAAGTCAAAATCATGTTCTCCCCTCCGAGAACTGGAATCCGCCGTATCTCCTTCCTATACACTTGCTTCAGTTTAAACTCCTTATCCTAACACACTTTCAGAAGTTCCCATTGTAACTAACAACTTCTATTGAAAAAATACCGATCTTGTTTTCATCAAAAGGATAGAAGCGGAATATTTCAACATATATTTTCTACGTGCGTCCACGCATTTTTAGAGGGTGCTCGGTCCGTCGGTCTGTCACGCAGAAGTTTGGAATAGTATTTCGTGCTTCTACAGAATACTAACCAAAGAAACCGACTTTTGCCGAATGAGGTTTACGTAAACACCCGGAAAAGTCGAATCAAACCGAGCCGTCGTCAAACAGTCAATTATTATCGAACGAAACACCTTTTTCCCTTTTTTAATCATTTAAAAAAAAAAACACGTACAGGAATATATTTTCTTCGTGATAAAGGATTTATTTCGGACGAGGGTAAACAATGAAATAACTTTTCCACTTCGTCCTTTTGCTTTAAAAAAATGTATGTATGTATGTATGTATGTATGTATGTATGTATGTATGTGTGTGTATGTATGTATGTATGTATGTATGTATGTATGTATGTATGTATGTATGTATGTATGTATGTATGTGTTGCATAGCGGCACCCAAAAGCAGACATTTGTTACGTTATCAATGATGAAAATCATCGCCACGAAGGTCTATTAAGCGCTTCTCAAAATACGAAATCATATGAAGTCATATGAATGTTCGTGAAAAGTCTAGAAGCGTTTTCAAACATTTTTAATCCATTTCTTTAAGGCACTTTTAAGAGGCCTTTTTAATAGGCATTTTAATAGGCACTTTTAAACACATATCTTTAGGGCGTGTTTAAGCCTTTAAACTGCCAGTCCTATTACACATTACTTTTTAAACACTTCTTGTTAAAACATTTTTCTTTTTAAACATAGTTCTTTTTAAATTCTTTTCTCATTAAACACGGTTCATTAAACATTGTTCGTTACATTAACAATTTTTCTTTACATTAACCATTTTTCTTTACATTAACCATTTTACTTTAAAACATAGTTCCTTTCAACATCTCAAATTAAGCATGGTGCACTTTTTTCTTTCTGCTTTAGTTCTTTCAGTTTTAAGTCTTTCGAAGTTTAACAGATTAGGACCCAAAAAATGTGATGCATAAAAAAGTTACCTTACGTTTTTTCCGTCGTCTGGTTGTGATCGCCGTTGGTGCTGTCGGTTTCCATTGCGTATCTCTGGCCGTGATCGATGCTGGTGATCTTTGATCTGTGGATATAATTTTATAGACAGGCAGAAGACAAACGCGGAGACAATTTTTCCTGAGAGAGAGATTCGGGTCTTTTATTCTGGACTTCGTGGCGGAAGGGTTTTTCCCATTCGTTCGCTCGATTCTCATTCATCCTTCTGGCTGGGGGATGCGACTATGCACAAGGTTTTCTACTGGATCTCGAGGAGATCCAGCCATTACGACGCACGTCTACATTGTCGACCCGACGCTCTCACTTCCAAAGCCCTTCTGTTTCATTTTAGGACCCACAGAGAGGTCGACCGTCCAGCTCGCTTCCAAACCCATAACTATTTTTAAAAACCTTAGTTTCTCACGAAAGAAGGAGTGACGTCATAGTCCTTTGTCCTGTCATACCAATCATAACCAGAGCTTGTCTGACCTTTATTGAACTTCAACTTTTGAAGTTGGCCAGGTTTCACCAGTTGTTATGACTTCTTGGGATTACTCATTTTGAGGACAAATCTATGTGTCCCAAAATGGATGTCCCTTCGACCTGCACTTAACTCGAACAAAGTTCACCCCTCTCACAATCAAAACTAATGGACTTACACGCTTTTAGGCATACAGGGCCCCTCATAATATAACATATGCATGTATGCATTATTATTATTAATTAATTAATTATTATTATTATTATTATTATTATTATTATTGTTGTTGTTGTTGTTGTTGTTGTTGTTGTTGTTGTTGTTGTTGGGTTTTTTTGTTTTTTGTTTTTACAAAGTAAAACAGTCAATTAGTTTAGGGTTAAGTTAGGGTAAAAAGTTTGTTGTCTGTGACCCATTTATTTCGCGACTTCCGATTCGTATACTGCTTCATTTGTTTCCGGCTGCTTCCGAAAATCTGCTTCGGTTAGGGTCGGTTTAGTTTCTGTTCGTATTCTGTAGAAGTACATGGTATTTTTTATCGCTAAACGCGAAAATTTAAGGGTCATATCTTAAGAATACCCGTCTAATTTAAAATACTCGAACTGCTGTTCTCATCTTGAATGTTTTTCTCGCAACGGTTCGGCCGATGTAACCTCCGACCTTCTTCGTGTGCGTCTGGTCGAAATCGGAGGATCTTTACCTCGAATCTATAGGGAATTTCGAACTGAACCCTTTTATTTAATCCACGGAGATAGATTGTTCTCGTTCCGTCAGCCATGACCGGATAGAAGTCTTAAGTCATGTTAATTTATTCTTTGTTAGTGAGGATTCTACACAAGTCCATAAATGCATACAGTCTCTCGCTAAATACACCCTGCTACACGAACGCATGTACACATACTCTTTCACTAACAATACGAAAGCACACACACACATATATTCATGCTTATTCATTTACACACACGTAAACACACACGGCGACAGCCGAAATAAACACGAGTCCTCAATATTTTAATTCATAAACGTTTCTTAAGACTTTCTGAACATTCGCATTCTACGAACTCTTATTCTTCATTAACTTATCCTTTCATTGTCTTAACAGATTGTTGAATAAAAGTAATTAATGTTGTATGGATAGACTTTGTCATTTCTTTATTTTTATAATGTCGTATCCACAAGAGTAATATATCTGCGGACAAAGGAGCAAGTAGAATTATATGAAGATAAAACCCAACCTACCTGTGACTCGACTCTGTGTCAGAAATTAATAAATAAAAATGCTTTACTCGGCGTAAAATTCCTTCAATTGATTCGTTCCGCTTTGTGAAGATTATAAGATGAAATATAGTTTAAGCTTCAACGAAGTAAATATTCATTTGTATCATACAGTCTGGTAATTTCACGTATCACGGTAATCTGACGTGTGATGTTCCCAAAGCATTGGGGCGTCGTAAGAAAGCCTTAATCGAAGTATTCAACCGAAAGTACACAGAGTAAGCGATAGAGAGAGAGATATTAAATTGGTATATTCATACATACACATAAACAGGCTGAGAGATAAAAGGTCATTTATATTTGTGCATTCATATAGACAGAATGAGAGATGGGTAGATACATAAAATGTTTGAATACACACTAGACCAGGGATTCACAATCGGGATCCACATGGCCCCCGGGGGTCCACCGAAGCTTTAAAGAGACCCACGAAAAGTGTGTATTGAAATGTTCAAGATTTGGATTTGGATTTTATGAATATACTCAAATTGATTTATTGGTAATTTTCACTAACCTAGATACAAATTTTTTTTTTTTTAATCAAATAAATATGCACATATGAGGTCCACATATGATAAAATAACTCTCAGGGGGCAAAATAAGGTTGGGAACCCCTGTACTAGAAGTAACCCGTTGGGTCACAACAACTACCATGATTTATTCTACTGTGACATATAGGTTTAGAAATTCTTCTTGCATAACTAAAACTAGGTCTTTTTTCTTCTATACTACTACTACTACTATTATCATTATTATTTGTACTCACTAGGAGTTCTCACACAGATCATCGTCAGTGATTGCTCACCGACAACAACCAGTGGTATTTCCTGGAGTCTGAGTGACACAAGTCTCCTCGGATTTCCAGTATTCTTCACCTCTTTTCGAAAACGATGCGGTATTGCAACAGCCTCTTGCCATTGATTTCTCGCTGGTAAGGACTATTGGTATTCTCTGGATGTTGGGTGGCAATAAGCCTCCTCAAGGTCCCAGCATTCTCTGCACTTTTCCAGTGGAGGTCTGGTTTGTGCTATCCTCCTCGATATTTTGTCTGGTGTCAGCCTAGGCCGGCACCAGTTAAAAAATAAAAATTAAAAAAATTAAAAATAAAAATGAATAAATAAATAAAATAATATTTCTTTTAAATTAATTTTTAAAAAAAAACATCATTATTATTATTATTATTATTATTATTATTATTATTATTATTATTATTATTATTATTGTTGTTGTTGTTGTTGTAAAAGTAAGTTTACAGTATTACATTTGGTAGGTGATATATACTAATCGAAAAGTGCTCCATATTCTAGATAGCAGCAGGTGTGTTTAGACACTGCGTTGCCCGGGATAAAAGAAAATCTCTTTGTTTTGTTATAATGTTGTATACTCGACAAGGAACTCGGCGTTGCCCGGGAGTAATAATAGTAATAATGCAATATTACATTTGATAAATGGTACATGTTAAATCAAAAGTGCTTAGTATCCTTGATAGAGAAGGTGTGTTTAAACGCTGCATTTCCCGGCAGAAAGTGCTTCAAAGTCTTTTGTTATAATGTTGTATAATTGAAAAGAAACTCGGTGTTGCCCGGAAGCAATAAATTAATAATACAGCAGGACACTTAGTAAGTGGTATATGCTGAATCGGAAGTGATTAATATCCTTTATGGGAGGTGACGGTGGTTAAGTGGATAACGGATAACGACACGGACTGATCACCTAGGTGTTTCGAAGTTCGAATCCAGTCGGTTCCACAATACCACTTTAACTTTTCACCCTTCGCGTGGTCCTTCCCGTAAGTACCCGATGTCTTTCTAGAAATAATTCTAACTAGAATTATATTGGGGAAACCAATGCCAACACTAGAATCATCTGATTCACACAAAATGAATGAATATCCTTTATAGAGCCGGTGTTACACGTGGTAAGTGGTATATGCTGAATCGATAGGTGCTCAATGTCCTAGATAGAGTAGGTATGGGTAATAATAAAGTAGTACATTTGGCATGTGGTATATGTTTGATGGAGAAGGGAAAGACAAGAAACTCAGCATTGACCAGGAATACACTATTATATTATTAAAAAGAAGGAAAGATAAGAAAATTGGCTTACCTTGGAATACATTTTAAAAAATGTAGATTTCATCATATTTTTATGGAAACTCGGTGTTACCCGGGAGCAATAACTTTAAAGCTGAAATCTCCCACGAATTTCTTACATTTTCATTATCATTTTCAATGCATAAAATCAAGAAAGAAGAATAGGCGGGTGGATGGGGAAATGGCGTGTGATAGGAGGGTTGAAGAGAAAGATAGAGAAATGGATAGAGAGAGAGGTAGAGAGATAGAAGTTTTAAAATAAAGATGTCACACACACACTTTTAACCTCTTCTATTTTGTTTTGTTTCATGGCCCCGGGCACCGCCGGGTAGTACTGCTAGTTATTCTTATATAGAAATAAAGAGACTTATTATTTTGCTATCTAATTTACATACGTGTCCGTTGTTCGTACAGGCACGCGTATTTAAATTAAATGGCGATGCTGAGAAAGAAAGTCTCTCTTTCCGCAAATGCTCAAAAAGACGTTGAGAAATATTCGAGATTGGTCAAGAGTGAGATATGCGAGAGAAATATATAGATAGCTAAGTGGGAGATGGGTGACTTGTTCAGTTAATTACAAATTACGGCTAATTAGAACAATTGAAATAGAATCTATTTTTTAACATAACTTAATCCCAGAACTAAAGTATATTTAACATTTATTTTGTGTGATTAAAGTAGATAAGAAAAAAAGACCTACACAATAAATGTTAATTAAATCAGGTTAAGTATAATATACACATACATATAAATAGACTGCTAGATATATACTGTCCGGCCTTTGCGTTCGGGCTAAAATTAGATTGCAATATTGGTATGGAATCTTTCTAAGGCATTCGGAATAAAACGCGTCTAACTTCTAAATACGTTAGAAAGATTCTAGAGATCAAATGGGGCAATCGACGCCGCACTAGTTGTTAATGCGGCGTCTGACTTCCTAATTGGTAATTCGATTGCCCCATTTGATCCCTAGAATCTTTCTAAGGCATTCGGAATAAAACGCGTCTAACTTCTAAATACGTTAGAAAGATTCTAGGGATCAAATATGGCAATCGACGCCGCACTAGTTGTTAATGCGGCGTCTGACTTCCTAATTGGTAATTCGATTGCCCCATTTGAGCCCTAGAATCTTTCTAAGGCATTCGGAATAAAACGCGTCTAACTTCTAAATACGTTAGAAAGATTCTAGGGATCAAATGGGGCAATCGACGCCGCACTAGTTGTTAATGCGGCGTCTAACCTCCTAATTGGTAATTCGATTGCCCCATTTGAGCCCTAGAATCTTTCTAACGTATTTAGAAGTTAGACGCGTTTTATTGCAAATGCCTTAGAAAGATTCCATACCATAGGTGGTATCGTCAATAATGTGCAAACGACGTCTCGGCTGGCACGGACATGCCCTGAGATTGGCTTCAGAGATAATTGATAACACAGTGTTTCAGTGAACCCCTGATGGGAAAAGAAGAAAAGGAAGGCCAACAAATGAACTGGAAGCAAACAATTAAGAGAGATTTGCAAGCAATGGGTAGAAGTTGGAAGGATGCTGTGGATTTGGCTACAGACCGAATGCGATGGATCATTTTGACTGCCTCATGCGTCTCATAACGCAGGAGTTCCTAAGTCTAAGTAAGTATTGTTCTGCTCTGTCTCATGAGGCCATCCTCCCAAACATTACCTCTTCCTTCGAGAGGACTGATTTATTACCGGTCGCCTGATACACCCCTACAAGGGAATGCCAACGGGTTATCACCATCCAGGTTGCCTCTTTTGAGATTCTGGATTTCTCGCGTTAATAAATGGACTTCGTGTCATATCCAGTCATTTGTGGGAAATAGGGTAAATATTTACTTTCTGACCTTGCTTTAGGGTTAGGGTTAGGGCTAGGATAAAAAATTTGGATGAAAAGAAAAGCTGTGGGTTCGCAGACGTGCGAAAGAATATTGGAGTTGCCTGGCTTGGCAAGTCATCAATATGCAAAGAGACTAGCTTTCTAGGGTCACACATTGGTAGAAAAGTCTGTGTGCTGTCCTGCGGTTGAGAGTACCTTTCCCGACCTCATGCTCAACTTTTAGTTCAAGGGCGTTCATAGACCAAAGGATGATGCGCAGTTTTTCGCCGAATGGCGACTGTGCTCTGAAAATTTCGTCAGTCCAGTGACCTTTAACGATCTAGAAAAGTATTATATAGGAATTTAGTGGAAGGTTCCGTTTCGGATCCATTTGGGTAGTGGCTGGAATGGATGATGAATAAGATCCGCTCTCAAGAGTTGGGCGCAAAGTTCAGGATATCTCAGCAATTCTGAGTCCTCTCTGACTGGCTATTGGTTTAGAACGTGTTACCTTTCACTTGCATACTTGTTGGTTCAAGCTTAGCGTACAAGCCTGATTGTCCGTGCTGCAATGGTGTTGAAAACGAAATTGTAGCGAACTTTATTTGTTCTGGAACTATGTCAATGAGGTGGCTAGCATCAATCTCGAACAGTTGATACTGCTGGATGTTAGTACGTGATTAAGAATATCGACCCGCCGTAGGGTACGGAGAAACGAATGGTATTTCTCGCGACCCTAGTCGTACGTAAAATGATAGAATGGACGACGCGTCTGATGCGACTAAATGGGGTAGAATGTTTTTCTAATCAGGGTCTGATTTTATGTTTCAAACATTAGCTTAGGGTTAAGACTAGATGTGATAAGATCATATTACATTTCAAGGAATTCAATAAAAAGGTTAGTTGCCAGTTGCGAGCTTGTACATCCGAAAGGGGGTCTGGTATGAGTATGTGTTCCTTGCCTGGGCATGGCGCACGCGGTTCTGCATCTTTTTGGAAACTACCCCGGATTATAATTAAATTTTTCAGCATCTATTAAAAAAAAAAAATTTTATTATGAATACGTGAGAAAATCCAAAACTTCCTGAATCTATTTACAGATCACGTTCAAATATTATTTATTATTTTACTTCGAATTAACTATTATGTGTTATGATTTTCTCTATGATACACACACACACATATATAGAGAGAGAGAGATTTTTTATTATTAATTAATTTATAAATTAATCTATTGTATACAGATTTTTATGATTAATTTACAAATTAATTTTTGCGTGCATAAAAGCTATCCAACACAGTTTGATATTATTGATCACTTTCGCTGCTCGTTGTAAAAATGCCCGCCGACTCGGTATTTACAAAGTTACATTCCTCCTTAATTATTAGCTAATTTGCGGTGGCCAACGGGGGAACGCTCTTGACTGCGAATCAGTGGCGATTTGTGATCGGAGTTCGAGCCCGCCGAGCGTCAGAAATTAACTTCATACACTGAAGATTGCGTTAGCATGAAACATCGATGTATGTAGGTAATAAATAATTAATATTTATACAAACATTATTAAATGCTTGATGAGACTTTTTTTATTTTTTTCAATTTTCCGAATAGTCTATTTGTATTTTGGTCATTTGTACTTCCTCTTTTTTACTAACGAGTCACCGCTTATAAAGACCTAAAGGCAACTCGAGGATAAGGGTTAAATGAGTTTGACAGGTGGACGGTGGAACATCGAGATGATTAGTAACGATGGCTGTAAACTAGTCAGAATTGATTATTTAAGAGAATGGCTAAAAAAAGAATTTGTTTACATTGGACTTGAAGACGGAGATTTTGTAGTCAGCCGGGAAACAGCTCTGCGGTATTGTATTCCACAGACGGGTAGTTCTAGGAAATAAACCCTGCTCATGGAAGTTTATGTTAGTTTTAGATACAAAGAAAGAGAAAAGGAAAATACTGACATTGGCTGTAGCTAGACGAGTTTTTGTTGTCGAAGTAGAGAGAGACTAGCAACGTGTGTAGCACTGTTTTAAACGTCTGGCAACCTACACTCAACGGTGGGAATCAAAAATATAAACAAGGTAGATCTCAATAAAAAATGATATAAAAAAATCGGAAATTTAAATGGAAAACAAAATGTCTTTATAGCTTTAAATACTGGTATTTTATTAAATACATTATTTTCATGTTATCATTGCTAAAATTTTATATGGATATTTCTTCTGATTAAAATGGGATATTTGATTTTAAATGATGACCCGGAAATGGGGGATCAGTTTATGTTTAATTTATATGCAAAACTGATCCCTCACTGTAAATTCTAAAATAATTGGGGTTTTTTTTATATGCCGTAAAACAAAACAAGCAAACCAAATCCCTTTCTCCCTCCCCTTTTTTATTTTTATTTTTCCTACCCTACTCCCGGTCCTGGATATGACCTTAAACTACATCCGATGGTGAGATCCGGCTTACGGACTTTGGGGAATGTGGAGCCTCCTCTTAATTACCATTGCTCCCAGGTCCACCCTGACCCGGAGTGGTAGTACCTGTTAGGGTCCCAACTATGGGTTAAATAGAAACAGATATTAAAAGGGGAAAGAAACAAAAAAGAGAAGAAAACAAGACCAGATTCGGCATTAAATAACCCAAAAAGGGTTGATATGCCGTAAAACAAAACTACCAAACTACCAAACCAAATCCAGTGAAGATAGCCGATGTTATGGAATCCAGTGGATACAGGTAGGAGAGAGGAAGGAGCGTCCTTCTTGGTTGCTTTCAGGAAACACTTTGCTCACAGTCCATGATTCCCAAAGGGGCTGAAGTAGTTCTTCAGGGTACAAATGAAATAACTGTGCCCGGCAAGCTGATTGGTCAGTGTTTGACCAAATCGTCTAACAGGGGCAGTTCTCCGAGAGAGAAAATAAGCCATTATTTATGACTGCTGCAATTCTAGTAATTAAAATACATATTTTTATTATTTTAAAAAGTGGCAGCATCTATTCTTTAAAATATTTTTTTAGATTTTTATACGTAACAAATGATTAAATATAGTTACATATACGGGTTCGTTACTTTTCATTTTTTACTATTTTCAATCGAAAAAAAAAATCAGTGAAAACTTTTTAGAATTGCAATTAAAAAATGTCTTTATTTTTTTTTACAGTACCAGAGATAAAAAAAAAATGCTTTTGTTAGAAATTTGATTTTTTTAAATGAATTAAAAATTATTTATTTTTATATATAAAATAACCTCTTGTAAATAGTAACTATTTTTTAATGATGAAAAGTAATTATTTTATTTTTATTTATAATTTTTTAACACTAAAAAAACAACAACATTTATCTCCGTTACCAAAAAAAAATTCTGGATATATGCCATAAAAACACTCTCCAGTTAAACAATGACCCGGAAATGGAGAATCAGTTTACGTTTAATTTATATGCAAAACTGATCCCTCATTGTAAATTCTAAAATAATTGTATTTTATATAGTTTCATCTACTCCCCCACGCAAGGTTTTCAGGTTATTCACACGTGATCGCATAAAAAAGTAGGGCCTTTTTTAGTTTAAACAAAAACCAATTGTTGAAACAAAAAACATTTAATTTATGTTGTTTTCTAAATAAAGATTAATGGTTTAAAAAAATCTTTGTTAATATCATTTGTAGAAGAAATACAGAAAATATTGGGTATCACACAAATCGTATTTTAGAAAAAATGAATACGAGATTCTCCTTTATTTAGGCGATTACATGTAAACAGCCTAGAAAAAATATTTTCAGAAAGTGAATTTTTTTTTTATAAATCTTTTAGACTTTAGAGTTTGGATCACTTTTCTATATAAATTTAACGTAAAATGAGCACCCTCTTCCGGACCAAGTAGCGATAAAAGGGACGGTTAACTAATTTATTATTTTCTTAATTATTTGGCAAGAAAGCAGATGTTGGGGTATGGGTAACTAAGCACATTATATATATATATATATATATATTTGTGTTATAGTGGAATAATTCCAGGAGGAAATCCGGGTATGAGAGCTCAATGTAGTAAACAGAGCAATAATAAAATATAATAACACGAAATCACATAATTGTCGATGCAATAATTTATTTCAACCGTTCGGTTTTTTCAAGCATCACTCAGACAATTACATTTTTGAGTCTCAAAAATGTAATTGTCTGAGTGATGCTTGAAAAAACCGAACGGTTGAAATAAATTATTGCATCGACAATTATGTGATTTCGTGTTATTATATTTTATATATATATATATATATATATATATATATATATATATATATATATAATTATATTTTTCCACATGTAATCGCCTAAAGAAACTTAAAATGTTTGTTTGTTTTGCTGAAATACGATGGATGTGATCGTAAAAAATTACCAAATATTGTTGCAAAAGTTTAAAGTAGTAATTTAAGGTAAGAAAGAAAAGTTATCTCCCTTGATATGAAAAGTTGCCATCTTAAACTTTAAAAAAAAGGGACCAAAAGTAAAATATTATTGGTGGGGGTTGGGTATTTAGCTGAGGGTATACAATAATACGTTAATATATTTTAAGCAAAACTAATGTTGAATTCTAAATAACTGATTTGGCTTGTTTTATAAGTAGTTTTAACTGAAAAAAAAGTCTGGAAAATTGCCTGTCTCTGGGTTTGTTTGTTTTATTATTATTTTAAAAATGTTTTTGAATTAATTAATTGTGCCTTGGTATTTTTTTTTTCGATTAACTTTAGGATATCAAATACACATGCAACGTAAATTTAACTGAACATTTTGCAATTTTTAATTCTGTTTTAAAGATTTAATTTCAAATCCATGGTTGAAATCAAACCCATGAACTTATTACAAGGGAGATAACTTTTAATCGTATTTATCTCCCTTTAATTTCGGCGACTGGATTTTTTTTATTATTTTGAGAAGGAGTTACTTTACTGCTAATCGCCTGGGGCGTCTCTACCGGGGAATGCCAACGGATCTGCCCAGGCAATTTTTGTTCGGCCAGATCACTAGCTTTTCAAATCATACTTTCCTGGCTTTGTGTCTAATCATCCCGTCGTGGGAAGGAGATAATTAAAAACGATCCTAGCTAAAACAAAAAAAATGTTCTGTTTTTTTTCGTACATATTCGACAAGAAGGTCGAAGGTTACATCGGCCGAAACGTTGTGAGAATAACACTCAAGCTGAATACAGTAGTCCGAATAATACAAATAATACAAATTATTAATCCTTATCTAAATAATTCAGAAACTGAAAGTTTTTTGTTTTGTGTTTGTAATCCTAATGAGTCACCAGTTACAAAAGCCAAAAGCCATTCGAGGATAAGGATTAATGAGATTATCAGATGAATGATGAACAATACTATGAGAGGATTGAAAACGATAAATTAAATGGTCAAAATTAGATTACTTACGAAAACATGGACTGCTTCTCTGAAGACTACAACATGGTCGTCTTCAAGTCCAATGTTAATAAATTCTTGTTGAACCGTCCTCTTAAATAATCAAATTCTGCCCAGTCTCAACCATCTCTACCAATCCTCGCGGTGTTGTCTTACCGTTCACCTGACAAACTCATCAACCTTCATCCTCGAGTGACCTTTGGCCTTGTTAATTCTTTTGAAATGATGAGCTTTAGAAAAAATACTGTGGAATTGTCGCACTCCTGAGAAGAACTCTTTGACCTGTGTAGCTAGAGAGACAACTTTTAGCTCTATTCAATTTATATGGTTCATTCCCTGATGTTCGTCCCAAACTCCTGCTACCTTGTGGCATGTGTATCAGGGAGTGTGGCACTGTGTATGAATGCGTGCACAGGTTGATGGAGCTTGTACGTACATTAGAAATTTTCCTTTTGTTTTCGCCTCCCGGGGTGGGGGGGGAGGCATACGTTCTAGACCTCTTCGATGTCTGCCCACCTAGATCTGCTTTCGTTTGTTCATTTGTTTCGCTTTTATTGAAATTTTCATTTTCGCATCGGATAGTTACATTCTGGGTTTAAATCGAGCGGGAATCATTTTTACTGGTTGAAAAATGTAAAATTAACATCTCTTTGATAAAACTCTTCTCTCTACCTCAAAAAAAAAAAAAAGTAATAGAGTATCTACACGAACCTGAGAAAGAAAGATGGTGGCTATTCAAGCCAGTCGCTTTTTTGGCGTTCATTCGGGTCGCATCTCTCTTTACTACAAGCTCCCCAGCTTTTCTCTGATGTATTTGTTCATAGAACCACAGGCTCTATGTAGTGTAACAGGTCTGCTCTGAAGAAAGTTTACCTATTTGTCCACCATTCTAGGCGCTTCGATAATAAAATGGTGATGGGTATCAACGTCTTCGTATTGTCCGTACGAAGTAATGTGGTATTTGTGAGTGGTAAGACACGAATATAAAGAATGAATTGAAGGAGATAAGTACGTTAGACAAAGTGAAATAAGCAGATATTGAAGAGACAATTTGGGACGCTGAAAACGTACGCAACTTATTAAACGGTAACTGTTAAGTTTGTTTAAACGTATTAAACGGAAATCTTAATAAAAAAATATGATTACTTATTACAATTAACCAATCTAAATATGAAACATTATTAGACAACAATTTTCAGTTGTTTTCCGATTAGCCAATGAAAAAGGTTTTGGACCTAATTGAAATAAGGAAAAAACTTAAACAAAAGGAACTTGCCGATTAATTAATTATAATAAGTATTTTTTTTATTATTATATAAATTGCCGTTTGTGTACACTTGCTAGCGTACACAAACTCGACAACTACCGTAAGTTGTATACGTTTCAGCGTCCCAAATTGTCTCTTCAATATCTGCTTATTTCCCTTTGTCTAACGTACTTATCTCCCTTACATTTTACACCCTTTCCACACAAGCGCCTCAGCTCTCTAAAATGGGGCACTATTGGTGGTGGGATAGTTGAGAAAGATTTCTCCTCCTCTGACCGAGTACAGAACAGATACTACATTTTCATCATCACCCGAAGACGGGAAAGTGCAAAAAAAGCCTGTTGGAGAGTAAACATTTCAATTCTATTTTCCCTGTAAAGGGAGATAACTGAAATTTATTTTGCAATGAATTGTCTCCCTTGTTTATTGTCGTCATTAGAGTTACCTTTTCCTAGATGTAATGATAGTAATGAGTATTGATTTACTCCTCTCCAGGAGTTAGGCACAAGGCCAGTTTTTATCTTACTCCCACAAGTAAAATGTGACCCAAGGTCGGGTCGGGAAAGTGGGGTTTAAAAATTGCCTGGGCAGCCCCGTCGGCATTCCCCGGTAGGGGCGCCTCAGGTAGTAAGCAATAAACTTACTCCTCCCCAAAGAGGGGAGGCGAAGCCTGGGAGGGTGGACCTCCTAGAACTGAACAGGACAGACCCATTGACCAGCGTAAATCAAGCCCCGAAGGCCAAGACAATACCAGTCTATGGGGTGCAGTATCCATCGGAACAGATACTACACTTTGATCTTAGCCAAAAGGCCAAGAACAAGGGTTTATCAGAGAGATAAGTGGAGATTCTTTGGTGCGTCCTCTACCTTCCCTGAGCACGTTGTTGTTATTGCTGTTTCAATTTTTTTATCACTAACCCTAAGTTCGAGTTGCAAGTTTAGAAAAACAAACGTAATCGCCAATAAAGTAGCCCCCATCCTCCCCTCCACCAAAAAAATATGCAGCTGATTTAGCTCCCATGGCAAAAAAAAACATTCAGCCCTAAAACTGGCCCGAAAATGGGGGATCAGTTTACATTGAATTTATATACGAAAATTTCCCCTACTTTAAAGTCTAAAATAATCTTTTTATTTTTATTTCTTTCCGTCAAACTTTTTAGGGTGATCAGACGTAATCACCTAAAAAAGATAGAATCATAATTTTGAATGGGTGTTAGGTGGGGTGATTTAGCGGAGAGTGATATTTTTTCGTGCTACTAAACTTTTTTTCGATTTGTCGATGAGAATAGTGAAAAGTTGTTTGTAAACATTAAGCGATTGTTAAGTTTGTTGTTAAACTTTAAAATAACGCATTTAAGTAGCTATTTAAAAAAGTTATTTATTTTTCACGAAAAATGTAAAAACTGCAAAAACAGGGCGAGAGAGAGGAAGCGAGTAAGACAGCCACGCTCTCCTAGTTCTCTCTTTCTCTTTTCGCTCATGCCTCGCACTGATAGTAAACTTAACATGTTTTAGTCATTTATCCGATTTATTTATTAAATAGCTTTAATTATTTACTGTTAATATCGACGAAACTATTACATATAGATAGTAACA
Source organism: Sepiola atlantica (assembly GCA_963556195.1). Taxonomy (NCBI): domain Eukaryota; kingdom Metazoa; phylum Mollusca; class Cephalopoda; order Sepiida; family Sepiolidae; genus Sepiola; species Sepiola atlantica. Next base: position 35,697,155 of record OY744538.1, on the reverse strand, counting down.
GTAAGCCCATTCAATAATAAATTAATGATGCCAAACAGTAATTGATTATTAACTGTTTAAAAAACAGTTATGCAAATTAGGCCTCAGAATGGTTCTCTTTTAATCATTCAGCTGTCATATATATATATATATATATATATGAGAGAGAGAGAGAGAGAGAGAATCTGAAAACATTATTGTGTATTATTGATTTAAATAACATTAACCTGTTTTTTGTCATAAAATACCCTCTATGTCACATGACCAATCGAATAAACTGAAGGTGTACTGACACTCACTTAACCTTTAAAAGTTTATAAATAAAAACGACTTTTCAATTTTTGTTTGTTTGTTTTGATGACGCATCCTCGGTTATTAAAAATTCACTGGTGTAACGTCTGCTCCTCGCACGAGATGACACCTTAAAGTATTTCTAAACAAAACTCAATATTGTCAGTGGCCGTTGACCACCAATCATGATTCTCCAAAAGTGAAGTTACTTGATAAGAGTTGAGTCCCTTGGCGTATGGATATTAGAGTTATGTACCTTGCTTTATGTTTGCGCTTGAATAATGATGGCTGTACTAGCAAACTCACAATGATGTCATAAAAGTATTAAATAGAGATCAGTTTTGCTTAGAACATTCCAAAGAATAATTTTATAAAATAAAAGGAGAAAAAATAATAGGAACAAGTTTCCATTGAAAATAATTTCTTTTTGTATTTTTCAATTTTTTAAATTTTTATTCGTACGTTTTAAAAGATTAAACAATTAAAAATATTTTCGTTTTGTGGAAATGTTGGATCTCTTACATGTTGAATTCGGATTTTCTTAGAAACCAAATTTTGGTTTCGGATAAACTGGATTATAATCCTGGAGCAGGTGAAGCATGACCGCCTGTTAAGTAAATTACAAAAAATTAAAAGCAAAACCAAAAAAAACAAATGGTGCAATGGCAGCATCTATTATAATAATACGCATCACAGAACCTCATAAACCTAGAAAAAATAAAATTTTAAACTGATTCAAAATTACAATTAACAAAAACCCGAAAACCAAACAATTACAAAAATTAGGTATAAAATAATAGGAAGTTAAAATTTCCCCATGTTTTATACCTAATTTTTGTAATATGAATTCTAATATTTTTTTAAGTATGCTAAAAACAATTTTTTTTGAAGTGTATAATTATTTTTTACATTACATGTAAAACAATGAATAAACATTTACTTTTTAAATTATACTAAAATAATCAATAAAAATGTTTAATGCCACTGAGAGTAAAAAGAAAAATAATTAAAGAGAGAATGAGAGGGGGTTATATATATATATATATATATATATATATATATATATGATTACCATTTTTTTATTAAAATAATTAAAGAGAGAATGAGATGGGGGGGGAGGTATATATATATATATATATATATATATATATATATATAGATGTGTGTGTGGGTGTGTGGGTGGGTGGGTGTGTGTGTGTGTGTGTGTGTGTGTGTGTGTGTGTGTGTGTGTGTGTGTGTGTGTGTGTGTGTGTGTGTGTGTGTATCAAGTTCATTTTATATTCCAATAACCATGTTTTTTATCTTTTATATTTTTATTTTCATATTTTCAAAAACATAACATTCCTGTGAGATGTATATTTTATGGTCCGTTTCTCTGGAGCCAAACAATATTATTATTATTATGTCAATATCGTCTTTGCAAAACTTAAAGATCATCAGAAAAATCCACAAAGAAGAAAAGTTCTCAAATTGAAATGTCTTGAAAAAAACTACACAACACAGTGGTTCATTGCTGCCGAAAACAAAGAAAAACAAACTTACACGTGGGAAAAATCCCATTAGGACGCCATTTTTAATATATATATATATATATATATATATATATGAATAGATGAAAGGACAAAATAATCCGATGGTATGAAATTAAAATGGAATAAGCGGAAAAACTAAAAAGCTCAACGTTTCGCCCAAATGGGCTTTGTCAAGAGCGAACGAAAAAATGCAAAAAACTTTGCTCATCTTTTGTCATTTTTTGCATTTTTTCGTTCGCTCTTGACAAAGCCCATTTGGGCGAAACGTTGAGCTTTTTAGGTCTTCCACTTATACCATTATAATTTCATATATATATATATATATATATACATTGTTTGAGAGAGAAAAAGAATTTTCTCTTAAACATTTCACTAAATACAACAAACATTACATTTATTTTATTGATACTTTTTGTTTTTAAAGTTCTAACAAACTTCAGATCAGATTCCAAATTAAAAGCAAATTGTCAGAAAAGTCATGTAGCAATATTTTTTTTTTAATTTTTTTTTTTTACTAATGAGTCACCGTATAAGGGTTAAAGAGATCATCAGTTGGACGATGAACTTCACCACGGGAAGATTGGAATCAATGGGTGGAATGGGTAGAAGATTACTTAAGAGGAATTAATTATCCAAGAGGACAACTCAACAAGTATTTGTTCACATTAGACTTGAAAACGGCCATGTTATAGTCGGTTGGGAAGCAGCCCTGTGATATTTTGTTCAACAGAAAGAATGTTCTAGAAAAGAAACTTTATTCATGGAAGTTCCGTTTTCGATTTTGGTACAGAGAGGGAGAAAGGAAAATTCATTTCTGTGGTTGTAACTTGGTGAGTTCTTGGTGTGAATATTTTTACTGGAAGGACCAAGGATTGAAGCTTTTGACTATTATAAGTGATCTTCAGAAAGTTTTCTAAAAACTCTGACAGAAAATGTTCGGTGTTTAAATAAACTCAATTTTTTTTTTTTTTTTACTAATTATAAAAGGTAATTTTTTTTTAATATATTTAATTGAAGAATATAAGTTTAATTGAAAAAGAAAACGAAAAAAAAACAATGGTTTTCTTTATAAAAAAAACATTGAAAATATCAAAATTGCCATCTAATAATATTTCATTGTCCATTGATTAATGGGGAGGCAAATAATTAATAAAATTTACTTTTTCAAAACCAATATACTAGTATCAGGAAGTTTCATCGGATCTCTTGCTGGCTTGGCAGGCCAAGAGCAGGCTCAAAGGCATTTCCACAAATAGTAGTGATGTAGAGGCCAAGTCAATTCACGTAAAGCCAAGTCAATTCACAATAATCCCTGGTGTGGCACGTCAATAACAGACCTAGGTTGTTGAAGAAGTTGCGTATGGCGGGACCTATCAGTCCACTCGTCTCCACGGCGATCGGTTGGAACACAAATCTGTTAAGAAGACCGGTATATTTTGATTGTTCACGATTCTTTGCTGACACTGCTGCATGTCCAGGGTTTGTTACCGATTCTGTTACTGACAAGGGCGCCAAAGTGCCAATACAAGTGGCATCCAATATAAGCGACTTGGATAAAAAGTTCCCCCCTCCTCCTCCGCACAGCTTTCATCATTTTTGAGTTTATAAATTATAAAATATCTAAATCATAAAAATCCATGTGAAAAGAACAAAATGAAAATTTACAATTTTAAGTATAGCTACAACAAATTCGCACTGAAATGTATGAGTGAATAATTCTCCTAATTCTGCAATTTAATTAAAACTACTATATATATATATATATATATATATATATATATATATATATATCCTCCACTCTATAATAAAGACCAATGTGTATTTATTTGTATATAAATAACTATGTTTTCTATCCCATCATGCAAAAGCTATCAAGTAAAACATGCCTTTATCCAGCCTCTGGACAGAACTATTCAAACAATGAGGGGAAGCGAACAAGCAAATAGCAAGTCAGACAATCACCTCAAACTTACTCTGCCACCTGAAATGAATTCGTAAAGACATCCTCCACTAATAAAAAATCAACAGTGGGTGTTTTTTTCTTTAGGTCATCAGAAATGATAATTTATATATGAAAAATTAAATTACTGATATCATTTTATACGAATAATTTAGCTATATATCTAGATAAATAGTTAGTACGAACACTGGCTAAGCATAATTTTTTTTTCCTTTTCTATCATTTTTGATGAACAGTGTACACTAATACAATGTTTTTCTCCTGCATGTTAACCTGTTTTCCGTTTGTCTTTTTTTTTTTCACACATTTTGTTTACCACAGCATTTCATTTTCATGACTTATCGTGTACCTTACCCCACTAATATATAATAATACATAAACATATTTTTGTTAGCCTGGAAGGATGGTATCATAACGAATGAACATACACTACACTCCCCCCTCCCCCAAGGAGGAGGTAATGCCTGCAAGGATGGTCTTATGACAACAGAACAAACACTACACTCCCCCTCCAAAGGAGGAGGTAATGCCTGGAAGAGTGGTTTCATTACAACAGAAAAGATACCAGATACTACACTACCTACTCTCCCCAAAATAAAAGGAGGAGGTAATGTCTGGGAGGATGGTATTATGACAACAGAACAGATACTATACTGACCAACACCCCTGAATTGAGCATTAAAAAGATGGTAATAGTATATTTTCAGCTTCAGACATACAGATACCAAATCTCCATTATTAATAGAAATAATAGTATATTTTCGGCTTCAGACAGACAGAGATACCAAATCTCCATTAGTAATAGATATACCTTCTACTTACATCACACAATTAGTACATTTGTTAAAATTGGTAGAATTTGAATTACCATTACTGTCCACTTTCGATTTTCTGCCTCCTGAAATACGATCGAGTTTTTACTGTGGAACACACTGTCGGTTACTTCAAACTTGTATCTGGGAAGACAATGCATGAAGACCCAATCAGGAGCTGCTCCCTTCACGAGCTAAAATAGAAAACAAAAATAGAAATATAATGAAAAAAGAAATTTAAATATGAGACAATTTTCATAGATTAAATAGAGTATATACATGAAAAGAAAAATAGATAAGCTGATAGCCGTCTTGTGTAGTAATCATTGATTAAAAGCAAAAACTCAACAAAACGTTCCAAAGACGATTATTACCACCAGCGCGTGTACATAGGCCCATAAAACTTTATAGGGTAGTGCAACAGATGTATAAGGGAACTTTTTGTTTCAAATACAAGCTGATAGCCTTCTTGTGATGCAAAATCATTGACACTATTGCATGTGTAATGATCATTGACACTATTGCATGTGTAATGATCATTGACACTATTGCATGTGTAATGATCATTGACACTATTGCATGTGTAATGATCATTGACACTATTGCATGTGTAATGATCATTGACACTATTGCATGTGTAATGATCATTGACACTATTGCATGTGTAATGATCATTGACACTATTGCATGTGTAATGATCATTGACACTATTGCATGTGTAATGATCATTGACACTATTGCATGTGTAATGATCATTGACACTATTGCATGTGTAATGATCATTGACACTATTGCATGTGTAATGATCATTGACACTATTGCATGTGTAATGATCATTGACACTATTGCATGTGTAATGATCATTGACACTATTGCATGTGTAATGATCATTGACACTATTGCATGTGTAATGATCATTGACACTATTGCATGTGTAATGATCATTGACACTATTACATGTGTAATGATCATTGACACTATTGCATGTGTAATGATCATTGACACTATTACATGTGTAATGATCATTGACACTATTGCATGTGTAATGATCATTGACACTATTACATGTGTAATGATCATTGACACTATTGCATGTGTAATGATCATTGACAAATGATGCAAAAACGATTTAACCCTTAAATGCTTTTTGTTTCAAATATGACACATTCAAACAAAATGCCTATAATATAATATTCAACGAAAATGTGTCAAACTGCAACTTGTTTCACATCTGCAATGAGCCTATTGGCAAGTGTGAGTAGGTATTAGTACAAGGTTTTCGGAAAGTTACTATGCACTTTTCTAATAATTTTTTTTTTATATTTTAGATATCAAACCCAATATATAACGTTAGTGATTCGAACAAGCACTCTTCAGAGTGTGTTACCGAGCACTCACACCTATATGTAACAGATTGGGTCACTTTCAACATAATTTATAATTGTCATTCATATTTACCTCCTGTATTCTATATCGAAACATGTATGTTAATAATATCTGAGTGCACAGTGACTTTCCGAACACCCTGTATGACGTTGCATCCGCACACCTGCTAAATAGGTAATCAGTATCTTCGATGATAAAATATTTTTCAAACCAATATAAAAAATAAAGTATTTAAAGGTTAATAAATATCATGTTCCAGAATTTTTTAATCTGGTTCTACCAGATCAGGTTGTTTGAAGATACCAGTTTCCTGGCCAAAAACGCGCCAAACATTGATGTCATTGTTTTTTTTATCTTTCCCTTTGCGAGACGCAATCATGTTCTGCAAAGCTAAAAATAAAAACATTTTTTCTCTACAAAACAAATAAACCAAACACCATGAATAAATACTTGAACGCATAAAGAACTTGAAGCATAAAAACTTTTACGAAAATGACCGGATTCAGCATTAAATAACCCAAAAAGGGTTGATATGCCGTAAAAAAAAACAACCAGAATTTTTTAGATGAGGATTGATTATTTGGATTATTCAGACTACAGTTCTCATCTTGGATGTTATTCTCACAACGTTTCGGACGATGTAACCTCCGACTTTCTTCAAGTGCATCTAAAGGTTCCGTTCAAAGTTCCATACAGATTCCCGAGTTTGACATGATACACCGGAAGAAGGTCAGAGGTTACATCAGCCGAAACGTTGTGAGAATAACATCCAAGATTAGAACAGTAGTCCGAATAATTCAAATAATACAGATTTAATTACGAAAATAAAAATGGTTTTCTTTCATAAATGTCAACTTTGACAACAACAACTGATCGCTACAGACAAATCACACCAATCGCACAAATAAAAGTGACATTCACACATGAACATAGATCTGCAGCAGTTATAAACACCGACATATATTTCATTACGGAGAGAAGCCCCTGTGAGGTGATTTGGTCATAAGAGGACCAATCAGCTTCCAGGTGACATTAATTTCAACCGTCCCTCAAAGGACTACTTCAGCCGCTTTGAGAATTCTCACGCAGCAACCAGAAAGTTTCCTGAAACCAACAAAGACAGAATCTTCTATCCTCTCCTCTCTCCTGCCTTTGTCCACTGGACACCTGAGTATCAGCTATCTCCACTTTGAAAATAAACTTGGCTCATAGACTTTCTTACTTAATTCCTTTCTTCACTCGGACACTGTGCTAACTTTCGCTAACCTACACCCAACAGTGTAGGTAACATAAATAAATACCTTTCGTTGTTTAAAAGAAAAGAACTTTGTTTTCCTTTCGTTTGATGTCCATTTTTTTCTAAAAATTATTATAGATGTTTGTCTTACAGCCCATGCTAAGTAAGATAGGCTGCTATAGAGCAACAACACCTTTGCAGGAATTCCGTTTCAGAATTTTATGGGTGGCAGTTTGTTTTTGTTTTTTTGTTTGTTTTTTTTGGGGGGAGGGGGGGGGGGTCACCATATTTTGAGGGAATCACACTGTATATTGTCACCAATAAAATAAAAATACTTACCTCATCATTGACTACGTAATCAGCAAACAATTTGAGCCTCATTTCCTTTTCTTCCTCTTGACCCATGCTCACCCAGGTATCCGTGATTACAACGTTGGCCTGGTCCACTGCTTCTTTCGGATCTTTCGTGTAGTGGAGCATGGAACCAGTCTAAGATAAAAAGAGAAAAGAAAATTAGGAATAAATCTAGCTGTTCAAAAATCTTCAAATGCTTGCACATTATTTCTATGCAAAAATAAATAATTTCTCATTAATTCAAAGGAGAGTAGAAAGTGGACCTTGGGTTTGCTTTCAGCAGCCTCGTAACTCTCGTTTCCCTTATTTTGTCCTTTAGTCCTCACATTCCATAAGCGATGTTTCTGACAAAGGGGGAAGAATTGCTGTTTTCTGGGTCAGAATCTATCCATCTAACACTTATTGTTGGCTAGTTTTTGACCTTGAAGCAGTATTTTTTTTTTAGCTCCATACATAAAGTGGATTTGTGCCTTGTCTGGAGCGATTTCCATAAAAAAAAATTTTCAATAAAAAAAAAATATAAGAAATTCTTTGTAGTGGTTTGCTCACTGCCCCCGGTGATAGCAGTTGCCCACACCAGTCAAAGTGTAGTAGACTTGTGTGAAAAGATCTGTCAGCGAGATAAGCTATGTCTGATTATGCGAAGGATTTGTTTTGCACAAGCAGTTGTAGACAAACATCCGGGCTGTTCAGAAGTCTGGTAATGCCTGGGGGGCAACTCCTTGATTGTATGCCCCAAAGATTAAAGTATCAATCCTAATAACTGAGAAATATAATGAGAAAGAGACATAGTGTGATTAGATGCTCCCCCCCCCATCCACTTTGGATATCAGAGCCACTACATATTTTCCCCTTTGATCCAAGTTATCTCCCCTGAAACACTATTAGCCAACGATAGAATGTACTTTCTACTTCCAGAAACAAAAAATATTTCTAAATTCCACCCACGTGCGAATTTAGAATCAGATATTCTTTCTTTTTCTGGCTTGGGACACCTAAGCAATCGGACGTGGTCCGACAGGTTGCCAATCTTGGCAGACCTTTAACTAACCCAGTCATTTGCAAATTAATCAAGTCATTTCCAGGCTCTATTTTGGTCGCAGTCAATGAGACTCCCAGATATTATCAATGAAGTCAGTCATGTTTAATTATAGATCACCCATGCATGTCTTTCTATATATTTACCCTGGCAGTACATGTAGTTCAATTGGGTAAGAAAAATTAACATAAATGTTTCCTTTAGAAACTATGTCTATGAGTTTCACCTCCTTTATGTATCATGTTTTGTATGTGCCTCTTACATTGATCTTTGATAAAATGTCTCTATAGGAATAAATGTATGCTTATATATATATATATATATATATATATATATATATATATATATATATCCAAATGAATAAATGTGAAAGTTTTTTCCATCTATCCTAACTATATTAACATCAAAACATCTTAGGCTTATTTAATTCTAATGATGCAACAATATTTAGTAAATACTGTATATATACTAATATCCAAACACCCTCAAATAGATTTTGATATTCCTCATTTGCATATTTATATTTTTAAAAGTTTCTAATAAATTAATAATCTGTAATATACATTTCTAATTTGCCAAATTTTTTTCTGTTACGCAATCATTTCGCTGATAAGTATAACGATTCAATAAAAAAAGATAGCGTTTTTAAGACTTTTTAGAATTCCATTTTCAAGAGAGATAATTTACATGAAAACTTCCGGGGTGTCACTGTGATGTAAAGAAGAGATATTACACTTTTATTTTAGACAAAAGACCAAGGAACCATAAAAATAATAATTTGTGACAAGGAATTTTTAAATGAATTAAAAAAAAATACCTTTTAATGGTTCTGTTGTAATAAGACTGTCCTCCCAGGAATTCTCTCTTCCTTTTAAAGATGTGGGGGTAAGGAAATCCTTCCAGATATTACATACTGTGTTGGAGAGGGGGTAATGTATTGTCTATTCTGTTGTCATGAGACCACCTTCCCAGGGACTACTTTCTCCTTTTTTTTTTGGAGTAGAGGGGGAAGAGTACTGTAGTATCTGTTCTGTTGTCATAATAGCATACTCGCAAGCATTATCTTTTATTTTTATGAGAGGATCCTTCAGGTATACTTTTTGGGGGGAGGGGGGAGGTTACTTCCTCCTTTGGGAGCAGTGTAGTATATGTTCATTCATTCATCATGCTATCATCCTCCCAACTTAAAAAAAAAAATATGTGATCAGAGGGAGCATATATTTGCGAGAATAATTGAGGATGTTGATCTCTATTCCATTGATGCTGTCTATATGCTTTTAATTTTGTGTCAATACCTGACGATGATATCTGGTAGTAATAATAAAAATGCATGGTCTCAGAAACGATCATACATAATCTGTTTTGTTGAATTCTTGGAACACAAATTGATCAGGTAATTGGGTTTACATAAATCTATACTATATATATATATATATGTATATATATATATCTAGATAAATAAATGTAAAAAATTTTTTAATTTCTCTCTCTACTCCCTCCAAACCAAATTTTCTTTTTTCTTTTTTAAAGAGCATCACATCATCGCCCAAGCGAATTGAATTTTTTTTTTCTATCCATTTATTTCTTATTTAAAATAAAAATAAATTTGTATCAAAATTACCAAAATATTAATATTTATCTATTTCATGAATTAATACTAAAGTTTTTTTACCTCAAAAATGAAATTTGTTAAACTTATGCATGAAGCCCTAATTGTGTTTTGGGGGAAATGGGGGGGGGGGGCGATGGTCATACAATTTTGAAAACAAATCTTTGTTAGCGGTTCGATAGTCATACCTTTTGTCGAGAATACCCTGGACTTACTGTACGCTAGACCATTTCATCAAAATACTGCATTCACTTGATGACTTAATCCTTACTTTGTGAAGCGATAGCAAGCTGGAACCATTTTTTTTTGTTTTTGTTTTACTATTGGAGATAAATTCTGTGCGTAATTTTTTTTTGGGGGGGGGGGGAGGAGGGTTCTACTTTTTAGGCGATTACGTGTAGTTGCTTGCCAGTCGGACTAAGGGTTAGTGTTAAAAATATATATTAGTTGACTGCCCTAATAAGTTAGAATTACCCTAAAAAATAGAATCTCATTTTTTTAAGGGATAGCTAATTTAGTTGAGAGTGTTAGTCTACAAATTTAACCAAGTTTGTTGTTAATTTTTAAATTACAAACAAAACTAGATTCATTTTTTTTTTTTAAATCGTCATTAAGTTTTTTTTTAGTATTTCGTCTTTAATAATAAAAGCGAAAAACACAAAGTAACTCTTTTAAATTATTCAGGGAAATTCATTTTTATGCTTATACAAAATCAAATCTCAACATTGATATATATCAAATACCACCATAGCAATCATCTTTTTGTTGTTTTTTTTTTCAAATTACCAAAATATGAAAAGAAAAGTTTTTATTTATTTATCTGTAGATAAGGTAACAGCTAGATTAAAAAGCTGCCCAGAGGGCGGGCGTTTTTTGTTAGTATATATATATGTAGATATATGTTAATTCAACCATTTCTTCTTCATTGTCCTTTTTTGTCTTTTTTTTTTCATTTTTTTTATTCAGACCTTATGTGTACTCAAGAATGCGCAACACAAAATGGCGGCCGACATGTCTTGGAAAGAAGCCCAAAACACATGATCGTTTGTGAATTTTATTAACGATTCCATGAGTAGCATTTTTTTTTTTTTTGCTCACCTCTTTTTGGGGTCACCTTATATTTAATTTGCTGGATTCAGGGAGTTTTGTACGGATTGTGTAAAAGAGATGCTGTATGGTGATGATTTAGTACTTACCTGTTAAACAATGGCAGGTCTACTTCTTAAGTTAAAGACTTGGAGGAATGCTATGGAAAGTAAAGGTCTGAGAGTGAATGTTACCAAGACAAAAATGACAATCAGTGGTTGTAGTGTTGGAAAGCTCTCAGAAAAGGGGAAATTTCCCCTGCTCAGTTTATAGAAAGAAAGTTGGGTGCAACTTTTTTGTAGTACTTGTAAGTATTGGGTACAGAAGAAGTGCAGTAGAATTAAAGGTAGGTTGCGAGATGATAACCAGTTTGTGTGAAAGACGTATCTAACAAAGGAGACAGATGAGAACTCAGATGTGGGGAAAGTATATTTGCATGATGAGGGTATTGAGGTTGTTCAGACCATTGGAGAACCGGGGGGGGGGGGGGGAAGGAGACTGATGCTAGCGCAATGACAAGAGTTAGGAGTGGATACATATAAGCTTAATGCAATTACTAATCATGAAACCTAACCAGTGAGAGTTGAAGACATGCGTTGCATGGAGAGAAATGATATGAGAATGATACAATGCATGTTTAATGCGAGTCTTAAAGACAGGCTTAGATCTGATGACCCCAGAGGAAGATTAAATCTGAACAGTATAGAGAGATTTGTGCAGAACAGGAGACTTTGTTGGTTTGGTCACGCTGAAATAATAGATGAGAGTTCTTAAATGTAAACAGTTGAGGTAATAGCGGAAGGCCAAGTAGTAAAACATGGGAGGAAGTGATAAGAACGGACTTTAGAGAAAGAGGGATAAATAAAGACCTGGTCAGAGATAGGTTAGTTTGGAAATCAATTTCTAAAAGCCGATCAACACATGCTAGCATGTAAAATGGATGTTAAACCGAATATGATGATGATTATGATATATATATATATATATATATATATACATGTAAATGCATGTATGCATAATATTCTCATATATGTGCAAATGTGCTTGTTGCATATTTTTGTGAGTATATCAATATTAAATTGTTTTTAAAGCAAAATCAATTGTTTTGGACTATTAAAATAATTTCCAATGCTATTGATAATGTTTATCCATTTTTTATCGCTTATGTTTGAATTCATGTTTTGAAACATGACATAAATTATAAATCGATGAAATCACGCCAAAGCTATAATTATTTTGTTACGGTAATCTTTTAAGCTCTATTTATAAGAAAGTCAAAATAGCTCAGACTGAAGATCTCAAGGTTTCGGTTTCGGTTTCGGTTTCTGGTCATGGCATCCGCTTTATTTGTCGGGAATTTATTATTTACTATTAATGCAATATTATCCATTTTTAAAAGTAGTTAAGATCTGATATTTCGAAATGAAACAAATTGTATTTATTACATTTAAAAAAAACTGTGACTGACGGACAAAATCTCTATTTATACAAGATTCTTGGTTGTTCTATGCTGTCTTATTTTTCTATTTAAACCTCCCACATTATTTGATTAGCCAATCAGAACAAGTGATCTATTTTGCTCTAGTGGTATTATAGGAGCTAATCTGAGTCTTAACTCTAAGACCAACTTCTATAATATTTTGTAACAAAACTTGTCAAATGAAAGGAAAACAAAGCCTTTCTATAAACAACAAGGTATGTATTTAAATGACCTACACCGTTGGGTGTAGGTTGCCGAAAGTTAAAACAGTGTCACAGTGACGGAAATAATAAAGCAAGGAGGGTCGACCTGCGGTTGTCTTTGAGCCGTATATCTTTTACTGGAGAATAGCCTTGCGCGGATATTAAGTTGACCTGGGCAAGAGAGAGAATGTCTTTCTTCATTGGTGCCTGGAAGCTCTCTGTCTGACCTGCAAACCCCAAAGGATCTGGATGTACTCCTTCAAAGGTTCGGTCAAAATTAATACGCTGTGGACTCTGACCTGCAAACCCCAAAGGATCTGGATGTACTCCTTCAAAGGTTCGGTCAAAATTAATACGCTGTGGACTCTGACCTGCAAACCCCAAAGGATCTGGATGTACTCCTTCAAAGGTTCGGTCAAAATTAATACGCTGTGGACTCTGACCTGCAAACCCCAAAGGATCTGGATGTACTCCTTCAAAGGTTCGGTCAAAATTAATACGCTGTGGACTCTGACCTGCAAACCCCAAAGGATCTGGATGTACTCCTTCAAAGGTTCGGTCAAAATTAATACGCTGTGGACTCTGACCTGCAAACCCCAAAGGATCTGGATGTACTCCTTCAAAGGTTCGGTCAAAATTAATACGCTGTGGACTCTGATAGATCCTCATGTGACCCAACCATCTCATAGGGGCTGCTCTCCGCGAAAACAAAGAAACGTCATGTTTATAACTGTTACAGTATGACGTCATCTCCGTCTAGCAGTGAATTAAGATCATCAATATATAAGTGTGATTAGAATAGAAAGGAAAACTAAAGTTACAGAAAGTCTAATTACCTTTGACGCAACCTCATCACAATACTTGATAACTTCTTCATTCGGTTCAAAATCCTAAGAAGAAAACAAAGAAAAAAGATGTTTTTTTCAAAATTATAAGCATTAAAATATTTTTTTTTATTAAAAAGAAATAAAATTGGCAAGAAGTGTATTCATATAATGTTTTTTACTGATAATTCACCACCTATCAAGACCCTGGGACAACTCGAGGATAAGGGTCAAAGAGATTGGCAGTTAGACGATGTTCACCATCACAAAAGGATTAGAAAAATGTGTCAAATACACAGAAGTTTATTTAAGAAGAATTGATTATTCAAGAGGACGGCTCAACATGTATTTGTTTACATTAGACTTGAAGACGACCATGCTGTAGTCAGCTGGAAAACAGATGGGATGTTCTAAGAAAGAAACTTTGTTCATGTAAATTCCGCTTGGTTTTTCATACAGAGAGAGTGAGAAAAAGAGAGTGAGAGAAAGAGAGTGAGAGAAAGAGAGTGAGAGAAAGAGAGAGAGAGAGAAAGAGAGAAAGAGAGAAAGAGAGAGAGAGAGAAAGAAAGAGAGAGAGAGAGAAAGAGAGGGAGAGAGAGAAAGAGAGGGAGAGAGAGAAAGAGAGGGAGAAAGAGAAAGAGAGAGAGAAAGAAAGAGAAAGAGAGAAAGAGAAAGAGAGAAAGAGAAAGAGAGAGAGAAAGAGAAAGAGAGAGAGAAAGAGAGAGAGAAAGAGAAAGAAAGAGAGAGAGAGAGAAAGGGAGAGACAAAGAGAGAGAAAGGGAGAGACAAAGAGAGAGAAAGAGAGAGAAAGAAAGAGAGAGAAAGAAAGAGAGAGAGAGAGAGAGAGAGAAAGAAAGAGAGAAAGAGAGAGAAAGAGTACCAGAGATAGTGTCGGACTGTCACAATTGGTAGTGACTAATGTCCAGGGTTCGAATCTCAGGGTTGATGTGCTCACTTTATCTAGCCATACTGATGAATCGTGAAATGATGAAACGTCTGTCTGTAGAGGACTATATTTCTTAATATATATATACATAAGTAGATAAGTGATGAGAATAAAAATAGGATAAAAGGCAATATTTATTAAATCATCAATTGTTCAAACAAGGATTATATAAAAACTTTTTTTTCTTTTCCTTAATCCATGGATTTTTCAAGATATGCTTTTATAATCAGAAAAAATTCGACAGATAAGTCAGGAAAATTTACTGTCATGAAAATATTTGAAGATAAAAAAACTACAAAAGATATGAAAATACAAACAATTTAAAAGTTTAGTATGAAAAGAAAATCATCACCATTATAATATAGTAATAATAGCAAAAATGTTCCGGATTTGATTAAAAACACTTTAATACAAAAAATTGTTTCTGCCCATTCCAAAAACATGCATTTTCTTGATAAACAATATATCAAAATACTTTTGAAAAGGCTTCATCAGTGTACATTGTTTTTCAGCCACAATCAAGCCAAAGAAAAAACTAAATACAACCGTCAACATTTTAAAGGTATTCATTTAACTTAATTTATCCTGTTTTATTCTTTTTTTTCTCAGACCAAAGCAAAATCTTTTTTTTGATTCTATTCATTTGTCGGTAAAAGTTCAAGACAAATACATTATGAGAATTTAAAATATTTTTAATTAACACTGTAGCAACCATCATGCAGGTCCACAGGGAAAACGGCCTCTACCCCTGCGCTAACATGCTAAACTGGCTGAATGTAAGTGAAATCTCAATGTAAACATTGTCAAGTGCCAGGAGCTCGAATTGGCTTTACCCAATGAGCTATGCCTTAAGCTAGTGGCAGTTGGCGATTTCCTTACGAATGAGCTCTATCCAAGAAAGGGAGCTTTATATAGTCGTCCACACACATATAACGTGTGTGTGTGTGTGTGTAGAATTGGCCTACGAGAAAATTCAAAACAATAGAATACAGAAATCTGTGTATTACCGTTTTACTGATTGTCTTAATCCTTGACCTTTGGTTGAATAGCCAGAAGTATAAGGGTATTCTATTTTATTGAGGATTGGACATTTTCAGCAATCGTGTCGCTTTCAGTCGGGAATGAAATGAGCATTGTAGTAAGCTCTTTTCTGTTCAGGTTATTTTTCTCGTTTGTCATTTTTTTTTTCCAGTTGAATAGTTACTTCTATTCATTCAGAACAAGTCATATTTCCAGAGGTGTAAAAGGCTACTGTGAATTAGGGGCCAGATAGATAGAGAACAAGTCATATTTCCAGAGGTGTAAAGGGTTACTGTGAATTAGGGGCCAGATAGATAGAGTACAAGTCATATTTCCAGAGGTGTAAAGGGCTACTGTGAATTAGGGGCCAGATAGATAGAAAACAAGTAATATTTCCAGAGGTGTAAAGAGCTACTGTGAATTAGGGGCCAGATAGATAGAGAACAAGTCATATTTCCAGAGGTGTAAAGGGCTACTGTGAATTAGGGGCCAGATAGATAGAGAACAAGTCATATTTCCAGAGGTGTAAAGGGCTACTGTGAATTAGGGGCCAGATAGATAGAAAACAAGTCATATTTCCAGAGGTGTAAAGAGCTACTGTGAATTAGGGGCCAGATAGATAGAAAACAAGTCATATTTCCATAGGTGTAAAGAGCTACTGTGAATTAGGGGCCAGATAGATAGAGAACAAGTCATATTTCCAGAGGTGTAAAGGGCTACTGTGAATTAGGGGCCAGATAGATAGAGAACAAGTCATATTTCCAGAGGTGTAAAGGGTTACTGTGAATTAGGGGCCAGATAGATAGAGAACAAGTCATATTTCCAGAGGTGTAAAGGGCTACTGTGAATTAGGGGCCAGATAGATAGAGAACAAGTCATATTTCCAGAGGTGTAAAGGGTTACTGTGAATTAGGGGCCAGATAGATAGAGAACAAGTCATATTTCCAGAGGTGTAAAGGGCTACTGTGAATTAGGGGCCAGATAGATAGAGAACAAGTCATATTTCCAGAGGTGTAAAGGGCTACTGTGAATTAGGGGCCAGATAGATAGAGAACAAGTCATATTTCCAGAGGTGTAAAGGGCTACTGTGAATTAGGGGCCAGATAGATAGAGAACAAGTCATATTTCCATAGGTGTAAAGAGCTACTGTGAATTAGGGGCCAGATAGATAGAAAACAAGTCATATTTCCATAGGTGTAAAGAGCTACTGTGAATTAGGGGCCAGATAGATAGAGAACAAGTCATATTTCCAGAGGTGTAAAGGGCTACTGTGAATTAGGGGCCAGATAGATAGAGAACAAGTCATATTTCCAGAGGTGTAAAGGGTTACTGTGAATTAGGGGCCAGATAGATAGAGAACAAGTCATATTTCCAGAGGTGTAAAGGGCTACTGTGAATTAGGGGCCAGATAGATAGAGAACAAGTCATATTTCCAGAGGTGTAAAGGGTTACTGTGAATTAGGGGCCAGATAGATAGAGAACAAGTCATATTTCCAGAGGTGTAAAGGGCTACTGTGAATTAGGGGCCAGATAGATAGAGAACAAGTCATATTTCCAGAGGTGTAAAGGGCTACTGTGAATTAGGGGCCAGATAGATAGAGAACAAGTCATATTTCCAGAGGTGTAAAGGGCTACTGTGAATTAGGGGCCAGATAGATAGAGAACAAGTCATATTTCCAGAGGTGTAAAGGGCTACTGTGAATTAGGGGCCAGATAGATAGAGAACAAGTCATATTTCCAGAGGTGTAAAGGGCTACTGTGAATTAGGGGCCAGATAGATAGAGAACAAGTCATATTTCCAGAGGTGTAAAGGGCTACTGTGAATTAGGGGCCAGATAGATAGAGAACAAGTAATATTTCCAGAGGTGTAAAGGGCTACTGTGAATTAGGGGCCAGATAGATAGAGAACAAGTCATATTTCCAGAGGTGTAAAGGGCTACTGTGAATTAGGGGCCAGATAGATAGAGAACAAGTCATATTTCCAGAGGTGTAAAGGGCTACTGTGAATTAGGGGCCAGATAGATAGAGAACAAGTCATATTTCCAGAGGTGTAAAGGGCTACTGTGAATTAGGGGCCAGATAGATAGAGAACAAGTCATATTTCCAGAGGTGTAAAGGGCTACTGTGAATTAGGGGCCAGATAGATAGAGAACAAGTCATATTTCCAAAGGTGTAAAGAGCTACTGTGAATTAGGGGCCAGATAGATAGAAAACAAGTCATATTTCCAGAGGTGTAAAGGCCTACTGTGAATTAGGGGCCAGATAGATAGAGAACAAGTCATATTTCCAGAGGTGTAAAGGGCTACTGTGAATTAGGGACCAGATAGATAGAGGGCATCGTAAGTGAGGAGTCATGTAACAAGATGTTTGTTCACATTACATTTAAATTTCTTCATGTTGGTACAGTTGGGGAAACAGGAAGCAGGGAAGAGAATTCCAAAGGCAAGTGGTTCAGGGAGATAAGGTATTTGAGTAGAAATTTTTCCGGCATCTGAAGACCTTTACAGTGAAAAGAGGTGGGATTTTGCTGCTTGTCAGGTTGGTCAGAGATATTTACGTTGAGGGGGTACAAGTGCAGAAAGTTTGTTGAAGTACTTGTCGAACAAGCATAGGGATGCAACATTGCGGCGATGGGATAGGGGCTTGAGCTTTGTAGACAGTGTGGGGCCTATTACGTTAAAGACTCGTTTTTGTACTCTGTCCATGAGTGTACATGCATTTCAACTGTTTAACAGATGTTTTTGTTTTTAATGGAAATCGCTCCAGACAAGGCATGAAGCCACTTGATGTAAGGAGCTAACAAGAATGGAAGATGATTATCACAAAGACAGTAGATGCCTATTTGCCTTAGTCTTGAAAAGACCAAGGCGATAGGTAAGAGGAAAACAGTCAGCAGGAAGAGAGTTCCACAAACCTGCAGTTCTTGGAAAGAAGCTACTGGAATAGGAAGCTACAATGAGGTATCAAAACAGCAAATTGATGGAGACCAGTAGATCAACGAGTCAAACAAGCTGGAACAAAGGAAGCAGGGAATAGACCAAACAATTCTGAAGAACACATGCTATAATAGTATTTATAGAAAAGACTGAGACTAGTAACATCATGTCTGTGAGAAAAAGAGTACAGAGAAGAAAAGGTGAGGTCAATCAAATTACAGATACGTTTCTGCACCTTATCAAGAACCCTCAAATGGGACAGAGATAATATTGCCCAAATATAACAACAGTACTCCATACAAGGTCTGATAGTAAATTTGTAGAGATAGGATGGCTTCAGTTTTAGTTATGACGTATCCACATGTTACAGTAATTTTTAAATAAAATTAAAAGATATTTTCAATTACATATAGGTAGCTTATTAGAAGGCTCAATATGAAAATTTACCGGGGGAGGGGGTTAAAAAGAAAATTTAATCACAAGACGATTTTTTTGTAATTAAATCTTAATTGCTTCTAGCTTTCCTCCTCGATCATTAGTCTTCTGTGATATCAGAATATCACAATATTTCAGTGATATGACCCCTTTGTCAAGTGTTTCTACTTCTTTACCTCAAATAGTCTCATTGCCATGCATGTATATTTGTTATCTGTGAAATTGCTGTTTTTTAAAGATTGCAAAAAGTCAAAGTCCAAACGTTGCATAATTGAGAGAATCTGCAATATGTAAATGTTTACATATTTTTTTTAATTAATTAATTAATGCTAATTGTTTTATTATATTTATTTCCTGTATTTAAACTAATCAAATTAGACTTGTGTGTAAGCAATCATGCAAGTAAAATAGGTTCTCAACTAATGCAAGGGACGTAACTGTAGAAGTCTTTCAAAAAGAGTTCTGCCCCTTTAGAAGAGATCTTAAGTATTAATTGTAATCAGTTGTTTATCATTCAGTAATTATATATATTCAGTAATACCTTAAAAAGATTCCTCTGAAGAGCTCGACGTATCTAACTGTATTCCATGATCAATGCCAGTATACTGAAATCATATGCCCTTAATAGGGTTAAGATGAAAATTCATATACACTAAATGTACAAAAGCAAGGAAAGTAACAAATTTTTACACTTTTATTGTCATTAATAAAGGGTATGACTACATATCAACCAAACAATTTCATTATCACAACACTACAGTATAAATCTCTATGCATGAGTGGATGAAGTGTGTGCGGTGCGCTGAAGAAAAATTCCTACCAGTAAAATACATAGCCCTGTTGTGCTCGCATACCCTTAATGACAATAAAAGTGTAAAAATTTGGGAATTTCCTTGCTTTTGTACATTTAGTGTATATGACTTTTCATCTTAACCCTATTAAGGGCATATGATTTCACTATACTGGCATTTATCATGGAATGTCACTACTTTTGTAAAAGCTATGCCTCAATACAATGGTAATTTTTAAGTTTTTTTGGAATTTTCTGGAAAACTAAGGTATATGGTAAACTGAAATTAAAATGCCATCAACTAGACCCTAGAACCTCTATCTCTGCCAAAAATCAGCTGAATCCATCAAATAGTTGATGAGATACAGAGTGGCACATACGTACGTACACACGGATAACATGATTGAACTTTCTGGATCTCTGGGTTGCCTTGACTAATGATGCTGAAATTCTACACACTTATAGAACCTATCAAATAAAAATTTTGTGCAAAGTTTTAACTAATTTGGTTTATTGGTTTTTGAGTTATGATTGATCAAAGAAATGAGATTTCCAGCATAGGCCATTCTTGAAGTCTATTAAGGGATAGAGCGCTCTCGTGCCCCCCTTGATATGTATGGTTCTGTTGAGTCTCAGAAAGTCCACCATTTCAGGCTTTATCTTCTCTTTTTGAGAAGGGGTTTCTAATCGCCTGAAGTAGCCCTATCAGGAGAATGCCAACGAGGCTGCTCAAGACATTTTTGTAGCCCAGAGTGCAGGTTTTCCTAGTGCGTTGGCTTTTAAAAGCCACACCTGAAGAGGATGGTAAGTATACTCAATGTATCTGACTGATAAGAAGAAAAAAAAGAGAGAGAAACTCATTTCTGAAAAGTTTTTAAAAATTTTTAAATAAAAAATTTAAAAAAAGATTCGTTTTTTTTTTAATTTTTAAATAAAAAATTTTAAAAAAAGATTCGTTTTTTGTTTTCTACTACCTTTGGTGTTGCTATCCGCATTTCCATTCCGAGCTTAGCACAGGCAATCATAAGTGAGTGGGTTATATTGTTGCCATCACCGACCCATGATAATTTTAAACCCTTCAGCTGACCAAAATGTTCCTGAAAAAACAAAAAGGATTGAAAGTCAACTCAAGATGTCGAAGGCCAGAGGTTTAACTTTTAACGTCCTGTTGAAAGGTCCAGAGCCTCAGTCATGTAAGGAATTACCAAAAAAAAAATTTTGAAAAATTACAAAAACAGTTTTGTTTTGTTTTTTCATTTTAAATGTTTATAATACCGTTTCGATATTTGTCCAGATGAGAACACAAACTAAAATCGACTTGGCATTGGTACTTTCCGAATGTTTACATAGACGGCCTGAAAATGCTAAATGAAAAATCGGTTGCCTGCAACCAAAAAATCCAAAACGAGGCTGGATGTACAACTGGATAAAATGTTGTTTGTTTTTTGTTTTTTTGCACATAAAATTTTTTTGCTTAAAGAAAAATATCACTGAACAAGTATTAAAACGGTGTTAGGGTTTGTTAAAATTCATGATACGTATGCAGATTAGGACTCAAGCTAACACTAACAGATGCCAAGTCTATTTTAGCTAGCTTGGGTTCTTATCTGCATAAGTTTCAAATTCATTATTGCTTTGATCATTTTTTTTTTTTATTTCCAATTAGTGATTTTCACAATTCAATCAATTAAAATGTTAACTTGTCGTCTACTTACTTTCTCGCATTCTGATTGGATAAGCACATTGCCATTTTCCAGCCGTCTACATAAACATCTAAAAGCTACCAACGCCAAGTCGATTTAGCTTGGGTCCTAATCTGGACAAGTACCACCTTTTCTTTTGCACAGATTGTTATGAAACAAGTATGACTCGAAAGATGCTGTTCTTCATTAATATGATGTTGTCATTCGCAGTAAAAATAATATTGTTATCAAACAAATTATTTAAGATTATCAGAGGAAGACATTTCGGAAGAATTTTTTTCCGAAATGATGTACATGGTAAAAAGTCATCTAATCGTTATGAAAATGATGAGATACTGAATCTATTTATCTTCCTCCCACAAGGTAAGATGTGACACAAGGTCGGGAAAGTGGGATTTGAAAAACCATCGCCCGAGAATTTGGGCGCTCAGGTCATTTAAAAATTACCTGGGCAGCCCCGTCAGCATTCCCCGGTAGGGGCAACTCAGGCGATTAGCAATAAACTAACCCCTTCTCAAAGGGTGAGAAGGCAAAGCCTGATGAGATACTGAAATAAATATCAGTACTCGGATGTAAGCCTCAACAAGGACTTAGAGTTATTTCCCCTTCCATTGCAAACTTTTAAACATTTAAAAATAGATTGAAACAAAGTGTGTAAAAATGAAGATTAGATGACTTAAAATTTTTCGAAAAGGCGATATAAAATTGTATATAGGGGATAAAAAATTTTTTTTTTTTTTAAAGATCATGACATGCTGAACGTATTGGAGTTAAAAATCAATTTAGTATTACATATGAAATCTGAAGAAAAACACTTTTTAAATGAGTAAATATACTAGTATTATCAGCTTATTTCCTAGATGACGACATCTTTGATTGAATCGAGGTTACTCGCTAAAAACCGGAATTAGAAGTACGTTCAATGAAAAGAAGTATAATATTCTAGTGACTTATATAAAAATAATTTAAATTAAAATATTCATAAGAATTATGTTGTGAAACAAATATTTTTATAAATACTTTAATTTTTTAAATAAATTATTTTTATAACTCACTAAACGACTTTACTTCTTTTCATTACATCTTGTTTCCATTCCACTTTTTGTATCGATCATGCTGCCAGCCGATAAAATGTGTTTTCTTCTCTATTAATACATAATACTCAATTGATTTTAACTCTTATACGTTCAACATATCACAATCTGTAAACAAAAAATATACAGTTTTTTTTTGCTATTGCATATCGCCTTTTCGAAAAATCTTAACCGTCATCTAATCTTCACGTTTACCACAAAGGATTATCATTTTATGTGTCGTCAGGTGGGTTCGGAATAAAACATCACTTCAGGTCAGTAGATTTTAGGCAGTTTAAGATGTAAAGATGTTTTTAAAAATTAATGATACTTTTTCCATGATGATGGAACGGCAGTTTTTTCCGGTTTCGTTTTTTTTTTTTTTTTTTATTTGAAATATATATAATGTGTTTCCTTTCGGACAGACACTGTTCTTTAATAATTGTTGTCATTTGCGCTAAAAACAATATTGGCGTCTTCTTCATCCGGTTTTGATAATTGGATGCTACGAATCTCCCAGTCAATGGCTTAGGCAACACCAGGCAACGTCTGATGTCTGCTCTGCATGTGGTTCTATTTTATTTTGTAATAAGTGTAGCGGGCATAAACATAGACCTATTTTCTCCCTCCGAAAAAACGTCCCCATTGAATGAGCTGTCACACACTGACCAATCAACCTGCAGGGCGCATAGATTCCTTCAGTCGGCTGAAGAACTACTTCAGCCCCTTTGGGAATCACAGGGGGTCCAGAGAGACACCGGCAAGTAATGAGGAAACACTTCTTTCACTCTCTTTCCTGCCCGTGTCCACTGGACTGTGGTGTAAATGAGGAAAAAGAAGAGAAAACAAGAACGACCGACCGCGTTTTTGCGTGGCTTACCTCGTGTGAAGAAGAAGGAAACAAGAATGGCCGACTTGTCTCTTTAAATGCCTACAGGGTGACTACGAGGTATGCAAATGAGATGCTCCTGATTGGAAATGGAAGAGATAAAAGAGGAGTGATTGGGGGAGGAGGCAGGGGGAAGTTAGATTGCGAACAGAGAAGTTTGATCATAGGAGAAAAGTCGGATCCGTAGAGAGTGAAGAAAAACGTTGCAGAAATTCGTTTCGGAGTGGATAGAAAGCGGAAGTACGGCCAGCAGTGTCGCGTATATCACAAGCTATTTCGGCGCATCGAGCAAATTACCATGGCTGAGTGGAGACTGAGCACTCACATGCTGAGACCCTTTACTGGGGAGGGTGACCTGATTAAGTGGCTGGAGAAATTAAAGATGGTGGCGAAGCTGCAAAAGATAGAAGATGTGGTCACCCTGCTGCCGCTATACTTAGAGGGGGAAGCCCTCACGATTTACCAGCAGATGCGAGATGAAGACAAGGAAGACCTTGCCTCAGTGGAGCAAAGGCTGAAATTGGCCTTCGCTGAGGGCCCATTCGAAGCACTTGGTAAGCTTTCCAGTTTGAGGTGGACCGGCGAGTCGGTTGACGTCTTTGCGGCAGAGATCAGGAGATTGGCGGGGTTGGCTGGTTACGTGGGGAGGAGCCTGGAGATGACGGTAAAGCTGTACCTAGTTAACGGCTTCCCAGAGGAAATCTCTACGAACATGCAGAGAATCACTGGAATCCATACTATGGAAGTGGACGATCTCTTGGCTCACGCCAGAGTCCTAGTGAAAAATGTTAGAAGCCCAATCGTGGCTGCAGCTGTGGGTGGAAATATGTGCATGAGGCCTCACTTGAATGAGAGGCAGCCGGCGAGGCGACAGGAGGGGAGACCTGCAATCAAGTGCTTCCGGTGCCAGGGCCCTCATCTGATCAAGGACTGCAAAGAGCCGAGACCGGGGATCACGTGCTACCGATGTGGACAAGTGGGGCACCTTAGCCGCTATTGTGTTGCTGCACGGCACCAGGGAAACGAGTGAAGGGGAGCTATTGCGCCAGTGGTTACCCCTTCTGTGCGGAGATGGCGCATGATGGAACGTTGCCTCGGTTACCGGTAGTAGTCAATGGGAAGAAAGCCATAGCCCTTGTCGACACAGGCTGTACTACAACGTTGTTAGCGAGGAATGTCGCTAGGTCATGGAGCGGAACCAGGACTATTAGGACCGTGGATGGCAGGGATGTGAAGTGCCTAGGTGAGACGACAGCGGAAGTAATGGTGCAAGGGGTGTCCATTGGACTGCGAGCCTTAGTGTTGAATCATCTGGTCGGTGGTGTTGACGTGATTATAGGTATGAGTGCAATTAACCGACTGGGGGGCGCCACGTTACGAGGGAGCCAAATGACGTTCGGACGTCTCGGCGCAGTGGGGATGGCAGGAGTGGAAGGTGATAGAACCATCAGAATACCAAAACCGGAGGTTTGCTGCATTGAGGACAAAGATTTCCTGGCAAAGTTTGATGGCGTGAGGTGGACGGTGGAATGGAAATGGATCTCCGGACCCCCGGAACTACAGAATAAAGTGGGCTGCTACGAAAAAACCCTGCGAGGAGAAATAAGAAAAGGATTTGAGGAAGAAGTGGAGAGGTGGATAAAAGAAGGAATTCTGAAACCGTGGACAGGGGAAGAAAAAGGAGTGTTGCCACTACTGGCGGTTGTTCAGCCTACAAAAAACAAGATTAGGCCCGTACTGGACTTCAGAGAATTGAACAGACACGTAGCCTGCCACACTGGAACGGGGATCGACGTATGTGAGGAGGTCATGAGGAAATGGAGAAGAATGGGACGGGCCACAAAAATTGTCGATCTGAAATCGGCATATCTGCAGATCCATGTAGATGAAAAACTCTGGCAGTACCAGCTGGTCCGGTACAAGGGGCGAGTGTATTGTCTGACGAGGTTAGGCTTTGGGCTGAGTTCAGCCCCCAAAATTATGACTGCCGTGCTGAAGACAGTGCTGAGCAAAGACCGTTCAGTGGAGGAGGCCACTAGTTCGTACATTGACGACATTCTGGTGGAGGAGGCAGAGGTGACAGCGGAGAAAGTAAGAAGCCATGTCGAGAAGTATGGGTTAACTGCAAAACCGGCGGAGGCCCTGGATGGAGGACGGGTGCTGGGGTTGAAACTAAGGCGAGATGGAAAAGAAAGCCTTGTCTTCGAACGAGGGAGTGTAATAGCCGAAGTCGGATCTGAGCTGACGAAGCGAGAACTTTTCTCAGTCTGCGGGAGGCTGGTCGGGCACTATCCTATCGCTGGCTGGCTCAGGATAGCATGTAGTTTTATTAAACGACTAGCAGGCACTGCTGACTGGGAGGGCCGTGTAACGAAGGAGGTTATGAACATGCTGCAAGATATCATTGCGAGGGTGAGGAATGAGGACCCAGTGAAAGGGGACTGGTATGTCAGCAGCGGAGATGCGGGTGTGATTTGGTGCGATGCCAGTAACCTGGCGTTGGGCGTCGTACTAGAGATGGGAGGCGTAACTGTGGAGGATGCGGCATGGCTAAGAAAAACCAACGACTTCTCCCATATCAACGTAGCAGAACTAGATGCCGTTATGAAAGGACTCAATCTGGCCCTGAAGTGGGGATTGAAAATAATTGAAATTAAAACCGATTCGGCAACGGCAGCATCGTGGATTCGGTCGGCAGTAACTGGCGATAAGAGAGTTAAGACCAAAGGTGCTGCGGAAATGCTGATCAAGCGCAGACTCGGAGCGCTCGCCGATCTAATAGCGGAGTTCCAGTTAAGAGTATCTGTCGTGTTGGTCCCATCAGAAAAAAACAAGGCGGATTCGATGACACGCGTGAAGAAGGCCTGGCTGCAGGAGGGAAAGGAGGTCTCCTCGGTATGCTATGCAGGGGAAGAAGTCAAGGAGTCACACGAAATGCACCACTTTGGTCGGGAACGAACGTTATTCCTAGCCAGAGAGGTTTACCCGGAGACCACCGAGGAGGAGGTTAGGGAAGTGGTGGAGAACTGTCGAGAGTGCCAATCAATTGACCCTAGACCGTCCAGACACGAAACAGGACAGTTGCACGTTGCGGAGGACTGGAAGCGATTGGCTATTGATGTGACGCACTATCGCCACAAATTGTATCTCTCGATGGTCGACTGTGGACCGGGAAGGTTTGCCATCTGGAGAGAAATCAGGGCAGAAGCGGCATGGGCGATCGGAGGGGTCATCGAGGAGATATTTTTGGAGAGAGGGCCGGTTGAGGAACTCTTGATGGACAATGGGCCCGCTTTCCGATCTGAAGCCTTTAAAGGGGTATGCGATAAGTGGGGAGTAAGGCAATTTTTTAGAGCAGCGTATCGGCCGAGTGGCAACGGAATAGTGGAGAGGAATCATCGCACCATTAAAGCCGCTGCGGAAAAAAGCAACGTATCACCCATAGAGGCGGTGTTTTGGTACAACATCTCGCCAAAAACCAAACAAGACGAGACAACTGTCCCTCATAGGGCCGTTTTCACATATAAGTGGCGGCACCCGTGCAACAAAACAGCAGGAATCGAGAGTGAGGAAGCCACTATCAAAGTAGGTGAAGAGGTATGGGTGAAACCCCCTAATGCACAGTGTACCACTCGTTGGAAAAAAGGGGTCGTAACGGGATTGCGGTCGAAGAACAATGTGATGGTGAACGGCGTTCCCCGGCATATCCTAGACCTGCGTCGCATGACACTGCCGGTACGCAGTGAGGGCAGTAAAGAAGAGGAAATCGAGGGCCACCGAGAAGCAAATGATGCGACTCTACCTGACTTAGACCCACGTTGTAGTGAACCTGAAAATGTTAACCCCCAAGAAGTTGTTCCCCAGAGGCCTCGACGTGAGAGGAGGCGGCCTGCTTGGATGGAGGATTACGAAGTATCCTATTGATCTCGAAGATCAAGGGGGGCGTGTGGTGTAAATGAGGAAAAAGAAGAGAAAACAAGAACGACCGACCGCGTTTTTGCGTGGCTTACCTCGTGTGAAGAAGAAGGAAACAAGAATGGCCGACTTGTCTCTTTAAATGCCTACAGGGTGACTACGAGGTATGCAAATGAGATGCTCCTGATTGGAAATGGAAGAGATAAAAGAGGAGTGATTGGGGGAGGAGGCAGGGGGAAGTTAGATTGCGAACAGAGAAGTTTGATCATAGGAGAAAAGTCGGATCCGTAGAGAGTGAAGAAAAACGTTGCAGAAATTCGTTTCGGAGTGGATAGAAAGCGGAAGTACGGCCAGCAGTGTCGCGTATATCACATGGACGCTCACAGCA
The DNA here is from genome assembly GCA_963556195.1 of Sepiola atlantica. Classification (NCBI taxonomy): domain Eukaryota; kingdom Metazoa; phylum Mollusca; class Cephalopoda; order Sepiida; family Sepiolidae; genus Sepiola; species Sepiola atlantica. The sequence continues at coordinate 35,669,268 of OY744538.1, read as the reverse complement.
AATACTATCTTCGCCTGAAGATAGTTGCTGACAGACCTCAGGCAGCTCTAAGAACTCTTAATTTCTTTTTCCTCTCTCGGACACTGTCCAAGTTTCTTTCTACCTATACTAAACGGTATAGGTAACCTTTGTGAATAAACCCTTTTTCGTTGTTGTTATAAAGAGGCTTTGTTAGTTCATTTCGTGTCTGAAACCTAAGAGAGGGACAACGTCCCTCTTCTTAACATAAGTAGTAACAGACGATTGTAAAGTTACATATGGCTATTCATATATATTTACTGCCTGTATTTACCCGACGTTGCCCGGGTTTGAGAGCTTTGAGAAAAATAATTCAAAATATAGTCATGTTTACAAATTTTTTTAAATAGGATTTTAAAGAATAAACAATATGTTTTAGTTATCACTTATTTTATTTTTCATTTCAATAAATATTCGAATAATAGTAAATAGAAAAAATAATTCAATGTTTATTCATTAAAATTATGCATAAACAAGAAACAGAGATTACGACTGATGACAATCAGTATAGGTGATTTTCTAAGCTTGAATAACTCAAGTCTAAAAGTTTTGGGTTATCTCCCTTTGTCTTTCTGGTGGACAGTGATTCTCAAACGGAAGATAGTTGACTCGTAGGACGAATTACACTCCATATATTTCGAAGAGAATAATTAGGCTAGCAAGACCCATTGAAATCCCGTTGTTAAAGAAAAAAAAATGATACAATTACCAAAAACCTATTAACTACTTATATTTTATTAGTTTATTGAAACCTAAATACATTGGTAAATGAATCTTGTTTTGAAATATCAATGATGGCTATCATTATTGAAACTTGATTTTAAGGCATCTGCAATAAAATCTATCTATTACTAACGGTGATTTTATATCTGTGTTTGAAGCCGTAACTATACTATTACTTCTATTAATAATGGAGATTTGGTATCTGTCTGAAGCCGTAACTATACTATTACTTCTATTAATAATGGAGATTTGGTATCTGTCTGAAGCCGTAACTATACTATTACTTCTATTAATAATGGAGATTTGGTATCTGTCTGAAGCCGTAACTATACTATTACTTCTATTAATAATGGAGATTTGGTATCTGTCTGAAGCCGTAACTATACTATTACTTCTATTAATAATGGAGATTTGGTATCTGTCTGAAGCCGTAACTATACTATTACTTCTATTAATAATGGAGATTTGGTATCTGTCTGAAGCCGTAACTATACTATTACTATCTTTCAATGCTTACCTCCATCTTTTTTCCTTCACCATTTGTGGGGGGACGGTGTGTGGGGGGGGGGGTAGTGTAGTATATGTTCTATTGTCCTGATACCATCTTCCCAGGCATTACCTTTTCCTTTTTACGGAAGCTAAGAGGTAGTGTATTATTTGTTCTGTTGTCATCCTCCCAGACCCCAGACATTACCTCCTCCTTTTGTGTGTGTGTGGGGGGGGAGGTAGTGTAGTATATGCCAGTCCGTCATGATACCATCCTCCCAAGCATTATCTTTGCGTAGGAAGCACATCCTTGCTAGTAAAAATAATGCAGTGCTTTAAAAGAATGGAGCAAAGAAAATCGTCTTTTAACTTTTACAATAATAAAGTAAAACATCTTTTTTAATAAGGTGTTTTGAAATTTAGGAATTTCTTCCTTGCTCAAGTTGTTGATTTGCCGCTCGCTATTATGTATTTTTGTTTTTATTTTCACATTTTTATATTCCTTCAAATTTGACAACCTATCCATCCTTTTTTAGGTGATGTAATTTAAAAACAAATATCAATTGATTGAACACAAATCAGTTTCAACCATAGCCGCTCATACCTTCCAACAATACCCGTGGGTAATTGGACACAACAGATCCAATAGGATATTAACTCTGCATGACCAATTCCATAGTAAAAAAATGGGCGTTCTTGTATAAGCAGTAACCGATCTGAGGGAGATAACTCTATTTTTCTTAGCCGCCGCTATTCCGAATTCGCTTATACTTTAGCAAGGGAGATAACTTTGTTTATTAATAAAAAACATGTTACGGTTTTGAAATGCGTTAAAAACCCTAACCCGTTCAAAATAACTTTTAAGCACTTTTATTTACATGCCACAAATTGTATACACTTTATATAAACATGAAAAAAAAGTTATTTTCTTTCATGCTGCGATAAACAAAGTTATCTCCCTTGCCAAAGTATAAGCGAATTCGGAATAGCGGCGGCTAAGAAAAATAGAGTTATCTCCCTCAGATCGGTTACTGCTTATAAGCGCCGAAAAATGGTATCCATTAAGACAATTACACCACACCCCGGCTAATACTACTCATGTAGACAGTTGCTCAGTGGTCCATGAGAGTAGAGAGACAAGAATAGCGAGGGTAATCATATCAAATGTTGAGATGAGGAAATATATTCCTACTTTTGAAGCATTGCAGATATTTGAATTATATTTAGAACGTTGAAAGGCAAATAAACAATTCGATTTCTTTCTTTTTAAATGAATTATTTATTTTAAAACAAATTTTCGACATTAGACATTTTCATCAGAAGTAACAGACATTTTTTTATTTTTAGTGATATATTAATCACTTAGTATTAGTATCATTTCAATACTCATCGCCAGTATAACCTCACAATATAGACATTTGAACTCCAACTGTAAACATCATCTAACAGATTTACTAATATTAAAAGGAAGAGAAACAAGAATTTGCCAACAAGAAACAAGAATTTGCCCATGCAAAACAATACTCATCACACAAAAATAATACGATTCTATCTTGTAAGCAGAACATTCTGGGTTCAATCCATGATGGATGACAGAGTGGTGCGACCCTCACTCTTTTTTCGTATGAACCCGCATGATGGCTGCCACACTGAATTTGTTGTGTTAATGTGTTGTGTTTGGAATATAAAGGGAAAAATATAACGATAAAGAAACGGTTGAAATTCGGTTCTCTCCCCTGTCAAAAACTAAGATTAAATTTTCTTAAGAGACAATGTACTGATAAAATGCAGTATTTATATTTCTCATTTCTACAACTGAATCATTGGGTGCATAGATATAGATGTTGGGTTATCAGACCTGAGGTCTAAGGTTTGAACCATGCATCTTTAATCCAGGAGTTAAACACGAAATTAATTAAAGTTGTTATTTTTAAACCCCTTTAATCCTTAAACCCATTCTCTCTTCCTAATTCCTTTAAAACACACATCATCAAACCCCAAAACAGTAACGGCCAAATATACGAAACTAATAATATTGACTTACGGGAATTATATAGAAACATTTTTTTTATTTATTTTTTTATTTATTATATTTTTTTATATCTCTTTAAATCTCCTCCGGTTTAAATCTCAACTGTTACTTTTCACCCTTCCCCTTTTTCTCAAACCTTATTAAACCTTCCTTGCACTAAATTTAAACAAACATACACAACACCAAGCAAATAACACGTCCAAACGAGAGTGACACGTGACTTCACATTTCCGAAACAGATGACAACAGAAGCTGAAGAGAGCTAGATGGCTAAGTCCTTCTGTGCTTGAAACCGACGGTACTAATGTTGTACTAATTTTTCTGTACAAATATAAATAAATATTACGCTCTTAATTTTTAACTTTAATTCTTAATTAATCGAGCACTCTGCTGGGATTTTTCCTGCTATATTACAGAGAAGTTATATATATATATATATATATACACACACATTTATTTCTAACAGAGTAGTTTTGTCAAAGACAAATGTAAGAGGGACACATTAAAACACAAATAAAAGGAGATAAAAATAAGAGACATAGTTACAAACGAAACAGTCCAGGTTAAAAGCGTCTAAACACAAATAAAATGCATGAATTGTCAGGGCAGACAATTTATAGAGAATGTATTGGTGATATCAAGTAAATACGAAATTGATATTATCTGGGAACTATTCTGAGAATAAATCGTGAGCAGTAGAAAAGGATCATGCAAACGATAGTTGCGACCCGTAATAAGACGTCTGATTGGTAAACATGTGGAAGTTGTGGAAACAATGTAAAAAATACAGAGCTAAGTGGAACACGTCCACCCAGTTCGAGCCCACAGCCAGAAAGAGGACAAGCCTCGGTTTTTAACATCACACATGTGTGGAGTAAGTCTTTTTTTTGTACTTCTAAGTTTATTCTCTTGGTGCACAATATGATTCAAGGGAGATAATTTTAATTTGGTTCAAGGAAAATAACTGCTGAATCTACTGAGTCAACAAGATTTGAATTGGAACAAACCTAAAAAAAGGAAAAAAAAGTTTAAATGTTATATATTTGTTCTTGTTATGCATCTTAGTGGCTTTATTTAGACTATATGATCATCTTGGATTTCATCTTGATGGTTAGTATTTTGCATTCGAATGAAATTGATGATTAAAAAATGCAAAATATTTTTGAATATTAATTTATTATCTCCAGGGGGGGGGGGGGTCGTTGGTCATCCTAGGTCAAAAATGATAAAAAATGTCTATCGTACTCTTAACTAGAATCATCTCAGTCACCACAATACCACATTTTCTCTAGGAGCTATTTACGACATCCGAAGAGAACCAGAAATGAACAAGGGACATTTAATTTAAACAATCACCGGCCAGTTTGGTTGCATCATACATTCCCAGAAACATCTATATAATAATACACTGAGGCAATTTCATGTCCGTTATCACCTTCCACCCCTTTTTTTAAAGATGGAATCGCCCAATCGCAGAAGATGCAATGCAAAAATGTAATTTTAAAAAATACCATCTGATGCCGTTGTTGTGTCAGATGTGAAACTAACTAAAATACACTTTCTTCGCTTTCGGACTAGGATCAAAGTGTAGCATCTGTATATAACCATATTTATGAAAAGTAAAAATTTCAAACCAATTTAGGGATATCTTAAGTAGCTCCTAGAGAAAATGTGGTATTGTGGTTACCGAGATGATTCTAGTTAAGAGTAGGATAGATATTTTTTATCATTTTTGACCAAGGATGACTAACGACCCCCCTCTATACCTCACATTTTTTATGGCCTTGTGCCTAATTTGTTTTGAACATATTTTTTTTATATTTTCTACAAATAAATATTTTAAAGTGTAGTATCTGTTCTGTCCGAAGATGGTACAATAACAGAATTGAAATATTTTTAGCACAGTAGCTGTAATATACAACAGATGAGGGATAGAACTGTGGAATTTCCATGTGTCTCGCTAGTTAATTATCATTTCCTTATTCAGGTGGCCGGAGGAGGGAGAGCTATCTACATGGTCACCTGTATGCTAGCTTCTTTTCTCATCAACTGCTTTAACTCGACTATTTAAAAATAGTTTTCTCTAATCAAACATGTTTTCTGCACAGCCAAGCCACAGAGTTGGACCCACAAGGCAAGACCCTCCGCGGCAATGAGAGCTGGCGCAAGAACAAGACCCTGGGCTCCCTGCTGGGCAGCACTACAAACGTCACAGCCCGGTGTATACATGGCAATGTAGCGTTTCATTCATTACATAAACTCTGGAGCCGGCGAACCAAGATCCCGTTGAAGACTAGACTCCATCTCTATAATGCATACTGCGTGTCCATCATGCTCTACAATAACAACAGCTGGGCAATAACAAAAGCCATGCCTGACAAGCTGGATGCGTGCCACCGCAGACACCTCCGTTCCATCACAGATCACTGCTGGCTGAAAAAAACTTATCAGCAACAAGGCACTATACAGGCTGTGCAACGAAAAACCCCTCTCCACAAAGGTCGCTGAACAAAGATGGTCTATGTTAGGCCATGTCCTATGAATGGACCCTGACACTCTTGCACAGAGGGCACTAGACTTTGCTGTTAAAGGCTCGCAAGCCTACCAACCGCGACTAGGACGGCACTGCATAAATCTGCTGGGCACACTACATGCTGACTTTAAGCAGGCGGGACTAGGACCACTACGTACAGCGAAACAACTTCATTGCCTACGACAACTTGCGCATGACAAGGCCAGATGGCCTGGGACTAGCATGGAGGACTGATTGCAGCTACGGGATGTCATTTGACTACCGTAGCCGCAGAACAGTTTTAATAATAATAAAATCATGGTTTAGTATTTCTTAGCCTCCTTCTCTCTTCCCCCATTTTCTAACAGAACACTTGGAAACACCTTGTGTGCATTTACCTGCAAAGTAAGTAAGTCAGCCAGAATCTGCAGAGGGTGATAACTATCGCAGAGTCCATTTATCACAGGAACCGAGCTGGATGCGGCTAGTGTTTCAATTATTTCATGACCAAAGACACGGGCAAGGAGGACATCAAACATGCTGGACAGAACTCTGGGAAAGAAAAGCGAAAGAACAAAAAGAAAATAAAAGTAGGCAAGAGTTACAGTTAGACTCGTCGTCATTATATTCTGTTTAGCGTCTGTTTTACATGCAGACACGTGTTGAACGACTTTTAGAAATTGATTTCCAAACTAATCTATCTCCGGGCAGGTCTTTATCCCTCTTTCTCTCAAATCCATCCTTATCATGTCCTTCCATGTTTTCCTTGGTCTACCCCTGCTCATCACTTCTACACTCCGTGTGGGTTTCTGAACTAATAATAAAAATACAAATAAATTCAGCTAAACTGAATCACGTTGATACATAGATTGTCGTTAGATCACCGAAGTGATGTTGAGCCTGGTCAGTACTAGATGGGTGAGCATTTGGGAATAGCAGGCGGTGTATGTCACACCTAGCTATGGGCAAAATAGCATCACCAACCTGTAGTGTCTAGCGTGGCGACTATGGCACAACCGCTGAATGACAGACACCAATAAGGTGGAAGGAAACCAGGGAGGGATTCCTCCTCAGGGAGTGATCAATAATAATAATAATAATAATAATAATAATGAAGAAGAAGGAAAAGAAAAAGAAAAGAAAAAAAAGAAAAAAAAAGAAGAAGAAAAAAGGGAGAAAAAAAGGAAAAAAGGAAAAACGGAAAAAAAGGAAAAAGGAAAAAAAAGGAAAAGAAAAAAGGGAAAGAAAAAAAGGGAAAGAAAAAAAAGAAAAAAGGGGGGGGAAGAAAAAGGGAAAAAAAAGAAAAAGGAAAAGAAAAAGAAAAAGAAAAAAGGAGTAAAAAAAGAAAAAAGGAAAGAAAGAAAAAGAAAAAAAGAAAAAGAAAAAAAAAGAAAGAAAAAAGAAAGGAAAGAAAGAAAAAAGAGAAAAAAAAGAAAAGGAAAAAAAGAAAAAAGGAAAAAGAAAAAAAAGGAAAAAAAGGAAAAAAAAGAAACAAGGAAAAAAAAGGAAAAAAAGAAAGGAAAAAAAAGAAAGAAAAGAAAAAAGGAAAAAGAAAAAAGGAAAAAAAAGAAAAAAGGAAAAAAAAGAAAAAAGGAAAAAAAAAAAGAAGAAAGGAAAAGAAAAAAAAGGAAAAGAAAAGAAAAAGAAAAGAAAAAAAAGGAAAAAAAACTGAATCACGACTTTCCGATCCGGTCATTTCAAAGGTTAGGTTACACGGAGAATCGAGAATGAACCAAGGATCTTTAGCTCTTTAAAAAGAGATAAAAACTACAAAAAAGAACAACATATGCAAGGTACGCAAATAACAGGCTTACCAGAAGAACGAACAGGAGGTTATGATTGATAATCGCCAGTTCATCAACTCAACATACGCAGAAGACAACTCTCGAAGAGAACCAGAAATGAACAAGGGACATTTAATTCTTTAAAGATGGACAGGAATGGAAATAACCGGATCATCAGAATCATTAACAGGAGGTTACGAAAGAGAATGTTCAGTAGGAACAATAGATGCAATGAACGAATACAGTATCAGCAGAATCACAAATAGGAGGTTATGAGAGAGAATCGTCAGCATGTCCATGCGACATATGCAGAAGACAACACTAGAGGACAAGCAAATTTCATCCGCTTATATTATGCTTAATTACAAGGGAAAAAAAAAGGTGTACTCACTTTGCAGAATCATCGAAATCTTCACCAACACCAATGTGGACATCGGAAGCCCCAAGGAAAACTGACTGACCACCCAAGAGCCCCATTCCTGAAAGAATAAGAAAGTGAAAATAAAGGGAGAAAAAAGTTGAGAGATTTAAGTAAAAAAAAAAAGTCCTGTTGTTCATCTATGCATAAAAAGTCTTTTTTATTTGCAGATGTGTGCAGATCATTTATGCAAATCATACGCAAATTACACACTCATAAATGCTGTTTACCAATCAACATCTACTGTACAAGACACCCATAAAAATTTGGCCTTTTGGCTAGGAGCAAAGTGTAATATCTGTTCTAATGCTGCACTTAGTATTTTCTGTTCTCGGTCAGTGAAAGAGAATCCTTCTAGACTGAGGTAATTTTTATTTTTATTCTAATCCAAAGTGCTTCTTTTGGGGAACTGAATTTTCCCCACATTAAAAACCAACCGTGTGTCTAACTGCCATCGTGGGGAGGCAAGTAAATAGAAACAATGGCATCGGACCCTTAACTAGGTCAACAAACCGGAGCATATAGAGCAGTCATAAATAAAGACTTATCTTCCCTCTCAGAGAAATGCCCTGTTATGCAATTTGGTCACACACTGACCAATCAGCTACCAGGGTGTATTGATTTCATCTGTCCTCTAAAAAACTACTTCAGCCCCTTTGAGAATCACCGTCGGTTATCAGAGAGATTATTGAAAGCAACAAGGAAAGACGTCTCCTTTCTCTCTCCGGTCCCGGTCCACTGGACGCACAAGCATCAACTATCTTCGCCTGAAGATAATTGCTGACAGACTTTTGACAGCCCAAAGAACTTTATAGTTTCCTTTTCCTCACTTGGACACTGTCCAACTTTCTTCTACCTATACGAAACGGTATAGTTAATTGAATAATCCTTTTCATTGTTGTTATAAAAAAGGTTTTGTTTTTCTTTTCGTGCGACGCTTTTTATTACTTACTAATCAAGGGAGGCGCGAGAGGGCTCTATCCCTTAATAGACTTTAAGAATGGCCTATGCTGGAAATCTCATTTCTTTGATCAATCATAACTCAAAAACCAATAAACCAAATTAGTTAAAACTTTGCACAAAATTTTTATTTGATAGTTTCTATAAGTGTGTAGAATTTCAGCATCATTAGTCAAAGCAACCCAGAGACCCAGAAAGTTCAGTCATGAAATCATGTTATCTGTGTGTACATACGTACGTACGTATGTGCCACCCTGTATCTCATCAACTATTTGATGGATTCAGCTGACTTTTGGCAGAGATAGAGGTTCTAGAGTCTAGTTGATGGCATTTTAATTTCAGTTTACCATATACCTTAGTTTTCCAGAAAATTCCAAAAAAACTTATGAGAAGGCATTGTATTGAGGCATAGCCTTTACAAAAGTAGTGACATTCCATGAAAAATGCCAGTATACTAAAATCATATGCCCTTAATAGGGTTAAGATGAAAATTCATATACACTAAATGTACAAAAGCAAGGAAAGTCACAAATTTTTACACTTTTATTGTCATTAAGGGTATGACTACATATCAACCAAACCATTTCATTATCACAACACTACAGTATAAATCTCTATGCATGAGTGGATGAAGTGTGTGAGGTGCGCTGAAGAAAAATTCCTACCAGTAAAATACATAGCCCTGTCGTGCTCGCATACCCTTAATGACAATAAAAGTGTAAAAATTTGGGAATTTCCTTCCTTTTGTACATTTAGTATATATGAATTTTCATCTTAACCCTATTAAGGGCATATGATTTCAGTATACTGCCATTTTTCATGGAATAATACATAGGAGCTGGTCTTAAGACCCACGGATAATAACCAGCTCTTTTATATAGAAACATGAATCAGATGTTTTGCAGCATAAGCAAAGAGTTAAGAAATTAAACGACATGAAAGCCACGAGAGGAGAGAATGATGGCACAGATCGATTTCTCACTACGGCAAGCTGTGACGCTGGGAAGACATCAACAGCGAAATAAACAAGAGAACTCGAAGAATTTACTAATGAAGAGATTGTTAAAATAATTAAAATGCAGGGATTTTAGAGGAACAGACAAACAAGATAGTACAAAAAACAAAGGAACTTGAACACATAAACTGGATAGTATTTTATTTACCTCCTCTCCAGGAGGTTAGACACAAGGTCAGGTGTGGGTTTTGATGAAAGTGTTTCTGTGGAACGAACTGGATTCGTGTTTGAAAGTGTAAACAGTTTCTTTAAAAATTCGAATAAAATTAGTGTATAGGCGATAATATATATACAGGGTGGGCAAAAATAAGGGTCCTATTTTTTAAAATTCATAACTTTTTTATTTATTGATTTTTTTGATTTTTTTTTTTTAGAATAAGTAAAGGACCCCTTCCGAAGCAAGCATGAGCCGTATTAGCCCTAAGGAACGTACCCTCATTTAGAAAACATTATTTTTGCTTAAAAAACTCAAAACAGTTTAAAAAACAATACTTTAGTTTTTGTAAGTTTTAAGAAGTGTTTTTCGGCTAAAATTTGTTTTGTTTATTTCAAAAAATCTCGGAAGGGTCAGTCTACACACACATAAAGTTTGGTGAGTTTAACTTTTATTTTGTGGAAGTTATTCAAATTCAAGTTATTCAAATTTAAAGATAGGACCCTTATTTTGGCCCACCCTGTATATATATATATATATATATATATATATATATTAAAGATTATGACATTAAGGACATTTTAGAGTTAAAATCAATTTAGCATTACATAGTAATAGGGAAAAAAAGACATTTTAATACTTTTTTTGTCTTGATACAAAAAACATCGCGCCAGTTCCTTTTTGTTCAAATCTTGATTATTTTAGCATATTTATACATTTCAAACGCATTTTCTTCAGATTACATGCGTAATACTTCAGAGATTTTAACTCAAAATGGTTCTTCATTTAATAATATTTAAAAAGAAAAACAACAGAAAAACATTTTTATCGTCTATACACAATTAGTTTTTTGTTTAAACCTTCACCAAATGGTCGTCGAAGTCTGAAATTGCATATGGGCAACTGGATTTTCTTTATCTTAAAACCTAACCTTGTGTCTAACTCTGCCCCATTGGGGAGGCAAGTAAATAGGGACAAATCAGAAGAAAATATTGATTTTGTAGAAAGAAAGCTATGGAAGCTATTGATGACAAAATTTGAGAATGACTGACTCTACTTTATAAATTATCTACAATAAATTGTCAGACGTGTCTGATGGAGGAGTGCCGAATGCTTTTATCGATGCTCAAACTGGAGCAAAAATCTCGAACACGAATTATACTGATGAATATGTATTTATTTGCGCGCACGTGGCCAATGCTGAATTATAACATCTTTTCACTGTAAAACTGGAAATACATGAAAATAAACAAGTCTTACAAACATGTTCTAAGATAAAATAAAGCAAATTATAAAAGAGTAAAAATTCAAATAGGTGTAGAGAACTATGCGTTGCTTACCTCTATTTTTGCCAAGCTACTTGCCCCAGAGCCAACGTCTATTACAAGCGGAACAAACGTCCGACTCCCATGTTGACTGATTCGAAAAGACCGCCTCTGGGCAAGCAGGCGGTGTAGAGGCACGACAGTTACTCCATGCGCATGTCTTCCGGAAGAGGACGGTGCTGAATACAAAATGTCCCCTTCCTGAATTATGACCGGCCAACATGTGAAACTCCTACGTTTACAAATGCATTCAAACAAACAGTGGAAATACCATCACTTCTTTCTCTCATGTGCCTACCAGAGCACAAAACCATTGGAATTGGACACAAAAATATGAATCTTCGCTAAGAACAGAAAACTACGGCTAAGCTGCAACATGCCACGAAAAAAAAAAAAAAAGAAATATTGTCCGTATTTTTTTGATAAAGACTTTTATATGGGTCGAAAATTAGAATTTCAAATACCAATATTGCTCAAGAATTCTCCTTTTGTTTATGACTCATTAATTACCATCATTAAAGATACCTTTAAAAATAAACTGAATATATTAAAAAAAAACAAAAAAAACCTATGGCCACTTTTAGGACAGTCTGTAGATAAGAAATTTATTTACCAGTTTCTGTAGAAACTCTTGTTCTGGTGCTTCGTTTTTGAAATATCAGACCGATCGACTTTCCACGGAGGGGCTGAAACAACTGCAACAATAAAAACAGAGTTTTAAAGGCTACAAAAAAAAAAAAGAAGACATTTTAATTATATATTAATGTCATTCAAAGTTAGATTTTATCCTTATTTTCTTGGAAGATACGCCCAATTTTTGCCGCTAACCCAGAACTATCTTCTCCTGCCAACCGAAGCGACGTTTCAAGTTGAAAATTTGGGATGGGACAGGGGGAGGGGAATAATACAAAAAAATGTTTGTCTTCCATGCATAAATCACTTGAAAACATCATTTTGAGTTTGTTTATACATTTGACTGGCCTTCGACTAGGATGAAAGTGTAATATCTGTTCTGTTCTCAGTCAGTGAAAGAGAGATCCTTCTAGACTGGATAAATTTAAATTTTTGTCCCAATCCAGAGTGCCCCTTTTTGAACAGCTGGATTTTCCCTACTCGAATAGACTAGCAGCGAAATCCCACCCTTTCACTGTAGAGGTCCCCAGATGCTGGAAAACTTTGTACTCTAATAGATTCTTTCCCTGGACGGCTTGTCTTTGGAATTCCCTCCCTGTACCAACATGCAGAAATTTAAATGTAATGTGAACAAATATCAAACTGTTAGATAATGGCCCTATGAGAATGGACATATCTGTTGGAGATCGGGTTTGACTTGCGCGAATTAACGCGGGGCAGTCGAGTGCAGAACAGGGCTTGTTCTCACAGTCGGAGCTGGCAAACGTGACAAGGTTACGTGTGACGAGACCTCAGATCAAGGGTCAGTCTATACCTGCGAGAGGCTCTGTGACTTGGGAAACAAAGGGATCTGTCTGATTCAGAGGGCGGACTGAGCGGACATGCGATTCACAATGTAAAGATACGGAATATTTCCCTTCAGGGAAGACAAGCGCGAGAATCCTTCCCCCCCCTCCTCTCTAGGAATAGTTAAGAAAACATTAATAACGAACTACGATAAAGTAGGATTTACTCTCTTCCTCTCTCTCTCTCGGCGTGTTGAGTATCGCCCAGATGAAATAACAACGCTTGAATAAATGAATTGAATTTAAAAGCAGAGTTTGTCTTCGGGGGCAACATGGCTTTTATTGCAGACAACAGACGACGGCAGAGAAGAAAGAATTCATCCACTGAGACGACCATCACTGGACGACAAAACCAACCCTCTACACACGGAGTATACAAAACGCGTACTGCCTCGGTCCAGGCAGGAGTAGTAAGCTACACAACTACACAACTCCCCACTTAAAATGTTCAAATAAATCTGGCCCCTAATCACAGTAGCAATATGCCTTGTTTGGGGTGAACAAAAGTTTTTTAAAAAAGTAAAAGAAAAAAAACATTAAAAACTGACCTTGTGCCTAACTCTACCCTCATGGGGAGGCAAGTAAATAGGGATACTAACTGCATTTTTATTTTAATTACATTAGAATCTTCTTTAAACACACTTGTTTCAGAGTAAAGGGGTAAACATTGGACTCAGAGAGTGGGTACTTCTTCAGATTAGGACCCGAGCTAACTTTGACCCCAACCGTCAACTGATTTCTGTTAACTACGGCCAAACGAACGGTTGGTGAAGGTTAAGCAATGTGCAGAAATGTTCAAAGTTGTGTTAGAATTAACAGCACATTTAGTGACAGCTTTAATGTTAAAGTAGGAGTCCATCAGGGTTCTGTACTGAGTCAATTGCTTTTCATTTGTGTCTTAGAAGTGTTGTCCAGAAAGTTTCAAGTTGTCCAGAAGAGATGTTGTATGCTGATGATTTAGTACTTGTCTGTGAAACAATGGATGACCTACTTGTTAAGTTATGGTCTTAACAATGGCGGCTGCTGCTGCTGCTGCTCTACATCACTGAACGATTTCAGCAACACTTTAGAAGGCTTAGTTTTAGTTCAGTTGTTCTTAACAACATTTTTTTTATGTTTAAATTTGTCATACTAATAGTCTTTTGAAAAAAAGCTATTATGTTGGGTAAATGCAGTATGGACGAAATATCGTCAGCTGTTGCCTCTGATAGCATTGCAACCTCTATATTCGGAGTAAGTTGTATAACAGCTCCGTCAGGAGTGTCATGTTATACGGCAGTGAATGCTGGGCTTTCACGCAGTCCTCTCTTGCCAGACTACAGCACAATGATAGACCAATGATTAGATAGATCTGCAAGGTTATCCTAAAGATGAATTGGTTACACTGTGGAGCAATCATCGTCCTGGATAAACTGTTGTAGAAGCATGGATATCTTGCATCGCACGGAGGTTGGCCGGCCAAGGAAAACTTGAATATGCCACCATGACCTGGTGTGAAGAGCATCATGCATTTGTTGTGGAAGAGTTTCTTACTAATGGTGAATCTGTCGTAACAATGCAGCGTTCCTTCCAGAGTCACTTTGCTCTCTGTCGTCATGATCGCATACCGGATGAAGAAACAATTAATCGATGGGTTCATAACTTTAGACAAGAAACTTCTTGACCATCCTAGGACTGCTAGAGGGACAGAATATGCAATTCCACAGAACATGGTTCAAAAAGCTAAACTTTTAAGAGAGACTTCAGAAATCCATCCACATTGGCGGTTGTCACTTAAGTGATACAATTTTCAAAACCACTTGAAGCACAAAAACACACAATGTACTTATTATAAATACCAAGTTTTCCTCTTATTCTAATGCTTTTCTGCTCCTCCACGAACAAAAAAAAAACAAATGGGCATGCATCTCCTATTACAGAGTAAAATTTGAACATACAAAGTGCCGATCCGAAAATGCCATCCATCGAATCGTTAATAAAATTCACAATCCAACCATCTTTGCTGCAAATAAATTTCAGCCTATGCCCTACTTGTCCACCAAGTTTCTGTCATGAATGTCCAACAGTCTGTTTTATCGCCGTCCAATGATATGCAAGGACACTCTGGTGATCACCTCATCAATAGGACGTGTGATCCTGAATGGGCTTCATATTCACTGGACCTTACCCCCAGGATTTTTATCTGCAGGAGTTATCTCAAAGATAATGTCTATAAAAACAATCTCACAGACTATTCCTAAATCAGGGCAGTGCCAAAAGCGGAGTGTGTCACGGTTATTGACAATTTTGCGCGTCTACTCCAGATGTGCTTATTCAACAGCAATAAAACAAAGACTGTTGGGCATTCAAGACTGAAACTTGGTGGACAAGTCAGGCATAGCCGGAAGTTCATTTGTACGAAATATGGTTAGATTGTATTGATTTACTCCTCTCCAGGAGTTAGGCACAAGGCCAGTTTTTATCTTACTCCCACAAGTAAGATGTGACCCAAGGTCGGGTCGGGAAAGTGGGATTTAAAAATTGCCTGGGCAGCCCCATTGGCATTCCCCGGTAGGAGCGCCTCAGGCAGTAAGCAATAAACTTACTCCTCCCCAAAGAGGGAAGGCGAAGCCTGGGAGGGTGGACCTCCTAGAACTGCACAGGACAGACCCATAGACTGGCGTAAATCAAGCCCCAAAGGCCAAGACAATACCAGTCTATGGGGTGTAGTATCCATCGGAACAGATACTACATTTTGATCTTAGCCAAAAGGCCAAAGGAAGTAGCAAGGATTGTAAATTTTATTAACGATTTCACGGGTGGCAAGAAAAGAGTCGTGAGCGGGTGAAGGAGAGGGGGGGGGGGGCATATTGTACAAGACATTGCTAACAGACAAAATGGTTAGGTCAGCCGTCCTCCTTAGTGGAAGTAAAAAGTAAACAAAATGGTTAGGTCAGCCGTCCTCCTTAGTGGAAGTAAAAAGTAAACAAAATGGCTGGGCATACCTCCCCGTCTTTTTTTATACGAGTTTTCAGGTCATTTGCAGTCCACAGAAATTGCTGGATTTCATTAGAATCAAAATCTTTCAATGTCGCAAAGTCTTTCCCTACAAAAGAGCTGAAAAAAAAAAATTATTAAAAAATGCAATTATTTAAGAAAAAAAAAAGAAAGTAAAACTTTTAAAAGGATCATAGTGATTTCAAGCACCCCAAAATGAGCACCGAACAAAAAACTAACGCAGAATAGTTTTAATTAAAAAAAAAGAAAGTTTTGCATATTTATCCGTCTGTTTACAAGTCTAACGGCAAAGTTATTTACAAGCACGTTTGGTTATACGCACATTTTTAATTAAAAGAACTTTTTGTAAATAAAACCCTTTCTTTAATAGTGAAATTTTTTCCTTTAATAAAAATCGATGATGGAAAAGTTATAAAAATGCGTATTGTTCAGCTTATGAGTCAACCGGAAGTAAAAGTTTTAAACTTCAGTGTTACTGAAAAGAGTGTTCCATTTGGTCTGTGCTCATTTTGAGGTGCTTCAAATTCATCTGATCCATTTTAAAACACAAACGAAATGGTGTAAGTAGGCTCTCGCTATTTGTAGGGGTTACGTTCCAGACACACCCATGAAAAGCGAAATTTGCAAATAGATTTTTGATGCCTCAAAGTTAACTAAAAAATCAGGTTTTTGTACATTAGCATGTGTTTATTTTTGCATGAAAGCCACCAAATTAGCTTGAAAGTTGGTTGATTTTTTTTTTTTAATATTTCAGTTTCTTATAAAATTCGCAAAAATTTGAATTAAGAATGCTCTTGTATGAGTCGCATTTAATATGAATCATACGGAATAATTAGCATTTTTAATTGCGTTTTTTTTTTGTTACATTGTCCTTAGTTGGACTTAAACAATTATCATATTTGTAAGTTCTACTGAATTTATAAAGAAAATGTTAAGTCAATGATTATGCTGAAAGTCTACAAATTGTTAAACCGCAAATGGTGAGCCCGCGAATAGCGGGGGGGGGGCGGGGGGTGGGGGACCACTGTATATATATTTTGTTATGTACTTTTGAACTTTCGGAACTGGAGCAATTTTGTAGCAGTCATAAACATTAACATTTACTTTCTCTGGCGGAGGACAGCCCTGTGAGGTGATTTGGTCACATGATGCCCAATCAGCCTACAGAGCGTATTAATTTAAACCGACCTTTGAAGGACTACTTCCAGACCTTTAGGAAATTATCAAGAGTCAACAGAGAGCCCCCCCCCCCCCGACACCAACGAAGAAAGATGTCTTCTCTCCTGCCTTTATACTACGTTGGACAGCCGAGCAAAACTATTCTCCGCTGGAAGAAATACAGCTCAAAGAAAAGCGTCAGCCAATGAACTTTCTTACCTTCTTACTTTATTAATTCCTTTTCTTCACGGTCTAAACTTTCGGCAACCTACACCCAACGGTGTAAAACACCTAAATAAATTCATATTGTTGTTGTTTAGAAAAGAGCTTTGTTTCCCTTTCATTAGACAAAAATATTATAGGAGTTGGTCTTACAGTCAATGCTAATATAACAGGTACCCCACTCGTCTCTAGCCCCATGGGGATCGTTGGCCACTCACACACAGGTGTTTGATATCCTGGTCGCGGTGCCACTTATAACAGGGTACCCCACTCATGTCTCTGTCTCGCGCCTCTGGTTCTCTACACAGAGATCTTGCCAGACCATGAACACTCTTCAGCCGATCGTCGTAGTGGCAATAAAAAAACATATCGACCGAAATTCCTCTAGGCCGGGAGGACGACGATGATGATGATACTTCGTCGATCTCGTATAACTCTCACATTGAAACTGTTTATATCAGCAAACGATTACTGAGTGATAGCAATCGGCTGACTCTGTGAAGGCAAAGATTATTCAAGCAGAACAAAGCGAAAGGAATAATAGTCAACAACTCGGTCGGGTCTTTTTGTATGAAATAGTAATTATTAATAACAATAAAAGAAAAGAATTGATGGTACATTGAATTAATGTCTACCGTATGATAAATGACCGTTGCGCTAAACTATTCGTTGTCTCTATGTGTGTGTGTGCGAATCCATCTACAATGATTATTTGGTTACAAATTAACTTATCTAAAGAAAACGATGGGTGTGTCCGGTTCTCTTTTCATGGTCGACCAGCACGCGTGATGATTCGCGACTGGCCCGTTCGCCTTCCAGCTCGTTCTGTCGTCTCTGGGGATCTCGTTTTCTCAAAACGTACTTTTTCTTATTGAGATGTGTATTGCCACACTCTCTCTTTCTCTACCATATTCCTCTCTGCGTTTCTTCCTCTCTCAGGAGTTGGGGCGGGTGCATCCCCCTCCCAACGCCGTCTCTGAGAAAAGTAGGATTCTTGTTATCTCTAAAATCCTATCTGGCACGCTTCTTGCTTTGTGTGGCTTTAATCGGAATTGACACCCAACACGACCTTTGCCAGACAACTCGACGCCCTTTTTCCGTTGTCTGAATAAGCCTGTTTCCACGTCAATATATACTAGCTTTATATCTCCACCTCGTCTCTACGCAGGGCCTAGTATCATCACTAAGATGCATACTAGCGCGTAACTAGGGCACTTAATCCCCGTCGGCCCCAGCTACTTTGTCACACTAAGATTAGCTCCTATAATTTCCTTCTGGTTAATTTTGATTTTTCTATAACCTGTAACTACGACATTACCTTATATTTGTTACCTTGAGGTTTTTCTTTTGGTACATTTGTAGATTAACACCCTCCGCTGAATCATACCTTCCCTCAAAAAAAAAAAAAAAAAAAAAAAAAAAATGAGATTGTACTTTTTTTCAGTGATTATCTTAATTTAAAGTTTAGAGTAAGGGATCAGTTTTGTATATAAATTTAATGTAAAATAATCCAATTTCCAAGCCATTTTAGTGTTTTAAGGCAGCTAACAAAAATTTGTTACCACTAACACTAAGTCCGAGTGGCTACCAGTTAGGTGTAGGTTAGATGACAATACCGAATGTTTTGAAAAATAATTTATCAGCGAGAAATAATTTATTGGAATGTTGTACAAAAATAATTTATTGGAATGTTGTACAAAAATAATTTATTGGGGAGAAAGAATGTTTTGAAAAAGGTTTTATTTTTGTGAAAAGTACTACTTTCTTGCAAGAATTGAATAGCTCCTGCTTTGTCTCTCATTCAATGCAAACATAAGTACAATAAATAAATAAGAATAAAAAAGTAATATCGGCTAAGAAAGAATTTAAAGTGTCTGGTACAAATGAGTGCTATGACAAAGTTAATTATCTTCTAAAAAACAGTAACTTAACATCGGTAAGGGGAGACAATTCAAAACTTCATATATATGCACTCCTAAATGTTGAAGTTGACGACAACAAAATAATAATAATGTGTTCATATTACTCACCGTGTTGCCTAAAATATATATTCCAAAATTCATAATAGTCCATTCATTATTTTAGGAGCTTATCTTGTACATAGAAATATATATATATAGAGAGAGAGGAGTATTAGAAGGCTATCACAATGCAAGAAATAGAAATATGTCGGCGTTGAGAAGTAAAACAAAAACAAGTGATTTTAATTATATACTTTTTCAAAAACTTTTTTAATAATTTTTTTTTTATATATAGCAAATCTTACTTGATTAGGCAAGACTTCAACACTGATGTAATCTGTGTGACCGTGTTCCATAATATATTTCGAGGAAGACCTCTTTGTCAAATGGTAGGTGTTTCAAATCTCAAAAAAACGTGTCAAATATATTTACATATATATACACACAATATTAAATCATATTTTTTTTAAATATTTTACCTACATACAACGTCGTTTCGAGCTTACAGCTCTCATCAGCGCAGGGAAATAACAATCTCAGACAGTCACAGAGCGCGAACTCGGTTCACAGAGACACCTTGAATCTAAGCGTTCACATAGTCCTTGAGGCCACGAGAGATTGCCACGTGATTACAAAAAAAATTAAGTGATATTTACACTGAAAGCGGCGAGTATAAATATCTAGACATATGATAGAACTCAACGATAGAGTATAATATTTATAAATAAATATTTAATTATTTATAACCTAGCATTTCAAGCTTATTGCTCTCATCAGTGCAGGAAAGTAACAATTTCAGATGGTCGGGAAGCGCGAACCCAGTCCACAGAGTCAGCTTAGAATATGCAAGCAGTCGCCCTATCCTCACGCCCATTGGTAACTGTCATGTGATTAAGGGAAATTAAGATCTATATGTACCTAGAATCGGACACAAACAGAAGACTAATCGAGAGGGTTCGATGAACGTATCCAGAACTTTGCATTAGAGCTTTTTGACAGTCAATTTTTAACATCTCCAAGAGTGCCCGACTTTAATTTCTTAAAGGGACTTATTATAATATTTATATAGACATGTACAAAAAGCTGCTACACTAGCATGTCAATGTTATCAATCTTTAGTTATTAGAAACTAAGATCTCTTCAGGCGGAAAAGTCTTATCTTTCACTAAGGAGTGAAAAATCAGACTTTTCTGAAAAGATCTTAATTTCTAATAACTAAAAGTTGATAACATTGACATGCCAGTGTAGCAGCTTTTTGTACATGTCTGTATAAATAAAAAATATTAATATAAATAGCTCTATTTACTATTGAGCACTATTTATATAAGCCCTGTTGAAATTCCATGGATTTTTATTCTTTGGATGTTTACTTTACCTGAAGATATATTATATATATATATATATATATATATATATCCCCCTTTAGCCCCCTTTACTAAAGGCTGGGCACTCTGAGTGAGTTTAATAACAAGCAGTACAAATAGCTTCATGCAAGATCCAAACACAATTTGTTGATCACTTTTACTGCTCGTGTAAATTAGCCGCTGACTCGCTATTTACAAAGTTAAATTCCTCTTTAATTATTAGCTGATTCCCTATGGCCGAGGGGTTAACGCTCTTGACTGCGAATCAGTTGCGATTTGTGATTGGAGTTCGGGCCCGCCGACCGTTGAGAATTAACTTCCTGCACTGAAGATTGCGTTAGCATAAAACATCGATGTCTGTAGGTAATAAATAATTAGTATTTATTTATAAATATTATATATATATATATATATATATATATATATATGCATACATACATAATGAGAGAGAAACAGAGAGGAATAGATCATTCCAAATATCTCTTGATGTATTTCAATGTGGTAATAGAAGCATGAATTGTATAAAAACAATGTATTAATTCATAATTTTTTTTATTTCTATTCAATATTTCGAACACCCTGCCTTCTTCTTCTTTAGGAATAATGAGATGTATTTCATCATTCCTGAGAAAAAACACAGGGCATTGGAAATATTAAATAAAAAGTTAAAAATTATAAATACAGTTTGTACAATTTGTGCTTCTATTATCGCCCACTTCTGTTCCAAAGTCGTGTCAGTTGGACGGAATTTCCTTATACGAAAATATGATCCCTCATTTCATGAAGCTTCTGTACTTGATGGTATAAAAGGCGCTGACGAAGAGACTTTTTGGTATCATCAAAAATAACAAAAAAGAATGGACAAGAAAATTTTGGCAGAAAGTCTTGGAAACGATCGTAGGCGGAATGCTTGTTGGTTTTGAGTTTTTGGTACAATGTCCAAATTATATTGATCTATATATATATATATAGTCTTGGAAGTTTCTCAACCATTAAAACTATATTTAAAAAAAAATTTTCAAAACCTTAAGTCCCAAATCGTTCAGTGGAAAATCACTCATGTAAGTCAATTTAACTTTTTCAGTTATTATATTAGTTTGCTTCTAACATTATTCAAGGGATCATCAGTTGTTTACCATGAAAAACTGTTTCGGGAATTTAAAAACAAGACAGTATTTAATTTCATGGCTTCCCAGCAGAGTTGATCAGACCCCACTTCTCTTAAAAGACAAAAACATAAACGTTCCGTATACTAAACCTAAGTTTTGTTCCGTATAAATGTTTTGCTAACTTATATTAGTTGTTAAAAAAAAAAGAGAGAGAGAGAGAGAGAGAGAGAGAGAGGCAGCATCTTTTCATTCAAAAAGTTTGATAAAACAGAATCAACAACTACTGGTGAAACAAATCTGCTAAAACTCCCATAGCAACAAATCTTTTTCCAAAAATGTAAATATTTTCTTACACGAAATTTAAATAAAAAGTGTGTGTGCGGCAAGGGAGGAGGGCGGGGAGCGTTCAATGAGAAAATTATAAATAAAAGTAAAAAGACTCCCGGTCCATACCAGGTGGATACAGCTCATGATTTTTAAAGATTAAAAACAAAGAATAATTTTAAAGACAAAAATTTTTTAAATTATAAAAGTTGAAAAGAAAAAAAAAGTATAAAAGCTTTTTTTATTATTAAGAAAAAAAGAGATAAAGTTTATAAAAGTTTTGTTTTTATAGGAAAAAATATATCTTGCAATTATTTGCTCACAATAAAATGTAACAAATTTGCAAAACTGAAAGTCAAAAGAAAACCTTGACAATAATAAAAGCTGCAATCTAAAATTGTGACTACTCTTTTTGTTATAGAGCAATGATTTAGAAACGATTGAACGTGAAAGTCAGTGAACCAACTTAGGGTGATGAATATAGACAAGAATAAAAACATTTGGAAGTAAATAGAGCAAAACTGACGCATTTCTTTATAACAATTATTTAAAATACGGGTGGGACGTAATGGGTGAAAATTTCAGATTCATGCCAGTAGTATTTTTTTGTGTTCATTTATACATAAATA
Source organism: Sepiola atlantica (assembly GCA_963556195.1). Lineage (NCBI taxonomy): Eukaryota > Metazoa > Mollusca > Cephalopoda > Sepiida > Sepiolidae > Sepiola > Sepiola atlantica. The sequence continues at coordinate 35,646,599 of OY744538.1, read as the reverse complement.
ACACTAAACAATCAAACATTTTGAAAATTTTGCAAAATTCAGAAGGTGCAGGCCAAAAATAGCCGTTAGGGCTCCACGGGACTCAAAATCCATCATTTTTCGGTGTAAAAGTGGTTTCATGCGACAACATTGCAGGTCCTAAAACATCCCCAAAAGCTATGAATGGATATAGATGGTTAAATCTGATATAGTACTTTAATTTAGGACGATTTTCAGGCTGTGAAAGGGTTTTCATGAATGTAAAATAGCCAAACACTATTGGCCTGCACCTTCTGAATTTTGCAAAATTTTCAAAATTTTTGATTGTTTAGTGTTATTTATGTATAAATGAACACAAAAAAAATACTACTCGCATGAATCTGAAATTTTCACCCATTACGTCCGACTCCTATTTAAAATAAAAAAAGAAAATGGCTGAACCAATCTCATATCTAATAATACATCTAAATACATTTTTGACATAAAACAATTCACAAGTCTGGCTTAAGCATTGATTGTGCAAAATAAATTTTTTTTGTCAAAAGTTCAAAGCAAGGAGCCTCATATCCTTAATCCATGGGTTTTCAAAGATGAACTTTGTATGTTCTAATAAATATTGTATCTTTACAATCTTTTATTCTCATCATTCATATCTCTCTCTCTCATATATATATATATATATATATATATATATATATATTAGAGGTGAAAGATGAGAACAAAAAATTACAAAGATACAATATTCATTAGAACATCAAAAGTTCAAAGCAAGGAGCTTCATATCCTTAATCCATGGATTTTCAAAGATAAACTCTTTTCATCAGAGGATGGAGAAAAACCGACAATGTAATTGTAAATATTATCGGCAGCATTTAACTTTGAAAATTTTACATAAAATAAAATAAAGACCAAAAGGTAAAGAGTCTTTTGTTGAGATGAGAGCGTAGAGTCAGGGTGGACGCCATCAAAAAACACGTCAAAAATAAAAACAGCCGTTATATTGGAAATGAATGTTTGAAAAAGAATACTCAAATTGTTTAAGAATCCAAATGTTGTTGTTAAGAAGATGATATATATATATATATATATATATATATATTATATATATATATATATATATACACACACACACGGCTAAACTAGGAAATTACAGTTAAGTAAATATGGACGACCATTTTTCTTATGTCTGTCAGTTGGTTATTCTGTAGAAGTCATAAAACATGGACATTTCATCTAGCGGAGAGCAGCCCCTGTGAGGTGGTTGGGTCACACTATGACTAATCAGACTCCTGGGCGTATTAAATTCAACCGGAACCTTTGAAGGACTACTTCCAGACCGTTAGGGAATTACGCAGCAGTCACAGAGAGCTTCGAAGCACCAATGAAAAAAGACGTCCTCTCTCTCCAGCCCCTTACATCTCTCTTGCTCCAGTAAACTTGACCGAGCAAGGCTATCCTTAACTGGAAGATATACTGTTTGAAGATTTCTGGTGGCCAACCTTTCTTACTTTGTTCACTGTGACACTGTTTTAACTTTCGGCAACCTACATCCAATGGTGTAGGTCACTCAAATAAATATATCATTTGTTGTTCATAAAATGGTTTTGTTGTCCCTTCATTTGACGACCCTTTTATTACAAAATAATTGGCTAAGATTGGATATTTAAGGACACATTATCTCCATATTAATAACATTGTGTGACCATTTCTTAAGTCTCGGTGTGTGTATGTTTCTCGTTTCTATGTAAGTTATACATTTTTTTTTAATTTACGATTAATTTTTTTTATTTATTCAAATAAAAAGAATTCAATAGCATAAAATACTTACATGAACTTTTTTGTAAAATCGTATTGCAAAACAATTTCATTACTAAATTAAATCCGCCAGAATATATTACCGTTTCTTCGTAAACCTACTAGGTCCTGCACTTAATACCAAGCTCCAGCCTCTGTCACATCGCCACAATGTGGTCCCTCTGCTTGTTTTACAAGTACTTCCAAGAAATGTGCTTCGATGAACTTACTGCACCTGTATCTCCTCAACGTAAATGCCCCCCCCCCGATCAATCCATCCAGCAGCAAAATCCCACCACTTCACTATAAAGGTCCCCAAATTACATGAAAGTTTCTACTCTAATAGCTTCTTTTCTTTGAACAACTGGCCTTTAGAATTCCCTCCTTGCTCCCTGTTTCCCCTGACTGTAGAAACAAATACCTTGCTACAAAACTCCCCACTTAAGATGTCCCCAATAAATCTGGCCCCTAATCACACTCGCCCATAACGTCTCAATGGCAATATGCCTTGTTTGGGGTAAACAAAAGTAAAAAGAAACTAAAAAATTTTAAAAAAACATGTCAGCCATTTTAATTGTTTGTTATTGCTGAAAAACGAAAACAATGAATTACTTTGTGACCCTTCAAAATCTAAAATGTGCTTTAGAAATACCTGTTGAAAAAAGAAAGTCATTTCTGGAGTTAAAATTCTTAGCAAATCCCCATGGAATGAATGCTATCTTGAAGCAGTAAGCTTCCGAAGAGACTGCTGTATTTTATTGACTAGATTTTTCTGATTTTTGCAGCGGTGAGGTTAAATTAGTCCACCGTGCAAAAACTGATTTTTGTGGACGTCTTATTTTACATATATTTTTATTTTTATTTTGCAAATATTAAATTTGTCGGGTGATTTTAAAAATTTTATTTTGCAAATATCCCGAATTATTATTAAATATTAGTGTTTTTCAGCAACTTAAAAAAAATAAAAATTTCCCTAATCCTACCATTAACTTTTCGGGGAGGGGAAGCACCCGAATTTAGGGTTAGTGGTATGGTTAAGGAGGGTATGTTTTGTAGTGTAAGAAACAAATTAAAATCAAACAGCATAAAAACAAAACGAATACCCCCCCCCCCCCTCTAAAAATCATATGGATTAATTATACATGAGACACCCTAGAATGAGCAGGACACATTTTGCCTTTACATCTGTTTCTTTTATATCCGGTTGAATTATAAACAAAACAACACGCACACTTGCTTTCGCAGTTTTTGTTGTTTTTTAATTGAAAAAGTTTTATTTACAAAATTTTTTTTTGTAAACTTTGGAGATTAATAAAAAAAATAATTGTAATTAAAGTTACTAACTTTCATGAAACAAAATTTATAAACATTTTCGGAAATTTATTTCTATTTTGGGCATGAAAGGGTGGGGAGGTCATCCTATCGCCACTGTACGAATGAATGTCAAGATTATTTGTCTGGATAGCGTGATGTTACGCGCCTTTTCTATCTTTACAGTAGCAGCAGCATCATCATCGATGTAATGAAGTCTAGAGGTGACGTCATACCAGTGTCTATCCGGTGTCTTTGGCGCGGTATGCTTCCTTGGTCTTTTGGCTAAGATCAAAGTGTAGTATCTGTTCCCACAGTCCTGTGCAGTTATGGGAGGTTAACCCCCTCCCAGGCTTTGCCTCCCCTCTTTGGGGAGGAGTAAGTTTATTGCTTACTGTCTGAGGCGCTCTGCCCAGGCAATTTTTTAAGAAACTCCGTACTCTTCCTCTAGAGTACAAATTCCCACCTTCCGACCTTGTGTCACATTCTACTTTGTGGGACGTAGATAAATAGGAGTTCCAGCTTGAAAGCCCGAGAGAGCGGTCCTGTTTTCAGCTGTCTCCGTCTATTTTTGAGAATAGACATAAAATGTTTGGATGATTTCTCCTCGTTCTTGGAGCAAGAACGATTTATTATGAAATTCAGGGTATCAGAGCGACCCTGATTTTAAGGAATATAATTCCAAGACTTGGAGCCCCTTGGAAGAAACACCTTATGACGAAGAGGTGTTTGATATTTTTGGAGAATTTCATTTATGAAATAATTTCGAGGATTGAGCCCCTTTGGAATGAAAATGTGAAGGATTGACAAAGAACATTTTTGGAGAATATCATTTATGAAATAATTTCGAGGATTGAGCCCCTTGGAATGAAAATTGTTGAAAAAAGGACAAAGAGGGACTTTTAAAACGGACATTTCGATAGAAAAGAAAAAAAAACTGTGCCTGTGAAGATTCTGCAAACAACGGTTACGGTCATGTATATTTGAGTATTATTTTTTATTGTTGTGTGCCCTTTGAGACATCTTTGTTAAATGTATAAGAAGACTTCTTTGGTCTTTATTGTATGTTTTTTATATGAAAGAAAGAAAAAAAAGGGTAGAAGACTTCTTCAGTCTTTATTATATGAACAAAAAAAAAAGGAAAAGAATTAATTTGTTTCCAGTTTCGTTGTGCCAACGAACTAACCCCTTTGTGAATTTTCATGGCTTAAGTTTTTTGTTTTATCTTGGTTACTAGGGTTAATGTTATTAATCCAGCTTTAGGAATTAAAAGCAGCCAGCCCCATTTTTATGTTAATAAATCTCTATTTTTAACTCTATCGAACCTCTTATTTTTTTCTTTTCCCCTTGTCGTGTTTTTTCATGTTGTGTTATCACCATTTTGTTACCAAGTAATTCGGATTTTGCTAACAACCGCAAAATTACGACAACATTGGAGTTTTATAAAAAAAACAATTTAAATGTTGATTTTAAGCACAAAAAAATATGTCGAGCCGTTCGTGTGTGATTATAGATTTTAATAATAAAATTAAATTATGAAGAATCCATGAGCGATTGCTCTTTTACCACATTACCTCTGGTGGATTGTATTCTATGGCTGACTCTTCAAACTTAAGTATTTTTATTTACCTCCTCTCCAGGAGGTTAGACACATGGTCAGGTGTGGGTTTTGATGAAAGTATTTTTGTGGAACGAACTGGATTCGAACCCGACACACCCAGGTCGTTAACCACTCTTAATTGATTTTTTTTTTTTAATTAACTCTGTAACCCTTCGAAATTTGTAAAGTTCATTGTTTGTTAAATTCTAAATTTGTAATATATTTCAAATCCATTTAGAAAAAGAAACACTGATTTTATTATTTTTTAATTAATATTTGGGTACTGATATCGATCCTGAACCAGTTTTCGTGAGGTTCGACTCGGAAGCGTTCGGCTGTCCTACGCAAAACGCCCGAATGTTGACGAGCCGAATGTTACCAGACGACAATTTTGATACGGTGCTGCGTCCTATAATTTTTAGTTATAGTTGCAAGAAATTTTTTAAACAACAAAACAAGCAAAACAGAGCGAACTTACTGTTATCAAATAAATATTTTTAACCCTAACAACAACAAAAACAAGCAAAACACTATTATTATAGGACGCAGCACCGTATCAAAATTGTCGTCTGGTACAAATCGGCTCGTCAACTCTCGGGCGTTTGCGTAGGACAGCCGAACGCTTCCGAATCGAACCTCACGAAAACTGGTTCAGGATCGATATCAGCACCAATATTTGAAATATAAAATGAAAAAAATACAAACATTTGTTAATTATTTAATATTTGTTAATAAATAATATATTACAATGTAATATATTATTTTTCCGCAAAAATTAGGAAACAAATGGACAAAATAATACAGCGTATTTGCCCCCCCCCCTCTCCCAAAGTGGAAATGTCATGACGTCACATTTGTCCGCCATGACTAAGTGCAGTTATTCAACATAACCAAAATTAATTAACAAAAGTTCGGAAAATTCTATGCTAAACTTCATTTGACTTTTTGTTGTCACTTTCGCTCTCGGCCCGATTAAAAACAAAACACTCGAAGTATTTTTACATGGATTTTTACAAAATGTCCGTTGAATCTCTGAAAGGCTTTTGTTTCATTTATTTTAACAGCTCATCGATTCATTTACATTACTCGAGGTTGTTTAAGGATTTTAAAAATTATATATTTAATTACCGGCACCTACGGTTGTACCTACGCCGGGTATAAAGGTTTGCAAATCGCATTGCCATATTTAGACTGCGCAGGCGAAGATCTCCGGCGATTCGACAAACGGCGTTTCTTATTTCGTATTTATTGAAGTTCAGTTAAGATCTTTTCAAAGTGCGTATTTCACGTAACATTAACACTTTAACGAGCACAAAATAACTTTTTTCAATACTAAACCAGTCGTATCTAACCGGCGTTGCCCCGGAGTTTTTTTTTACTTTCATTTTTACCCCCCTTAAAAAAAAAATTTGGGAATCTTTTACGAGACTCAGCAGAGTAAAAACGCAAAAAAAACAAATTACAACAAATAAAAGTAACTGTAAGCTGTAAAAGTTAGTTTCAAACTTGCATGTGCTATTTGTTTGTATTTTAAACCCGTTTGAAGTGCTATTTATTAGAAATCAATAGTTTTGACACCGTAATTTCGAAAAAAAACATGGCCGATTTGGGGGGATTACTAACAAATGCACTAAGAGCGCCATATTGTTTTTGTGAAAACGTTGGGGAAAAAAAAACAAGAATTTTTTTTTTTTACATCTAATGAAAACCCATTTATAATACGTAAAAATAAAAACAAATTACATAGGTAAGTAGAAAAATATCTATTCTCGTCGTAGGTCAACTTCACTTGTTGCAAATTTGTTTTTAAACCCTTTCTCGTTCTTTTTTGGACCCCGTTCGCGCCTCTGCTGAGTCTCGTAACATATACCCAAAAATTTACTTTTTTTGTGCTTCTACAGAATTTGAACCGAACCATCTTGGCGCAACTTAAAACTTAGATTAGGGTTATGTTAAATTAGTTTAGGATAAAAAAACAAACAGTTTGGTTCAAATTCTGTAGAAGTGCCATTTTTTTTTTTTTAAATAGGCTTTTTAGGAGGTTAAATTTAATTGTTACGGTATCCGATACCGTAACATAATTGGATACTCAGACGATACCGGGTATCGTCTGAGTATCCAATTATGAATTGAACATTGAACCAAATTGTTATAAAACGATGACTAATCAAATTATTGAATTTAAATAGTTCGTTCCCGAGTTAAATTAGTCCACAGCGCGAATTATTCTTGTGCGCTTATTTCATGATTACCAGGCGTTGCCCGGGTGGGAACATATTGTTGACTGGAAGGCTTAGAGAAAAATAATTCAAAATATAATGTTTACATTTTTTTTTTCTAAATAGGATTTTTAAACATTTGTTTTAGCTTCCTCTTAATTTATTTTTGATTTCAATAAATGTTCTATTAATAGTAAATAAAAAAAAATAATTCAATATATATTTATTAAATTGATGGACAGACGAGAAACAGACATTGTTTTATGTTACCTATATATTTTTAATAAGTACAATTTTTTTTCCTAGTGTCTGATTTATGTATGGATTGTTAAACTTGTTTTCTGTATACAAACAAATAGATGAAATGGATTTTGCTCACTTTTGTCAAAAAACGAAACGAGGACACAAAAAGCACACGCAAAAAGCCACATTGCGTTTTTTTTAATAATTATTTAAAAAGAAACTCACCTGTAGTCTTTCTGTGTAAGCTTGGTCGTACTTAACCCACAAAATTGGGCTAATTTAGGCCGAATAAGGCGAGTTAACATCATTTTCGGTTTAATATTGTGTTCGTCTTTCTCGTTCGAGATGCACGTGTCGTTATGAACCAAAACAAATTTGTTCCATCCGAATACCATGGGTTGCCTCCCCTTTAACAGAGCAAGTTTCTCTTGACAACATATTTGGATTCACGCGTTTCCCATAACAGCCAGATGTGACACAAAGTCATTTAATGTGGGTAAAACCAGTATTTAATTACCCCCCCCCACACACACACACAGTAGCAAAATGTGGCACAAGGCCGGTAGGTGGGAGAAACCAGCTGGTATTTAATTAATCCCCACAGCAGGAAAATGTGACACAAGGCAGAGAACTGGAGAAAAACAGCTCCCCGCGGGGGTGAGCGTTGATTAGGTACAAAAATAACCAGGAGCGGACCCGTCAGCATTTCTCGGGGGGGGGGGGGGGGCACAATAGTCGATCGGTCATAGACCCACCTCCCGGTAATCTTTCAGTATAGTTAACAACCGAGAAATTGAAATATATGTATATATACAAGAAGTAACTTTTACCAAACGTATTAAGATTAATTTTCGACCGACCTGTATATTCTTAACATTATGAAACTGTTTTCAAGTTTTTTTTTAATTTTCAAAATTAGAATTTGTTAAAAGCTTTCTCTTTCGACACGAGAAATAAAATGCCTGATGGCCATCCATTGTTAATGATGCTTCATTCCTTTAAAAATAGTAAAAAAAAAAATTTTTTTTAATGACACCCTACCACTAATCCAAAGTCCATGTGACAGCACCCTCCAACCCCCGGATATAAAGTCATTTTTTTAATTATCTTTTCAGCATAAAGTTATCCAAAGCTCAGCGACAACCTCCAAAAAATTGACGTCATTTTTTTACGTGCTGTGGAAAATAGGAGGAGCGGTGACTTACCAGAGTGTGGCTGCTGGCGACTGAGGATGTTCTTCCAAACATCTAAGACGAGGACGGTTATCGCAGAGAATTTATATCAGTAGGGGATGGCGTTCAATTGTTATAAAAACCTTCCTCACTATTGAAGAGCGTTAGTCGTCAATTTGTCACCACACTACAGTAGTTATTAGACATAAGGAGAGGGTCGCGAAGGAAGTTTTTATTTTTTTCACAACCTCGCTTTTCGGCTAGCTTCACTCTTGGTTACCGCTGATTTTTTTTCGACATTTTGCGAAAAAAAATAAAAACACGACACTACTTCCTGAAGGAAGAACGTCTAACTTTAGTAACGGTTCGATATATTGAGTTTTGTTGTTCACCTTCCCTGTTGAGATATGGAGACTTCTAACACACCTACTGTGGCAGATTCCAGGGAGCAGCACCTTACAAGGATCTCCATTCTGAAGATGAAAATTATGGGAAGGCTGCGATTGTCCCATGGATCGGAAATTACTTCTGCTATATTCTCAGTATTTCACCGGGAAATTTTGGAGTACATCAATGAAATAGAGATATTCATCTGCAAACTCCAGATTTACTGCATATCTGATGAGGAGAGACAGCAAATGGAATCGGATTGGTTAAACTCTCAAATGTCTATACGAAAGGAATTAGAACATCTCTGTTCCTCTCTACATGTGCCAGAGGCCAGTGGTTATTTGGACCAACAGTCTTTTCCATATACGTCGGAATCTACGCTGAATAGAACTCATTCATCGTTTTCAGTGAGACTCCCCCAGGTGCAGATCATGGGACCCACGTTTAGCGGTTGTGAAATGGAGAACGACCGAATGAGTTTCCACAACTTTTTGTCCCGATTTGAAAATTGTGTCACAGGCATGGCAAACAATGTAGTACTGGTCAAGAGCCCTCTTAAACCATGACCCTTTTTGATGTTGGGAACTATACTGGAGGTTTTCCCGGGACACAATGGGGTAGTGAGAACGGCTCGTGTCAAACAGGGTGATGGTCATGTGAAGGTCCACTCCCTAAAACATCTGTACCCAATGGAGATTTTGCAATCTTCTGAGGACCCCGAGGAGTGTGAGCCTAATCATGCTGATTCTTCTTTGCCTGTCGCTTCAGGCAGCAGCTGAAACCCGGAACCCTTAGGCTCATCTCAGGAAAGAGACGACACAATCTGGTTGTGCCCTACTTGTAATAGGCCTCCAGGGATCCATGACATGATATGCTGCGATTCTTGTGATGAGTGGTACCACTTTGAGTGTGTTGGCATTGAAATAGCTCCACCCGCAAGACAGAAGTGGTACTGCTGTGATTGTGCACCTCAAAGAAGACGGAGAGGTAGCCCAAGTCTACTTCCTGCTCAATAATATCATAGTCCTGGATATGACGAAAACTACAGCCGACAGTGGAACTCCGGCTAAGGAACAGAATGAAGGCACCCTGAACCACTGTTACCTCCAGGTGGCCCCCGACTAAGGCCTATCACCTGTCTGTCTCCTTTCAGGGTCACGCATTTTTTTCTTTGCAGTTTTTTTTTGTTTTTTGTTGGGAGTGTGTGGAAAATAGGAGGAGCGGTGACTTACCAGAGTGTGGCTACTAGCGACTGAGGATGTTCTTCCAAACATTTTAAACGAGGACGGTTATCACAGAGAATTTATATCAGTAGGGGATGGCGTTCAATTGTTATAAAAACCTTCCTCACTATTGAAGAGCGTTAGCTATCAATTTGTCACATCACTACAGTAGTTATTAGACCTAAGGAGAGGGTCGCGAAGGAAGTTTTTTTTTTTTTGCAACCTCGCTCTTCGGCTAGCTTCACTCTTGGTTACCTCTGATTTTTTTTCGATAAGTAAAATTAAAAATAACAAATTCAGAGATAACAAATTTTACAATCAGTTTCCACACTTTAAAAATATACGGGTCGGTAGAAAATTAAATTTCAATGCGTTAAAAGTTATTCGTGAAAGTTAATAATTGTAATTTTTTTTTCGATTACTTGGCTGTTAACTAGATTGCAAGATTACCCTGCCTCTTGAAGAATGGGGTACCGTTTGGAAGGATGGCTTCCTAGGACTGAGCTGAATCATGCCTTATTCTGACAAAGATTGCTAGCATTATGCCAGAGTGAATCCCGGCTCGTATGAAAAAAGCTGTTGTCGCAACTTCGTTCTTGAAAGATCGGGGCATTTTTTTATATCACATATCTCCGTTCAATTAGTTTAGCTTTCCTATTTACTTGCCTCTCAATGAGGGCAAAGTTAGAACACAAGGTCAGTCTTTGATGTGCGGAAAATCCAACTCCCTCAAAAGGAGGCACTCTGGTTGGAAATAAAATACCCGTATAGTCCCATTGACACCAATCCTGAACAAGGATACCTCAGGTGACAGGCAATAAACACAATCCCCCTTCCGAAAGGAGGAGGTAATACCTGGGATGGTGGCCTCCTAAGACCGAACGTTTAATCCTAACTAAAAGGCGAGTTATATTGAAACTTCGCACCACCACCCATAGTAGCCGAATGTGACGTCAGCACTTTGAGGCCGATATTAATCTGAAAAAAGTACCCGAGCTTACTGAAGCCGGCGAATAGTCATTTGTTTTCCGATTTTTGTGGCCTCATTGGTTAAAGCGTTCGGAATTTGAATTAAAGGTGACTCTTGTTCAGGGGTTCGAATCGTGCAACCAGTTTGAAGTGATTTAAACAAATTTATAAACACATGTAAATGATATCTATATCGAATTACTAGTATAAGCCAGTGTATCGCCGTGTTGAGGGGATCTTATTTGGGCGTCGAATACCATGTTATTTTGAATATTTGGTCAGGGTTTACTTGTAGGGGAAGTATCCTCATGTCAGGCTGTCCTGACAAACCCCTGTATAGAGAGACCGAAGACACTCGAGGATTATTATTATTATATATATATATATATATATATATATATATATTATAATATAAAATGAGGTAATAAAATAAGGTGTCAATCAAATTTTATTAGAATTCAAAGTTCAAGCAAAGTATTCTTAAGTCCTTAGCTCATGAGTTTTCAAAGATAATTCTTCTCTTCAGAGGACCATTACCGCAGTTATACTACTACAGGTAATAAAACTCATGAGCTAAGGACTTAAGAATATTTTGCTTGAACTTTGAATTCTAATAAAATTTGATTGACACCTTATTTTATTACCTCATTTTATATTATAATATTAATGCTCTATCCAGTATATTGAGCTTCAGTTTTTATCCGGATGTTTCACTAATTATAAGATATTAGTTGACGCTTATATCTTTTGTTGGATTACTTTATATATATATATATATATATATATATATATATATATATATATATATATATATATATATATATATATATATATATATCAGCTTGAATAATTATCTCTACACTGATGATTCCGGAAAGATGAAACGTGTGTGTATATATATATATATATATATATATATATATATATATATATATATATATATATATTCAGGAAAAAGAAAGATGAAAATAAAAAAATTGTATAAATACAATATTTATTAAGACATTAGAAGTTCAAAAGCAAGGAGCTTCATTATCCTTAACCCATGGATTTTCAAAGACATCACTTGCTGATACCAACCCTGAAATCTCCGTTTTAACGTCCTTATTTTGTAACCCATGAAAACACTACTCTGCCTGGAAGCTGGAAGTTGGCAATGACCACTTTATTATACATCGAACTTTGACCGATAACCTTCACATTGGATCATTTTGGATTGGATACTTTTACTCTCGCCTCTTCGCATTTCCCACGGACTTCTACGCACACAGGATGCACGAACTTAGGTGATCACTATCAAACACTCATCTTTTTGACAACATCACCTGAACTCCTGAGTACCTTGAGTATTCTTTTTCAAAATGTCTTTACTTAAAGAGCATTTTTGTTGGCGATGACTGTCCTAACTTTACGTTATCCTCTCAGCCAAAAGTGTTTGTATATATATATATATATGTATTAATTTTCAAAGTCAAATGTTACCGGTAATATTTACAGTTAAATTACCGAGTTTTATCCTCTGATGAAAAGAGTTTTTCTTTGAAAATCCATGGGTTAAGGATAATGAAACTCCTTGCTTTTGAACTTCTGATGTCTTAATAAATAGTGTATGTATACAATTTTTTATTCTCATCTTTCATCTTCTGAATGTATTGCTCTATTCAATATATTTAGCTTTATATTATCACGTATATATATATACAATAATATTTTTTTTAATAAATATTAAATATTTAAATACCTAGAGACATCGATGTTTCATGCTAACGCAATCTTCAGTCTAGGAACCAATTCCCGACGGTCGGTGGGCGCGAACCCCGAACACAAATCGCCACTGATTCGTAACCAAAGGGCCATCGTCAATTAGTTAGTGAATATAGAATAACTTTAACTGTAAATAGCGACACGTGGCCGTCATTTACCAGGCAGCTCAGAGTGATCTTACGAAACGGTGTTCGGATCTCGCATATAGCTATTAGTACTGCTTGTTATTAAAGCTACTCGAAAGTGCCCAGCCCTTGTGGGAAAGGGGGCTGATAAATATATATATATATATATATATATATATATATATATATATATATAGAGAGAGAGAGAGAGAGAGAGAGAGAGAGAGAGAGAGAGATTATTATTATTAAACGATAATACAATTATCGTTATTTAATTCAACATTTATATATATATATATATATATATATATATATATATATATATATATATATATATATAGTAAGTTACGAATATATAAATGGTAAGTGACCATCTTTCAACATTACCATAAATTTAAACTTAACTTTCAAAATCCTATCTCGCATCTACATTATTATTTCTATTATCATTTGCTATTAATCGATAATTTATTGAAACGAGAAATGTCATATGTAAAAAATGTCATAGCTTAAAAAAAAGAATGAACTAATTAGAATTTGTTCAAAGCTTAAAAAGTAGTAATAAAAAATAAAATCCTATCACAAACCAGAAGTCCGAGTGACAGCACCACTTCTACCACTTCGGATTTAAAGTTAGTGGTAGGGTAAGTTTTTGGGGTTTTTTTTTACTATCTTTTCAGCTTGTAGTTTAGAAGCATTTATTTCAACTGTCAAATGTCATTTGTGTCTTGAAAATTCTTAGCAAATTACCAAGTATTAAAGATTGGAAGTTCTGAAAGCTATTTGCACCTAATAATTTAAAGATAGAAATGACTTTCGCAAAATTAGTTATACAAGTTATTTATCTACCTCCCACAGCGGTAAGATGTGACACAAGGTCGGGAAAGTGGGATTTGATAAACCAGCGCCCGAGAAGGTGAGCACTCTGGCCATTAAAAATTGCCTGTGCAGCCCCGTCGGCATTCCCCAGTAGGGGCGCCTCAGGCAGTAAGTAATAAACTTACTTCTCCCCAAAGAGGGAGGCAAAGCCTGGGAGGGTGGACATCCTAGAACTGCACAGGACAAACCCACAGACCGACGTAAATCAAGCCCCGAAGGGGAAGACAATACCAGTCTATGGGGTGCAGTATCCATCGGAACAGATAATACACTTTGATCCCGGCCAAAAGGCCGAGAATTATATATTAGTAATACAATAGACGCAACAATTTTTTTTATATACTGCTTATGTATATGCGATATCAGTCGCAAGGTTAACTAATTTGCATATTGGTTTTGCAAAAGGACATTTTATTAATTAATTATATTTTATTGTTTTTAATTCAATGGTTCTTTTGATTTTAATATAACAAATAGTTTTGTTTTGCAATATTGTTTTAATTTCCTGGACAAATATTAACATCTGTGTTCAAATGCTCCTTTTTATAGAGGGACCGACTTGATTTTCAAAAAGTTGTGATTTGCTTCTAAATTGCAAGTGAAAAGGCAAATTGATTTCTTCCTTCTTTTCTTTTATTATGGTCACATTTAAAATTCTAGTATATATTAAATATTAAATTGTTTTTTAACGTCAATACGCAGTTAAAGCCGCATACATTTTTTTGGCCTATTAAAATAATTTCAAATGCTATTGATAATGTTTACCCATTCATTTTTTTTATTATCGCTTATGTTTGAATTCATGTTTTGAAATAAGACATAACAATAAATCTATGACGTCACGCCAAAGCTATAATTATTTTGTTCAGATAATGTATTTAGCTTTTTTCATAAGTAAGTCCAAATAGCTCAGCTGGTTGAACCTCAGACTGAAGATCTAAATATATGTTCCAGCTCGTTTGACTCGTTGGTCTCCATCAATTCGTTGTTTTGATACCTCATTGTAATACAGCTTCCTATTCCAGTAGCTTCTTTTCAGGAACTGCAGGCTTGTGGAACTCCTTTACTGCTGACTGTTTTCCTCCTACCTATAGCATTGATCTTTTCAACACTAAGGCCAATAGGCATCTCCGGTCTTTGCGATAATCATATTTCGTTCTTGTTAGCTCCTTACATCAAGTGACTTCATGCCTTGTCTAGAGCGATTTTCATTAAATTATTATAAGGTGCCCTATTTGGAAAAAGTGTACTTCAGCTAGTATAGATTGTGACCGAAGTTAGAATTATCTAGCTGGGTGCATGTCAGATTGACACAAACTTTGAGGAAACAAATCTATTTTCCCACGTATGAGTAACAGACTGGTGACCTTAAGATCAAGGGAACAAAGGTCAGGATGAAGACCGACAGATCGAGACGCGATGACATAACTTGTTGTTCTCACACAAAGAAACGATAGCTTTAGACAGTTCTGCAACGGAGTTTGAGGAGAGTAGACGTTGAAAATGATGTTGAAACTTTAAGTTAAGTCGGTATGGACCGAAGGCAAATCCCCCCTGTCTATCTGTCTAGTATAAAACTGTCCCCCACTTAGCAAGATTAATAAGTTAGAAGTTAAAGATATTAAGATGTCATAGAAGTTTAAGATTAAGCGGTATCTCCCTCGGCGTGTCTTTTTATCAGAGAGAATAACACCCCTTGACCTCTAAAGGAATGTCTTAGACCCTTCTGTCGATAAATGTAAAGATCTTGCATAGCTACTACTACGACGATCACGGTATAACGAAGACGGGGAAGAAAGAGAAATCAGCTCGGCCACACGAAGAAATAAAGGAAAGAACAAATCAACCACAGCATACAAAGAAATAAAGAAGATAATCAAGACGAAGAAAGGAAACAAAGAATGTAAGAGGTAAATTATGACATTGACTTGTAATGAACATTTTTGTATGAGAAATGAGAAAAGAGAAATAAAGGACAAAAATCCACGGCACACACACACGTTGATACGCGTTAAAAGATGTTAATAATGGTTACACTCCCAACCCCGCACACATTATAAAGAACACTTGATATGTAAAAGAAAAACAGAAAAAGGGGCAGATACACGTAAGGGAATATGAGCGTATAACGATGGAAACACACACACCCATACGTAAAAATGTAAAACACGCCACATTGTAAGGTCCACGCCTGCACGCGCGTATAACGAACGCTCGGACACACACATTCGCACGAGATTCATAAAGAACTATGAAACAAGTAAAAAGGCAGTTTAAAGGCTGTTAAGCCTTTAAACTGCCTTTTTACTTGTTTATAAAAAAGCCTTATCGTTACATTAAGCTTGGTGTTAGAATATAAATAAATACAGTGGTTTCGTGTTATTTAGAATTTATCATAGCTCCAATGGTAACGGGAGACCGTCAAGTAATTCCCAACTTATTTCTGGTGGGTTGGGTTTATTGCCTGTCGTCTAAACGCCTAGACTGCTCTCACCGTGAGGGAGTGCAAACTGAAGCGATCAGAATATTTTGGACTAAATTGACTGAGACTATGAATTGACTTTTAACGGTTTCATTACACCCACTGTGTGCGCACCGTTTGCATATTTAAAAAAAACTATTTTTTGTAAAAAATGTTTAGTGTTGAGGATATAAAGAAACACAGCACTTTTGTGTTATTTAGAATTCATCACAGTGTTTATCATAACGGGGGCATCCTACCACCTACTTTCGTTGCTGCTTGTTTATTCATTGGTTAATTGCTTTGTTGATTGTTGTAAATTTCTGGTTAGTCATTGTTAGTTTACAAAAGACACTATAAAGAAGAAAACACGTACAATTTGCTTTTGGTTGTAAAAATGGTTCTCTTCTGTTTAGTAATGTGAACACATACACAGAATTCGATTGTTACTTGACTATCCGGGAAGAGTTGTGTATATTTTTCCAGGCGGCGGTGAGCTGCTGTCTCTGTACATAATTTGACGTAAACTCGTTCGTTTTCCTTCTCTTCCGCTCTGTCTTCTCCGGGTTATGTCTGTTTACTCACTTGTCTGTCTGTTTATTTATTTAACTATTTCGTTTGAGTCATGATTCACATCATAAACTTTCTTCACATTAATTCCGATTCGGATATTTTTGCGAATTCCAATTGTTTATCAAATTTCCAATAAACTATCTTACCTACGTTTAAAATTTTATTTATTGTATTCAATTCTCATTGTCCATTGTTTATTTACTGACATCATAAACAGAGTCTTAACACGCAATTGCATTTTACTTCGTCAATAATTTATGCCAAATTACACGTCTCCTGTCTTGTCGTGTTACAGAAGAAACAGAAGACGACAGTGTGTTACTATCGGCTTGTAGACCAAATTGTTATTGGGCCATTCAAACTCAACAAAAAAGTATAAACTGAACAGCTAAATATTGCGATTTCATGGATGAGACCTTTTTTTTCAATACTGCAACACCTAGCCTTCAGTTTTAAAGTAAAGTCCGTATTTATGCCCGGATATGATCTTTCAATTTCACGTTACCCGTGAATGTTTTAGCGTAAAATGTTTACAAAAGTGAAGATCCTAGAATGGTAACGATCATGTCCTGCACGAAATCTATCGTCAATTGTGAACATGAAATTATACGATGGTGATAAACAACAGCACGACATTTATATCATAGCTTTAACATTTTTAGCGACTATGTGTTTGGGTATGTCTTTCCCGTATACGCGGTCGACATTTTGTGTCAGTTGTGTTATTGTGGATAACGCACGCGGGTTTTGGAAGAAGAAAAAAGGGCAATAGTAAAAAACAGTTGGATTTACACGCACGTAAATTTATTCAAGGAAAAGGTTTTCTGGTGACAAACGTAAAAAGGATTACAGAAACATGTAATGTGATGCACAGTATAATATATGAGGGGAGAACAACACACATCAGTAATAAAAAGAGAATACATCACGGTCTGAAATACAATCGATAAAGTACACAAATAGTCGGGGTTTTAGATAGAGATATATGCATGAACGTTACTTTATGTTGGTTGTGTTCTGGGAGTCTATGCGACTGCTATCGAAAAAGGTTCCTGGCAGACACAGTGTCACGGTTTGTAAATCCTGTGCGAAGATAAATAGCCAGTCGGACCACGTTCGACGTCTCTCAACGACGAACCAGAAAAAGAAGAATAAGATCTCGTTCTTTATTCTGCACGTGCGTGGAACGAGTTTTCTTTAATTGCAGACAATATATCGCACTCTCTCTCTCTCTACCGTTGGGTAGAATAACTATCAGGAAAATAACTCGGATATTCTGCCCTTATATACTTAACAAAATCACTGAATAAATGTTATCGAGAAGAAGGGTCACTATATTAAGATGTAGATGCTTCAAAGGTTAAGCGCACTCTGGCCTACAAAAAATGCCTGAGCACCTCCGTCGGTATTTCCTGGTAGGGGGTCCCTCAGGTCATTAGCAATGAACTAAACCCTTCTAAGAGAGAATATAAAGCCTGGGAAGGTGGACATCCTAGGACTGAACAGAGCAATACCTCAGCCCGACAGCAACAAAGTTACTGTCGGACTGATTGCCGAGGACGTATCCCCGACTGGCATGAATACATTCTCAAGCTGTGCCAGATCCTGTTATTTAAGTAAAATATGATTCCTTTGGTTTTGAATAATAGGTTCTGACGACAGTTTTAATATTAATGAAACATGTGGAAAATATCTAAAAATATAGCAAGCTTTGTTTTAACGTCTAAATTGACCGTGTTAAATGTTACAAAAGGTTTCTTTCACAGCATATTCGAGTTATTGAAATTCATGTGATCTGCATACTAACTTCAAACGGCTCGTAGTCTTCATTTAAATTGTCAGTTGGTGAGAGGCAGCACAAACAAACAGGTGGTCGAGTGAATATACTCTTCTCTCTGGTAAAGAAAATGGCAATTGAAAGATTATAGGAATTTATGAAGCAACCAACCAACCCAGCCGGTGATGTTGTGGATTTTAATAAAATAATAGTATGAATATTCAACGTCGTTCGCGGCCATACAGTCATTAATTCATCATAATCTTTGCATTCAATCATACTCTTATAGTTACGGATTAGTAAAAAATCACTATATTTCCCCCATCTCCCCTAAATACGAACCCAGCGTTATGCTACTGCTACACTAGCATTGCTAATAGAAGCATAGTCGTAGAATATGAAGTACAGATCTGAATAAGTGATACTTAGATAAGCGCCTATAACTACGTTAGATATAAAAGCAGAAAAAAAAACAATCGTTGTATATTTTTGCTGTGAATTAAAAGAATGACGAACACATACGTATACAATTTAATCGTATCTCTTTATTGTTCAGTTGCGGCGTAGTAGTAGAGGGTGGATGGTGCACAGGGGTTGACCTAAGTTTATCTCTCGAATCCGCTAGCCAGCCGCTTTTCGTCGATCTCCATTCGAGCCGGTTAATATAACATTTTTGGACACCCATGAATCCTCAACTGCCACGTCTATTTCGCCACGGGATGTGGCTTCCAGCTATGTGTTGTTTATTTATCGAATGTATATATTCCGTCCAGTGTTTCTGCATGTGTCCTTACAGGTGTCTCTGCGTCCATCAACCGGATGTTATTCTTCCGGACAGCTAGGTTGTCTCAGTGAGACAAGGAATGAGTAAAAAGGATTAGGATGGGATATTAGGAGTAGGCCATTGTTACTGCTGGTTTATGTATTAGAAGAGACGAGGCTAGTGGATAAACCTACTGAACTGAAATGTCTGATGTTCATAAATATATATATATATATATATATATATATATATATATATATTCCATGATAAATGCCAGTATACTGAAATCATATGCCCTTAATAGGGTTAAGATGAAAATTCATATACACTAAATGTACAAAAGCAAGGAAATTCCCAAATTTTTACACTTTTATTGTCATTAAGGGTATGACTACATATCAACCAAACCATTTCATTATCACATCACTACAGTATAAATCTCTATGCATGAGTGGATGAAGTGTGTGAGGTGCGCTGAAGAAAAATTCCTACCAGTAAAATACATAGCCCTGTTGTGCTCGCATACCCTTAATGACAATAAAAGTGTAAAAATTTGGGAATTTCCTTGCTTTTGTACATTTAGTGTATATGAATTTTCATCTTAACCCTATTAAGGGCATATGATTTCAGTATACTGGCATTTATCATGGAATGTCACTACTTTTGTAAAGGCTATGCCTTAATACAATGGTCATTTTTAAGGGTTTTTTTTAATTTTCTGGAAAACTAAGGTATATGGTAAACTGAAATTAAAATGCCATCAACTAGGCCCTAGAACCTCTATCTCTACCAAAAATTAGCTGAATCCATCAAATAGTTGATGAGATACAGGGTGGCACATACGTACGTACACACAGATAACATGATTTCATGATTGAACTTTCTGGATCTCTGGGTTGCCTTGACTAATGATGCTGAAATTCTACACACTTATAGAACCTATCAAATAAAAATTTTGTGCAAAGTTTTAACTAATTTGGTTTATTGGTTTTTGAGTTATGATTGATCAAAGAAATGAGATTTCCAGCATAGGCCGTTTTTGAAGTCTATTAAGGGATAGAGCGCTCTTGCGCCTCCCTTGATTCATGGTTTAGCAACTCTGAAATTTCCCTTGTTGTGACCTTTTCTGTCTAAAGGGGCAATGGATACCGCCTGTAATGGCCGCTATGCTACGAGAGGCTTACATTGAAGCAATGGTTACGCAATACTTAAATGCGCTTCTTCTGACACGACTTATTATCTTCAGTTGAAGGGATGAATAAAAAATACGACCGGATGCAGTGCTGGTGTAAGCAGAGAAACATTGGTGTTATTTTAGAGTTTTCCTTCTCCTAGATTGTTGCCCTGTCATTTTTTAAGTTTAAGTGTAAGTTGAAGGTGGTAGCATCATTACTTTTCTCGTATGAGACAGCTTGTAGCTATTGTTTTTTACTAGGAAAGATGATTAACGAAAAAGAAAATGCCTATATTTGACAAGAACGTATTTTATGTCGAAATTTCATATATCTTTAACATAAATAAATAATTCATTTTAAAGAGAAAAACACATTGTTATTTGGCTTCATACATTTCTAAACTGTTTCTTAGTGTGACTATTTCATTATATATATATATATATATATATATATATATATATATATATATATATATATATATATATATATGCAAACATTGTAAAAAATCACAGAATTCGTCTGTTTAATTATACCTTAAAAAAGCTGGAGAAAGAGAAATTTAAAAAAAACGACAAAAAACACGCAGAGAATGTTTTCGCACTGTTCTAGGAAAGACGTGGACAATTTAAATTCAGCGACGCCGGAGTGGCATCACAGAATAAAATCGTATTACGTTAAGCATTTTCAATATATTCTTTTTCGCTGTTTCACAGCTCATCATCAGACGGGATTGAAACTCGACCGTCGAGCTGACGGTCGGCGCTTCTAACCCCTACGCTATCATGCGACACTGACTGAATGTAAGATATATCTCAATGTAAACATTGCAATTGCCGTGGTTCGAATTAGTTTTACATAATGAGCTATGTCTTAAAGCTAATGGCAGTTGGCGATATCCTTACAAATTAAGCTCTACCCCAGGAGGGAGCTTTATATAGTCATCCACAAATAGACTGTTTCGCTGTTTCACAGCTCATCAGTGCGGCTAGACCAGTTAGTGCCTCAAGTCGGGATTGAAACTCGACCGTCGATATATATATATATATATAATTCAGAAAACTCTTAGTAGAAAATACAAAAATTTTAGAAATTAGTACTAACAAACAAAAACTCCATATATTAGAAACCCTATATATAAAAACAAAAAAAAAACTAATTAATAGAATTAACTATAATATATGTAATAATATTCTAAAATGTTTATAGCTCCAATATGGTTTCGTACTTAGTACATAATTCCCGCCAAACACCTTCTATAAATACTACACATGGTCTAGACTGGTTAGCCTCATTTCCCCTGAAGATGGACCCAGATGGGTCCGAAAGTACTTGGAACACAGATGCAAATTATGGCAAATTCATCAGCCAATTCCCATCCGAAACTAAGATCCTAATTCGGACTATTGAAAGGATCTACCAAAGGATATCTAGACACGAGTTGTCCATTATATTCAACAATACTTGCCTGAAAGAGAAAATGCTGCCTAGATATACATACATACATATATATATATATATATATATCTATATATATATATATATATATATATATATATATATATATATATATAAAATCATTCTAAATGTAACTATTTCATTATCTTATATAACATTTTCTTGCTTTTGTTTAAAAGTTGTTGTTTTTTACTATCGAGGTCACCGCTTATCGATGCCAAGAGCCAATCAAATATTTAATTATTACGGTATCTTTTGGTCATTAAATTATTAATTGAACAAAATTGTTATAAAACTTTAACGAGATTTTTAAAGTAATGCTATTTTAATCTCTATTTTGTAAACTTATTGGGTGTAAATAGCTTTAATAACTTTCAATCTTTTAATGCATGATAATGTATTGTACCGTCGTGAGTTGTGTATAATATCATACACATCAACGATAACTCATGTCGACTTCGTAGTCTCAACAATTTCACTTGGACACACTTTGCTGTTGAGTTTTCTTAACGGCTAGTAATTTACAGTAACCAACAGTAAAGGCATAATTGTAAACGCATTAACACTAACCCAGCTTGAAAAAAAGAAAGAAAAAGTGAACAAGATAAATACACATAATATATATATATATATATATATATATATATATATATATATATATATATATATATAACTTCTTTGTAATATAGTAGGAAAAATCCCAGCAGAGTGCTCGATTAATTAAGAATTAAAGTTAAAAATTAAGAGCATAATATTTCTTTCTTTTGGTACAGAAAAATGAGTACAACATTCGTACCGTCGATTTCAAGCACGGAAAGTCTTAGACATCCGGCTCTCTTCAGCTTCTGTTGTCATCCGTTTCGGAAATGTGAAGTCACGTGACACTCTCGTTGTGACGCGTTATTTGCTCAACGTGTTGTGTATGTTTGTTTGAATTTAAATTTAGTGTAATGGAACGGTTGAGATTTAAAACCGGAGGAGATTTTAAGAGATATAAGAATATAAAAATAAAAGAGAATAAAAAATAATAAGACTTTCCGTGCTTGAAACCGACGGTACGAATGTTGTACTAATTTCTCTGTACCAAAATAAATAAATATATATATATATATATATATATATATATATATATATATATATATATATATATATATATACCATCTGGCTAAATAGATACATATACCATCTAGCTGAATTCCTTAACATTCCACCCCCAGGTAGACCCCTAATCCCGGGTATTGGCACACTACCTGAATCTATATAAGGATACATAGACCAAATTTTAAACCTATAGTTTGAAACTATAGTTTGAAATAGCATGTTCGTTGGTCTTCTATGCGTCAGTTGAAATAGTATGTTCGTTGGTCTGTTACGCGTCAGTTTGAAATCGCATTTTCGTTGCTCTTCTACACGTAAATTTGAAATAGCATGTTCGCTGATCTGTTACGCTTAAGTTTGAAATCGCATGTTCGTTGGTCTGCCACACTTACGTTTGAAATAGCATGTTCGTTGGTCTGCCACACTTACGTTTGAAATAGCATGTTCGTTGGTCTGCCACACTTACGTTTGAAATAGCATGTTCATTGGTTTGCTACGCTTACTTGAAATAGCATTTTTGTCAGTTTGAAATACCATTTTTAGAAAATCCCACGCGTCCTTATAAGTGGCTCCGTCCGTCTTTCCGTCACGTTTAGATTTGAAATAGCATTTCTGTCGCTAAATGCGTAGATGAAAGTGTTACATCCCAAGAAATTTCATAATTATATCACATCAATGAAAAATATATTTCAAAATGTGTTTTTTTTTCCAGATTTATCTCCCTTTGTTTCTGGTGAACCGATTGGGGGAGTGGGAAGAAAACAGCCATCCCCGCCATTCTGTATAAACCAATGGTAATATATCCACTTAACTTAATTCCGGAGGGAAGTAAATAATGTCGGCATCCCAATAGCTTCAAACGGCCAATTATCGGCGGAATTTACCTTTGAAACATTCTCCTCTGGCGTAAGATTATCAAACGCGAAATTCGAAGTGACTCTGAAGACTCTCGAAAAGTAGAACTTTTCTTGCAGGGTGGGTGGGAGAAGGGTTTATTCTGTCTTTAAAGTAACAACTTTTCCAGTGTCACATGTCAACCATTTTTGTTGTGCATTAACGTCCTTGAGAGCTCCGTCAAAAGAAAGAGAAAGGGGGGGGGGGTGTTATTTCAAACACTTATTTGAAACAAACCAACATGGCTGCCTCTAAGCTCTTCCTTTCTTTATTCTTACGTTTCTTTTTTTCTTTTTTTTCTTTTTTTTAACTCCAACTCCGCCATTTCATTTATCGCAACCGCCACATCTACGACATTGTCAATGGTCGTCTTTGCGTCGTCTCAAAAGAGAGCTTGCCCTGCTCCTTAGAAGAAACCGAGTCTTCGCGTCACCAACAGAGTTTAGAGCACAATGAAAACGAACCGCTTTCTATTGATTTGTTTGAATGAATGGGTGGAGTTCCTGGAACGACGACTGGAAATATATCGCTTGGGACCGAGCCATTTTTGTCTTCCACCTTTCAAGGCTTCCCCACATCGAAAGAAAAATGACCGCAGGTCTGTTACATCATGGATAACATAATTTGATTGACAATCTACAGCCAAGAGGTCTTCTCAAACACAAAATCTTTCATCTCCATTCTTCACACCGCTTTCAATTCCCGATTCCTCCTCTTTCTCTCTCCCCCTCTCCCTCTCTCTCTCTCTCTCATATATATATAGTCATCCACAGACACGTGTTTCGTCATCTTTACGACTCATAAGTATGGCTAGACATAGTGAGATTCGAACCTGGGGACACATATATATATATATATATATATATATATATATATATATATAGGGTAAAGGAAAATAAAGATATGAAATATACCTTTAAAGTAAACCTATCATGAAAAGTTGAAGCTCGATTTACGAGATAGACAATTATATAAACAAGTAAGTGAGGACAATAAAAATGGTGTAAAATTACACAATTTCTATTTTCATCACTTACTTGTTTATATATATACATATATATATATATATATATATATATATATAATCTGTGTAAATTAATAGACATTCTTGTATTTAGCAGAGTACTCGCTTGGCATGCAAGTGACTCGGGTTTCGAATCCTGAGTTCGGATGTGTTCTATTGATGAGCCCAAAGGAGGGCGAAACTCGAGTATAGGACTTCCGGTTTTTTTCTTTCATAGGTCGTGGGCTGCGGCGTTGTGGAAATAATTATATATATCATCTCACATTCAAAACATCTAATATTTATTTGCGCGCTTCGCTAGCTTGTTGGATGACATCGTCCTAGCGAATATAAAATCCTACTTGTGAGACATCGGCCTGGGTTCTTAGTAGTTGGATGACTACACCCCTTGTTGAGAAGAATATATATATATATATATATATATATATATATATATATATATATATATATATATATATATATGTATGTATGTATAGTGAAAATAGTACTATCTGTCATGTAGAGGGCTCGTCAGTTTGCTACCAGAGCGACTGTTTCCCCAAGCAGAACTAGCCAAGTTCTACCCCCCATACTTATAAGAACGGATTTACATGGAAATGAAAGCACTAAAGTACCTTTGGTTCCATCAAGAGAAAGAATATATTTATATATTTATTTATATGTACAGGATTCACTACGAAACGAATTATGGAATATATATTTTCGGGGAGACGGTGTGTAACGTGGACACATTATTATTTCTTTTTGTAAACTTTACCAATTAGGGGATGCGTCCCCATTCTGGGCAAAGCTCGCCTCCACAACAAAAAAGAAACTTTTAAAAATAAATTGCCTCTTTGGTACCAGCATTCAAGAACTCTGATTAAAGAATTGACCCGCAAAATTATCGCCCCATCAGTCTATGAATCATTAATCAATCTAGCAATAGTCCCACTTCGAAAATGATAAACTTCTTTCTTACCAACAACATGGATTTAGGCAATACCGTTCTATTGCGGATATACTATTATTTACCTCCTCTCCAGGAGTTAGGCACAAGGCCAGTTTTATCTTACTCCCACAAGGTAAGATGTGACCCAAGGTCGGGTCGGGAAAGTGGGGCTTGAAAAGCCAGCGCCCGAGAAGGTGAGCACTCTGGCCATTAAAAATTGCCTGGGCAGCCCCGTCGGCATTCCCCGGTAGGGGCGCCTCATGCAGTAAACAATAAACTTACTCCTCCCCAAAGAGGGGAGGCAAAGCCTGGGAGGGTGGACCTACTAGAACTGCACAGAACAGACCCATAGACCGGCGTAAATCAAGCCCCGAAGGCCAAGACAATACCAGTCTATGGGGTGCAGTATCCATCGGAACAGATACTACACTTTGATCTTGGCCAAAAGGCCAGGTAGTATTTGTTTACTCCTCTCCAGGAGTTAGGCACAAGGCCAGTTTTATCTTACTCCCACAAGTAAGATGTGACCCAAGGTCGGTCGGGAAAGTGGGGTTTGAAAAGCCAGCGCCCAAGAGGTGAGCACTCTGGCCATTAAAAATTGCCTGGCCAGCCCCGTCGGCATTCCCCGGTAAGGGCGCCTCAGGCAGTAAGCAATAAACTTACTCCTCCCCAAAGAGGGGAGGCAAAGCCTGGGAGGGTGGACCTCCTAGAACTGCACAGGACAGACCCATAGACCGGCGTAAATCAAGCCCCGAAGGCCAAGACAATACCAGTCTATGGGGTGCAGTATCCATCGGAACAGATACTACACTTTGATCTTAGCCAAAAGGAAGTATTTACAATAGGACGGTAACAAGGTATATACACACGTTTACTTTGTGACGTGTATAAATAATCTTTTTCACTTTCCAAATTAAAAAAAAAAGCTTTTGCGTATATATCCGGATTGAATCGGATTTTCTTTCTGGCTTGACAGACTAAGAACAGGCTCGAAGCATTCCCTCGAATAATGGTGATGGAGGATCGCCCGTAGAGCCAAGTGAACTCGCGATGGTCACGTAGGTGATTGAGGAAATCCCGTGTGGTGCTTTTATTAACTGTGGAATTTCTACGAGCCTTGCTAATATAAGAGGTCATGATAGTTAATGTGTACTGGCTGTGACTTTTTACTCTCAGTCTGCTATCGCTTTGCAATTTAATTCCTATTCACTACTTGAAATCATTGAAACGAAACTAATTGACAAGAAAAAGAAAACAAACCTAATTGATAAGAAGATACAACTAATTGATAAAAAATAATAAAAAAATAAATTACTAATAATACTGCGAATAATAATACTATTACTACTAAAAATACTACTACTAATAATAATAATACTGCTACTAATACTACTACTAATAGCACGACTGCTATTACTACTACTTATAATAATAATAATAATAATAATAATAATAATAATAATAATAATAATAATAATAATTGAAGTGAACTGAGTGGTGTATAAATTTAAATATATGAATGTGTGTTAATAAACAAATATATGAGAATGAATTTGAATGAGAAAACTTAGTATGGTAAAGAATTATTTATTCATTTACTTTTTACAATGATTTTCTAATTAATTTGAGCATTCATGTGGGAGCTTGATACGAAAACATCTTTCTAAAATGTCAGTCTCTGTTGGAAGCCAAAGAGAAGTTACTCTGCAATTGAACGCAAGGGAAGTAACTCTGACAAGTTATCGCCCTTTAATATGTGTAATTTGAATGTCTCATTATTTTTCTAGGTGGAAATGCTTCTACCTAATAATAATAATAATAATAATAATAATAATAATAATAATAATAATAATAATAATAATAATAATAATAATAATACGGGATTATTTCTGTGTCTATATTAAGTATGAAGGAAATTCCTTCTTTTATTTTTATTATTATCAGTTATTATTACAGTTAAACCTCTCTTTTTTCTCATAAGATGAAATTTGCATACGTGAACCACGACCATCGTAATATAAGCAGGCCAGAGCACTGGAAAATGACGCCATGCTCTAACGTAACAAAACAGGATCTGTCGAACAGTTAGAGTATGGGCATTTTGACCCCCCCCCCCTTCACTTAAAAAGATCATCAAAATTCAGGAAATCAATCAATTTTAATGAAATATTCAGTATTCGTTTATTAACGATCGCGGAATATAATTAACCCATTACTTTTTTAGAAATCTTAGTGCAAATGTATTATTTCGTGTAATTTGCGTAGGCTAGACAGCAAACATTAAATAAATATTTAATAATTTTTTATTATGGTTTTGTCATAAACTTTGGCATTTTTAAAACATGAACATTTTTATTTGAAAGATAATTGGTCTCATTTAATATTCATTTTTTAAATAAGTTCTTTTTGGTTTTTTTTAATGTTTGATGTTTGTTCTTATGATAACCTTGTCTACATCGAATGAAAAGATTATCAGTTATACTGCATGGAAATATCTCTAGGTTTATAAACACAAGAAGACAAATCCCAATTTTAGGCAGTTACATTCTTTATATGAACATTTCATTATCATTAGTTTTAGCGTTTTAGCGTTTAGCGTTTTAGCGTTTTAGCGTTCTTTCTCTGGAGGGGTCAATGCGTTTGAAGATTAAAAGGGGGGGATATCCACTATCAATGTAGTTTAAGAAAAGGGAAAACGCCACTGTAGCCCTCTTGGCTGTGTTTTAAAAAGCCACGTGTTGATCCATTTATATCAACGTCCGTCAAGCGATGAAGATCCTAAACTCAAATATAGCTTGCAGGCCGGGTTTTAGAAAGGAAAATAAATAACAGCTAAGTTTAAAATTTCCTCACTGTCTTATCTTAAATACTTCATATAATTACGTTGCTACGTCTAGGTAAAGAATATCCTTTTTTTTCGCAGGTTCTCTTCGTTTCTTTCCTGTTGTCCACGACTCTTTATGTGTCTTTCTTTCTTTTTTAGTTTCTTGCTAATAATTATTCGATTTTTTTTTCTCTGGAGGGGTCAATGCGTTTGAAGATTAAAAGCGGGGATACCCACTATCAATGTAGTTTAAGAAAAGAGAAAACCCCACTGTAGCCCTCTTGTCTGTGTTTTAAAAAAACACGTGTTGATCCATTTATATCAACGTCCGTCAAGCGATGAAGACCCCAAACTAAAATGTAGCTTGCAGGCCGGGTTTTAGAAAGGAAAAAAAACCCAGCTAAGTTTAAAATTTCCTCACTGTCTTATCTTAAATACTTCATATAATTACGTTGCTACGTCTAGGTAAAGAATATCCTTTTTTTTCGCAGGTTCTCTTCGTTTCTTTCCTGTTGTCCACGACTCTTTATGTGTCATTCTTTCCTTTTTTCTATGTTCTTGCTAATATTTTTGCGTTGCCAAGTCTAGTAAAATAATTTTTTTTCGCAGGTTTTTTTCGTTTATTTTATTTTATTTATTTATTTGTTTCATCTATATTGTTCTCTCTGTTGTCCACGACGCTTTATGTGTCTTTCTTTCTTTTTTATGTTCTTGCTAATAATTCTTCGAGTTCTTTCTCTGGAGGGGTCAATGCGTTTGAAGATTAAAAGGGGGGCATATCCATTATCAATGTAGTTTAAGAAAAGGGAAAACCCCATTGTAGCCCTCTTGGCTGTGTTTTAAAAAGCCACGTGTTGATCCATTTATATCAACGTCCGTCAAGCGATGAAGACCCCAAACTCAAATATAGCTTGCAGGCCGCGTTTTAGAAAGGAAAAAAAACAGCTAAGTTTAAAATTACCTCACTGTCTTAGCTCCCTCGACCGTTCCTTATTACTCGATTTTTATTCCTCTTATTTATACCTACTTGCGAGAGGGAAACCTATCTTGAACTTTCTGTTCCCTTTTTAGTATACAATGAACTTATTCTATCTACATATGTACATATATATACATACGTAATATTGGAATTTGTTTTTTTTTTTACCTGCGGGGGACAGGAAATACCCGGCTAGTAAACGGGCGCAGGATATTTTCACCCTTCTCGGAGTGTTGGACCCGTTAGACCTTGTAAGGCTATCCATCTAAGAGAAGGAAATCTCTGACAAAAAAAACCTTGCTACCAGCTACTTACGTCGTGGCAGTAAACCGTTGGGGAGGGAGGCCTCCTTAGTCCTGATCGACAACCTTCCTAGAGTTGGAATCTCGAACAAAATATCCGGTTTGCAAACCTACAATTGCTTAAGGAGTAGATAGGTTCTGCCTATCGCCGGCCCTTGCACTCCTTCCTTGTCTATGAGTCAGGCGCAGAGGTAACAGTGCTGGGACGCCTCTAAACACTCAGTGCCTAGCCTTGTTTCCTTACTAGGTCAATGAACGCCGTTCTCTTTCTCACTATTTGGGCAACTTGGGGAACATTTTTTCGTCATTAAGTCTTGCATGACCAATCTGGGTCTCTCTTGTTCCGACAGGTTGAGGGTACAGGTTAGACAGCTTGTCTGGCTGCTGTTTCCGACTGACAGGAAGGAGCCCAAACTCTTGGGTAGCGCCAAGAACGGCTGCTCCATCATCAGTTGCATAATACCGTGGGTAGTTGTATGTGCCATGTCGCGCATGGAAAGGGACCCTGCAATTATCTCCGGTGAGCTTTACCGAGGCCACAACCCCCATGGACCAGGTTGAGACTAATGGACTGGTTGTGTGAGCTTATTGGCACCAAACAAGTACCCACCTTGGCCAACCCACTCTATAATCAAAACAAACATGTTATTACAAAAAAAAATAAAAGCAAACCTAAACCAGACACCAACAAAAAACACTTTCGCCTCTGCCCTTGAGGCTCGCATTCACAAATATCCGGGGACTTAGAACCAATATAAACGACGTAGAATCCTTTCTCCTGACAAACTCCCCGGATATCCTAGCTCTAAGTGAAACTAACCTCCAATCCTCAATCTCCTCTCACCACTTTGACATGACTGACTACCTCCCACTCTACCGTAAAGACTCTGACAAACATATGCACGGGCTAGGAGTTTATGTTCGGAACACCGTCCCCCTGACTAGAGAACATAGGTTTGAATCAGATGACCACGACTACATGTGCTTTAGATTGACTTTACATCACAGTATCAGTTACTTATATTTCTTATACCGCTTCCCGTCGACCCAGGACTGTACTCTGCTAAACTCTGTCTCTGTAAGCATAGATAGAGCACTCTTAATTGACTCGAATGCCCACATACATGTATTTGGGGATTTTAATGCCCACCACCGTGACTGGTTGGGATTCTCCAGCCTTATTGACGCAGCCGGCAACTCTACGTATAATTTCTCCTTAGCTCACTCCCTCTCTCAGACTGTCGATTTTCTGACCCGCATCCCCGATCGAATAGACCAACAAGCCTCACTTCTAGACCTTTTCTTGACCTCAATGCCCGAGGCTTGTGTGACGAAAGCTCATAGCCCACTCGGGAGTGCTGATCACATTGTGCTAATGATACATATCACCCTAAGAAGTCGTCCAAAAGCTGATGAACCGTTGCTCAAAACAACAAGATACTACGAGCGGGCTGATTTTGAGTCAATCAGAGATCACATCAGTGACGCCCCATGGAGGGGAACCTTCTCACCCCCTGCCAATCAGTGTGCAAACGAATTAACTGAATGGGTCAAAGCAAGCATTGAAGCCTATGTCCCCATGCGAAAATTCTTTAGCAAGCCTCACTCTCCTCAATGGTTCACCTCGGAATGTGCAGCTGCCATTTCTGAGAGGCAACAAGCATTCCGTAAATTCGGCCGGCATTAGTCAGCTACTAATAGAAATAAATTTATAGAGTCAAGAAATAATTGCAAGGCTGTGATAGGTGAAGCGAAGAGAAGGTTTAATGAGTTAACAAAAAAAACGCATCCAGTCACAAAAATTAGGTACTCGTGATTTCTGGAAAATCTACAATAGTGTAGTGAATAATGGTCAATCAACGATTCCCCCACTATCAAACCACAATGATGTCGCTTGCACGGCCACTGATAAGGCTGAACTACTTGCCCAGCGCTTCGCTTCTAACTCTACTTTGGACTCAGATAACCACCCCCTCCCCAAATTCCCTTTGCTGACCGAAGCCACACTTGATAACCTGGTCATCACCCCATCCCAGGTTAGAGACATCATAAAAAACCTTGACACCTCCAAAGCTTGTGGGCCTGATCTTATACTTACAATAGTAATAAAGAAATGCTCTGCTGAACTGGCCCCTGTCCTCTCCAAACTCTACAATAAGTGTCTAGCTGAATCTTGCTTCCCCGATAGCTGGAAAATTGCCTCTGTGATACCAGTCTACAAGAATTCTGGAAATAGAACCGATCCCCATAACTATCGCCCAATCAGTCTGCTGTCGATCTTTGCTAAACTCTTTGAATCCTTAATCAATCTAGCGATAGTACGACACTTAGTTAATGCTAAACTTCTTTCTGACCGCCAGTATGGATTTAGACAAGCACGATCTACTGCAGACATCCTAACGGTCATCTCTGAACGCATGTATCATACACTCGACAAGGCAGGTGAAGCTAGGGCAGTAGCGCTTGATATATCCAAGGTCTTTGACAAGGTATGGCATAAAGGGCTCCTTCTGAAAATACGATCATACGGTATTACTGGGCAATTACTTAATATAATTAGATCCTTACTAGACAAAAGAAAAATCCAGGTTGTCCTCGATAGCCGTTCATCTAAGCAACATGACATAAATGCTGGTGTACCCCAGGGATCTATCCTTGGACCCTTGTTGTTCCTGATCTATATAAACGATCTCCCTGATGGCATAGAGTCTGAGATTGGTTTATTTGCTGATGACACCACCCTTTACTCTCGCCATGTTGGCAAACCGACGCAATCATATCCGAGGCAATGGCTGAATCTTTAGAAAATGACCTCCAGGCTGTAGTGGATTGGGGTCATAAATTGTTGGTAACTTTTAATGCCGCAAAGACAAAACTCCTTTCCTTCAATAACTACAAGGAACCTTTTCAAAAAATAACACCCTACCTGAGAGTTCATCATTCAAACTCCTCGGCCTAACCTTTACAGGTAACATGAATTGGAACAAATACATTGAAGACATTGTCAAGGCTGCCGCAAAGAAGGTTGGCTCCCTCTACCGTGCTAGTAAACTCCTCACACCTGACATTATCCTGTATCTCTACAAAGCCACCATCCGCCCATGCATGGAGTATTGTTGTCACATTTGGGCTGGTGCATCATCTACTAGTCTCTCCCTCCTTGACAAGGTCCAAAAAAGAATCGCCAACCTAATAGGTCCCTCACTGTTAACCAAGCTCCAGCCTCTGTCCCATCGCCGCAATGTAGCATCCTTGTGCTTGTTTTACAAATACTTCAATGGATTATGCTCCGATAAATTGGCTACTCTGGTGCCCCCTCGACGTAAATTCACTAGACTAACTCGACAATCAACTAAATCTCATTCATTCACTGTGGAGGTCCCCAGATGTCGGAGAGCCTTCTACTCCAATAGCTTCTTTCCTCGTACTGCTGGCCTCTGGAACTCCCTCCCTACCCCCTGTTTCCCCAACAGTACAGACATGCAGAAATTTAAAACTAGTGTAAACAGACACCTCGCGGCGCAGATCCCAATCTAGGTTGACCGCCCTCTACCTTCTCCCCTTTTCTTTTTCTCAGTAGCCCCTTACGTCTACAGTGGCGGCCTGCCTTGTTTGGGGCGAACTATGTAAAAAAAAAAGCAAAAAAAAAGCTGAATAATGTGATAAGAGTTGCTCTCATTTCCGAAAAAATAAATGATGTTTCTTGATATTTTTAAACTTAAAAGTAAATCAAACATGAAAAGTAAATCAAACATTAAAGATTACGAATTCAGTAAAGTAACACAAAAGCAAAGATTTCAAATAATTTATTAATAGAACATTTATTGAAATGAATTAAAATGTGTTTTTGGGTTGTTGTTTTTTTTTCAAAACGAACAGTTTATTTACAATATATTATTATTTGAATATCTCGCTTATTTCGTTGGATTTTCGCACACATTTTTAATGAAACTTATTAATTAGTCTTAAATTGTATGTTTTTTTTTCCTGAAATAAAATTCTAATTTATTTTATTAAGACTTGAAAAACGACCTTTAATGCAATGCGGCCATGTTGTAATTTTCTTATTTTCTTTAGCGCTTGACATCTATAAAAAAAGGAAATACGTTTGAAAAAAAGGAACAAGTAAATAATGATTTCCGAGTGAATGAATAATCCTTAGAAAGGTAGCCATGTTCTTGGTAGAAGAATAAAGTCACAATAGCAGGAACAAGTTAACAATGATTTCCAAGTGAATGAATAATCCTATTGACGTGGGTCTGCTCGATCTGATTACTTGCTGAAAACAGATGGACGCATGTGCGTTAGCGCCTTCGGCACTTCCGGTTCTCATTGATAGTAGTTCTTACTACCCACTATCAATGACGTCAACAGAAAAAAAACACGACTCAGTTAACTGGCCTGAGTTATTACGATGGTCGTGGTATAACACACGTACATTTACTTTTATTATACAATGTTTGTTGTTTTTTTTTTAATGAAAATGACGTCATCAAAGACTAACCTCAGAGAACGTATTATTTAATTGACTCGGGGGAGAGCATCAGAGTGACACCAAGCAGATATTTTGAAAGCTAAATTAATTTTTGTCACAATAAAATTGAAATAACGTTTTCATAAGTTTTCTTTACATTTATATTATTTTTTATCATTATTAGTTCTATCCGTTCTTCTTTTAACTGTTAACATGGCTGAATCGTGTGGCGGTGTTTTTCATACCAAGTCGAGAATACGTCCTCGGCAATCAGTCTGACAGAGTCTGGGCCTTATGGCTAGGGGCCTTTTCTGTGTCGAGCTGAGGTATGGTTTTGTGTAGTTTTAGGAGGTCCATCCTCCCAGGCTCTGCTTTCTCGTGATTTGGGAAAGGTTTAGTTCATTGCTAGTCGCCTGAGGCGCTCCTACCGAAGAATGCCGACGGGGTTGCTCAGGCATTTTTTAAAGGCCAGAGTGCTCTGTCTTTTGGGCGCTGTTTTTTCAATCACCTACCAGCTGACCTTGTGTCACATCTCCCCCGCGGTCGGAAGGGAGGTAAATACTAGCATTCGTTTTAGCTTTAATAGATTTAATTTTGTTTTCTTTCGTCTTCGTAATAAAAAGTAACGAGAAAGAAAGTGTTCAGTTGTTGTTGAGATAAAGAGAGAGATAGAGAAAGAGAGAGAAAGAGAGAGCGTGAGGTGGTGAGAGAGAGGGAGTGGAGAGAGAGTCATCGGCAGTATAGAGAGAGCGGGTGAAAGTAAGCTACGTAGCAGATAAAGAGAAAAGGAAGCCACTGGCAGAAAGGGAGAGTGGGAAAGCGAGACGGAGACGGAGAGAGAGAGAGAGAGAGAGAGAGAGAGAGAGAGAGAGAGAGAGAGAGAGAGAGAAAGAGAAAGCGAAAAAGAGAGAAAGAGAGAGAAAGGGGAGGGGGGAGAGTGGGTCATCGGCAGTATATATAAAGAGAGCTGGGGAAAGCAAGCTACATAGCAGATAAAGAGAAAAGGGGCGCCCCTGACAGAGAGAGAGAGAGAGAGAGAGAGAGAAAGAGAGAGAGACAGAGAGAGAGAGACAGACAGACAGACAGAAAGAGAGTGAGAGAGAGGTACGCACGGTTGTGTCAGCTATTCTCTCTCTCTCTCTCTCTCTCTATCTCTCTCTCTCTCTCTATCTATCTCTCTCTCTCTCCGTAAGTCTGGACATCCAGTGTCATGATGTCATATACGTATGTACGTAAAAAAGTGGTATTCTTAAGTTACGTCCATTCAATCTGCGCGTTTAGCAATGAAAATATTGTTTCAAATTCGAACTTTTGCGCTACAGACCGATGCACGGAGTGGGGAAAATGCTATTTCAAAGTTAAGTGTGAAGACAGACGAACATGCTATTTCAATTGTAAGCGTGATAGACTAGAACATGCTACTTCAAAGTTAAACGTGACAGACCGACGAAAATGCTATTTCAATTATAAACGTGACAGATCGACCGAGCGATGACAGAGCCTCTTATAAAAATGCTTGGACGCATCTAAAAAGAAACGAAAGAGAGAGTGAATAAGAGAGAACAATAATGAGAGATAGAGTGAGAGCGCACGAAAGAAAGAGAGAGAGAGAGAGAGGGGAAGGAGGGAGGGAGAGGGAAGGAGGGAGGGAGAGAGTGATAGAGACGAAAGTGGAGAGAGAGAGCGTGAAGATGGGCACAGTTTTGATGACCCTGGCTTTGTCTCTTCTTTAAGCCAACCCTTTTTTATTATGAAAGTGGTGAGAGGTTGTGGTGGTGGTGTTGGGCGCCCTTCGAGTGTTGCATTAAAAAGACCAGCCATTATCATACTTGTTCGCTTCCGGGTAAACAGTGTACCTCTTATTTGAACGGCAGCACCTTTTCTATCGATGCTATACTAAGGCGCAAACCCCTTTAAAAAAGAAGAAAAGTAGAATAGAAAAACGTAGGGGTTGGGGGAGGAGACACAATAACTCGGTCCGAGTAAGAAAGCATAACATAATATCTATATAAAAGATAAAGATTGTCTGTATACCAACTTTTCGTGCTTCTTCCACCCAATATTAGCATAAACAAATTAAAGTATAGAGGTGTTAATAGTAGCAATAACAAATAGCATGTAGAATACTATATTGCTATTGATGAATTTTTTTAACTTTAACACTGGACACTGACTATAGTACCAATCAAAGGTACCGGAGATGATAATTGTCTTTTAAATTCAAGTGTAAAAAAAACTGTTTTCATATTAAATACTTTAATTAATTTATGGTAAAAAAAAAATTGGTAGTGAAAAAAGTAAATTTAAAAAAATAAAATTAACAAATACACACCACCTCTGCTGCCGAAATAGCTTGTGTGTCAGTCTGTAAATACCTCTTTTTCTTTCGTTTTTGTGTTACAATTTGCAATTTTTAACAAAAACTTAGTATTTTGTTATCTTTAGGTTGGCAATCGTTATGTCTCATTAATCCTAATCGTCGAGTAGTTATTGGCCTTGATAAGCGGTGACCCAATAGTATAAAAAAATGTCATTTATTTACTGATAAAAAGTACTGTGCAATTGTTTTCGGGTGCGCCCAAACATTCCTACAATAAGCTCTGTCCGCGTGTCCGTTGGTCTGTCACGCTTTGGCTTAAAATAATGTTTTCATCGATCTGTCACGCTTATGTTTGAAATACCACTTTCATCGGCGTCTCACGCCTTTTAAAATATAGCATTTTCTATGCGTTAACGCATATCTTTGAGAGGATATGTCCGCCCGATGGTTGGCTTGTCAGTCTGTCACGTTTGAAATAACATTTCCACCATTAAACGCGTAGATTGAATGGACGCACCATACTAACATTCGTTCTTCTTAATAGATTTTAATACTATTTAAAACATTTCTTATTTAGTTGAAAAGATCGTGGATGGAGAATATGCGTGAGGAATACATAATTAAATGTTACTTACATTGTGTTGTTTTTTCTGGGAGTCTATGCGACTGCGATCAGAAAAAAGTAACCTACAGGCAAAGTCTGTTATAGTTTCGAAGGCATGCTCTTAAGAGAAGCGTGGACGCGTTTTCTAATCTTTTACACGTGAGAAGACGTTCTCTAACGTTGGCTGAAAATAGAGTCAAGGGGGATAACTCAGATAATTCTGGCCCAAGATAAAAAAAAAGAAACTGAAACAAACTATGTGAAGCTAAATGAACAAAGAGGACAAACTATGTGAAGCTAAATGAACAAAGAGGACAACACGTGTACTTAAACATTACAAAAGGAAATGCATAGGAACAAGAGTCAGTCCATAAGTGTTTAACGAAAAGAAAACATTTTAAAACAAGGAGGCGATCAAAATGTTTGAAAAAACAACAATTAAAAAGAGTCACAATATTTCTTTCTTTGATAATCTTCTAGAAAGAACTTTCACTTCAGACTTGAAATGGAAGACTTACATCGAATCTGTTGCTAAGATCGTTGAAAAAATAGTTGAATCATTCTACCGCTCCAAAACGTACCTTCTTCCTGACGCTATCCTCTAGCTATATAAAAGCCAGATACATCCTAAAATGGAGTACCGCTGTCATATCTGGATAGAGTACAAAACCGACTTCGCAATCTAGTGGGGGATAGTATCTTCTCTTACCTACAACCTCTTTCACACAGAAGAGATGATGCTAGCCTCTCTCTACTGTATCGTTATGTTCACGGTAGGTGCTCGACTGAGCTCTACTCCCTGGCTTCTCCTGTAAAAAATTCTACAGAAACTCTTGGCCTTTTGGCTAAGATCAAAGTGTAGTATCTGTTCCGATGGATACTGCACGCCTGTCCTGTGCAGTTCTAGGAGGTCCACCCTCCCAGGCTTTGCCTCCCCTCTTTGGGGAGGAGTAAGTTAATT
This sequence comes from Sepiola atlantica, assembly GCA_963556195.1. NCBI lineage: Eukaryota > Metazoa > Mollusca > Cephalopoda > Sepiida > Sepiolidae > Sepiola > Sepiola atlantica. The sequence goes on along the minus strand of OY744538.1, from coordinate 35,608,316 downwards.
GCTTACTGCTTGAGGCGCCCCTACCGGGGAATGCCGACGGGGCTGCCCAGGCAATTTTTGATGGTCAGAGTGCTCACCTCTCGGGCGCTGCCTTTTAACCCCCACTTTCCGACCCGACCTTGGGTCACATCTTACTTGTGGGAGTAGGATAAAACTGGCCTTGTGCCTAACTCCTGGAGAGGAGTAAATAATACTCAGCTAAAACCACAGTAAAGGTGTTTGTCGCTTTCCTCGAACATTCTATATGTGGAACAACGTACAAATGATTAAAATACAAACAGCGGAAAGCATAAAATGTGTATGCCGCGACTAGGACCCATTGAAATCATAGTTCCATTTGAAAAAAAAAGGATACGATGCTGATAATGAGTACTGATTGTAAATTAGGCTTTGTTTGTCTTGTTTTTGTTTTTTTGTCATTGTTTATACTTTGTTTTAAATAATTAGCACTGAGGATAGCCACATCAAGAAATAAAGTCACTGGAGCATTTTACATATTTCTTAGTGTAGCCGAAACAATTGTATGCTGAATAAAAAACAAGTTTTGTGAAACGATGTGAATCTGTCCTTCATAACATTGGATATGCTATAAAAGTAAATAATAAATATTGCATACAACATAGCTCTAGTCTTACACTATTGAGCTATTATAATTACTTTAGGTTATAAAATTTATATTTGAATATAATCTTTTTTTAATTGAAATACATGCATCTCTCTCTCTCCCTCTCTCTCTCTCTCTCTCTCTCTCTCTCTCTCTCTATATATATATATATATATATATATATATATATATATATATATATATTTAGGCAAACATTATTAAATAACACGGAGTGGTTTTGTTTGATGCAACTTTTTTTTTTTTCAATTTTCCGAATTGTCCATCTAATGTTTCGGTCAAATTGATGTAAATATGATCCATGGGTTTCTTGTTCCATTCTTTTTTCTTTTTTGCAAGTACTTTCGATTTGAATCGTCAAATCATCTTCAGGCGGTATTAGTTTTAGTGTCTTTACAAATAATATGCACTTTCTTTAACGTCATCAATTTCTTAACGGTTTAAACAGTCAAACTTTTAAATCTCTCATATGTGTAGAACGCCATCACGCTCTCATGTACATTTCAACTTTACAGACGCTTTTTCAAGTTATAAACTACTTGCCGTTATAATTAAAAAATGAGCACAACAGTAAAGTCATAATTTGTAAAGACACTAAAACTAATACCGCCTGAAGATGATTTGACGATTCAAATCGAAAGTACTTGCAAAAAAGAAACAAGAATGGAACAAGAAACCCATGGATCATATTTACACCAATTTGACCGAAACATTAGATGGACAATTCGGAAAATTGAAAAAATAAAAAAAAGTCGCATCAAACAATATCACTCCGTGTTATTTAATAATGTTTGCCTCTATGAAAATATGCTGCCTAAATACACACACAATATATATATATATATATATATATATATATATATATATATATATATATATATATGAGAAAGGCAGGATGAGAGTAATCCGACGTAATGCGAAATGAAAAAGGAAAAACCAAGAGATATTTTTTATATATTCATCAACGTTTCGTCTTTATTTGTAAGACTTCTTCAGAATGATAATTTTAAGAAAAATGTCATGCAACCCATCATGTCAACCCAATATTTCGATGTACTTGCATGACATTTTTCTTAAAATTATCATCCTGAGGAAGTCTTACAAATAAAGACGAAACGTTGATGAATATATAAAAATTATTTCTTGGTTTTCCCTTATTCATATATATATATATATATATATATATATATATAAATATATATATATATATATATATATATATATATATATATATATATATATATATATATATATATATAAGATTATGACACTAAGAATGTTTTGGAGTTATATCAATGTATTATTACGTAGTGATAGAGGAAAAAGAGGTTTTCATGCTATTTTTTCGTCTCAGAGATACAAAAAAAAAACAACATGGCGGCATCCCGTAATACTCCATTTTGTGAAAATCACGGTTCTTGTGGCATATTGACATATTTCAACCGTGTTTTTCTTCCGAGTACATGTGTAAAACTAAATAGATGTAAACTTGAAATGGTTCTTCATTTAATAATATTTAAAAACAACACCATAAAACCATTTTTATCGCCTATGCACACATTTTTAGCGCATTATGTTTACACCGTCGATCTTTATAATTACCTCTAAGTTTACGGTTCAAATAACCAGGAAACTTGATATCGTGCTATTGTCAGAGCTCCTGCGACCCCTCAAAATGCACATGAAGAATGAAAAGTGTATTTAATACTTGAGCGTGACAGCCCAACAGCCGATCGGGAGCCGGACAGAACCTCTCGGGCGCATTTCTGATGAATGAAAAGATACGCAAATCGAAAAAGGAAAAGTTGATTGAGGGTTGAGAAGGGGCCAATGCTTGTCAAGTCATCATATTAACACGGAACGACTCTTCTTCTTTTTCTTTCGTCTTTTAAAAAAAGAAATAAAATCAAACCTGATTAGGCCAAGAGGACAAATATTCATTTTGTTAAACAAGTCGAAAGAGGAAAAAAATTCTGGTAGAAAAGGAAGCTGAGACATCGCCATTGTTGTTGTTGTTGTTGCTGCTGCTAATGTTATTGTTGTTTAGGCGAGAAAGAGGCTGGTTGAGTTGGGGCGAGTGAGCGGAAGGAAGGGGAGTATTAATACCGGTTGGGGAAGGCTTAGAATAATAGAAATGCAATGGGGTTGGAATGAGAAGGGAAATGATGCCTATTTGCTAGGAAAACTATAAGAGACGGAGTGGTTCAGGTTAATTATATACACACGTTTGCGAGCCAGTTGAGTTGTGTGGTCGATATGCGGCGGTGAAGAGGCCGTTTGCAAGATTCTTGCTCTGAACTTCGACCGCAATAATGCCCCTCCCCGCCCGTCTCTCTCTCTCTCTCTCTCTCTCTCTCTCTCTCTCTCTCTCTCTCTCTCTCTCTCTCTCCATATATCCTATGTCTTTATATGTATCTTTTTTTATATATCTTTTGTATTAATTCTTTCTTCCGCCTCACCCCACAATCTCTCTCCGTCTTTATACTCACCTCTTTACCTGTCTTTCTTTCTTTCTTTCTTTCTTTCTTATTATCTTTCTTTTTTAACCTCTTCCTCTCTTTCTCTCCTCACCCTCCCCCCTCTCTCTCTTTCTCTCTCTCTCTCTCTCTTTCTAACTTAATGCTTTTTTGTATTTTATTTTATTCTTTAATATTCTCTCCTTCTCTCTTTCTCTGTGTATCTCTCTCTCTATCCTGTCACTTATCCACTCTGTATTTCTTTCTTTCTTTCATTCGTTCATCCATTCATTCATTCATTCATTCATTCATTCTTTCTTTCTTTCTTGTCCCCCCCCCCTCTCTCTCTCATCTTTTTATATCTTACTCGGTCTTATCTCTTTTCTCTCTTACCTTCTCTTTTGTCCTGTGTTTATCCCCTCCTTCTATTACGCCTCCCTCTCTATCTTCCTCTCTGTTACCCACTCTTTTTTTATCCTTCTACTCCCCCCTCTCTCTTTCTCTCTCTCTCTCTCTCTCTCTCTTATATGTTCTTTCTTACTCTCATCCTTTCTCTCTCTTTTACTCTTCTTATTCTTTCTATTTCCTCCTTCTCCTCCTTCTTCGTATATTTGTATATTCACACTACTTCGAAAAACATTTCGGCCCTTCCCCCCCCCCTCTCTCTCTACAAATGTGTTCCCCCCCCCCAATGAACTAATTAAGAAAGATGCTTTTTGAGGAGGCTCATTAAAAATGGTCCCCTTTTCTTAAGAAACGCTAGGTTTTTTTCTGTCTTCTCCCCCCCCCCATCCCTCCTCCCTCTTATTCGTAACACTTCACATCACATCTCTATCAACAAGCCTCATCAAGTTTGGCGCAGCGCGTTTCGTTATTTTGAACAACCGCATCGCACACGTCACTCGTGCGCAGGCGCCTTTATGCCCTCAAAAAAAATTAAGGCAATAACTTTTTTCATTTTCATTTTTCATATTAAGCAAAAATACATGATTAACTATATTATTATTATTATTTGTACTCACTAGGAGTTCTCACACAGATAATCGTCAGTGATTGCTCACCGACAACAACCAGTGGTATTTCCTGGAGTCTGAGTGACAACAAGTCTCCCCAGACTTCCAGTGTTCTTCACCTCTTTTCGATAACGATGCGGTATCGCAACAGTCTCTTACCTATGATTTCTCGCCGGTAAGGACACTTGATCTTCTCTGGAATTTGGGTGGCAACAAGCCTCCCCAAGATCTCAGCACTCTCTGCACTTTTCCAGTGGAGGTCTGGTTTGTGCTGTCCCTCCTCGGTCTTCTCATCCTCCTCGACCCTCTACAAATATGTTGTCTGGTGTCAGCCTAGGCCGGCACCAGTTAAAAAAAAAAAAAAAAAAAAAAAAAAAATGAATAAAATAATATTTTTTCAAATTTTTAAATTTTTTCCCTTCAATTCATTTTTTTTGCCCTTCCTTTTCTCTTCCATTATGGTAAAAAAAAAAAAATTAAAAAAAAAGAAAGAATTTTTTAAATTCTTTTTAATTTGGGGGGGGGGGGGGTGAGGGAGAGGGAGGAGCTTATAGTGTTTCTTGTAATTTCTGTTTCTTGGTTCATTTTTGTGTAGTGATAGCTGAGGCCGGTGTAATTTATTGTGGGGGGGATTATGAAGTGCTGTTTCTTGCAGTTTCTGTTCCTTGGCTCTTGTTGTGGTGTTCTTCGTGTGGTCTTGTTTTCTCCGTTGTAAATTCCTTGTGTCTGGTTAGCCTTTGTAGCTTATGTGTGTTAGTTTCCGCATTCGAGGATTTTCCTTAAGATTGCAGCTGTTTTGATCATTGCCGTCCTTTGTATGGTTTCGATAGTCCCTTTGATTCCAATTTCTCCAAATCTTTTCTCCATGTTTTGGGGGATTGTTCCTAGTGCTCCTACGATTATTGGTATTATACTAACTTTCTTCATGCTCCATATTCCTTTCAGTTCTCTGGCTAGTTCTGTGCATTTACTTCGTTTTTCCGTGTCTTTGATCTTCACTCTGTGGTCTGCTGAAACGGCGAAGTCTACGATTTTACAAGATTTTTCATTTTTGTCTATTATAATAACATCAGGTCTCCTTGCTTGTATGAGTTTATCTGTTTGTATATCCATATCCCAGAGGATTTTGTGTTTTTCGTTTTCCAGTACTGTTTCTGGTTTATGTTTGTACCATTTGTCTGCATATTCGAAATTCAATTGTTTGCACAGTTCCCTGTGTATTACTTTCCCAACACAATCATGTCTGTTCTTGTATTCTTTTTGAGCAAGTTTGCTACATTCACTTATTATATGATTTACTGTTTCGTCTCTTTGTCCACACAGTCTGCATTTATTGTTTTCCTGGGTTTTATCTATTTTAGCTTTAATGTAGTTTGTCCTAATCGCATTGTTCTGTGCAGCCATCAGTAAAGATTCCGTTTCTCTGTTCAAGTTTCCTTTTCTTAGCCATGTCCAGCTATTTACGTTGGTTTCTTCTCTTGTGAGTCTTATGAAGCGTCCATGTAGTTGTTTTTCTTCCCATTTTTCTTTTCTTGTCTGTTTGTGTCCAGTTTCGATGCTTCCTGCATTGTTCGTTGGGACGTATCTCTTGCTGCGGTGATCAGCTTTTCTGTGTTCTGGTTTATGTATTTCTCCAGCTTTTTTTAGTGTCGTTCACACAGTCTTCTATACTTACCAGTCCTCTTCCCCCTTCGTTTCTCTTCACGTAGAGTCTGTCTGTATCGTCTTTTGGATGTAGTGCATTGTGCATAGTCATTAATTTTCTAGTCCTCTGATCAAGGTGCCTGAGTTCTTCTTTAGTCCAGTTTATGAATGGTCCAGAATATCTTATTAGTGATACTGCCCAGGTATTTATTCCTTTGATTAAGTTTCTGCTATATAATTTTGTTTCTAAGAGCTTTCTTGTTCTTCTCAGGTATTCTTTTCCAATCTTCTCTTTCAATTCTGTTGATTTGATTGTGTCTGCTTCCAAAACTCCCAAATATTTATAGCTCTCTTGTTCATCTAGCGCCATCATCTGCTCTTGGTTGGGTAGTTCCATGCCCTCAGTCGTCTCCAACTTTCCCTTTTTAATCTCTAGCAATGCACACTTTTCCATTTCGAATTCCATTTGAATGTCCTGACTGAAGATTCTGGTCGTATTTATCAGCTTTTCCAGTTCCTTTTTGCTTTTTGCAAATAGCTTCAGGTCGTCCATGTACATGAGATGGTTTATTCGTTGTTCTCTGCCTGTGAACTTGTATCCGGCATCACATTTCCTGAGTATGTAGTTAAGTGGCATCATGGCTATGATAAACAGTTGTGGTGATAGGGAGTCTCCTTGGAAAATGCCTCTCTTTATTTGTATCTCCGTCAAGTATTGTCCTTCAGCTGTCAGTTCTAATCTCCATGTTTCCATTGCTTTCTTGATGAAATTAATAATCCTGTTAGGTATCTTGTACATTTTTAAACATTCAATTATCCATGCTTGAGGGATTCTGTCGTACGCTTTCTTGTAGTCAATCCATGCCGTAGATATGTTCTTTTTCTTGCTTTTAATTTCTTTCAGGATCTTTTGATCTATGTATAACAGATCTTTTCCCTTTCTGGCATCCTTTTTGTTCCTCGGGAAGTAGTCCACGACTGTTCAGGGAATGGTAAATTTGCTCTCGAAGTTGTGCCGTTAGGATTTTCCACATTGTCGGTAAACAGGTTATTGGTCTGTAATTGCTTGGGATCGTTCCCTTCTTGGCATCTTTTTGTATGAGCGTTGTCCTTCCTTTGGTCATCCACTCTGGTACATCTGTTTTATGGATACATACTCTCAGTTTCTGTGCTAGCCTTTCATGTAGGGTCGTGAATTTTTTGAACCAGTACGCATGTATTCCATCGTGACCTGGTGCTTTCCAGTTTGCCATTTTCTTTAGTGTTGTCTTAATAGTTTCTTCATTAATTTCTGTTTCCGTTCCTTCTTCAATTTCTAGAAGTTTATCTTTCATGTCTTTCAGCCATTTAGCATTTTTGTTATGATCTTCAGCATTTTCCCATATCTTGCTCCAGAAATGTTTTGTTTGTGTCGGGTCCGGTTGTTCTGTTGTTGTTCTTTCTCCGTTTACGTTTTTGTAAAACTGGCTTTCATTGTTTTCAAAGGTCCTGTTCTGTTTGTACTGTTCCGATTTGTATCTGTATCATCTCAATCTTCCTTCTTTTGCTGCTATCTTTTGTTTTAGTTCTCTATCTCTAACGTGACAAGCTTCTTTTTGGAGAGGGGGGTGTTCAATAACGTTCAACTCAAAACGCAAAAAATATTATCTCCCGACCCCGAATTGAAATCTCAGAAGCTTCTTATTAGTTAAAATTAAAATTCACAATAAATATAACATTTGTATATCTACCCAAAATACGTCTTCAATTCATACGCTCGAGACTTGAAATTATTATTATTATTATTATTATTATTATTATTATTATTATTATTATTATTATTATTATTATTATTATTATTATTATTATTATTATTATTATTATTATTATTATTATTATTATTATTATTATAAAAACAGTTGAAATATTAAATGCGGAAACCCATCCACACAACCAACAAACGCTTACAACCTACAGATAAGTGGAAAATAAAAACACGCACACACATGCGGTGTACTGGAACTTTGGGAAGACTTATTGTCACTCAAATTCCAGAGAAGACCAACGGTAGTTGCTAGCAAGAAAACGATGGTAAAGAGCTACCGCGTTAAAGCAAAATAATTTGCAAATATAATCGAAAGAGGTGGAGAGTGCTGGGAATCTGGGGAGACTTGTTGTCACTCGAGCTCCATGGGACCACCACTGGTTATTGTTAGTGAGCAATTACTGATAAGGGCGTGTGTGAAAACTCCTAATGAGTAAATACTACTACTATTATAACAACAACAACAACTACTACTACTACTACTATTATAACAACAACAACTACTACTACTACTACTACTACTAATGATAATAATAATAATAATAATAACACTACAACTACTACTACTACTACTAATAATAATAATAATAAAAGAAAGGAGATGCAGATCGATTGTATCTATTGAGAAAGTAAAGTGGTCGAGGTTTACTTAGTGTTGTAAGATGTCAATATAGAAGAAGATTGCCTATCTAAATATATTTCTGAAAGTAATGATATTCTTCTCATGGAGTGAAAGGGGAAAGAATAATAAGAACTCGGGCGAAAAAGAATCAAAGGTTGCAAGAGAGACGGGAAACATTACTTGGAAAGAAATTACACGGTATATCCTTTTAAAATACTGAATTTAGAGATATCGACAGCTAGAACTGGTTGGTCAAGGGTGATCTCAAAAGATCTACTGAGAACACCCTCATGGCAGCCCAGGAAGAAGAAAAAACACTCGCACTCGGTCCATCAAACACTACATTGACACAATTGCAGAATCACCGATGTACAGATTGTGTAATGAAAGGGAATAAACCTTAGTTCGTATTGTATCAGTATGCCTTATGCTAGCACAACATTAATATAAAGAATAGAGACATGACAAAGTCGCTCAGGTATGACACTGAAATTTATGAAAACTATGTGAATTGAATTACAATGAGAAATGGTATTAGCATAAGCCAGAAATGGTTGAGGAGAGCGACAATGTCAAACTTTATTGGGACATGCGCATACAAACTGATAAGGTTCTTGGGCATTCAAACCCCGACTAAGTCTTTCTAAACAAAAACAAGAGAACTTGCTTAACCATTGAGATAACCCGTCACTTCGATACCAGTTTGTAAGAGAAAGAACCGGAAAAATAAATAAGTATCAAGATCTAAAATTGGAATTAGTTAGACTATGGAAAAGTAAAGAAGTCAAAGTGATTTCCGTTGTAATTGGAACGCTTGGAACCATAACGAAAAGCCACCATAAATGGCTTAATCAGATTGACGAGACAATTTCTTTTCTAATTCTGCAAAAGGCTTTTCTGTTAGGAACGGCGAAAGTGTTAAGGCACGGATTGAATGTCTAAAGTTAAGAAAATTTACCTGATGTCCAAGAGAAAAAAATCCAACTAAAAACATCCAAAATTTAAAAAAAAAGACAGGCGTAGACAGTATTGAGAAAGACAAAGGGCGTTAAAATAGAATATCATTCAAGCTAAAAGACCAGGCATAATAATAGGAAGAAATAAGGAAAAACCATTATAAATACATTTCATCTCAGTTTTTGTTTATTTGTAAGGCGACTCGGATTTCTACATAAGGCTCACGGAGATTGCGCCTTAGGAGTGTCTGGTTTGTATGAAGTCCTTCTTGTTGGTCATAAGTATTCGTTAACCTGCACAATTGCAGGTTTTTCCACGGACACCGAGAACAGCAAGGTTCAGCGGTGGCATGTGAAGTCGAGGAATGTTTGGACCAGAACACACAAAGGAAGTAACAGTGCCACTCTTACTCCATTGATTTGCAGTTCTGTACCTGACACGTTTTTGCTTGTCACATGCAGATGCATAGACGACTAGGGGACGAGCTAAGGATCCTGATGACGACTCCTCCTGGATTTTCACTACAGCCCTGTTCGCCGGCTAACTCTGGCACTACCACGTTGCCACCGCCTCTACCACGGTGAGTGAGGGTTAGACATTAGGAGGTGCTGCTTCTGCTGCATCTGATGATCCGTTGATGACATTTTACTAGATCCAAATAGTGATTTTATTTCAAATTTGACAACAACAACAACAATAATAATAATAATAATAATAATAATAATAATAATAATAATAACAATAATAATAATAATAATAATAATAATAATAATAATAATAATAATAATGAACATATATAAAAAATAAATACATAAATAAACAAGTAAAAAATTAAAATTAAAATTAAACATTTTTTTTAAATTAAAAAAGACTTTTTAAAAATTGAAAAAATGTAAAAATAAAAATAAAAAAATAAAAAAATAAAAATAAAAAAATAAAAATAAATTTTAATTTACTTTAATTTTTTAATTTTATTTTATTTGTTTATTTTTTTGAATTGATTGAAAAACATTTTTTTAATATAAATAATGCCGGCCTAGGCTGACACCAGACAAAATATTTGTAAAGAGGATGAGAAGACCGAGGAGGGACAGCACAACCCAGACCTCCACTGGAAAAGTGCAGAGAATGATGGGACCTTGGGGAGGTATATTGCCACCCAAATCTCAGAGAAAAATAATTGTCCTTACCAGCGAGGAATCAATGGTAAGAGACTGTTGCGAACCGCATCGTTATCGAAAAGAGGTGAAGAATATTGGAAATCTGGGGAGGCTTGTTGTCACTCAGACTCCAGGAAATACCACTGGTTGTTGTCGGTGAGCAATCACTGACGATGAACTGTGTGAGAACTCCTAGTGAGTACTACTACTACTACTACTACTACTACTACTAATAATAATAATAATAATAATAATAATAATAATAATAATAATAATAATAATAATAATAATAATTAGAAGGAGGAAATAATAAACAATATAAAACGAAAGAAATGATTGAATAAACATTTATAGCCTCAAACCAAATCAGTTTCTTCAGTATTTCTGCGTGTTTTTCATAAACTTTTTATTTCTTTTGTCTGTTATTGAACCATTTTCCGCCATTGTGTTTTTAATTGAAAGCGTCTTGCAATGGAGGAAGGGGGGCGGAAGAAGAAGAACGTCGACAATTAAATGAAGCGATATTCGTGAAAGTGTCGGTTAAAGTCTGGAAAGCAAGGGAAAATCGTTTAATCTTGACATGTTCGGCGCATGAGCGAGTGAAACAGTGGAAAAGGAAACATGTGATTTGTTATGAGACAAATGGAGAAAAAATATGAATATAAGAAGGAAAAAGGGAAAGGAAAATGGAGGAATGAAAGGACACAGCAGAATGATGGAAATATAAGGAATCTAAGAAATTGGGAAAAGAAGAGTACGAAGGTCAATTAGAAAAAGGATAGACATTAAAGAAAGAGAAAGAAGGAACGCAAGAGTAAAAGAGAACAGAGATGATAAAAAAGAAAGAACCAAATAGTAAACGCGAAAATAAACAAAGAAAGAAAGAAAGAACTAAAAGGTAAAGGAGATGAACAAAGAAAGAAAGAACCAAATAGTAGCGGAGAGAATGAATAAAGAAAGAAGGAAAGAACCAAAAAGTAAAAGCGAACATGAACAAAGAAAGCAAGTACCAAAAAATAAAGGAGAAAATGAAGAAAGAAAGAAAGAAAGAAAGATAGAACCAAATAGTAAACGCGAAAATGAACAAAGAAAGAAAGAAAGAACCAAATAGTAGAGGAGAAAATGAACAAAGAAAGAAAGAACCAAATAGTAGCGGAGAGAATGAATAAAGAAAGAAGGAAAGAACCAAAAAGTAAAAGCGAAAATGAACAAAAAAGAAAGAGTAAATGAAAAAAAATGAAGAAAGAAAGTAGAGTACAGATACGATTTCGTAATCTAGTGGCAGATAATCTCTTACTTTCCTTATCGCTCCTTTCTCACAGAAGAGACATTGCGGTCTTTTTCTACTACATCGTTATTTCAATGAAATTCGAATAATTCGTTTAGACCGCTACATTCACTTAGGAAGATTTTTTGCTGGCAATGGAGTTACTATTTTTTGTTTTGTTTTGTTTTGTTTTGTTTTTTTTTCGTTTTTTAGAGATTTATATACGTGTATTCCTTCTGGTGACTCACGCATTTTTTGCCAATACACTTTTATTTCCGATATGAATTCTTATGTTTTCCGAACAAAATTTTTCATTATTCGAATTTCTGGCAGATTTTCTACTTTATTTACTGAACATTAATAATATCGTGGATGTACCTTTTTTGGACATGTTACATTTTTAAATCGAAGCTGATTCTCTCTGCTAAAAATTTTTGTGTATTTTTTTATTTTTTTTATTTTTTTATATTTTCAAATCTGTGCTAATATAATTAACTGATTTTTCTCTATAATCTTTTTTGATGATAAAAGGTTGCATTTCTTTGAAAATCCATGTGTTAAGGAAAAGAAAAAAAGGTTATTTATATATTCCTTGTTTGAACTACTTGATGATTCAATAAATATTTTCTTTTTCCAATTTTTATTTTAATCACTCATTTAATTTTATTTTTGCTCTATCTCGTATATTGAGCATCGACTTTTAAAAAATAGGATTAATTTCAAGATAAAATTTTATCTTTATTTATTATCTCTCCATTTATATATATATATATATATATATATATATATATATATAATATATATACATATATTAAATATATCCTTATATTTATTACTTCATTTTAAATTATAATATATATATATATATATATATATATATATATATATATATATATATATATATATATATATATATATATATATATATATATATATATAAGACTTTGGTTTCAGAACATATATTTCGTTTAAAGAAATTGAAATAGTGGTTTCTGTGAGCAATGGCGGCGGCGCATTATAGGTGTACCACGGCTGGCAGTTTGGTTTCTATTGGAGTTTCTTGGAGGGTATGAAGCTCTCTATTCCAACGGTTAACCAATCAGTTTAATCGGATACGATATAGGACATATTCTTTTCAAACATGAAATGCAAAGGAATTTCTGATTTGAAAGATCTGAGGCTGTTTCAGTAAGCCATCGAGTATCGATACACTGTGCGATGGAGAGAGACTTCAGATGTCTTGATGCACTTTGTTTTGATCTTAATTGAGATAACTGAGTGATCGGAAGATCCCATCGGAGACAGAACGTTTGATGAGCACAGTTCAGAGCAAGTTGTCAGAAAATAGTCCAGAAGACTTACAAAATGTCCGTCAGCATCGGATACGCGAGTAGGTTTGTCGACAATCTGTGTTAGATCATAAGTAAGGAAGAAATCGTAACAAAACCTCCTTTCATCATCTGTCTAGTTTGGGTTGACAGACCATTCAACATTGTGAACATTAACATTTCCATAGACGTGAATGTTGGTAGAAGGATGAGCAGACATGATATAGTCAATTTTCTCAGAGATACTCTTAAAGATAGAAACTCCGTCTTTTGGGGATAAGTGCTACTCAAAAACACATGTAGGACAATTTAGGGTCTTCTTTAGAGATGCCCTTGCCACATAGACAGCCGTCTCTAAGGTAGGCACAAATTCCATGTCGATGGCGATATTGAGGGTCAGGTTTTGATGTTATGTTCGAGTAACTTATAATCATGAAATCATCTACAGAAACAGACGGACCAATGCCAGTTTCGCAGAGGTATGGTTTGGTCTTCCTTAAATGGATTTGAACCTCTGGAAAGGTTGGAAACCCTGGTGTTGGATAAGGAACCCTGGTAGTGGGGGTCTAGGTTGAAAGTTGGTGTACTTGGTTTAAGATTATGTTGTCTTTTTGTATGATGTTGAGGTTGGAAGATTTGTGGAAGAGGTCAGCAGAGGGGTTAAGAGCAAGACAGAGAGAGAGAGTTCGTAAAGAAGAGAGATTTTCTTTGAAGACTATTGAAGAAAGAAAACCCGTAGCAGTTCCCACTAATATGGCATCTATAGGTCCCACCGGAAACTACTCCATGATCCAGACTCCATTTACCAAATGGCAATACAGCAACCCCGGTATTATGCACCTGCTAATAGGACAGCCTCCTTAGAAGTTACTCCAAGGTTCGTGTTCTTGCACTATCAGGTGGATAACGTCAGCTGAGATAAAACGTTTACCTCCAACACCCTTATTAGTGACATGACAACAAGAAAAAAAGAATTACTCACGTCATTTCCAGATACTGCTCATACTATAGTGACACCCGAGTAAATAGCGTTTTCTTTCTCCTTTGTCAGAAACATCGCTCATGGAAACTGTGGAGTGAGGGGCAAAATCGGGGAGACGCGAAATACGGGGCTGCTGAAAATGAACCCACAATGTGTGTTTCTACCTTCCATTAGTTTGGTTTTACATAAAGAAATAGAAAAACCAACTCAGTATTATACTTAGTATAAGTTTTTCTTGTCCATTTTAGGGAAATTGGAGATACGTTCCCCTCCCATAGGCTAAAGGAGGAAGAAGATGCAACATAACCCCCTTATGTTGCATCTTCTTCCTTCTTTATCCTATGGGAGGGGAACGTATCTTCAATTTCCCTACAATTGACAAGAAAAACTTTTAAAACAATGACATTTTGGGGGGGTAATTTAGTTCCGAAGGAGGGTTGGAATGAATTCGGCTTACCATGTGGGCTACAGAAAAAAAGATTCCATTTAGTAGTAGTCGTATTTAAATAAAAGAGAGATGATTTCGTATTACTTTGTTCTTTGTTTTTTATTATTTTCCTCTCGTGTTCCACTCCACTGCCGTTTCTCCAATTTGCAAAACAATAGCTTCTACCCTTCCGTTTAGTTAGTACAGCATACTAGATTCAACAAAGGCGGATTGAGATATTTTTCAAGACAGTTTGAAATAGTACTGACGAACTAATGAAACTGTGGTTAAAATACATGTTTCATTGGAGAAATTTAAGTTAAAAAATAAGAGAGAGAGAGAGAGAGAGAGAGAGAGAGAGAGGAAAAAGTGCACAGAAATAGAATACAATGGCATTTTTTTGTAATTTAGTTCTGAAGTAAGAAATTAATTCGACTTACGATTTGGGATACAAATTTTTTTTTTTTTTAGATCGATTGGAAATGAAGTGTTTTTATTTTTCAGAACACGAACCAATATATGATGAAATGAATTATGAAATATATTTTTTTATGCGGCTATTGTTTACTAACTTATTCCGGTCATTGAATGGAGAACATCTATTTTACCTTATATATGAGGTTTATATATAAGATATATATAAAGAGAAAAGGCCAGACGGGAAGACTGTGAGATAGAGATAGATTGAAAGTGATTGAGGGAGAAAAAGACAGACAGAGACCGATACAGAAAGAGAGAGAGAGGGGGGGGGGGTAATAGCGTAAGAGAGGATATAGAGAATAAGAGATAGGTAAAAGATAATAGAGAGGAAGAGAAGAGTGAATAAAATGAGAAACATTAAGAGAAGTAAAGAATAAAAGGAGAGAGAAAGAGAGACAGGGGATAGGATTGGGAATATAAAAGAGTGAGAAGCAATAAAGAAAAGGAAGAGAAAAGAAAGAGAAAGAAAAACAAAAAGAAAAAAGAGAGAAAAAAGAGAAAGAAGATAAAAATGAAGTCAAAGAGAAAAAAAAGGAAGCAATGGAAGACAAAAGAGACAAAAAAGACGAGGAGAAACTATGCAAGAGAAAAAGAAAACAAATGGGAAAGAACGATAAAAAGAAAGAATAGGAAAAAAGACAAGCACTCCCTTAATTTATTCCTGCCTCTATTTACTGCCTCCCCACGAGGGTAACATTAGACACAAGTGGGCAAAAGCTCTCTTTGCCACCACCACCCCCAAAAAATGGCACATTTGATTGGAACGAAATGCCCGTATCTTCTAGTTGGCACTCTCTCTGCGAATTAAGGCGTCTCCGGTGACAGTCATATCCATTTCGTTTCCGAAAGGAGGAGGTAATGCTCGAGAGGATGGCCTTCTGAGACCAAACATATACTATACTTTGATCCTAACGCGAAGAACGGATAGCTCTCTCTCTCTCTCTCTCTCTCTCTCTCTCTCTCTCTCTCTCTCTCTCTCTCTCTCTCTCTCCCTCCCTCCCCTAGAGTTGAACGCCGTCCATTCGTGCATTTCGCTTTTGGTTCGCGTCTCTCATCGCTCCACTGCGCACGCCGACGAGTTTAGGTCGGTACGACTGACTACGCAGAAGACGACACATTAGCCGTTTCACTGGATCCCATCCAACTTATGCGGTTGGCCGCTAAGGGCTTTTTTTTCTTTCCTTTCCTTCACACAGTACAAACATCACGTAAAGATGAAGAAGAGAAAAAAAATGATGCTCAATACGTGTAGCCGCTCCAATCAATCGACCCCCTTCCCTTACCCATTCCTTCGGCGTCATTCCTAAAAATTCTAACCCTATCGAACGTGAACCCACTCCATCACGAACCCACCAATGTTCCTCCTCCTCTACGTTGTTTCCTCTTTCTCGGCGTCCGTCTATCTTTTGTCTATCTGTCTGTCTGTCTTTCTATCTTCAGGGGAAAGAACCTTTTGTCAAGTGTCGACCGCTACGAGTTCGAAGGTAATGAGAACCGGGAAAGCAACCGGGCAAAGGCCAGGTCTTCATTCAGCCATTATTGTGCGTTTCGGCAGACCACAGCACCCACTTGAAAAGCGGCAGACACGTTTAATGATGGCAAAACGTTGTCACACACGCACAAGCTGCAAAACACACACACACACACACACAAGCTGCAAAATACACACACACACACAATGTGTTTAGAAACTTCACGCTCCTACACTCCGACGCCTTAACTCCCTGGGGCCACCACAATTCACTTGGCCCATAAATAACAAACACGTAGCTCATTAGACTGAGAGGTGAGTCGCTTAATAATAGGCCCCCCCCTTACTCTCATCCTTAGTATTAAAAAGGTGATTTTGCAGTATAGTTAACAGCCTTGAAATCGAACGAAAATACAATAAATAACTTTTACCAAACGCATTAAAATTTAATTTTCTACCGACTCGTATTATTGTCAAGTGTATTTCTTTTCGTTAATTTGAATTATCTGAACACGAGAAAATCAAATATGGCGTCTATTTTTTTTGGAGGTGATCGCTAATGTCATAGTTAGAAGATAATTTTAAAAAATGACTTAGTATACCACGAACCCTAAGTCCGGGGGAGGCTTGCAAGTAGAACTTATAGTAAGTGGCATGGTAAGTTATTTCTTTTCACTATTTCTTTTAAGAAATTAATCACTATCAACAATTGCCGTGTGAAGAAAGCGAAATCCAATTTAAAAAATAGAAATCAGTTTCAGAACGTTTAAAGTATACAAGTCAGTAGAAAATTAAATTTTCAATGCGTTTGGTAAAAGTTAATTTTTTTATCTATTTTTTTTTTCGATTTCTCGTCTGCAAGATTTCAAAAGTAGACACACTGGCAGAAATATATATATATAACGCAGATACACATGTGTTTCATGCCAAACCTGCAATCATCAGTATGGGAGGAGAAAATCCCTACCGATCACACGGTTCGAGCCCCAGTAGTCAGAGCGAGTACCTATGCGTCCATCACGCATTGCCGTATAAATAGGAGAGTAAATTAACGTCTAAATGGCAAATTCATAGGACATATCGGCAAGCTATCAAGGGAACTGAATAGGCACGGCCTACAGTATTGCATTACGCTAGCAATAACGGATTGTTGTTAACTTACTGAAAGTGCTCAATCTAGTGAACGCTTTGAATAATTATTTTAAATAATATTTTCAAATTAACCCATATGCACATGTGTTTCATGCTAAACGTGCAATCATCAGTATGGGAGAAGACAATCTCTGCCGGTCACATGGTTCGAACCCCAATACGAAAGTCATATTTGACTCAGTAGTCGGAGCGCGTACCGAGTTATGGTCGTAGACATTTTATAAGTACTGAAGTTACCCGGAAGTCTTCCATGTTATTTATCTACCTCCCACAAGGTAAGATGTGACACAAGGTCGGGAAAGTGGGATTAGATAAGCCAGCGCTCGAGAGGTGAGCACTCTGGCCATTTAAAAATTGCCTGGGCAGCCCCGTCGGCATTCCCCGGTAGGGGCGCCTCAGACAGTAAGCAATAAACTTACTCCTCCCCAAAGAGGGAAGGCAAAGCCTGGGAGGGTGGACCTCCTAGAACTGCACAGGACAGTCGTGCAGTATCCACCGGAACAGATACTACACTTTGATCTTAGCCAAAAGGCCAAGTTGGTGACTGTCATTCAGGGGTTTTTTTTGTCATAGTCGCCACGATAGGCACTGCGTGTTGGCGATGCTATTTGCCATAGCTAGGTGTTCACATACAGCGCCTGGTATTTGAAAATGGTCACCCATTTATTACTGACCAGGCTGAACATCGCTTAACTTCGGTGGTCTAGCGGGACCCGGTGTATCAACGTGATTATGCCGTATTCTTACTATACATTAAAAAATGGCGCTTGCCAAAATAAATAGAATATCTATTTAAATAATAGTTTGAAAGCAGTTTTTATTTGTTTATTTTATAATATTGTCATAGCAACGGATGTTGGATAGTTTTTGTTGTTGTTTGTGGTTGTTGTGGTTGTTGTTGTTGTTGTTGTTGTTTTGAGATTGATGGTAAACCACGTGATAATATGGAAGCCCCTTAGGATAAACTCATGTACTCATTCGCTTCAATGTCACAAATTCTTATTTTACGACCAAACGAGTTTCTTTTTTCTCCCAGAAGTCTAGCTTGAAAGTCGCTAATCGTTTTTTTTTTCTCTACCCCTCCCGCTCGCTCGACTTTCTTTAAAAGAAAATAAAACCGAAAAAAATATTGGTTATTCTGTACAAGTTATGAAGATTTTGTACTTGAAATCGAAGTGGAGTGAAAGGAATCCGCCGGACGCCATCTTGTAACGATTCAGAAATACAACTTTATCTTTTTTGGTGTTCGGATTTTTTTGATTTTTGATTTTTTTTTTTTTAGACTTTTTTTTTTTTTGGTAAAGGGTTCAAAGCACTGGCAGATTTTTCAGTGCATTCAATTCCTACACCCCCCCCCCCATCTCTGTCGACTTCTTTTCATTTTTATTTCTCTTTTCCGTTATCGTTCTTTGTTCGGTTATAGAAGGACGCAAAGTGGTCGAAATAATAGAATTCTTCACTACCTTTTCGTGGAATGAAGGCAGGGAAAAAGAAAAAAAGAACTCTTCTGGAGAGTCGTTTGTTTATTTTGTTTTCCCCTCTTACAAATTTTATTGATATCATTTCATAATGATGATGATGATGATGATGATGATGATGATGATGATGATGATGATGATGATGATGATGATGATGATGATGATGATGATGATGATGACGACGAAGACGACAACAATTCTTTGGATTATTATTATTATTATTATTATTATTATTATTATTATTATTATTATTATTATTATTATTATTATTATTTGCTTTTCGATATTAAACATTAGCTCAAAATATTGCGTCGGATCCATGGAAAATACAAAAGAAACACCTACCCCCACACGTATATATATATATATATATATATATATATATATAAAGTAGACATGATTTTCCCCCTGTACTTTTGGCGAGGGTAAGAAAGTAACCACATGCATCATAGGCTACTAAACTCACAACTCTATTCATCTTATTCATTCGAACGTGCTTCAAGAAATTTATGACTATTTTCAACATCTAACAAAAACTGCTACTTTTAGACCGCCATCACAGACTCTCACATAAACATACTCCATACAGATGGTAGCAAAAAATTCTCTAATTTCTAATCTTCATATACTCCTACTCCCTCACTTTAGGTCGGTAATTAAATTACATCAAATATTTTATAGAATCATCACCGTAAACATTTAGTTTAATTCTTCTACTAATTACATACATAATATACAAGATTCCAACATCAATTTATTAATTAGTAAAGTACTAAACTTATAAGTATGAATCATAGAATGGAAGTATACGCCTAACAATCGAAGATTCTCAACTGAAAAGAATTTTCTGGATGAGATTTATAAGTACGTGACGTAATTTTAATCAATGTACGAAAGAATGTATTAAGTTCGTTAATGTAAACCAGAAATTCTGGAATAAGTTTAAGTGTATGTTTAATAGTTATAAATAACGACGGACAATAAATAAGTATATGTAATCCGATATTCTGTGATTTTGTAAGAATATCAGGGAAGGGGTTATTACCCCTTCCCTGATATTCCTTAAACACTTCGGCAATTTCATTCATAACACTTTTAAATCTTATAGATGCATTTAAAACAACACACAGCGTAAACTGAACAGAGGCCCACGCTTAAAAACCATCAAATTTCTTTCCACGACGCTGGCCAGTAAGAAAAACACACAAAAAAAACAGGTAAATTGTTTCACTTTTGACCTTCCTACTTATCGAACATTATTCAAACTATCGGAAAACCTCAGAATATATTATTATTATTATTATTATTATTATTATTATTATTATTATTATTATTATTATTATTATTGCTTTTTTTCTAACAATTTTTTCCTTTATAAAAAACAAATTCCATACTTTGCGTGATTTTTATCTTTAGTATTTTCTTATTGTTTTTCTTTTTCTTTTCATTTTAACTTTTACCTATTGTAACCATTCGCTCTCTACGTTTTACTCTCTCTCTCTCTCTCTCTTTCTCTCTCTCTTTATTTATTTATTTACTTATTACAATAAAAAATAATCTATTCTCATAGTGAATAAGGAATCCTTCTAGACTGCGGCAATTTTTACTTTTGTCTCACTTCGATGGATTAGGGAGCCACCCCTAAAAAGACTCTCTCTCTCGCTCTCTCACTCTCTCTCTCTCTCTCTCTCTCTCTCTCTTCATTTTTTTTATTTACTTACTACAATAAACAAAAAGGTTATTTTAATTCGGTTTATTTTTACTTATTCTAAATATACTTAACTTTACAGTGTCGTATCTGTTACATAATATCTTCACTTCTCGGTCAGTAAAGTACTAAACTTATTCTTTTCTCTATTCCCTCAGTTAAGAAGAAATCTTTCCAAACTGCGGCAATTTTTTTTTTCCTTGGGGGATGAATTTTCGACACATTATAAACCATTATTGCTTTTTATGGTTGGTAAATTCATTCTACAACCAAAAAGAGCACTCCGGATTGGGATAAAGATTGTATCAGTCTTGAAGGATTTTTCCTTTACTGAAACATTCACGCATATTTTTGGATCACATTTACTTATCTTTTTTGGGGGGAGGCTGTTTTTTTTTTTACAAATATTTACAATCGTAGTAGGGGGGGAGGGGCAGTCACATAAAACATAGAAAAATCTATTTTGTTTGATTTAAAGATCCTATTTTAATAACCTAAATTACTTAGAGGGTTCTTTTCAACTTCTTTTTATGAGTTAATACTCTAATACTTATATATATATATATATATATATATATATATATATATATATATATATATATATATATATATATATATATATATATATATATCCTGCGCAACGCCGGGACACAGGTCCTGCTATATTATATAAGACGTTATTTGCCTCTTTATTGTGCTCATGCAGTTTACGGACCGGGCTTACTGGCCTCCACATGTGGGCACAGTTAGACAAAAGGTCGTTTTTTTTTTTAGGGAAATCCATCTCCCCAAATAGGGACACTCTGGATTCGGACTAAAATAATAATTGCCGCAGTCTAGAGGGATTACTGCAATGCCAAGATTGCAACAACTAACCATGGCAAGAGTGTTATTACTCCACGTATTGCATGAATTGTTTCAGCTACTGTTTTACATTAACATTATGGGGTCTGATCAATCATAAGCACCAAATAATTCAATAGTTACAGATTTTGCAAGGAATTTCTTGAGTTATTCGACTTTCCCGGGCAGCGTCGGGGCACAGGTCAGCTTGTATATATATATATATATATATATATATATATATATATATATATATATATATATATATATATATATATATATTAATTAAGTTCAAATATATTGATAACATAGACTTAAAACGAATATTTTTCCAAAAGTTCTCAATACAAAGTAGAGCCGTTATAAATAAAATTATATGACCATTAGAAACAGTCCACGCGGATTAATCAACGTTTCGACGCTAACACGTCTCGTCGGGACTCTAAAGTGAGTTAAGAAATTGAAATTATCCCAAATAAATCAGACTGAACAAAATCTGCCAGCAGAAAATTAACCCCATTAAACATGTCATTTATTCTTCCTACGATTGAACAGCCCCTCCCACCTACCCCAACACAATTGCCGGGCTCATGTACATTTAATAATAAGTAATACCTTTTTACCCCATCTCCTCTTTCCTCCCTCCCTAACCTTTAATCGCCAGACAATACGCATACTTAGATCTACCGAAAGAAATTCAGACCAACTTAAAACTTATGCACACTCATCCTCCAGATACAAGTAAACCCACCCCTTCCGCATTATTCCGCATTATTCACCGTACACTAAATATTTACATACACATGAGACGGGTATTCTTCTAGTAGTGTTGGATAATGGCCCTGTAAGGTCGGACGCATGTTAAAGTGGACGTATGTGTGCGGGATCGTTTGGTTTCGCTTGCGCGATTTTGTGCGGGTGAACCCATACAACCGAGTGCAAAATAGGGGTTCTCACAGTCGGAGCTCATAACGTTGACAGGGCCACCACGTTGACGAGACCTCAGATCAAGGGTCAAGGTGCACCTGCGTATAGGGGCTCTGTTACGTCACGGGCTTTTGTGTGGGAAACTGAGTTTGGCCAGTCTGGGTTTTGGAAGCAAGCCTAACAGACATATTTCTTTATGTAGTCCGAAATGAAAAATAGGAATTTATTTCCCTAAGAGAATACAGGCATGAGATTCCGTCTTCCCCCCTTTCCTCGAATGACTAAAGACTTAAGCTAGAAATTAACTACGATAGAGTAGTAATTTGATCTCTCCCTTAACGTTGGTGAAACATCCCCAAGGCGATGGAAGACTGACGCCTGAATAAAAACAATCAAAGTTTAAAAGATTGTTGCCTCGTGAATCGTGTTAGGAAGGATTTTGTTGCAGACAGCGGGCGGCGATGTTCACGGCAGTACAGAAACTAAGAAAGAACTCAACCACTAGACGACATCGAGACGACACCCCTCCGCGACGAAGAAGAAAAGGTACGAGAATTTAAAGACTATGTAGCAGTGGGTACAGTAAGTAAAATGTGTGTCTGTCTGTCTGTCTGTCTGTCTGTCTGTCTGTCTGTCTGTCTGTCTGTCTGTCTGTCTGTCTGTCTGTCTGTCTGTGTATGTCTGTCTGTCCACGCATCAGTTGCTAATGGTTGATCTTCGATCAACACCAATGGCATATTAAGAATCAGCAGGCTCCGGCGGATGTTTTAGCCTGGATTTTAATGATTAAAAGTTTTTAATTCAAGAAAGGCCTGTTCTTTTTTTAATTTGAACAAACACGAAACCGAAACTCTTAACCGAAACCTAGCTCGTGCATACACGAAGTCGCTACATTTAATAATGCATAAAAAAGGGTGGCGTTTTTTGTTTAACGTCATGTCAACCTTTATGATAAACTAATGATGGGAACTCTTTTTCTAAACAAATTGCGAAGGCCATGTCTATTTTCCTACTTGTTACTAGTACCATGCAAACTAGTACAACCTGCTCCATGGTCGGGCTATCAGCGACTAAACTAACATCCCAATCAGATAGGTCTTGACTTGACAGATGAGGTGGATGAGTGGACAGCGAGCAAAACAAGGGTTGTCAAAGGGCGGATAAGCCCCATGGGAGTAAATGGTCAGCCATACTAATGGAGAGTAAAAAGTGAACATTAGGTTTACTTTCGGCAGCCTCGTAACTCTCGTTTCCCCCTATTTAGTTCTTACATTCTATGAGCGATGTTTCTGACAAAGGGGAAAGAATTGCTGTTTTCTTGGTTGTCTGTTGGTGCTATGCGGATATTTTCAATCCTCTCATAGTATTCATCATAATTCAACTGTCAATCTCACCATTTCATTAAACCTTATATTCCAGTTGTTGTTGTTTTAGCTTTGATAAGTGGTGACTCTTAGTAAAAAAAAATCACTCAGAGCTGATTGATAAGCAACGTCTTTAATCGTTGCGCCACGGGTCCTTGTATTTTTTCAAGCTTTCTTTGCTTTTCAATTGTATCATTGTAACAACCCTAATTAACCCTCATTTTATTGGTTTATAAAAAGTTTTTTTCCCACCCATTTGTAATGTCCGACATTGTTTCCAGTCGTCCTGGACTTCTCCTTGCCAGTGGAATCAAGCCGTGCTGATTCAGGAGAGTTGTGGTTGGTTATTGCGCAACCCTTGCTTGTAATTACAAGCACAGTCACTCTTACAAGGGGTATCCGTTGTCTCTCAAGATTGAACGGTGGCCATGATATGTAATGCCTGGTTATTCCAATTAGTTTCTTAGTCGTCGCATGCTTCTCCTCAATTAATTATAAACACACTTCTAATGAACAATTTCACTTTTGGCTAAGATCAAAGTGTAGTATCTGTTCCGATGGATACTGCACCCCATAGACTGGCATTGTCTTGGCCTTCGGGGCTTGATTTACGCCGGTCTATGGGTCTGCCCTGTGCAGTTCTAGGAGGTCCACCCTCCCAGGCTTTGCCTCCCCTCTTTGGGGAGGAGTAAGTTTATTGCTTACTGCCTGAGGCGCCCCTACCGGGGAATGCCGACGGGGCTGGCCAGGCAATTTTTAATGGCCAGAGTGCTCACCTCTTGGGCGCTGGCTTTTCAAGTCCCACTTTCCCGACCCGACCTCGGGTCACATCTTACCTTGTGGGAGTAAGATAAAACTGGCCTTGTGCCTAACCTTCTGAAGAGGAGGTAAATAATACTAAGCTAATTGGATCCTCCTTTTATTATTCTTTAGACCTTACAACTAGAAGACTATCTCAAGTCAGGTCAGGTCTGCCTTCCTACTTGCTACTAGTAAAATGTAAACTTTTTTTACAATCAAGTCATCACTTATCAAGGCCCGCAGACCACTCGAGGATAAGGGTTATTGAGTTTTACAGGTAGATGGTGAAACACCGAGGGGGGGGGGAGTAGTAACGATAGTTGTAACTGATCAGAAATTCACTATTTAAGAGGACGGCTTCTTCCCTGCTGACTATAACAGACGGCAATGTTACAGTCAGCCGGGAAGCAGCCATGTGGTACCGTGTTCCACAGACGGGCAGTTCTAGGAAATAAACTTTACCTATGGAAGTTCCGCTTAGTTCTAAGCATACAAAGGGACAAGGGAAATTTACTGACAGTGGTTGTAGTTAGACGAGTTTTTGTTGTGAATGTTTTACAGGGGAGGGGTCATAGATTGAAGCTTAGTTGAACACCTGTCATGAAAATAACGATAGAGCAGAGAGAGGCTAGAAACGTCTCTTCTGTGAGAAAGAAGAGGACATCGCCCACTAGATTTCGAAGTCGGTTTTGTACTCTGCCAAGGTAGTAACGGGTGCTTTGAGCGGCACCTCCCCAGATGTGGCAACAGTACTTCATCTTCGGACGTATTTGACTCTTGTACAGATAGAGAATTGTGTCAGAAGTAAGATATTTATTGGTAGAATGATACAATCATGGTCAGGATGTCGGCGACTAAACTGGCACCTTTCTATAGGGCATGCCGTGGTTTCATCCTATGCGGAAGGTGGGTAGACACCTAGCAACATTAACATCAAGAACTGTCAAAGAGTGGATGAGGTGTGCGAGAGCCAACGGCCATTTATACTTATGAAAAGTAGAAAAATGCACCTTGGAATTATTTTCGGTAGTCTCGTAACCCCTGCTTCTCCATATTTTGTCTTTTAGCTCTTACATTTCATGGACGGTGATTCTGACAGAGGAGGAAGAATTGCTGTTTTCAGAGTCAGCTGTTGTTTTGAGTGGGTTGTATGGGGGATTTTCAATCCTCTCATTGTATTCATCATCAGTCAACTATTACTCTATTCATCTTACTTCTCCCTTATCCTCGAGTGTTTTTTTTTACCTTGATAAGTGGTCACTCATAGGTAAAAGTTTTTTTTATTTTGTAGACGAATTATCATAAGAATAGTAGTTGTATTATTCCCCTTAAGTCGGAAGAATAGGAGTTCATACACTTCGCCATGTATTAGTAATTATGTTCAATATATTTGATACCCAGGTACGGTTGCATTGAAAATCTTCGATTTCTATCGTTTGGTCATCGATGAGATATAAACAAGCATATAAAGAAATTAAATTCAATATTTGTGGCAACGTTTTCATTAAAAAAATATCAGGACACTTAAAGACAGTCTCCAATAACATCGGGAGTAGTCGAGTATCTACGACGGCGACGTCATTAGATCCCGACAAGGAAGAAAAAAAAGAAAAAAATAGACAAATTGTTTATGTATCATTAAAAAGGGCTTGTTATGACCGAAATATTTGATTTATATAATCGTTTTCATTTATTGAAAAAAGAATCTTCTTGCATCGTGATTTGGTTTCTAACTGATTTCTCATATCTAAAGGAATGTTTAACTGAAACATTTGAATCTGAAGCAAGGCCATATCTATAACATGTATATTGGTTTTGTTTTGTGAAATTGAATAGAGCGTTTTAATCTCACTGTTAGTGCGAGAAATTGCACAACTTCATAAACATACAGATAACAATGGTAACGATACACATTATGTTCTTTTAGTACTAAGCAACGGTACTTGTCCCAGAAACTGTAAAGTTATTCATAGTAGAATAATTTATGTAGAAGTAAAATGCGGTCTTTAAGTGAATGGACGAAGATGAAAACACGTGTGTACCATATGAATTTATTACTGGCACTAAGACAAATTAAATTTTTTTAAACGCATTTCGCGCTAAAACGGGCTGCTACTGCTGATTTTCAAACAGTGGACGCATAGCTTACACACACATTCCTCGATGAACTATCCAAGGACTATATTGATAAGGAAGGATCTTTGGACTGGCTAAAAAGGGGAGCCCTCCACTACGACCAGAAGAGGCTTATAATGGCCGCCCAAGACCAGGGCCTGATGACAAATGCGTTTATAAAGATGGCTGGTCTCAGTCAGGACAAGTGCAGGTTTTGCCACACTGAAGTGGAGAGTGTGAGCCACCTGATATCGAGTTGCAAAATTATGTTGGCAGATGGCTCCTATACAGCACGACATAATGGAGTGTGCAGGTACCTCCACTGGACCATCTGTAAGAAACTGAATATCAGGTGTAGCAGCAGGTCCTGGGAACATCTACCTGAGAGAACTGTGAGGAATGAGACATACACTATCAATTATGACTACGAACTCCCCACAGCTACCTATCTGGAAAACGCAGCTGTCAATCCTGACATTGTCATATGGAACAAGAGAGAGAGAGAGAGAGAGAGAGAGAGAGAGAGAGAGAGAGAGAGAGAGAGAGAGAGAGAGAATGGCAACTTTGGTTGAGGTCAGTGTCCCTAATGATGGGGGTCTAAACAGAGCTGAAAGGGAGAACATAACAAAATATCAAGGTCTAATGTATGATATGAAAAGAAACTGGAACCTCAAAGAGATCTCTGTCATTCCAGTTATCATAGGAGCCACTGGACTCACGAAGAAGTACTTGAAAAAGTATTTAGCATGTATACCTGGTGAACCAAGTGCAAGAGAAATCCAAACAACTGCACTTAAGGGAACAGCCAGAATCCTGAAAAGAGCTCTCGGTTGGAGTCTGTAAATAGCGGGTGATCGTATGGCATTTGGAAGAATGCCCCGTCCCCAGCAAATGAATGAAAATAAAATTTTTTTTAAATAAAACAAACATATACGTTAATGGCATAAGCCGTCTCTGTCAATACTCAAAAACCAGGGATGCTGTTGCTGGTTTAAACGTCCTGCATCTAATACACATAAAATAAACACATATACTAATTTACCATTATTCAAAGACATACTTATAAACGATCGAGAGATCTAACATTTGAGAGGTTCTACTCAAGGCAATATTTCCAGTTAGTCAGCAGATATCTTTTTAGCTGCTAATAACACTTGAATAAACCAGGCTGTCCATATAAAAAGAAAACAACTTAAAAAGTTTATGACATTAACTTTTCAGAAAATATATTAAACAAACTAGCAAATTTGGCTTAAGAAATTGAAACAACATTAACTACTGCTTTAATAGAGATTTTTAATTAATTTTTTCTTTATTTCATCGGAAATAATAATAATTGTAAATAAAAATAAATAAATTACTAACGTGATACTATGATTTTATGTGAATATTTTAGTAATATATCTAGATAAATTACGGGTGTGAACACTGGCGAAGAATATCTGTTCTATTATTTTTGAAGGAAGGTAGGTATATATATATATATATATATATATATATATATATATATATGATAAAGAATGGAAATAGTGTTCCAACATAATGGAAATTGAAAAAAAAAAGAAAACCAAAAAATATTATTTATGTATTCATCAACGTTTCGTTTTTATTTCAAGATGATTGTCTAAAGAAAATAACACGCAAGTAGAAAATGTTTGAAACAAATGTGGTAGTAGGAGTGGACCGTAAATAGCCGCTTATGAAAAGAAGAAATTATGAGATACAAATTGAGTGTGGCAGTGGAAAAATTCTGTTAACAGTAGAAAGTGTGGGGGAAATGGTGGCGGTTGGAGTTATAAGATCATTATGGAGGGGATGAGCTAGTGTTATATAAGCCAGGAGGGGTCGCTTATGACAAGATGAGTTATGGGCTCATCAAGATGGTGGGAGACATTACAATACTGTGGAAGATGTGGGGGGCAAACATTGGTAGCGGTCGGAGTTATTTAAACCATGAAGGAGGATGGGGCATGAGTTATCTGTATTGAACCTTTTTAAAATTAGCATTGAGGCAGGAGAGCAGAAGAGTTTGTTTCAAACATTTTGTACTTATGTGTTATTTTCTTCAGATAATCATCCTGAGCAAGTCTTGAAATGAAGACAAAACGTTGATGAATACATAAATAATACTTTTGGTTTTATTTTTTTCAATTTCCATATATATATATATATATATATATATATATATAAACCAGTTTAATAGGCTGGTAAGGATGAAGTAATAATTTTTAGAATTCCAATATCCTTTTATCATATTGTGCGGCTTGTTTGATTTTAA
>OY744538.1:35544417-35574417 GCA_963556195.1 Sepiola atlantica | reverse complement strand
GAAGAAAAACGATAACCAATGAGTTTTACGCTCATTGTGAAGCTTAAAAAGAATGAATGAAAAAGGAATCTCCGTTTTCATGAGAGTAACTTGATTTGATGCATCTTCGACGTTTAAACGTGTGCAGCACCGCCGACATCGAGTGGCAAGCAACGTTCATGGGTTGTGGTCAAAACAGAGAGAAATAGAGAGAGAGAAGGGGAGGGACCCATTGCATTACCGGCTCGAGTGGGCAACCGCACACGCGTCCTTCTTGCCCACAAGAGCCAGGCGCACGGTTGAAGTAGGGACGAATGGGAATTGCGCGTAATGTTAACTGGTCAGAAACAAGAATGAAAAAAAAAAAAGGACTGCCGGCTTGTGGTTCTTTGGTGTTGAGACCTGTCGAAGGAAGAAGAAAGGAGAAACGTGGCCGAGGGGCGTTTGCTTGCAGCGAAAGGTCAAGTCAATTGTAGATGATAAAATGGACTCCCAATCATCAAATTTTTTTTTTTTTCGGAGGGGGGTGGTAAATTTTCATTTTATTTATTTAAGCCGGTTAGGAATGCCGTGGAAAAAAACATTCTGTTTTTGTGCATGTACTTTATTAAAACAATTTTATTTTTGGTTAAATGTCGTTTCCCAGTTAAAATTGCAGACACCGAATTGTCTGCAGTTTCCCGACCTCACAAATGAGTAAGTAAACCCAAATAAATTGTTTGGGACTAATTTCGAATTTACCGTAAATTATTTTAAAGGAAATACAGTTGGGAAATTAGTCCCAAACAATTTATTTGTGAGGTTGGAGAAAAATCAGAAAACTGCAGACGATTCATTGTAGGCCATTTAACCATATTACTATATGATAGAAAATTTAACCTGCATAGTTTTAAACTTTTGAAACTGCTTGTAACTTTTGTTATTTAAAAAATTGTTTCGGCATTTTCATCTAGCAGATATCGTCAATCCAAAATGGCGGTCGATTTTTTAGGTAGTCGCTAATTTCAAGCCTAAACGATTAAAAAAAAGACTCATACTACTTCGACTTGAAACCATTCCGCACTGAGGGTTAGTGGTACCGTAAGACTAATTTTTTAAAGCCTGAAATGAGCGACCACTTAAAAAAAATCGACGGCTATTTTGGATCGACGAAATCGGCTAAGTGAAAGTAACGAAGCACATTTTAAAATAACAAAACATACAAACATTCTGCGTTTTGTTTTGTCTCTGGATCTGTTGGACTCTATCTGGATTTTTCTTGTCGAATTTGCTGTTTTTACTAGAAATTTGTATATTACACCGGCTCGCTAAAATAATTGTTTTAAATGAGCGAGAATCATTTTCATTGGTTTAAGATTGTAGAATTCGCACTTTTATGTGAAATCATGTTGTTTTTTTTTATTATTATTTCTGGGGTCGGTAGACGTAGCACAAAGCTGTTGGTTTGATTGTCACTCATTTCCAATCAATACAGAAAGGAAGAAATGAAAAGGAAAGCATAACGACCTCACTGATGAAATTGTGTCCGAGATGGGTATATTTGCTGATGACACCACGCTCTATAACCGACATGTAGGAAAAACGAACACACGCATATCAAAGGCTATGGCTGAATCATTAGAAAATGATCTCCAGTCTGTAGTGGAATGGGGACATAAGTGGATGGTAACATTTAATGCTGCGACGACAAATCTGTCCTTCAACAATTATAAGAAACATTTTCAACCGCCGACTGTCATGACTAATAGCACCCTAATGAGAGTTCGTCATTCAAACTACTGTCATGGAACAAATACATAGAAGACATTGCCAAGGCTGCTGCAAAGAAAAGTGGGCTCCCTCTACCGGGTTAGGAAACTTCTCACACCTGCTAGTATCCTATATCTCTACAAAGCCACCATTCGCCCATGCATGGAGTATTGTTGTCACATCTGGGCTGGTGCACCCACCGCTAGCCTCTACCTCTTAGACAAGGTCCGAAAATGAGTCTCTAATCTAATAAGCCCTTCACTATCAAGCATGCGCCAGCCTCTGTCCAATCGCCGCAATGTAGCATCCCTGCATTGTTTTACAAATACTTCAATGGAATGTGCTCCAACGAATGTGCTGCACTGATGTCCCCTCTACGTAAATACCCACGATCAATCCGTCAGTCAGCAAGATCCCACCCGTTCACTATTGAGGTCTTTAAATGTCGGAGAGCTTTCTACTCTAATAGAAGGTATTTTGGCTAAGATCAAAGTGTAGTATCTGTTCCGATGGATACTGCACCCCATAGACTGGTATTGCCTTGGCCTTCGGGGCTTGATTTACGCCGGTATATGGGTCTGCTGTGCAGTTCTAGGAGGTCCACCCTCCCAGGCTTCGCCTCCCCTCTTTGGGGAGGAGTAAGTTTATTGCTTACTGCCTGAGGTGCCCCTACCGGGGAATGCCGACGGGGCTGCCCAGGCAATTTTTAAACCCCACTTTCCCGACCCGATCTTGAGTCAGATCTTACTTGTGGGAGTAAGATAAAAACTGGCCTTGTGCCTAACTCCTGGAGAGGAGTAAATCAATACTCTAATAGATACTTTACTCGTACTGCTAGCCGTTGGAATTCCCTTCCTGCTTTCTGTTTCCCTGACTGTACAGACATTTAAATATAATGTGAACAAGCGCCTCGCGGCAAAACTCCCTATATACGATTCCCCTAATTCACAGTAGCTCCCTACGTCTCAGTGGCATTGTGCCTTGTTTGGGGCGAACTTAAGTAAAACAAAAACGCTAAACGAACGGAGAATGAAAGAGAGTAGCTTATAAAAACTAGCGACGTTTATACAATATTTTGTATCGCATCTCTACCTCCCTACAATCTTTGAGTACAATTTCTATTTTCTCTCGAGTGAGAATTGAACTTTCTTTCGGAGATAGAAATTTCCACGTTTCCTTTTTCTCATCGATTAGTTTGGTCTTTTTTTCGTATCGATTAGTTTTGTCTTCTCATCGATTAGTTTTGTCTTCTTTTTCTTATCGACTAGTTTTGTCTTCTTGTCGCTTAAGTTTTGTCTTTCGATTTGTTCTGTCTTCTTACCAATTAGTTTGGTCTTTCTTTCTTATAGATCAGTTTTTTCTTCTTTTTCTTATCGCATAGTTTTGTCTTCTATTTCTTATCGATTAGTTTTGTCTTCTTTTTCTTATCGATTAGTTTTGTTTTTCGATTTGTTCTGTCTTCTTATCAATTAGTTTGGTCTTATTTTCCTAGAGAGTATATTTTTCTTTTTTCTCATCGATTAGTTTTGTCTTCTTGTCAATTGAGTTTGTCTTCTTTTCTTGTCAATTGAGTTTGTTTTCTTATCGATTAGTCTTGTCTTCTTTTTCTTATCGATTAGTTTTGTCTTCTTTTTCTTTTCGATTAGTTGTGTTTCAATGATTTCAAGACGTGAAAAGGAATCAAATTGCAAAGCGATAGCGAGCGGTCGAAGCCAGCTAATATAAAATATAAACTTAACTAAGAGACACCAAAATATGCGTTCGTGCGTGCACTAGATAGAATTTGTTTTTCGAAACGCCAGCAGTGGCTTTAATTTCCGAAAAATATACATCTTTATTGATTTTTCTAACTTCAAAGTTGATCAAACATGAAAAGCAAATCAAACAGGAAAGATTACGAATTTATTAAAGTAACGCAAAATCAATAATTAAAAATAATTAATAAAACATTTATTGAAATAAATTAAAATGCGTTTCTTTTGCAAAACGAACAGTTTATTTGCAATATAGTAAGAATTTGTAATAAAGTAAAATAGTCATGTTTTTTGGGGTGAGGGGAGAATTTTTTTTTTCCAAAACGACAGTTTATTTACAATATATTGTTCGACTATCGCGCTTATTTCGTTGGATCTTCGCACACATTTTGGACGAAACTTATTAATTAGTCTAAAATTGTATTTTTTATCCCGAAATAAAATTCTAATTCTTTTTTTAATACTTTAAATTCGAACTTTAATGTAATGTCTTAATCGTTGGACGCCATCTTGTAATTTCTTTATTTTCTTTCGTGCTTGACATATATAAAAAGGGAAGTACGTTTGAAAAAAGGAACAGGTTAACAATGATTTCCAAGTGAATGAATAATCCTATGGAACTGAGTCTGCTTGTCTGATTACTTGCTCTGATTACAGATGGTCACGTGCGCGTTAAGCGTTCCGAGGACTTCCGGTCCTCATTGATTGTGGTTCTAAGCCTCACTAGTAATGACATCACCTAAAAACTCGACTCAGTTGGCAGGCCGTCTTCTTACGATAGCCGTGTCTGAATGGCCAAAATTGTATATAACCATGTACGTTTAACTTATCACCGTGTTCATATTTTATCGTTAAACATCGATAAGAACAAATGTTATAATTCGTATAAGCAGGTGATCAATATTTTTAACAAATCGTATTGTTTTAGTTTAAAGGCTTTTTTCGTTAATCCAATCCTTAGTTCTTTATTTTTACTCCTCTATTCATATTTTCCTTTTTCAAGTACATCCAGTGTCTTCCGTTATCTAACGATCTGCCTATTTAATAACAACCTAACTTCCGGTCTAAAGTGTAAACAAACCTTTCATAACGACTAACTTATTCATCTTTATTAAAACTATTATTTTAAACTTATTACCATGCAAAGGAAGTATATCATCATCATCATCA
This sequence comes from Sepiola atlantica, assembly GCA_963556195.1. NCBI lineage: Eukaryota > Metazoa > Mollusca > Cephalopoda > Sepiida > Sepiolidae > Sepiola > Sepiola atlantica. Next base: position 35,569,765 of record OY744538.1, on the reverse strand, counting down.
TCATCATCATCATGTTAATAGTAATAATAGTAATAATAATAATAATAATAATAATAATAATAGTAATAATAATAATAATAATAATAATAATAATAGTAATAATAATAGTAATAATAATAGTAGTAATAATAATAACTAGCGGGACCCTGTGGAAATTCCACAGTGTTTTCTACATCAATCTGTATAATTTACTTTTAATAATATTATCCGGTGGCTAGAAATATGCACATATTTTACTCACAAAAATTTTGCGTGATGGAATGGAAGTATATATATTTATTTATATTACTCGGTTGCCGGGGCAAAAGCTGTCTCTTCTACTAAATCTTCTTAAATAGGAGTGTCAGATCGTGACACACAAAATAAATAACACACACTCTATCGTATTAATATATAAATAAGAAGAAGAAGAAGAAGAAGAAGAAATTTTAAATATTAAAAAATAAAATAAATAAATAAATAAATAAATAAATAAATACCGTAAGCCTGAAACCGGCCCATTTGGTAAGCGTTTCCGCTAATGAAACGGGATACCAGAGTTCTATCCTCGGTTGAGTCATAGCAAAGACTAAAACAAACATTGCTAAAACTCTCAGTATTATAAGGTCAGGATCAAGGACAATGAAGCAGTCCTGGGAAAAGAGTGGCGCCCTCCCCTACATCTCGGGTTAGCCGCTAATGTAAAGAGATCCTCTACTGTAATCGGACAATTTAGCCTTTTATAAAGTCTGAAATTAGCGACCACCTCACCTAAAATAAGCGAACGCCATTTTTGTTTGACGAATTTGACAATATAACTAAATAACTATTTGAAATAAAAAAAAAAATTTCTCAGATGTTAACTATACAATATCATTGCCCTTGTCTTATTTTTACGTCTATATTTGGTACTTTGTTACATGGGGACCCGGGCTAACTTTGACCCTGACCCTAACTTAAACCCTAACCCCCAATGACCCTGAACTTTATAGGTAACCCTACCCCCCCCCAACCCTAACTACGGGGTCAAAGTTAGCACGGGTCCCAATCTAACAAAGCACCATCTATTTGTTAGTAAGTTACGCTTGTTTTATTATGAGCACCCCCCGGATAAGAGTGAAATATTTAAAAAATATATAATAATTTGCATTCAAATAACGCGTGTACGATGGACACTCTACTAAAAAGGGTTGATATACCGTAAGAAGTGGCAGGCTTCCGAAAGAAAACGAAATTATACTTGTTACTTTTTTTTTCGATTAGATTTTCTTTTTTATTTTGCTTTGAATCACGACTTTCCTCACTTTCATTTTTGTTAATTTTTTGTTTTACTTTTTGCGATTTATTTATTTGTTTTTATTGCGTTTTCACTTTTCAATTACGTTTATTCTCTCTCTCTCTCTTTCTCTATCTTCTCCCTCTATCTCTCTCTTACGAACACAAACTTTCTCTTTCTTTCGTACGCGCTCTCTATGTTTCACTGAAAAAAAAAAGAAATCCCACAGTGTTTTCTACATCAATCTGTATAATTTACTGTTAATAATATTATCCGGTGGCTAGAAATATGCACATATCTTACTCACCAAAATTTTGCGTGACGGGATGGAAGTATATATATTTATTATATTACTCGGTTGTCGGGGTAAAAGCTGTCTCTTCAGCAATCACTATCGGTCGCGACTCCCCTCCCCCGTTGTCAGGGGCAAAAGTAAATACTGAAACTTATTAAATGGGAGTGTCAGATCGTGACACACAAAATAAGAAACTTAACTTCTCAGATGTTAACTATACAATATCATTGTCATTGTCTTATTTTTTACGTCTCTATTTGGTAGTTTGTTACATTGGGACCTGGGCTAACTTTGGCCCTGACCCTAACTTTAACCCTAACCCCCAATGACTCTGAACTTTATAGCTAACCCTAACCCCTCACTGACCCTAACCCTAACGACGGGGTCAAAGTTAGCGCGGGTCCTAATGTAACAAAGCACCTTCTATTTGTTAGTAAGTTTACTTTTTGCGATTTATTTATTTGTTTTTATTTCGTTTTCACTCTTTCTCTATTCCCCCCTCTCCCTCTCTTACGAACACACACTCTCTCTTTCTTTCGACCACGCTCTCGGTGTTTCACTGAGAAAAAAAAACAAAACAAAAAAACATTGCTTATTGTCCGTTCAAAACATTTAAAAAATAAATACTGGTCCCTTACCCTCCAAAAATAATAAATAAATGTTTTAACACTTTAAGAAGTGGTGCAAATAAAAAATAAATACTTAGTTCAAACTATCATTGAAAAAAAAACATTGCTTAACGTCCGTTCAAAAAACAACAATAACAAAAAATAATAGACATGCCCTAAAAACGCCAAAATAAAAAACAAAAAATAGTTTTAAGTTTTAAGCAACACAAAAAAGTACTTTTGGTGCTATTTTACTTATAGGCCGATCAAGTTAATTGTGTTCATGTAAAAGCATTATTTTGTACTTACTCAGTCATATTTTATCTCTCACGCCCCGAAAAAGAATTTTAAAATATCAAGCAGAACTTTAATTAGAACGATTTTTCCATTTCCATAAGGGTTATATGAAATGGCGAGTCTGCGATTTTCGGAGTGGCCGGTTAGCTAACTAAGGGCAGATAAGTGTCGCGAAATTGGGTCCCCTAGGTCGCTGTTACCATGTAAATATGAAAAAAAACAATAAAGTTATATCGTGGAAAGTATCCCGGTGAACAAAGTAAAAATAATTATTTAATTTTCTATTTTTTAATTTAATAAATATATATTTTATTATTATTGCTTATGTGTTTCTTTCTTTTTATAATCCTAACAATAAAAACGGAGTTAATGCCCTTGTCTATTCTACCGACCGCTCACAGCCCAAAATGTCGGCTCGGGCACAAATACAGGTTGAACATCGAAATGGAAAAATCGTTCTAATTAAAGTTCTGCTTGATATTTTAAAATTCTTTTTCGGGGCGTGAGAGATAAAATATGACTGAGTAAGTACAAAATAGTGCTTTTACATGAAACCAATTAACTTGATCGGCCTATAAGTAAAATAGCACCGTACTTTTTGACCAGGTGATTAAAGAAAATGTATTATTTCTTCCCCTTCCGCTCGAAATGTAGAAAAAAAAATCTTAGCGGTTGGTTGGGATCGAACTATAAACCAGTCGGGCCAAAGACAAATATACTACGTCGCTTACCGTTACGCTAAAGGGAAAGAATTTAAATATGATGCAGAAATTAAGCTAATTAAATGTTGTCAATAATCTAGGTGCGGCACGCATGCGCAGAGCGTTTGCCGGAAGCGTGACACACGTACGTACACCTTAGCGTATTAATATATAGATATATAGATAGTAATAATAATAATAATAATAATAATAATAGTAATAATAGTAATAGTAATAATAATAGTAATAATAATAATGATAATAATAGTAATAACAGAAACTATTACAGACCTAAACAACCTGATATATGCAGGGGCAAAATCGGTAAGTATGAAACTAAGAAACGAAGAGAATGGACAAAAGAGAGGACCGACAAAACCTGGATGGGAAATCAGACTGGAAACCCAGATCACCAAACTTCGCAAAGAAGCTAAAACCGTGAACAGAAGGAAGGAGGACATGAAACGATTAAGAAGCAAAAATCAGAAACGCAAGGAAAAACTAAATGAGAAACATGAAGAAATAAAACAAAGGATAGCAGCAATAGAAGGAAGACTGAGACGATACAGGTACAAATCAGAACAGAGCAAACAGAACAGGACCTTTGAAAACAATGAAAGCCAGTTCTACAAAAACGTAAATGGAGAAAAAATAACAACAGAGCAACCGAACCCAACAGAAACAAAACAATTCTGGAGCAAGATATAGGAAGTACCAAAAAAGCACAACAAGAATGCCCAATGGTTGAAAAACATGAGATGAACTGCAGGAAATCGAAGAAGGAACCGAAACAGAAATCAACAAAGAAACGATCAAGAAAACCCTAAACAAAATGGCAAACTGGAGAGCACCAGGCCACGATGGAATACATGCATACTGGTTTAAAAAATTTCCGACCCTGCATGAAAGAATAGCGCAGAAACTGAGCGGATGTATCCGCAAAACAGACGTACCAGAATGGATGACGGAAGGAAGAACAACACTAATACAAAAAGACCCCAAAAAGGGAACGACCCCCAGCAACTACAGACCGATAACATGTCTACCAATAATGTGGAAAATTCTCACAGCACAACTGAGAGAACAAATCTACCAATCTCTGGACAACCGTGGACTGCTCCCTGAGGAACAAAAAGGATGCCGGAAAGGACAAAGAGGGGCACATGATCTATTATACATTGATCAAAAGACCCTGAAGGAGGTGAAGAGCAGACAAAAGAACATAACCATGGCATGGATTGACTACAAGAAATCCTACGACAGAATCCCCCAAACATGGATAATTGAATGCTTAAAGATATACAAGATACCAGACAGGATTATTAATCTCATCCAGAAAGCGATGGAAACATGGAGACTAAAACTGACAGCCAGAGGACAATACCTATCCGAGATAAAAATACAGAGAGGCATTTTTCAAGGAGACTCTCTATCACCACTACTGTTTATAATAGCCATGATGCCACTCGACTACATACTCAGAAGTGTGATGCCGGATACAGGTTTACGGATACAGAACAAAGAATAAACCACCTGATGTACATGGATGACCTTAAACTGTTTGCAAAAAACAAAAAAGAACTGGAAAAGCTGATAAACACAACCAGGATATTCAGCCAGGATATCCAAATGGAGTTTGGAATAGAAAAATGTGCACTGCTAGAGATCAAAAAAGGAAAACTGGAGACGACAGAAGGTATAGAACTCCCCAACCAAGAGGAGATGAGGGCGTTAGGAGAACAAGAGAGCTACAAATACCTGGGAGTTCTGGAAGCAGACACGATCAAATATACAGAAATGAAAGAGAAGATTGGAAAAGAATATCTACGAAGAACAAGGAAACTCTTAGAAACTAAACTATATAGCAGAAACCTAGTAAAAGGGATAAACACATGGGCTGTATCACTAATAAGATACTCTGGACCATTCATAGGCTGGACCAAAGAAGAACTCAGGCACCTTGACCAAAGAACTAGAAAACTAATGACTATGCACAATGCATTGCACCCAAAAGACGACACGGACAGACTCTACGTGAAAAGAAATGAAGGAGGTAGAAGACTGGTAAGTATAGAAGACTGTGTGGAAGACACCAAAAAAGAGCTGGAGAAATATGTAACCCAGAACACGGAAAGACTGATCACCACAGCAAGAGACACCAGCCCAACAAACAACCCCGGAAGTACTGAACCCAGAAACAAAAAGACAAGAAAGGAAAAGTGGGAAGAAAAACAACTACATGGACGCTTTATAAGACTCACAAGCGATGAAGCCAATGAAAACAGCTGGGCATGGCTAAGAAAAGGACACCTGAATAGAGAAACGGAAACTCTGCTGACGGCCGCACAGAACAATGCGATTAGGACAAACTTTATTAAAGCAAAGATAGATAAAACCCAGGAAAACAGCAAATGCCGACTGTGTGGACAAAGAGACGAAACGATAAATCATATAATAAGTGAATGCAGCAAGCTAGCACAAAGGGAATACAAGAACAGACATGACAGCATGGGGAAAGAAGTACACCGGGAAATTTGCAAACAACTGAATTTCGAATATGCAAAAAAACGGTACAAACACAAACCAGAAACTGTACTAGAAAACGAAAAACACAAAATCATATGGGATATGAATGTACAAACAGACAAACCCATAACAGCAAGGAGACCGGATATGATATTAATCAACAAGAAAGAAAAATCCTGCAAAATCGTGGACTTTGCAGTTCCAGCAGACCACAGAGTGAAGATCAAAGAGACGGAAAAAAGAAGCAAATATACTGAACTTGCCAGAGAATTGAAAGGAATATGGAACATGAAAAAAGTCAGTATAACACCAATAATCATAGGAGCACTAGGAACAGTCCCCAAAAACATGGAGAAAAGACTAGGAGAAATAGGAATCAAAGGGATAACTGAGACCATACAAAAGAAAGTAATGATCAAAACAGCTACAATCCTGAGAAATGTCCTCGAATGCGGAAACCAACCCACATAAGCAACGAATGGAGAACAAACACATGGAAGCACAAAACAACAGAACCGGGGAAAATACAACCGCACGAATGAGGCGCAAGCATAGGCTGACGCCACAAAAATTATGGACAGAGGGTCGAGGAGGGAAAGCGCAAACCAGACCTCCACTGGAAGAGCGCGGACAGCTCTAGGACCTTGGGAAGGCTTGTTGCCACTCGGGCCCCAGAGGGGACCAATGACCCTTATCAGCGGGAAATCGTTGGTAGGTGGCTGTTGCGATTACCGCAAGGTCATCAGCGGTGATGAACGAAAAGAGGTGGAGCATACTGGAGGCCTGAGGAGACTTGTTGTCACTCGGACTCCAGGGAATACCACAGGTTGTCGGCAGTGGGCGACCACTGACGATGACCAGTGTGATAACTCCTAGTGAGTAGATAATAATAGTAATAATAATAGTAATAATAATAGTAATAATAATAGTAAAAATACTAATAATAATAATAGTTATAATAATAGTAATAATAATAGTAATAATAATAATAATAATAATAATAGTAATAATAATAATAATAATAGTTATAATAATGATAGTAATAATAATAGTAATAATAATGATGATAATAATAGTAATAATAATAATAGTAATAGTAATAATAATAATAATAATAATAATAATAATAATAATAATAATAATAATAATAATAATAATAATAAATAAATAAAGCTATGTAAATTAATTTTTATATCTTATATATCCTAATGTTCTATTTTCTAAAAAGTAGACGATTTTTACGTCTTATTTTTACGATGTATTTTTACGATGTATTTTTACGATGTATTCCTTTTTCTCGATATTCGATCCCTTTCATAACATCCACTCTAATCGATAATAAATTCCTGTTTCTCTTCGCGATTTTTTTTATTATTATAATTTCTGTTTATTAACGGCTCCAATCTAAGAACTATAATGGAATGCGTAAATTCTAAAATTATTTTCTGTTAGTATTCCTTTCTCCCCCCCCCCTCCCTCCATAAATCTACGCTTCGTATTTTTTTCTTTAAGATTATCCGTTCATAATTCTAATCCCTGTATTCTTATAAAATAATTTTCATTTAGTTTACACTGTATTTATGCCATAGTATTCATAAATATCAGATTTATATAATCACAATAAAGACGAATTTATAATATAAAAAGTACTTTCTCTGTTTGTCCGTCAGTTAGCATTTTTGTAAACGCAAGAAATACATTGGGGAAATTCTAACTATTTATTTTAGAGTAAATAATAAATAAATAATAAACAAATTTGACGCCGAGACTAGGAATCGAAACCGCAAACTTCACGGCTTCAGTCTTTTTTCCTACCATATGAGCTAACAAGGTAAGATTATGTAAAGTGATTCAAATTAACTTATTCGAAAACAATTTATTTTGCTAAACGTCTAAATTCAACTTAAAACGATGTTTATGATGACCGTTTGGTATAATCGAAACAACAGTATTCCACTGATGGCGATCCACGGCCACGAATTGGGAATAGCGTTTCTTTTTTCTTTTTTTTCTTTAACTACATAAATCAATACGATGTTCTTTTCATATTTTGTCTTTTCCACCTTTTAATCTATTTTTAATAATCAGTTTTTATTGTCGCTATAATTATAAAAATATTATACCTGTTTACCAAATCTAGTAATTTAGCGTTTGTTACATCATTTGTTTTTAGAAATTAGAATTTAAATCCATTCCTAATTTCTATATTAGGCATTTCCATAACCTGCATTCAGTTTTTATTTTAATTTTTTATTTTAATTTATTTTTTTTTATTTTTATTTTTTTTTATTTCTTATTTTTTTTTTTTTTTTTTTATTTATTTTTTTTTTTTATTTTAATTTTTGTAATTTTTTTTTTTCATTTTAATTCTTTAATTTTTTATTTAATTTCATTTATTTTCATTTTTTTTTTTTAATTTTTTAATTTTGATCTTTTAATTTTTTATTTTAATTTTTGTAATTTTTTTATTTTAATTTTTGTAATTTTTTATTTTCATTTTTTTATTTTTTATTTTAATTTTTGTAATTGTTTATATACATATATCTACTTATATTTTTTATTTATTTATTCCTATTGTTATTCTTAGTCTTATCATCATTATTAATTTTACTATTATTATTGCTTTTATTATAAGTATCAGCATTCGAATTATTTTTATCTATGCATTTATTATTTATAATATATTTTTATTTCGGTAAATAGCTTATTTTAACTATGATGTATTCATTTTTCATTATCATAATTATTATTGCGTTCATAAGATATTATTTATAAAGTTTTCACTATAATTACTTTTCACTTATAGTATTTATTAAAATATTATTTCTTATTAGACTTCCATATTTCCATCACTTATATTCATTTTTTAAATTAATGGCTTGAAAGGGTTTTTATGCATAATCCTTTTTATATTTGACATACTATTTATATCTCTCTTATTTTATCCTATATAGTTATTCATATTATAGATGACAATTCGTATATACTAAATGTACAAAAGCAAGGAAATCCCCAAATTTTTACACTTTTAATGTCATTAAGGGTATGCGAGCACAACAGGGCTATGTATTTTACTGGTAGGAATTTTTCTTCAGCGCACCTCACATGCATAGAGATTTATACTGTAGTGATGTGATAATGAAATGGTTTGGTTGATATGTAGTCATACCCTTAATGACAATAAGAGTGTACAAATTTGGGAATTTCCTTGCTTTTGTACATTTAGTGTATATGCATTTTCATCTTAACCCTATTAAGGGCATATGATTTAAGTATACTGGCATTTTTCATGGAATGTCACTACTTTTGTTTAGGCTATGCCTCAATGCAATGCCTTCTCATAAGGTTTTTTGGAATTTTCTGGAAAACTAAGGTATATGGTAAACTGAAATTAAAATGCCATCAACTAGACCCTAGAACCTCTATCTCTGCCAAAAATCAGCTGAATCCATCAAATAGTTGATGAGATACAGGGTGGCACATACGTACGTACGTACGTACGTACGTACGTACACACAGATAACATGATTTCATGATTGAACTTTCTGTATCTCTGGGTTGCCTTGACTAATGATGCTGAAATTCTACACACTTATAGAACCTATCAAATAAAAATGTTGTGCAAAGTTTTAACTAATTTGGTTTATTGGTTGTTGAGTTATGATTGATCAAAAAAAATTAGATTTCCAGCATAGGCCATTCGTGTAGTCTATTAAGGGATAGAGCGCTCTCGCGCCTCCCTTGATTAATTTAGTATTTTCTATTTATAACACTATAGATTTAATATATAATTGAATTAAATGCTTTCGTGTTACTTTGTTTACTTCCGGTTTTACATAACCGTTCGGTACAGAATTGCTGCCGGTCGCTCGGGTCATCCAATTAGTGTCGTAAAAATGACGAAATACCCTTTTCATGACTTACTAACAGCCGTCATAATTAAAATCATTTAGGAACACAAATGTTGTGTTCTCTAACCACACTATCAACTGCTGCCGATGGTAGCGTTCGTTTAAATATATCCTATTTATACACATCTACATTGAAACAGTGAACAACTGTTACATACTGAGGGCCGGGGTAGAATGGAAAAGTTAGGATGTCGCCTTAAAGGTCAGAGATGACTCCGGCGGAAATCGATAAAACCACGTGACTTTCGGGCGTGGACTCTCGGTCGCTCCTAGCTAGCGAGATTTCAAGAAGGAAAGGCGTGTCAGGAGTGCTGTCAGAAATGGGGGGGGGGCAGCGCGAACAGTGTGGCTGTCCGCTTATCTATCTGTCTGTCTGTCTTTCTCCCTCCCCCCCCTCTCTCTCTCTCTCTCTCTCTCTCTCTCTCTTTCTCTCTCACGCGTATACAAATTGTTTCTCTGATGTTTTTTTTCTCTGACTGTCTTTTTAAATAAACCATTCAGTTGTTTTGTGTTGAACTCTGAAATCGTTATGGAATTTTTGAAGCCAACACCTGCGGTTACATAGTTCGCATTCTTTTTATTAACTTGTTAAATCGTCATAGTGCCTTTGCTCAGGATTGAACTCAGATACCAGGAACACTTTAACCAACGCGCTAGTCGTCTCAATCACGAATCGGTCAAGAAATGTTAAATCTATATAATACTAAACGTCTGTGGACGTGCACGTGTGTTTGAGAGCAGCAACAACAGTAGTCAAGTAAGAGACACGAAGCGATAAAAAAAAGAAAGAAGAGAAAAACGAGATTTTACTGTTCACACTAGTGATGGGACGATTCCAATATTTTTCCCAATTCCGATACAATTACCGATTCCGATTATTTTAAAATCTCTAAATATTTAACTATACAGTTGTCTTTTGTTTTGCCTGGTTTTTAATTTTCGGATTACTTTAAAACCCCATATAATATGTGCATATATTTTTGCAAATGTAGTAATACACTTGCGGGGGGGGGGGGTGATCTATAGATTTTAGTTTTCTGGAAGTCTTAAATCTATAAGTATTCATTATTTTATCATTAGTACCAGCGAAGGAAAATTAAGTTTTAAACGAAAACATACAAACAAACAAAAAAACTATTAAAAGAATCGTGTTGGCATCGGAAAACAGGCACAAATTTGATACTCAAAAAAGTTCCGATTTTTTCGATTCCCAATTCCGATTAATCGTTCCAACGCTAGTTTAGGCACCACGGTCTGTCAGTTGTGGCTGCTGCTGATTTTTTTGTGCAATCTCTGCTAGTTTACTTACGAAATAAGCTCGTAAAACTTTGCAATAACGACATTGTATATTTTGCTAGCACCAATTTACATTTCTGAGACATTAAATTAATCTTATGAAAATTGTAATTTTGATAGCAAATTAATTGCATCTAATTTATAACATCAAATCGGTCGAATTCTCAAAAGTTAGACCGTTATAACATAACATCAAATCGGTTGGGTTCTCAAAAGTTAGACCGCTATAACATAACATCAAATCGGTTGGGTTCTCAAAAGTTAGACCGTTATAACATAACATCAAATTGGTTGGGTTCTCAAAAGTTAGACCGCTATAACATAACATCAAATCGGTCGGATTCTCAAAAGTTAGACCGTTATAACATAACATCAAATCGGTTGGGTTCTCAAAAGTTAGACCGCTATAACATAACATCAAATCGGTCGGGTTCTCAAAAGTTAGACCGCTATAACATAACATCAAATCGGTCGGATTCTCAAAAGTTAGACCGTTATAACATAACATCAAATTGGTTGGGTTCTCAAAAGTTAGACCGCTATAACATAACATCAAATCGGTCGGATTCTCAAAAGTTAGACCGTTATAACATAACATCAAATCGGTTGGATTCTCAAAAGTTAGACCGTTATAACATAACATCAAATCGGTTGGGTTCTCAAAAGTTAGACCGCTATAACATAACATCAAATCGGTCTGGTTCTCAAAAGTTAGACCGCTAATATGTAACATCAAATCAGTCGGATTCTCAAAAGTTAGACCGCTATAACATTGCATCTGATAACTCGATATTTGATTCTGTCTAGCGGTTTCTTCCCTTTTATCTTTGCGCCGTGTTCTTTACACTAAAAAATGTTGGTAATGTTTAAACTTTGTACGATACCATGGCGGCCAAATGTGACGTCATTTTGACGTCAGCACTTTGATGCCGGTGATAAGATGGAAAAAAGTACCCGTGTTTACTTCGGTCGGCAAATAGTAATTTGTTTCCTGTCTTCTTAATGAAACAACTCGAAACAATTTGTTTTGATAACTTTTAAAACAAATTGAGATAAATAGTTTCTAGTTCCGTGTGTTAAGACACCCGAACGAAAATAATTTCGAAAGTCACTTACAAGTCGTATACAAAAAATAACTACTTCGACAATATACTCTATTGTCTTCGGCATTATTGTAAGGTGTAACTGTATTTTTAAATGTGTAATATATTTGAAATCCAGTTATAAAAAAAACACTGCAAAAACACTGATTGTATTGAGAAGAATGTTATAGTTTTATTATTTGAAAAATTTGATTAAGAAAAATCATTATTTACTAAATTGTAAATTTGTAATATATTTCAAATCCAATTATCAAAAGCACTTCAAAAACACTGATTTTATTATTTGTTAATTAATTACTATTTTAACCAAAAAATCAGAAGAAAAAAAATGTTTGTTATATTTTAAATCAATTTCTAAGGGAAAAAAAACTCATTTTATTATCACAATAAATAATTAAAAAAAAGGTTTTTTAAATATATTATTTATCACCGCAAAAGTCAGAAAACAGATTACTATTTGGCGGCCAACCTAAATTGAGAGCTGTGCAGCGAAAAAAAAAACTCTCACCCTTTTTTTCAGTAGCCCCTTACGTCTACAGTGGCGGCCTGCCTTGTTTGGGTTGAACTATGTTAAAAAAAAAATTTAATCCAAATTTATTTCTCTTATTTGCAAAAGTGTTGGCATCTCCCTTGAATATGGCCAATATGGCGCGGATATTTCAACCTTATTCGTTTATCGATAAAATTTTCTTTTCTTTTATAAAATAAAAACTACTCGATTAAGTTACATGATTTTTGGGTATACGATATCTTCACTCCGTCACGGGTACGTAAACCAAACAGATATTTCTCAGTTTGTCTTATTATTTTTCCCCATGTCTCAGTAATTCTGGATAAGCACCAACAAATATATGAATAAATCATATTAAACCACACGGTGATATTTCTATGTGTGCCTACGAATGTACGTGATATGCTAGTAGTAAACACGGCAAACCAGAAGGGTACCCGACTCAAAGTCAGCAGCAAACGGTGTTCGGTCAGATTTAGTTGCTGATATTAAAGACTTCCTATTTGAAGTCGCTTACTCTCCAAGAAAATTAAAAAAACCTCTGTTTTTTTTTTTTGTAAAATTTTAACCATAGGTATGAGACATCAATTAATAAATATTATCTCAGAATTTCAGTTTCTCTGGGCTATTTTAAAGGGTTATTATTATTAAGAAGCATAATATCGACACAACCTTCCATTTGAAAATTCAAATATTTCAGATTTGCATTAAATTTGATCCATAGTCAGTAGACACCAATTAAACAAAATTCCCTGAATTTCAATTTCTTCTTAAGACTCCTTAAGCTTAAGCCTCAAATTTTAGACATTTTCTAGAATCAAAATCTTTAATGGATTTGATCAACATTAGAATAAGGATTCTAGACGTAAGGTTTAATATCATTTTATCTTGATTTTAACCTTCGGAAAAGGGCATAAAAGTGGTGCAACACTAGTATGTTAGAGGGATTCATTCTATCCGTCCTGGGACGGGTATTCTTCCTGTTTAATATAAGCGAAATTAAGCACATGTAATTATAGTATTACAAATAAATAAATATGGCGACATTATTTCAACATTACAAAATATTTTAGAGGTCCTAATTCTAAATTTGTAAATATAATACTATTTTTAGTATAATAAATAAAATTAAAAAATTATTCACAAAGATACCTAGTAAATAAATTACATTGCAAAGAATTCATACAGGAGGGGTGAGAATTGTTTATATTTTTTCCGTTAAAAATAATACTTGTGATGAATAAAAATTACCTAATTGTTATTAGGTAATTTTATTCATCACAAGTATTATTTTTATGTAATACCCGGGCAACGCCGAGTAGCCCTGCTAGTATTATCTAAAGTGTACTAATGTATTCAACCTATGTAACAACGGTTAATCTAACGTTATTTTCATTTTCACTTTTCAGTATGGCTTATTCGCTCTCGATTCGTTATACTTTTTGGCTCCTCCCACATCTTAAAAGTATCTATCAATCAAGATGCACAATATAAATATGGGCGTGGCTTTGTTTTTTGTTTTTTGTTGTTATTGCTTTTTTCTTTTCGTACAAGCAATCACGTGTGTATCGCGTTTTGCCGTGAGATATTATTGGGAATAGAAATGAAAATATAAAATCGTTCCTATTGAATTTTGTGTGGAACGCTCTCTTTCTTTCTTGATTATTTATTTCCATTTCTCCGTTACTTTCTTTCTTCCTTTCTTTCATTCTTTCTTTTTTTCATTCTTCATCGTTTAGGGGCGAAGTGTGATCTAATAAGCGCAGAGGAATCGTTTCCCCTTTCTTCGTCACCGGTAATCACATGACTTGTTCAGTGTCGGCTCGTGGTTTCAAGCTATGGGGGTGTTGTTGCTAAAGGTTTAGAAATTCTTTAAACTTAAAAACAATTTTTTTCAAATCTTTTTTGTTTACCAATCTGGTAAAAAAAATGAATGAATGAATGAATAAATAAATAAATAAATAAATAATAATAATAATAATAATAATAATAATAATAATAATAATAATAATAATAATAATAATAATAATAACAACAACAATAATAATAACAACAACAACAACGACAACAATAATAATTTTTTTTTTAAATAATAATTTTAAATATTTCTTATGAACTTATTCGTTTTACATTTACCTTTTTAATAGTTATATTTGTAGATAAACAAAAAAGATTGTTCAAGTTAATCAACGTTTTAAATTTAAAACATATAATATATTGAAGTTTAAAAAATAAAGATGGAATTATTAATATTTCAAATTAAGTTTTATTAATATAAAACTTGATTTAAAACATTAATAAAGAAATTAATAAAAAAACAAGAAAATGTAAATAATTTTTTCCTCAAATTAATTAAAAAGATTTTTTTTTAAATGAATAAGAATTTTTTTTTTAAATTAATAGAAAAAAGATAAAATAAATTAATGAAAAAACAAAAAAATGTGTATAATTTTTTTTAAATTAATTTTTTAAAACTTTTTAAATTAATTTTTTTTTTAAATAATAGAAAAAAGATTAAATAAATTAATTAAAAGCGTATTAAATTAATAAACATTAATAAAGAAATTATTTTTTTAAATAATAGAAAAAAGATAAAAATAAATTAATAAAAAGCGTATTAAATTAATAAAAATTAATAAAGAAATTATTTTTTTAAATAATAGAAAAAAGATAAAAATAAATTAATAAAAAGCGTATTAAATTAATAAAAATTAATAAAGAAATCATTTTTTTAATAATAGAAAAAAGATAAAATAAATTAATAAAAAGCGTATTAAATTAATAAAAATTAATAAAGAAGTCATTTTTTTATATAATAGAAAAAAGATAAAATAAATTAATAAAAAGCGTATTAAATTAATAAAAATTAATAAAGAAATCATTTTTTTAAATAATAGAAAAAAGATAAAATAAATTAATTAAAAGCGTATTAAATTAATAAACATTAATAAAGAAATTATTTTTTTAAATAATAGAAAAAAGATAAAAATAAATTAATAAAAAGCGTATTAAATTAATAAAAATTAATAAAGAAATTATTTTTTTAAATAATAAAAAAAAGATAAAATAAATTAATAAAAAAGCGTATTAAATTAATAAACATTAATAAAGAAATTATTTTTTTAAATAATAGAAAAAAGATAAAAATAAATTAATAAAAAGCGTATTAAATTAATAAAAATTAATAAAGAAATTATTTTTTTAAATAATAGAAAAAAGATAAAAATAAATTAATAAAAAGCGTATTAAATTAATAAAAATTAATAAAGAAATAATTTTTTTAAATAATAGAAAAAAGATAAAAATAAATTAATAAAAAGCGTATTAAATTAATAAAAATTAATAAAGAAATGATTTTTTTTAAATAATAGAAAAAATATAAAATAGATTAATAAAAAGCGTATTAAATTAATAAAAATTAATAAAGAAATCATTTTTTTAAATAATAGAAAAAATATAAAATAAATTAATAAAAAGCGTATTAAATTAATAAAAATTAATAAAGAAATTATTTTTTTTAAATAATAGAAAAAAGATAAAATAAATTAATTAAAAGCGTATTAAATTAATAAAAATTAATAAAGAAATCATTTTTTTAAATAATAGAAAAAATATAAAATAAATTAATAAAAAGCGTATTAAATTAATAAAAATGAATAAAGAAATTATTTTTTTAATAATAAAAAGGGAATAAAATTAATAAAGAAAATTATTTCAATTTTATTTTATTGTGAATAAATCTACATTCTTTGTATTGTGAAAGGTGCAGCAGTTTCGCATCACCAACGAACGAACGAACGACTATTTATTAATAAGACTGCCAGACAATATCTCGCGTGTCTATGCGTTTTTCTCGCCTATACGTAACTTTGATAAATACACATTGAATTATTTTTATTTATTTACTATTAATTATAGATTTATTGAAATCAAAAATAAAATAAGGAAAAACTAAAATGCCCTTTTAAGACATCTATTCAAAGAAAATGTAAACTATACTATATTTTAAACTAGAAGAATACTCACCTCAAGACGGGTAATATTCATTTCCCAAACAGAACAATTTTGCACCACTTTTATGTCGTCTTACGAAGATTAAGATAAACAGATGATGATACGAAAACTTATGTGTAGAAACCTTATTCCAATTTCGATCAAATTCCACTACATGATTTTGATTCTATAAAATGTCTAAAATTTAAAGCTTAAGTTTAAGGTGTCTTAAAAAGAAATTGAAATTCAAGGAATCTTGACGAATTGGGGTCAATTACTATGGAAAAAAATTCAATGCAAATCTGAAATATTTGAATATTCATATAGGAGGTTGTGCTCAAACTATGTCTCCTAAAGACCCTTTAAAAATACCCCAAAGAAGCTGAAATTTGAGGAATATTTATTAATAGCAAATACCTATTGTCAAAATGCCACAAAAATCAGAGGTGTCTGAATTTTCACGAAGGATTTGTATCCCCTTTTTACCTCCTTGGCATAAAATATTTTTTTAAATAATAAAGGAAGCAAGTATTTAAAGCTCGCGTCACATTAAATTATTTTTGTTTGTTTTATATTTAAGATTCGGATTTATTTTAGTATCATTTTCTACGGAGAGATGAAAAATGTATTTTTCATTAAACCTTCAGTGTGTTACTCTTTGTAAACGTAGTCACTGAGTTTCGACTATGGGTATTGTAAGACTATTTCGTCCTTGAAATGAAGAGCGGGGTAAAGTAATTTAAGTTTTTTTTTTTTTTAATCTATGAATTTTTTTTTTTAATCTATGAATTTTTTTTTTTTTTAAATCTATGAATTTTATTTTTTTTTTAATCTATGAATTTTGATTTTTTTTTAAATCTATGAATTTTTTTTTTTTTAAATCTATGAATTTTTATTTTTTAAATCTATGAATTTTTTTTTTTTTTAATCTATGAATTTTTATTTTTTTTAATCTATGAATTTTGATTTTTTTTAATCTATGAATTTTTATTTTTATTTTTAATCTATGAATTTTGATTTTTGTTTTAAATCTATGAATTTTTATTTTTTAAATCTATGAATTTTTATTATTTTTTTAAACATATGAATTTTTTTTTTAAATCTATGAATTTTGATTTTTGTTTTAAATCTATGAATTTTTTTTTTTAAATCTATGAATTTTGATTTTTGTTTTAAATCTATGAATTTGGATTTGTTTTAAATCTATGAATTTTGATTTTATTTTAATCTATGAATTTTTATTTTTTTTAATCTATGAATTTTTATTTTTGTTTTAAATCTATGAATTTTGATTTTCTTTAAATCTATAAATTTTGATTTTTATTTAAAATAATAAATTTTGATTTTTTTAATCTATAAATTTTAAATTTTTAATAAATCTATAAATTTTTATTTTTTTTTAATCTATCAATTTTGATTTTTTTTTAAACAATAAATTTTGATTTTCTTTTAATCTATAAATTTTGATCTTTTTTTAATCTATAAATTTTGATATTTTTTTAAATCTATAATTTTTTTTTTTTTAAACAATAAATTTTTATTTTTTTTAATCTATAAATTTTGATTTTTTTTTAAATCTATAAATTTTTTTTTTTAAATCTATGAATTTTGATTTTTTTTTTTTAATCTATAAATTTTGATTTTTTTTTAATCTATAAATTTTTTTTTTTCTAAATAAAATAAATAAGCTATATATTTCTCTGATTTCCTTGTTGATTTTTCTTTCAATCAGGTGTATTCATTTTTTTTTCATTCATTTTTTAGTTGAAAAGAAATTACTTTCATTTATATTTCCCGTCTCCAATAAAGACGGAGAGATGGTAGCAGAAAGAGGAGATATACAGACGGTTTGAAAGATAAAATTACTTCTTGGCCCTTGGCTAGGATCAACTACCTCTCCCGAATTGCATGTAAATCGGTTTCTCGCAAATTTCATTTATCTTGGAAGAACACCACCCATTCTCCAAACTCCATCCCCCGTTTTCTTGTTTCTCCCACTCCCATTTAGAGATTGACTTGCTTGTTTTTGGTTCTGAATAAACCGGAAATCAGTGAACTGTCTATTATTTAGAAAGGGTTGGGAGGGTCATACTAACCTTTTTTTTCTCCCACTCCCCATATTTATGAAAAATAAAAATTTCAAACCAATTTTGAGATATCTTAAATAGGACGGCCCTTAGAGTAAATGTGGTATTGTGGTGACTGAGATGATTCTAGTTAAGACTAGTATAGACATTTTTAATCATTTTTTGACCAAGGATGACCAACAACCCCCATTTTCCCCACGCTTTTGATAGCCTTGTACCTAATTTGTTCCAAATGTAAATGTTTATATTTTCTGCAAGTAAATATTACAAAGTGTAGTATCTGTTCTGTCCTCAGTCAGAGGAGGAGAAATCCTTCTTGACGGGGGAAATTTTTTAATTTTTTTGTCCCATCCAAGTATTCATATATATTCTGAAACCACATTCCCCTCGATACTTGGATAAGTAACATTTAATCGTGATCAAAGGAAATACAACATTATTGTGGGGTCTGCGTTCGTATCAGGCGTCCATAAAAATACAGTTTACATTACTTTATTTTATTTAATACTTGAAAATTATAAAAATTAAAAACTAATAGTAGAAGATTTAATAAGGAGTTCGGGGCTTAGAGCAGGAGTGCACAGGTATACTTATTGATACTTGCGAAACGCAGAGTGTGCCTGCCGGGGGCGAGGGAGGTAAAGACTATAAATTTACCGATTTTTTTTTTTCAATAAACATAACTTTATTTACACTCCTTCCAACTAAATAAATTTCGACTACATAACAATTCATTGGCCTTTTGGCCAGGAGCAAGGTGCCCCACCCCTCAATTTGTACTTATCTTGAAAGGACACAATCTAATCCTCAAAACTCCCTATTTCTTTGTTCTCCCACTTAGATCCCACTCCCATTCAGAGATTGACCTACTTGTTTCTGAACAAAACCGGAAAACAGTGGGCGGTCTATTGCTTGGAGGGTTTTACTAACCATTTCTTTTTTTGTTTTATTTTGTCCCACTCCCCAATGCCAATGAATATATATAAATATAAAAATAAAAAAGATTTAAATTTCAAATAAATTTGGGGATATTTTTTTTAAGTAGGATGGATCCCTAGAGTAAATGTGGTATTGTGGTGACTGCAATGATTCGAGCCAAGAGTAGGAAAGTCAATTTTGTTAAATTAGACCAAGGATGATCAACGACCCCACACTTTTGATGGCCTTGTGCCTATTATTCCATATTGTAATTCGTTTTTATTATATGGAGAATGACTAATGCAAAATGTAGTATCTGTTCTGATACCACACGTTTTCTGTCTTCGGTCAGTGAATGAGAAATCCTTCTAGACTGAGGCAATTTTAATTAATACAGAGTGCCCCTTTTGGAGGAGCTGAAGTTTGCCCACATTAAAACCCGACCTCGTGGATAGGCAAGTAAATATGGACTAGATATTGCGACCCCACATCAAAAATTGAATGTATAAAATAATTTTAAAAAGATAATATGGTATTATGGGTGGAAATAAAAGGACATAGGGCTCCTCGTTCAATCCCAGGCAACGCCGGGCTTTCCTTCCTGCTCGTATAATGATAGAATCTATCTCAACTGATGACACCAAATCGTCTGTATCTTCGATTTAACCTCCTACCCCCGCCTCCTACCCTGCCTTATCTGGTCTGCCTACCTCGACTCAATTCCTCATGCATTAGTATCCGTTCGATTTTTTCTTCAATTTCCTCCTTGCCTTATTAGATTTCTTTCTTTCTTTCTTTCTAAGATGGTTGACTCTGTCTTCTTCTTCTTCTTGGTCGGAAAACCTATGCTTCTTGTGCGGAGTCAGACAATCAAATTGCGGGGGAATGGTTTGAGTAAATTGATTTGTGACGCCTTTCCCTCTCTTCTTTCTTTATTGCTATCTATCTGCTCTTCAACCATTTTCAAGACCCTCCTCCGTTCCCCTCTCTCTCTTTCTCTATCACACACACACACACACACACACACACACACACACACACACACACACACACACACACACACTTTATTCACGGCCAAACAAATACAGAGTCAGACGAGCAAGTTACGGGGGAATGGTGTGAGTAAATTGGTCTATGACGCCTCCCCCCTCTCTCTCTCTCTCTTTCTCGCTCCCTTTCTTGTACTTGTCACTACTCCCACAAACCCACCTACCTACCCCCCTCTCTCTCTCTCTCTCTCTCTCTCTCTCTCTCTCTCTCTCTCTCTCTCAGACTAATTCCATCTCCTCTGTCTATCTCGGACTAATTAATCCTATCCCCCTCCTCTCTCTCTCTCTCGCCCTCTATTGCACTCTTCTCCTATCTTTCTTTCTCACTCTCCCTCTCTCATATATATATATATATATATATATATATATATATATATATATATATATATATATGTGTGTGTTTGTGTGTGTGTGTGTGTGTGTGTGTGTGGTAACTCCATTCCCTTACCTTTAATCATCCTTTTACACTCCTATACATGCACTCTTTCTGTCACTCTCTCTCCCTTACTCCCTCTCTCCTCCCTCAAGTGTTATCCCTTTCTCTCTCTCTCCGCCTCCTCGTAACAATCATTATCCACTCCTCACTCTCTCCTCCTCCTCTCTCTCTCTTTTCTCTCGCGGCAATTCACCCCACCATTCCTCTAAAAAAAACCAACAGATACCATTCCTTTCTCCCTTTCATCTCCTTTTCCCTCTTTCTCAATCTTTCACATACTCTCTATCCTCATCTATGGGCAAGATCTAAGGATCATTACCCACCTCTTTAAGCAATTGACGGCGGGAGGGGGACACCACCCCAAAAATCAAACGCAGGTCTTGATTCGTACATAATCCCGACATTCTCCCCCTCCCTGTTTGGTTGCATTTTTTCTTCTGTTCTTTACTCGTTTTTCTTCTGAAATTCTTGGGTCGCAAAGACGACAGACACTACAGCAAACCATCGCGGCCTTCATAATTTCTTCATTAGTTGCGGGTAGAAGGGAACGAGATAAACCCGCCATCAAATGATGAACGCAGAACAATGCATGACGGATGAACGTAAGTACAATCGATTACTATTTGATTAAATAAATAAATAATAATAATAATAATAATAATAACATTAATTATAATTATAATAATCATAATAATAATAATAGAGGGATGGGGCATAAAAAATATTAATTAAAAGTGTAAATATTTTAATTAATTGTTTAATTATATTTTATTGGCTCCAGAAATTTTATTATTTCCTTTGAATTCATAAATGAAATAATAGATAAGAAATTATATGTAAATTTTCAGTAATGCATATATATATATATATATATATATATATATATATATATATATATATATATATATATATATATATGCAGATATAATATTACAAGGTGATATAATATATTGTGTATAGATTTCCAGTATTTATTGAAACAGTGCTCAATAGTAAGAGAGCTTAACAGTAAGAGTATGAAAATATATTTAGAGCAATAAGCGACATGGAAGGTCCATGTTTCAATAGGCGAAGTGGGTGTACATACATACACACACACACACACACACACACACACACACACATATATATATATATATATATATATATATATATATATATATATTACACTGAGGAAGGCCGAAGGATCGTGGGCGAATTTTTTTCTCCATTTACAAAAAAACTTTTTTACAAGGGTCATTTTGTATTCCTACATCAACAAATAAAAGATAAATGAAAGATATATCAAAATATCTATTTTTCACATTAATTTTTTATACATACACACATACACATACACATATATATATACATATATATATACATATACATATATTAATGTATATTTGTGTATGTGCGTGTAAAAATGAATATTCAAAGAACATATTTTTTCTTAGAATATTTATTTTCATATATATTTACATATACATATACATATATTTCTTCTCCTTTCTCTCTCTCCCCCTCTCTCTCTCTCTCTCTCTATATATATATATATATATATATATATATATATATATATATATATATATATATATATATATATATATATTCTGTCTTGTGAACGAATGAACCGAAATGCATTATGATAAAATCTAATTTCGTAATGAAACTATTGTTGTGGAGGGAGAGATACTACCTGACTTGTTTGCTTAGCCGCTGTGTAGGTGTGTGTGTGTGTTGGGGGGGGGGGGCTTTGTTTTTAATGTACAATGTAGAACCGGATTGCAACCCTCAAAAGCAAATTGACCTGAAAAATACTGGAAAGACACGTTTCAAATAAAATGCTTATTTTCTATGAACGATATATTAAAAAAGCATACGTTATTAGAACTATTTGTAAATAATAAGAACGCCTAGTGAATTAATGAGATGTCTTTTTGCAAAGAAATATGCAAATTAGTTAACCTTAGTACGTAGATAACATGCACGTTGTCAGTATATAAGAAATCTATTCTAATCGTATTTTTAACATGAATTTAGCGTTTTAATATGTTCGTATGTTTCTCGGCTAAATTTTAAAAAATGAGTTATCCTTATGAGAAATATAAAGGCAGGTAAATATGAATTATAGTGTGTGCGTTTACATCTGTAGGAACTCATATTTACACCCCCTATATATATACAGGGTGGGCAAAAATAAGGGTCCTATTTTTAAAAATTCATAACTTTTTTATTTATTGATTTTTTTTTTTTTTTTTAGAATAAGTAAAGGACCCCTTCCGAAGCAAGCATGAGCCGTATTAGCCCTAAGGAACGTACCCTCATTTAGAAAACATTATTTTTGCTTAAAAAACTCAAAACAGTGTAAAAAACAATACTTTAGTTTTTGTAAGTTTTAAGAAGTGTTTTTCGGCTAAAATTTGTTTTGTTTATTTCAAAAAATCTCGGAAGGGTCAGTCTACACACACATAAAGTTTGGTGAGTTTAACTTTTATTTTGTGAAAGTTATTCAAATTCAAGTTATTCAAATTTAAAGATAGGACGCTTATTTTGGCCCACCCTGTATATATATATATATATATATATATATATATATATATATATATATATATATATATATATATATATATATATATATATATATATATAATAGGAGAGTTAGTTTGCTTGAAGCATTGTGTGTAATACGTATATAGAGGAATATTAGAAGGCTATCACAATGCAAGAAATGGAAATATGTCGGCGTTGAGAAGTAAGACAAAAACAAGTGATTTTAATTATACTTTTTTTCAAAAACTTTTTTAATATTTTTTTTTCCTATATAGCAAATCTTATTTATAGGAAAAAAAAATTATTAAAAAAGTTTTTGAAAAAGTATATAATTAAAATCACTTGTTTTTGTCTTACTTCTCAACGCCGACATATTTCCATTTCTTGCATTGTGATAGCCTTCTAACACACAGTCGACACCACACTTGCTGTTATGTAAGATTTTGAAGAAAATTAAATAGTAAGCCCCCCTCTTTAATTCATTATTTTTGTTATTTCCAACTTCTCATCAAGCCGGCACTCTGCATTGCCTCCAGCCTTCTTAACATATTTACTACAATTCCCAGCAATGCTTTAAGCAAACTACCATTCTCTATTATATATATATATATATATATATATATATATATATATATATATATATATATATATATATATATATATATATATATATATATATATGGGGGTGTTACATATATATACATGCATATATATATATATATATATATATATATATATATATATATATATGGGGGTGTTACATATATATATATATATATATATATATATATATATATATATATATATATATATATATATATATATATATATATATATATATGTATGCATATCTATATATATGGGGGTGTTACACGCTGCTTGACACAGCCTTCTAGATATGACCGCTTGTAAAAAAATAAATAAACCTGAATTCTATCTCTTTCATCGTGGTTGTTAGGTTGGCCGAAGGGTGTCAGACAGAAGTTAAAAGATGATTTGGGTCTGAGGTTCGCATCGTGTGACCGTCAGAACAATCATCCTCCACACTAATGATTCCCGGAAAAGGATGAAACACATGTATATGTGAATAAGAATTTAAAAAAATATTTATCATGAGTTTATATATCTATAAAGAAAATGAGTGATGAGAAAAATTTGAAAAAGTACAAAAACATATATTTTCTTCTCATTTATATAACTATATATATTAGTTTCATTGAGATATCACTTACATTCAGTCAGTGTCGCATGATGGCGTAGGGGTTAGCATCGCCGACTGTCAGCTCGACGGTTGCGTTTCGATCCCGGCTTGAGACACTGACTGGTCTAGCCACACTGATGAGCTGTGAAACAGCGAAACAGGCTGTATGTGGATGACTATATATATATAAATAAGAGGAAATATATGTTTTATATAGCTCGATTTACCAACATCTACGAAACATAACTGCCGTCCATCTGATTTAATACAGATTCTAGTTAATAACACTACAATTATACATTCCGAAACACATTTAAAAAAAATAAAAATACTGGAAGCTATCTACATAAAAACACAACAACCTAAAATTAACAACATCACATATGAAACCAGTGTTAACAGTTTTAAATGCTTAACGTCATGCGATTTTGTTTTGTGATCCCATCCAGCGTTGCTGAATTTAAGTCGTCAACGACTTCCTGGAACAATGCGGAAAACGTTCTCTGCGCGTTTCTCCACCGTCTTTTTAAAATTCTCTTCTTTCTCCAGCTTTTTTATTCATTTGCGTTTGACACCTGAGGATGATTTGACGAAGAATTAAAAATGTTTGTGAAACCTATGGAACATTT
>OY744538.1:35529417-35534417 GCA_963556195.1 Sepiola atlantica | reverse complement strand
ATCGTCTATTCCTGTATTTTTTACTAATATTAAATTCAGCAAAATAAAATACAAAGTTTTCTTTTAACAACGAATCGATATTAAATTAAACGAATAGGCTATTTTGCTGGGACCGGCAAAATAACGACCCCCCCTCGTTATTTTGCCGGTCCCGGCAGAATAACGATGGGGTTGTTATTTTGCTGGTTCATGTTTACTTAACCTAACTGTTACAGTTACAGTGAAGATTTCACGAATAAACTTAATAGCCGGTTTATTTTTATTTCAACAATTTTTCAATAATTAAAACTTCTGACTACTTTTTAAAATTAAATAAATAATTCATACGGCGATTTTCGCCACGACTTACGAAAAAGATAAGTTTTATTTCACCATAGACTAAGTAACTACGATAAATTTCTATGTCCATTTAAATGCATTTACGTATTGTTTTTATTGTAAAAAAAAAATACAAATTATGTTTTTAAGTACAAATAATTCGCTTTGAAACCCGTTTTTGTCTACTTTTTTAATATAACTCTCCACCGAATTACCTCACAATGTTTGTAAAAACAATTCAACTTTGCATTAAAATTCGTCGTTGCATGTAGCAGTTGAAATTATTGACAATTGCTACTGTTGTTATTTTATCGCAAGAAAAACATTCAATTTAATGGTTAATTCAGTGAAATGATGAGAATAGTCCTAACATTTATCTTAAAAGATAGTGAAAAATCAGTTTTAAAATTGCTGTTTAGACTGTTTATAAAACTGAAATTATATAAACGTACACATACTGTTGAAAAAAAAGTATATCTGATTTAATTTATTTAGGGACTTATCTTTAATTATTTTAATAATCAGATTTCTTAACATGAGTTATTTATTTTTTATATCAATGAATGAAAACTATTTTTTTCTTAAATAACTAAAACATTTTTTATCCGTTTCAAATTACTTCTAAATCCAACTAAAGAATCTAATTGTCTGTAATATTTTCGTTCATTTAATTAATTTTTACTTTTAATGTGTTTTGTATTAAAAGCAGATATTTCTTTTATATTCAAAAGATTAAAATAACCGACAGAATAACAACTGATGATGACGATGAAAATAAATTGTTATTAAATATTTGCTCTTATTTATTTCATTACCCTTTCTTTCACAAGGTCATCACAGTTAGGTTAAAAAAAACATAAGCCGGCAAAATAACGAGGGGGTCGTTATTTTGCCGGTCCCGGCAAAATAGCCTCTTCCTAAATTAAATCTTTATGGATATATTTTAGTTTGTTACTGCATCTTTAATTGAAATGTGATTTGAAACTGCAACTATAACAATCGTATCGAATGACCGTCTTTTGAAAATAGAATTTAGGTTGCTGAAAACGTAAAAAAACATTACTTGTTGACGCTGCGTTTATGTAAAACATTAAATGGTTTTAGCAAATTGAAACGAATTTAATTATTTTCAATGAAAATATTTTTAAAATTTTTAAACCTTTTTTAGTACATCATTCACTGGTATATTCTTTGTTTGATTTTAGTTTTGTTTTATGAAACGAAGAAAATCTCTATAAAAAAAATAATTTTGTTTCTTTACATTCTAATTTATTTCAGTTATTTTATGGACCTAACCGATTATTGCCCGAATGACCCCAGATAGAATTGAAGGGCATTTTTTATTTAAATCTATCGTTCTTTCTTGTAGATTTTTTTTTCTGATACTAAATCAGCAAAAGAAAATACAAAGTTCTATTAAATAAGAATCGATATTAAATTAAATCTTTACGAATATTTTTTACTTTGTTACTACGTTTTAAATTGCAATGTGATTTTAAAACTACAATAATAAGCGTATAAAATGACCGTCTTTTGAAAATAGAATTTGGGACGCTGAAAACGTTTAAAATCTAATTGTTGACGTTGCGTTTATGTAAAACGGTAAATGGTTCAAGGAATCGAAACGAATTTAATTATTTAAAATTGTTTACTAATCTGTAAAAATCTCTGTGTGTGCGTGTTTTTCTCGCCTAACTTTGATGAATAAAGATTGAATTATTTTTATTTAAAAATTTACTAGATCTATTGAAATCAAGAAAATAATAAGGGAAAACTGAAATGCCTTTTTAAAAGTTCTATTTAAATAATAGAACAGGAGTAACATTAATTCCCCAAACAGAAGAGTTTTGCACCACTTTTATGTCCCCCTTACGAAGAGTAAGATCAACAGATGATGATACTAAAGATTATGCCTAAAATCTTTATACCCATTTTGATCGAAATCCATTACATTATTTTGATTCTCGAAAATGCCGAAAATTTAAGCTAAAGGGGTTCAAAGAAGAAATTGAAATTCAGGGAATCTCACTTAATTGATATTTTATGTCAATAGGTCAAATTTAATACAAATTAAATATTTGAATTTTCAAATAGGAGCTTTCGGCCATATTATACCGTCTAAGACTCTTTAAAATACACCAAAGAAACTGACATTTGAGGAATATTGATTAATTGATATCTAAACCTATTGTTAAAATTTTACAAAAATCGAAGGTATTTGAATTTTCACGAAAGGCTTTCATTCAATTTTTACCTACTTATAGCCCGCATTACGACCCCTTACACCTAACAAAATTCATGTGTTCCAAAATTCATAATGATCGGTTAATTATTTTAGGAATTAATCTTGTACATAGAAATATAGAAATATACACATACCCAACTTTATTGAAATAGGAATAAATATTAAAAGAAAAATGAAAAATTTAAAAGTAGTACTACATTATCTAAACTTATGGGATCAAAAAAATAAATATATGGGGTCAAAAATGAAAAATATAAAAGTAGTACTACATTATCTAAATATATGGGATCAAAAAATAAATATATGGGATCAAACAATATAAAAGTAGTTCTACATTATCTAAATATATAGGATCAAAAAATAAATATATTGGATCAAAAATGAAAAATATAAAAGTAGTATTACATTATCTAAATATATGGGATCAAAAAATAAATATATGGGATAAAACAATATAAAAGTAGTTCTACATTATCTAAATATATAGGATCAAAAAATAAATATATTGGATCAAAAATGAAAAATATAAAAGTAGTACTATATTGTCCAAATATATGAGATCAAAAAATAAATACATGGGATCAAAAATGAAACATATTAAATTAGTACTACATTATCTAAATATATGGGATCAAAAAATAAATATATGGGATAAAACAATATAAAAGTAGTTCTACATTATCTAAATATATAGGATCAAAAAATAAATATATTGGATCAAAAATGAAAAATATAAAAGCAGTACTACATTATCTAAATATATGGGATAAAAAAATATATGGGAACAAAAAATGAAAAATATAAAATTAGTACTACATTGTATAGATATATGGGATAGTATTTATTTATACATTGGAACAAAAAATGAAAAATATAAAATTTGTATTACATTGTCTAAATATATAGGATCAAAAACTAAAATCATAAATAGAAATATTAATTGGGATGTTTTAAAAATTAGCACATTCTTATAATATAAATAGTAACGAATGTCAAATTATGAAGCTTAAAAAACAAATTAACTTAATAACTTAATTTGTTTTTTAAGCTTCATAATTTGACAACAAGATTTTGTAGCCAAATGTAGTCATAAATAGACATTTTCTTTTTTTATCTAATTCTTGTTTGTTTTTGTTTTGTTTTGTTTTTTTACTAATGAGTCCCCACTTATTAAAGTTCAAAGGCCACTCGAGGATAAAGGTTACTGATTTTGTCAGATGGACGGTGAAACATCGAGAGGATTTGTAACTGGTCAGAAATTGATTATTTAAGAGGACGACCCAACAAGAATTTGTTTACATTGGACTTGATAACGGCAATATTTTAGTCAGCCGGGAAGCAGACCCATGACATTGTGTTCCACAGACGAGCAGGTCTATGAAATGTAAATTTGTCATATATTTAAATTTAGTTTTCAAAAATGTCCATTTTATCATTTGTTCATAATTGTTTCTTACTTTCGTTTGGCTACGAGCAAAGTGTAGAATGTGTTCTGATACTACACATCATCTTTTCTGTCCTCGGTCAGTGAAAGAGAAATCCTTCAAGGCTGAGGCAATTTGTTTTTACTCAAATCTAAGGTGCCCTTTTGGGGGAGCTTGATATTCTCCACATTAAAAACAGACGTAATGTTTAAGTCTCCCCTCGCGGGGAGACAAGTCAATAGGAATTATTTGTTAATGAATAATAAATAAAAAAAATTATTTTAAATTGCAATTATAAAAAACAGTTTAATTTTATTCTTTTTTTTAAACGGCCACAAAAAATATAATTCATTTTTTTTTTTTTGCCCGCGCCAACTCCGGTCAAAGTATCCGCCTTCATATTTAACCAACATAGCACAGTAGGTTTCTTCAATTTGAGCATATATATATATATATATATATATATATATATATATATATATATATATATATATATATATATATATATATATATATATATAACCTGATAAATTAATCTATCGATGTAAAAAACACTCTGTATTCACGTTAGAAAGCAGATATTTTACATAATAAAATAAATAATAATAATATGAAAATATTACTAATATATATATATATATATATATACATATATATATATATATATATATATATATATATATATATATATATATATTATAGTATAATTACATTTTTTACTACCTATTTGCATACATGTTAAAGTTACAACCTAATTCAAAGTCTAACTTCTTCATGCGACTGATAGAAAATTGAATCTTCTTTTTCAGTGACTTGAAGAACCAGACTTTGAATCAGGTCTTAGCTGAAATATGTATGCACAAATGTAGCCAAAAATCTTTGCATAAATATAAATTTATACAAAAATGCAGCTCCATCTGTTATTGAGCGCTATATATACATATATATATATACTTTGAAAAGTCACACAATTTGAAGCGCTGGGTGGGTGGCAATAATAACGAATATATTTT
>OY744538.1:35509417-35526917 GCA_963556195.1 Sepiola atlantica | reverse complement strand
TAAATACATATATGTATGTATAAATAAACTTTCGGAAAAATGTTACTTTAATATTTATTTCCGAAACTCGATGCGAATATTTAAAACTCTAATCGATACGTTTTTAATATATCGAATGGTACCATATATATACTATACTATATATATATATATATATATATATATATATATGTGTGTGTGTGTGTGTGTGTGTGTGTGTGGGTGGGGGGTGAAAATGCCCAGTTTTTCATAACGGTTTCATATTCTTCAAATTTTATTAAATAATACATGTTATATAAAGCGCGGAGGGCTGCTCGAAATATTGAATTATAATCACACCTATAATTTTATATACTTTCATGTTTTCCATAAGACTATTTTTTTTATTTGTCTATTGTAAAGAAATTCGTCATTTATAGTCGGGAAATACGCACTTACATTAACATCCACACGTTGAGAATCCTTATCGTGTTTCAATACGAGTGCTCAATAGTAAATAGAGAACTGTTTTATAGGTATATTTTTTTTATTTATACAAACATTATTTGGCTACATATTTACGAAACGAAACGAAATCCGGTTGCCCTATAATTGTGACCGAAACATGTTTTGCAAATGTGTAGCCAAATAATGTTTATATGAATAAAAAAAAATCTTCATATCTATTATATATAATGTTATCTTGTCACATTTTTCAACTTAGACCCATGTAGCAATGCATCTGACAAATTCATCGGGATGCATTTCTGTTTCTTTGTAACCATTTTACTATTTTATTAATACCTGAATGAACTATTTCGTCACCCTTTCGAAATTTGAAAGTAATTTGGAAGCATTTAAACTGTCGAATAGAAAGTGTGTTCTTGCTTTAAAATTATTTAGCACGTCCTCATATGTTAAAAGATTGAATTTTTGGAAGTTATTTACATCCGATAATTTTATCGATGAAGAAAACATAAATTTTATAATTTTTTAACAATTTGATTAAATTAATAATTTTATGCCTAAACGATACTGCACTAATTAAATTTACGTTTCAAAAATCCTATTTTATTAAAAATAATATTTTAAATAAAGAAAACGGCATAGTTTAAAAAACAAACAAGCGAAACAAAAACGAAATTATAAAGACTCCCGGGCAACACCTGGTAGATACAGATAGTTAAGTATGAAGAGTCCAATACAAAGCTAACAATAATCTATATAAGAGTGGGCGTACGTGTGTCCGGCTCGCTTAAATAATCACGTATGCAAATTTAATTTCATGAGCAAAACAGCGGAGGCTTAATCTTAATAATCACTGATAATAATGAAAAAGAAAGTACAGAATAATCACGTCTGCAAATTTAAAAAAATTAGCAATGAAGGCGGGGAATTATATGAATGCTTCTTTTCGAAATTCCGTAAAGATTCCCGAGTTTGACATAAAGATTCCCGAGTTCGACAAGTTGCACTTGAAGAAATCGGCTGAAACCTTGTGAGAATAACATCGAACATGAGAACAGTATCATATAGATATATACTCTATTGGCTATCCGTAAATGGGATAAATACATTCCATTTGAGAATGTAATAGCGTCATTTTGGAAATGTTATTTTTGTTGTAATTGTAGTAAATTCAATGCAGAGAAAATACATTTGTACAACCACATATTTACGACTATTTACCATAGGACAAATATCGTCTTTTTTTATTTGAATGTAAATATGATGTATGCATGCGAAATAAATAGCGAAATAAATAAAAAATAGTAATAAGTAGTTGTAGTTTGCTTGAAGCATTGCGTGTAATGTGTATATAGAGGAGTATTAGAAAGCTATCACAATGCAAGAAATGGAAATATGTCGGCGTTGAGAAGTAAGATAAAAACAAGTAATTTTAATTTATATATTTTTTCAAAAGATTTTAATTTTTTTTTTCGCTATATAGCGAATCTTATTTTATTAGGCAAGACATAAACACTGATGTAATCTGTGTGACCGTGTTCCATAATATATTTCGAGGAAGACCTCTTTGTCAAATGGTAGGTGTTTCAAATCGTGTTGATGTCTTGCCTAATCAAGTAAGATTTGCTATATAGGAAAAAAAAAAACTTTTTAAAAAAAGTTTTTAAACAAATATATAAATTAAAATCACTTGTTTTTGTCTTACTTCTCAACGCCGACATATTTCAATTTCTTGCATTGTGATAGCCTTCTAATACTCTTATATATATATATATATATATATATATATATATATATATATATATATATATATATATATACTCATATATATATATATATATATACTCATATATATACTCATATATATATATATATATATATATATATATATATATATTCATATGTATATAAATCAAAAGATATATGAGAAGTAATATAAATATATATATATATATATATAGAGAGAGAGAGAGAGAGAGAGAGAGAGAGGGGGGAATAGGAGAATAAATATGTATATATGTATATGCATATGTATATGAAAATAAATATTTTAGGAAAAAATATGTAATATATAATAAGTAGACGTAGTTTGCTTGAAGCGTTGCGTGTAATATGTATATAGAAAAGTATTAGAAAGCTATCAGAATGCAAGAAATGGAAATATGTCGGCGTTGAGAAGTAAGACAAAAACAAGTGTTTTTTCTATAGTAAAACTTACTTAATTAGTCAAAACTTCTACACAGGGATCTAATGTGTGTGATCGTGTTCCATAATATATTAATTTAATAAGGAGGGGTAGTTTGCTTGAAGCATTGCATGTATTATGTATATATAGAAAAGTATTAAAAGGCTATCACAATGCAGGAGATATCACCGGCAGTAAATTATACAGAATTATCTCCGACAGTATCAAATAATTAATGGTTCATTCATTCATATCGTATGTATCAGATGATTCTATTGTTGGCATTGGTTTCCCCGATATCTTTCTAAAAAGATATCGGGTACTTACGGAAGGAACCACGTAAAAGTTGCACACATCCTAAGTGAAAGTGTTTTAGTGGAACGAACTGGATTCGAACTTGGCACACCCAGGTCGTCAGCCACTTGGCCACCTTCACCTTCCGGTGACGTAAAATAAGCTTTATTCCAAGTATATGAAGTTTCGGTACAAGTTATGAACTTCTTCAGTGCGTGTGTGCGTACACGCGTATATCAGTTTTAAATATCCTCATTAGTTGTCGCCACTTGCCTGACACGTGTAACAGCGACCACTCACTGTCTATAAGTAGGGAGTGGGTACTTCCGTGGCCACCGAGAGTTACTAAATGACGTCACTGCATTACGTGTCAAAACAATGGCCGTCGTAATAACAATAAGAAGGCATTTCGACTTCTCCATTCACTAAATAATCCATCAAAATTCAGGAAATCAATGGATTTTTTTTATATATATAAAAATATACATTTAGTAAAGGTGTATTTTGTTTTTTAAAAAAATAATACATTTTCACTAAGATTTAAAAAAATGTTTCACTATATCTTCTGTGCTTGTTTATTAATAAATATTGAAAATTTCATTAAAATCGGTTGATTTCCTGAATTTTGGTGAATTTTTAAGTGAAGGGAGGGTCAAAATGTTTTTACATTTTGGGGATCGGCCTTTGATTTTGCACGTACCTATCTCTTAATAGCAAGATAGGAGTTGGTGATTCCATTATTAAACAAACAGTTAACATTGAACTTTTTTTTGTATAATTTTTAAACAAATTTCAAAGTCTGAATTACTTTCGGTTGATTGGGTTAGAAGTTTAAATAATGGTAATTCATAATTCAGTTTTTTGCAGTATTTGATCGTGAATTAGTATTTTCTTTAAATTTATATTGAATAAAGATCCGTTTCAGGATAAATCGAATCGTGTTCCTTTCTTTTCTTTTTTTACATGCAATTTTTAAAGTTTTCTAATCCTTTGTTTTAAATATTTACAATATCGTATGGTCAACATGTTTTGATATTTTGGATAACTTTAGTAAAGGTGTTTTTTGTTTACAAAAAATAATACATTTGCACCAATCTTTATAATAAAGTAATGGATTTATTATATTCCGTGATAATTAATTAATAAATACTGAAAATTTCATTAAAATTGGTTGATTTCCTGAATTTTGATGGATTATTTAGTGAATGGAGAAGTCGAAATGCCTTCTTATTGTTATTACGACGGCCATTGTTTTGACACGCAATGCAGTGACGTCAGAGTGGGGCAAGAAGTTAGTTGCTTGGCCTTGTCAACTCTCGGTGGCCATGGTACTTCACACCAAATTAGCCCCCACCATCCCACCCTCGTACGAAAATATGATGTGACACAAAATTGCCCCTCTTACAACCCTGTCTCCACGAATAGACGCACCACGGGATATGAGCGTCTGACATTAAGCGCAAGATACCCGACTGAGATTGCCACCAGTAAATATGACGGAGAATTCATGTTGGGAACATCCGCTTATATACAACAATACCTGGATAAGATTTGAGTAACTGTTATGTAAGTAACATGAACATTTAATTCGGTTGTATATCGATTTCCGAGTTTGTTTATTCCATGGGTTTTTTTTTTTTTGTGTGTGTGAATTTTTAAAAGGGTAATTTCAAGTTTTGTCCAACGAAGTTTTGTCTAACGAAGATATGGTTTGTACAGGATAATCTCCTAAACTAATGAACGGATCATTATGAATTTTGGAATATATATTCTAGGCAACACGGTGAGTAACATGGGAACATATTTTCTTTTAAACTGTAACATTTAGGGGGTGCATATATAAAAAGTTAAGTATATATATATATATATATATATATATATATATATATATAACTTCTTTGTAATATAGCAGGAACAATCCCAGCAGAGTGCTCGATTAATTAAGAATTGAAGTTAAAAATTAAGAGCGTAATATTTATTTATTTTGATACAGAAAAATTAGTACAACATTCGTACCGTCGGTTTCAAGCACGGAAGGACTTGGCCATCTGGCTCTCTTCAGCTTCTGTTGACAACAGAAGCTGAAGAGAACCGGATGGCTAAGTCCTTCCGTGCTTGAAACCGACGGTACGAATGGTGTACTAATTTTTCTGTACCAATATATATATATATATATATATATATATATATATATATATATATATATATATATATATATATATGGGCAGCATTTTTTTTAAAGACATATTTCATTAAATATTACAGATAACTTGTGTCTGAAAGGATCGTTGAAAAGATATGCCGACACAAGTTATATGTAATATTTAATAAAATATGTTTGTATATGGGTAATAAAATGAAAGTTCTTGAAGCATCTTTAGAAAGTTAAATGCCTTTCGAGACGACGATTTGGTTGTACACAAAAAACTTCTAAACTAATGAACCGATTATTATGAATTTTGGCACATAGTTGCCAGGAGTAAAGGTGGGTAAGATGTGTCATATTTAGTTTAATTTCGTTTCATAGGGGATAGAAGCTCTTCGTAAAAATTCAGATACCTTGGATTTGTATTAGACATCAATTAATATATAATTTCCAAATTTTAGTTTATTTGGAGTGTTTTTAAAGGGGTTTTTTTTTGGGGGGGGGGGTATAATATGGACGTAACCTCCCATTTGAAAATTCATTTTTTTTTGCATTTGCATTTTGATCCATATTAAGACCCCAATTAAGCGATCTTCCCTCAATTTCAATTTCTTCTTAAGACCCATTAAGCTTAAGGATTCTAGACAGGAGGCTTAGTATCATTATATCTTGATTTAAATCTTCGTGAGTTCACATAAAAGTGGTTAAAAACTGCTCGGTTCGGGGAATTAATCCCCGACTCAGAATGAATAAAATTAATTATTATATATAATTTTAAATTATTTTTATATACATACGCTAGCGTTTCGAGGATTCGCTCTCATCAGTGTAGGGATGATAATCTCGGGCGGTCGCACGGTTCGAACCTAGACTCCGTAAGCAAGCGCTGTAACCATTAGGCCACGGGACATTACCACATTCAAGAAGGGTATTTAAGTTCTATTTATGCGAAGGACGGCATATCAAGAAAGACTGACTAGAGATTCTACGAACGTTGTCGGAATATTTTTAACTTCCCCGAACAGGGCTCAACTTTAATCTTATTAAAGGGGATTATAATATTAATTTTAAATAGATAATATTAAATTATTTTAACCTACATACGCTAGCGTTTCGAGCTTTCGCTCTCATCAGTGCAGGAATGATAATCTCGGACGGTCGCAAGTTTTTTACTTTTTTATGATATATGCTATTTTTTTAAAAATCTTTTTGTTTTTGCTGGGGATGGGGCATCCTACCAGATGCCAGACATTCACCCGCTTTTCCAAACTCTAACCGAGAGATCTTTTTAATATTCTGACCGTTCTTTTAAGCGCAATTGTTTGTATATCTCTTGCACTTGGTTCACCAGGTAGTTTTATAAATTATTTTTCATATGCCCGGTTGCCCATATAATTATTTTTATGTCGTACATGTGTGTGTGTGTGTATGTGTGTGTGTGTGTGTGTGTGTGTGTGTGTGTGTGTGTGTGTGTGTGTGTGTGTGTGTGTGTGTAGTAAGATGAAAATATATCTATGCCAACCAAGCTACACAGTGTCCATATTTTATCCTCGCAGGTAATCATAAATACTAAAATTTATACACAATATATTATATCACTTTATGATATTATATGTGTATATACATGAAATAATATATATATATATATATATATATATATATATATATATATATATATATATATATATATATATATATATGAAAATGTTCTGACGTAATAGAAATTGAAAAAGGAAAACCAAAGAATATTATTTATATATTCATCAACGTTTCGTCTTTATTGTAAAACTTCCTCAGGATGATTATTTTGAAGAAAACATCATAACATTTACAGAATGTTTTGCCCGCTGGTTCAAAACTACGGACGTTCTGGGGCAGCGAAACGTTGATGAATACATACATAATATTCTTTGTTTTTCATTTTGCAATATATATATATATATATATATATATATTAGCCTGAAGACCCCCCCCCCCGGGGATGAAACGCGGGAGCCCCTGTGTAGCTTAATTGCCATAAATATATTTTCATAAGCTTACTACCTAGCTCTACTTACGTATCGAGTACTTTTGAAGTAAATACTGAAAATTGATACATAAAAAATTATATCTCCTTATAAAATTTTATGTGGATACATGAAATACTATATATATATATATATATATATATATATATATATGATTTACTTAATAATCTTTTTATGTCAAAAAAATTATTTGATGTTCCATAAGTATCACGAGCACTTTCGATTCTTCATCGAGAGAAAAGAAATTTTTTTTTTTTTTAAACAGCCGAGAACGCTGTATGTGAAGTCGTTACGCGTCAAAACAGCATTCTGGCTAATTCTGGCGTCCCAGGATTTAAATTGTAAATGATCTTCTGGAAATACACCGGTTTGTTGTTTTGACGTTTATCGACTTCACAAGCGGCGTTTTCGACTGTTTATTTTTTAATTCTTTTCTTTTCTCCAACTTTTTTGTTTATTTGTTTTTTGTTACATGAAGATGATTCGACGAAGAATCGAAAGTGTTTATGGAACATTTATTGATCTTTTGGAGTTTGACACAAAAATAATTATTAGGAAAATCGGAAAAAACAGAAAGTATAATCAAGCACAGGAATTCTGTTATGTTTAACAATATTTGCTTAAATGAAAGAATGCTGCTTAAATACAAACACACATATATATATATATATATATATATATATATATATATATATATATATATATATATATATATATATATATATGTGTGTGTGTGGGGGGGGGGGTGAAGCTAGAATCCCTAAATATCAATTTCTTCTGTAAACTGTAGTGGAATAGGGTCATAAATGGATGGTAACATTTAATGCTGCTAAGACAAAGCTCCTTTCCTTCAAAAACTACAAAACCCCTCTTCAACAACCGATTGCCAACGTTTAAACTCCTCGGCCTAACATTCACAGGTAATCTGATTTGGAACAAAAATACAGAGAAGACATTGCCAAGGCTGTTGCAAAGAAAGTAGGCTCTCTCTACCGAGCTAGAAAACTCCTCACACCAGACAGTATCCTATACCTCTACAAAGCCACCGTGAGCAGGGAGGGAGTTTCAAAGGCCGGCAGCCTGAGAAAAGAAGCTATTGGAGTAGAAAGCTCTCCGGGATCTGGAGACCTCCACAGTGAATGGATGGGATTTGGCTGATTGTCGGGTTGGTCGAGTGTATTTACGTCGAGGGAGCAACATAGCAGCAAGTTCATCGGCGCACATTCCATTGAAGTACTTGTAAAAGGATGCAACATTACGACGATGGAACAAGGGATGGAACTTAGTCGATAGTGAGGGACCTATTAGATTAGCGACTTTTTTTGGGGACCTTGTCTAAGAGGGAGAGACTAGTGGATGGTGCACCAGCCCAAATGTGACAACAATACTTCATGCATAAGCGGATGGTGGCTTTGTAGAGATATAGGATACTGTCAGCTGTGAGAAGTTGTCTAGCTCGGTAGAGGGACCCATGTAAAATTATTAATATATATATATATATATATATATATATATATATATATATATATATATAGTCTAAAGAAGCTTTGAGTCATTAAAAAAAAAATAAATAAATAAATTTAAAAAAAATTTTTTAAATATAAAAATAAAAAATGTAAAATGCAGTTTAAATTC
Organism: Sepiola atlantica; assembly: GCA_963556195.1. NCBI lineage: Eukaryota > Metazoa > Mollusca > Cephalopoda > Sepiida > Sepiolidae > Sepiola > Sepiola atlantica. Next base: position 35,518,204 of record OY744538.1, on the reverse strand, counting down.
CCAGAGAAACTAACTAAATCCAAGATATTGCAGACGTAACATTCGTTGGAAAATTAATAAATGAAAAAATATAAGTAAAATAAAAATAAAAAATAAATAAAAAAATAAAAAAGGGGGGGGGGTTAATTATTTAAGAGTGAAACAAAAACAGGATACCTTAAGCGTCTAATATTAACACGGGGGTCATCAGCTGTTTACCATGTAACTGTTTCGGAGATTTAAAAACAGGACAGTTATAATATTCATGGTACTGATTATACGACCATTTCCCCAATAATCAAGTGTCGAAATAATTCAGCTTAAAATATCACTAATATATACATAAAAAAAAAAAATGATAAAATAATAATAATAATAATAATAATAATAATAATATATTAACCTTAAGACTACCGTATGATATAGTAATTTGCATATCAAATAACATTAATTATAACAATAATAAAAAAAAAAAAAAAATAATAATACTATCTAAACACTATATCCAAGAACCATTGTGCAATATGGTAGCTAGCAATAAAATTATATAGGAATCAAAGTTGCATTAAAAAATAAATAAAAAATAAAGCTTAAGTACCTTTGGTACCAGAAAAGTAATTAGATAAGTGGAAGGTAACCTAGCCATACAGATCCAAATACCCAATATATAGTCTAAAGAAGCTTTGAGTCATTAAAAAATAAATAAATAAATAAATAAATTAAAAATTTTTTTTAAAAAATATAAAAATAAAAGATGTAAAATGCAGTTTAAATTCCCAGACAAACTAACTAAATCTAAGATATTGCAGACGTAACATTCGTTGGAAAATTAATAAATGAAAAAATATAAGTAAAATAAAAAAAATAAATAAAAAATAAAAAATAGTAGAGAAAATGATAATGAAAAATGTGAAGGTACATACTTTACAAGTTTAATAAATTCAAAGAGTACAACAAAGCCTAGTTCATAGAAAATATAAACTATCATTTGTTGTACTCTTCAAATTTATTAAACTTGTAAAGTATGTAACTTTAAATTTGTGACTTAGTTGTTAACGACGCGGACTGAAGATCTGCGTGTGACGGGTTCGTATCCAGTTCATTCCACAGAAACATTTTCATAAAAACCCACGCTTGACCTTGTGTCTAACCTCCTGGAGAGGAGTAAATAAAAAAAACAATACTCTATCCCCAATATTGAGCATATTTTTTATTGAATTATGAATTAATATAAAATAATTTTTTTCTTAATACTTACCTATAAATGTTTCCAGATTTAAAGATTTAAAAGTATAACCAGCGAATATCAAGAAATTATCCAATTGCAATAACATTTCAAGTATTTACTCATTTTTTTTTTAATTTATGATTTATATTTATGTGTAGTTTAGCACTAAAAAGGCGGAAGAGGTATCGTTTTTGTTTCTTTTGACATATGCTATAAAAAAAACAACAATAATAACATAAAAATAAACTTTTTGAACCCGTGACAATTTATTGTATGCGATTTACTAGCAAAAATGCCAATATCAATTTTCGGCAATTTTCCATAATAACAAACCGCGCGTGCGTGGTCCGCCTCTGTATGTGACTCGATGTGGCGAGTGTAAAATGCAATAAATTTGGCCAATTTGGGGCATTTTTGACCCCCCTCTTTGACCCCCTGGGAGCGCGAACCAGTATTTTTCTGAGGTCAAGGATGCTCATTTTATATCGAGAACAATTGCCTCTACATTTTGGCCAAGTTTCAGAAAAATTGAATGGATGGATCAAACGTTATGGAAGAAAAGGGTCATTTTTGCCATTTGAGGGGCTTTTGACCCACTTGGGGGCGCGAAACAGATTTTTTCCAAGGTCAGCGATATTTATTTTCTATTAGGAACAATTGCCTCCACATTTTGGCCAAGTTTCAGAGTAATTGAATGGATGAAAAGTTATGGGGCAAAAAATGTCATTTTTTTGCCATTTCGGGGCCTTTTGACCCCCTTGGGGGCTAACCAGATTTTTTTTCAAAAATCGGAAAATGTCACTTTCTAACCTGACCAAAGTTACAAATTCATGCAAAATTTCAGAGAAATTCAATGGATGGTTGCGGAGAAAAATCCGGACGGACAGACGGACGGACATGCCTCAAAACATAGGTCCCCCGATTTTATAAATCGGGAAACCAAATAACTAATATAATTAAAACACAACAAAATTGAACTTTGTTGAGTGGAGCAATTTTGTTTCGGTTAATTTGGGTTTTGCTTTGTCTCCTCTTACCGATGTTAAGTCAATTTTTTACCCGCTAATTTACTTTTTCAGAACACTCAGTTTTTCCAGAAATTTAAAATTCTTTCCAAGCCGATATTACTTCTTTTTTATTCTTATTTATTTATTTTAATCGTGTTCGTATTGAATGGCCGTGTGAGAGACAAAGCAGGAGCTATTAAATTCCTGCAAGAAAGTGATATTTTTTCACCAACAATGACAATTATGTTCTGAAACAAATATTTAAAAAAATATTTTTACTGTTTTAAATAAATTATTTTTATATAACTCACTAAAAGAATTTACTTCTTTTTGTATGTTCCAATGTTTATATCATCTCGTTTTAGAGACGGCCATCTTGAATCTATACCAGTATGTCGGCTAATTTACTAATTAAAAAAGCGTTATTTTTTTTCCTAATTAATACATAATACTAAATTGATGTTCACAATTGTTTCTTTGGTTTTTCTCCAGATTAGGAGCCGAGCTAACTTTGACCACGTCGTTAGGGTCAGGGTCAGGGTCAGGGTCAGGGTCAGAGTTCAAGTTATGGTTAAGGTCAGGGTTAGGGTCAGAGTTAGGGGTCAGTTAGCTCGGGTCCTAATCTGAAGAAGTACCGTTTCTTTTTAGTGTAGAAAATCGTATCAGCTTTTCGGAGTGGAGAAAATGATTTTGACGGCGAAAGTCGGATGGATAATGATTCTTCCTCCTTAATATCAGTCAAGAATACGTTCTCGACACTCAGTCCGACAGAGATGGGCTATTTATGTGGCCTTTATCTGTCGGGCTGAGGTATTATGTCTTGGGTAGTCCTAGGAGCTCCACCCTCCCAGGCCTTGCCTTCCTTCTTTGGGAAGTGATTGATTTATTGCCAATTGCCTGAGGCGCCCCTACCGGGGGATGCCGACAGGGCTACCAAGACTATTTTTAGAGGTCAGCCTGGCTCCGCCGCTAGGACCGCTGGCTTTTTTCTCTCACCTTCCTGTCCTTGTGCCACATCATACTTGCTTGGGAAGTATGTAGATACTGAGCGGTAGTGTAACATTTTTACTTAATTAATTAATTAATTTAATTAATTAATTAATTTTTCTTAAAAAAAAACTTTAACATTTTATTTTTTTAATATACAATTAACAAGTAATAAAACATCATTAATTAAATTAGTTCGATTATATTATTTTAAGTAAATTTCCTATTTTTGTTTTTATTATGAGGGGACGTTACCTTTGTTTAATTAGGACACTTTTGAGTTATCACGTATTAAAATGAATAAAAAAAAAATATTTTTTTAAATTAGGAGCTGCAATTTAGTAAAATATATATTTAAACAAATTTTTATAAATAAAATATATTTTTTTTGATTACTAAAATTATTTTTGATTCAAGTACATTTCCATTTAGAACAGATCGCTATAGAAGAAATGCATCATCTCATTTTAACATTTTAAACTTTATATATATATATATATATATATATATATATATATATATATATATATATATATATTTATGAGAAGAATGTTGTAGTTTGCTTAAATCATTGTGCGTAATATGTAATAAGTATTGTTAAAAGGCGGTGACAATGTGTTGGTTAGGTGACACCGGCGGTACGTGAGATGGTAAACAATCAAGTAGTGACAATATTGAGAAATAAATAATTTTCAAATAATCTTATTATATTTACCAGTGTTAAGTTCGGACCGTGATGGTAGGGTGGTGTGTCTTCCTTTTTTCTTTTTTTTTTATTTAAATTCTCAGGGAATCCCCTATCCTCAGAAAATATATTCACCGACTAGTGAATATATTTTAAATCCAAAATGTAGAACTTTTTTTAAGTAATCACATAAAGTTAATATAATGGAATAAAAATATGAATAAAAAAATTCTCTTCTTTGCATGCAATTCTTTTTTAATAAAATTAACGTCAGGGAATTTTTTCAGAACATACATATTTGTTGAAGAAAGTTTGCATGTGTCCAAAAATATGAATTTTTCTATTCATTAATACTAAAAAAATAAGTTAATAAAATTAATGTCATGGGATGTTTAAATAATTTGTTTTTGTTCAAAATTTATGTATTTTTTATGTGTTTACAAATATTTTATTTCTTTAAACTTCATAATACAAACGGATATAGTATAAGATATTGGTGAAAAAATAATATTGCATTTAGCGACGCTAAAGAAATTCCTCGATGTAGCTCTGGACATTTTCCGACCTATTACCTCTTATCTGTCTAAATCATCGAAAGCACAATCGAAAAATGTGGAAAATCAATGGAAATCACAATGAGATAGAACGTGGAAAATCAATCGAAAGCACAATTGAAAATGTGGAAAATCAATGGAAATCACAATGAAATAGAACGTGGAAAATCAATCGAAAGTACAATTGAAAATGTGGAAAATCAATCAAAAACACAAACAATTTAGCGCCACGCGCGCAGAGCATCATTATAACCAAGATTATTTTATTAACTTATTTTTTTAGTATTAATAAATAAATAAAACATTTTCTTCAAGAAATATGTCTGTAATTAAAAAAATGCATGACGCTAATTTTATTCAATTTGTTAATATAAATAAAATAAAAAAAATTTTTAGATTTTTTATTTTTACCGAGATTATTGAGCTTCCGAACATCCATACTTACAACAGCTAAACGTATAAATCAGGGCTGAGTTACTCTTCCGAATAACCGAAATAAAATAAAATGTATTTTATAAACCTCTAGTAAATAAATCTCTCTTTATCCTTTCGTTTTATTCGCACCTTCAGGCTGCTATCTCTTTGTAAAGGTGGTTACTGAGTTTCGACTATGGGCATAATAATAATACATATTTCGTCTTCAAAATGAAAAGTTATTTAAGTGACTAACAAATCTATGAGTTTGTTTTTAAATAAAATAAATACTTTATATAAATATCGATTTATTAATTAATAAATACTACAAATTTCATTAAGATCTGATAATTATTTAGTTTTCTGGTTGATTTTTTTTTTCAATCAATGCTGTTCATTTTATTGTTTAAAAAGCAGATTTCTTTACTTTTTTTACTTTGATTAACCTTCAAAAAGGCAGCACATCGCCACTGAGACGTAAGGGGGGGGGGTACTGTGAATTAGGTACCATACCTGCAAACATCCTAAGTGGGGAGTTGAGCAACGAGATGTCCTATCGCATTACATTTAAATTTCTGCATGGTAGTACAGTCAGGGAAACAGGGAAGAGAAAGGGAATTCCAAAGTCTAGATGTGCGAGAGAAATAACTATTAGAGAAGAAGGCTTTCCTGCATCTTGGGACCTCTACAGTGAAGGGATGGGATTTTGCTGATTGTCGGGTTAGTCAGGGGTATTTACGTTAAAGGGGGAACCAGTGTCGCAAGTTCATTGGGGTGCATTGCATTGAAGTACTTGCAAAACAAGCACAAGGATACGAAAATTAGATGCGGAAATTAAGATTATTGTTTTCTTTAAATTTAAATAAATTAATAATTAATCTAAAGAAAACAATCTTAATGTTCGTTTCTAAAACATATATTTCAGTTTTTCAGTTCTACAGGACGCGATAATTGATGATGATCGTGATGATGATGATGATGATGATGATGATGATGATGATCGTCATCGTCATCGTCATCGTCATCGTCATCATTTTGGTTGCCTGAAAAAGCCCGAGACATTTTAAATAGATTCAATATTGGATGGTTTTTGTGTGTGGTCGCGCGAAAAAATATGGCGCAGTTTAAACTAGATTAGATTTAAATTTAAATTTCCGAATTTTAGTATCATTTTCTACCGAATGCTGCTTTGAATTTCAAAAATAATTTATTTAAAACACAAGAATTATGTTGTGAAACGAATAATTTCATAAATATTTTAATTGTTTTAAATAAATGATTGTTTTATATAACTCACTCATTCATTCATTTCGTATGAATAAGATGATTCTATTGTTGCCATTGGTTTATCCGATATCTTCCGAGTTAGAATTTCTAGGAGGTCCACCCTCCCAGGCTTTGCCTCCCCTCTTTGGGGAGGAGTAAGTTTATTGCTTACTGCCTGAGGCGCCCCTACCGGGGAATGCCGACGGGGCTGCCCATCAATTTTTAAATGGCCAGAGTGCTCACCTCTCCAGCGCTGGCTTATCTAATCCCACTTTCCCGACCTTGTGTCACATCTTACCTTGTGGGAGGTAGATAAATAACCTTACGGGAGGGACCACATGAACGTTGCCAACATCCGAAGTGAAAGTGTTTATATGGAAAAAACTGGATTCGAACTTAGCATACCCAGGTTGTAATCCGTGTCTTTAACCACTTGGCCACCGTCAACTTTCTACAAGGCTTTACATATTTTTTTTTTTACCTTTTCTTTGTTCCAAATTTTAAATATGCCAGTGTGTCGGGTAATTTACTAATTCAAAAAGTGTTGTTTTTTTACCCTCCTATTTCATATGTAATATTAAATTGATTTTAACACCAATACTTTCAGCATGTCATATTTTTTTAAATATACAATTTTTGAACTATTGCATATTGCCTTTCCGGAAAAAAAATACATGGGTCGTGAAACGATACATTTACCATAATTTGGATTATTCGGACTACTGTTCTCATCTTCGATGATATTGTCACAACGTTCCGGCCGATATAACCTCCGTCCTTCTTCAGTTGTATCTTGTCGAACTCGGAAATATGTACGGAATTTCGAACCGCACCCTTTATTTAATCCATAGGGGTAGATTGTTTTCATTCCGTTAGCCATGACCGGGTAGAAGTCTTAAGTAATTCTTAATTATATTCTTAGTATAGCCCGTACTGAGGATAGACCCTTCAACCTCCAAAAGACTATCACTTAAAACTGATTAACTAAGCACTTTATCCGTTGCGCCACGAGTCCATGAAGAAGGTCGGATGTTACATCGACTGAAACGTTGTGAGAATAACATCCAAAATGAGAACGGTAGTTCAAATAATCCAAATAATCCAAATAATCCAAATAATCCAAATTGATTTTAATTGTTTTATAAATCGTTTTAACTGGGAAAAAGTTCGAAAATTTGTCCGTTCCTAAAAAATAGAAAATGTTACTCATTATTTTTAAACAATGAACAAACAGGGTAAGTCGATTTTTAATTTTTTTAATTTTTTTTTTTTAATTTAAATTTAAATATGTTCATGAAAGGAAAAACACAACGATTTCCATTGTTTTGCCAGCGTTTCTTATTAGACGATCGCAATAACGTCAATTGCGTATAGTCAACTTTAATGAAATAAAATTTTAAACTTACCTCTTTTTTAAGCAGACGACTTACAACGAAAGAAAGAGCATTTTATTTTAGTTTTTCCGAGTTTTTTTTTTTTTTAATACAAGAAATTTATTTTTATTTTTACTGTGTCTATTTTTTTGTTCTCTCTCTTTTTAGGGTTAGTGAGGTTTTTTTGGGGGGTGGGGGAGGAGGTTAAGGTTATGGAATTAGGCTTAGAATGCCTTCCGTAGAAGGCCTTTTTTTTTCTTGCAAAAAAAATGCAACCTTCTACTGATTTTTTTTGCGTATAGTAATATACAGAGTACTAACACCAAAAGCTACATTTCTAACTTGCAGCAATGTTTGAACAATTGATTTTAAAGGTCGTCTAATAAAAAGCACTGGAAAAGCAATAACATTCGGGTTTTTTTTGTTGTTGTTTTTATTTTGTGTGTGTGTGTGTGTGTGTGTGTGTGTGTGTGTGTGTGTGTGTGTGTGTGTGTGTGTGTGTGTGTGTGTGTGTGTGTGTGTGTGTGTGTGTGTGTTTCTTTTTCAATGACTTCAACATTTTGGGATATTTTCGATCCAAATTATAATCACAGACAAAGGACTAGGGTAGAAATCGATACAACAATTTTCAGAAGCTCACCCTTTGTAGTTTCGAAGATATTTACATTTATATAAAGTATTTACATTTATATAAAGTATTTACATTTATATAAAGTATTTACATTTATATAAAGTATTTACATTTATATAAAGTATTTACATTTATGTATAAAGCATGCAAAACAAACAAAAAAAACTTATAACTTTAATATTTGAGAGTATTTTCAACGAAAATTTTAGTCACATGTCTAGATCTTGTGCCGCAATCAATAAACCAATTTTCAGAAATTTAGCCCTTGTAGATATATATATATATATATATATATATATATATATATATATATATATATATATATATATATATATATATATGTGTGTGTGTGTGTGTGTGTGTGTGTGTCTGTATGTGTCTGTGTGTTTGTCTCTCTCTGTGTTTATATATATGTTATATAACGTTATATATGTGTGAAAAAAAACAAAAGGAAAAATAAATTAAACACAGGATAAAATCATAAAAAAGCATCATCTTTTTGTGTTTAATTAGTTTTTACTTTTGTCTTTTTCATACACCCTATCTCTACCGCATTTCATTTCATGATATATCATGTATTTTATATATATATATATATATATATATATATATATATATATATATATATATATATATATATATATATATATATATATATAGTTT
>OY744538.1:35026917-35504417 GCA_963556195.1 Sepiola atlantica | reverse complement strand
TATATATATATATATATATATATATATAAAGTTAATCCAACAAAAGATATAAGAGGCAACTAATATCTTTAATTCGTGAACATCCGGATAAAGCTGAGGGTCAATATACTGGATAAAGCATTAATAGCATTATATAAAGTGAAATAATAAAATAAGGTGCGAATCAAATTTTATATATCAAGTTGAATATTATAATGTTCAAAATTCAGGACTCTTATTCTGGGGGGAATCTTCAGGCATTTTAGCCTGAAGATTCCTCTCTGTGTAGCTTAATTGCTGTAAATATATTTTCATAACTTACTATATATATATATATATATATATATATATATATATATATATATATAGGTGGAACCAGTCAACGGAAAGTCATAAGCTCACAAGTCGGAGAAAAATAATAAATAAAAACTGAGAATGAATAAACGAATAAACGTGCAACTTCAAATTTTAGAAGCAAAGTAAATCTCAATTTCAGTTTTTGTATTTCTTATGTGTTGGGATTGGAAGTTTTCGGGAACAATTCCCTTCTTCAAGCCTTCCATAAAGTGTGAACAAAATTTTTAACAAGACTGAAACTGGGATTTACTTTGCTTCTAAATCGTCCAATAAACTCGGCACGAAATTTTAAGTTGCGCGTTTATTTGTTTATTCATTCTCGTTTTTTTTTTTATTATTATTTTCTTATACTTGTGCGCTTATGATTTTCCGTTGACTGATTACATCTATATATATATATATATATATATATATATATATATATATATATATATATATATATACAGGGTGGGCAAAAATAAGGTCCTATTTTTAAAAATTCATAACTTTTTTATTTATTGATTTAAAAAAATTTTTTTTTTAGAATAAGTAAAGGACCCCTTCCGAAGCAAGCATGAGCCGTATTAGCCCTAAGGAACGTACCCTCATTTAGAAAACATTATTTTTGCTTAAAAAACTCAAAACAGTGTAAAAAACAATACTTTAGTTTTTGTAAGTTTTAAGAAGTGTTTTTCGGCTAAAATTTGTTTTGTTTATTTCAAAAGATCTCGGAAGGGTCAGTCTACACACACATAAAGTTTGGTGAGTTAACTTTTATTTTGTGAAAGTTATTCAAATTCAAGTTATTCAAATTTAAAGATAGGACCCTTATTTTGGCCCACCCTGTATATATATATAAAACAAACGTGGACACGTATTCTGATATATATATATATATATATATATATATATATATATATATATATATATATATATATTAGACATACTACAACAACTCTCTCTCTCTCTCTCTCTCTCTCTCTCTCTCTGTCTTTCTCTCTCTCTCTCTCGAAGTCTAACTTACCATTTATCCGATACCAGCGCCATCTAACGTCACATTACTACACATAACAAAAGACTACAGTCGGACGATATACGAAAAATATTAACATCTAACACCAAAATAATACACAAAAATAACTGCATAAACAGACTTAAAATACTAGAAGCAATATTCATTAAAACTAAACAGCCTAATATTAACAAAATAGCTTACAACACAGGTACTAACATATTAAAAGTATTCCATAATTAAATGAAAATAAAGTAATAAAAAATATAAAAAAATAACAAATTAATAAATAAATAAATAAATAAATAATGGTAAAAATAGTAATGGAAATTAATAATAATATATAAATAAAAAATAACAAAAATAAGAATTAATAAAATAAATAAATAAACAATAAAACCAAACACACAAACGATAGAATAAAATGAACTCAACCACACACCCTCTCTTTCTTTCATTCGCCCTTAACGACACCTATAAAACATTAACTCAAGTCTTCTTATTTTAAGAAAACCTAATCCTGAAAACGATTATGAAAGTCGAAAGCACTCGAAAAAAATGGCCGAATTAGAACAATCGGGGAAATACTCTACGGATTGCCAACTGAAACCAGAAAGATAGATCGACGGTTTGAGAACCTCACGAAGAAGATTTACAAACGAGAAATTCCGTGACGTTCAACAACGCTTGCTTGGATATATATATATATATATATATATATATATATGATAATTTTATTTACACAGACATGTACAAAATCTGCGACACTATATATATATATATATATATATATATATATATATATATTACAGAGAGAGAATGGTAGTTTGCTGTAAGCATTGCTGGGAATAGTAGTAGTATGTTTTTAAAAGGCCGTGGGCAATGTAAATTTCGGGTAAGATGTAAGCTGGAAGGAACAAAAATAATAAATCGAATTCGAAATGTGACTTACTATTTATTTTTTCTTAAAATCTTACATAACAGCAAGTGTGGTGTTAGCTGTTTGTGTGATGTTCGGATGATTATAAAAATCATTTATTTAATATTTCGGGAAATGAAACTTCGCTTTGTCAAAAATAATAAACACCAGAGGAAAAATCCGTCTGTGCAGAGAATCTGCCAAAATGGCATCCATTTTGGCAGATTCTCTGCACATTTTGGAATCTAATCGAGGGTCAGCTGAGTGGGCAGCAGCTGGTGAAAGACGTCCAAAGCGGCCAAAGACACAAATATCAGAAGGCTACGTTTTGGCTTGCGTTGCGTATACAAGGTATTTTGTTCATCTTGAGAAAGGAACACCCACCAATAGCGAATATTATATAGAATTATTGGTATGTTTGAACAGCCACAAACGAAGAAGAAAAAAGTGCTCTTTCACCTAGACAATGCACCATATCACAAGTCGATCGTAACGATGGCAAAACTACATGAATTGCCTTTCAAATTGCTTCCGCAACTACTCTAATCTCTAGATCTTCCCCCAGCGACTACTGGCCGTTTGTAGACCTCAAAAGAATGCTACAAGGAAAAAGATTTACCTCAAATAAAGAATTATTATCAAAACTGTGGCGTATTTTGAAACCAAAGACAAATCGTTCTCCAAAAAGGACATCGAATTGTTAGTGAAGCGTTGGGATCAGTGTATCACTCTAAAAGGAGACTATGTTGATGAATAAAAATGAATGATGCCTGAAAGTTGTTTTATTACTTACGCTCGGGCCTTATTGAGTGATGCGTTAGAAATGGTTTCTACTGAATAAAAGAAGACACTGGGGAGAAATTATTATCATTCAGCTAATCTCATTACTTGAGTCCCGACCCTCTTCAAAACGCAGAACTTCAAAATGGAGGCAAATACTTAAAGATTTTAAAAGCCCCTTTTCTTCTTGAAAGACTTGCGAGTGTAAGATACATTGGAACTAGTCTGTATGATATCTTTGTATATATAAAGTTAGGTTTATTTACTCCTCCCCAGGAGTTAGGCACACGGCCAGTTTTATCTTACTCCCACAAGTAAGATGTGCCCCAAGATCGGGTCGGGAAAGTGGGGTTTGAAAAGCCAGCGCCCGAGAAGGTGAGCACTCTGGCCTACAAAAAAATGCCTGGGCAGCCCCATTGGCATTCCCCGGTAGGGGCGCCTCAGGCAGTAAGCAATAAACTTACTCCTCCCCAAAGAGGGGAGGCAAAGCCTGGGAGCGTGCACCTCCTAGAACTGCACAGGACAGACAACCAATAGACCGGCGTAAATCAAGACCCGAAGGCCCAGACAATACCGGTCTATGGGGTTTCATGAAGTTAGGTATGTTTATGTGTTTATATATGTTTATGTACAGAATTCGCTCTTAAACTAACCTACCGATCATTATGAATTTTGTAACACAGCTGTTAGGCTTAAGTGGTTCAAATGTCGGATATATTTAGTTTATTTTAGTTTATTCGTTTTGCCAATGAGTCGGAGATGAGTGGAAGCGCCTAGGGAAAATTCAGATACCTCCGATTTTTCTGAAATTTAAAAAATAGGTATAAATGAATAAATATTCCCCAAATTACAGTTTCTTTGGGGTATTTTAATGGAGGCATAATACAGACACAACCTCTCATTTGAAAATTCGAAGATATCAGATTTGCATCGAATTTTATCCATATTAATTAGATACTAATTAAGCCAGGTTCCCTTAATTTTAATTTCTTATTAATACCCCTTAAGCTTAAGCCTTAAATTTTAGACATTTTCTAGAATCAAAATCATGTAATGAATTTTGATCAAAATTAGCATAAGGATACCAGACATAAGGTTCAGTATCATTATATATTGATTTTAGTCTTCGTAAGGGGACATAAAAGTGGTGCAAAATTGCCTTGTTCGGGGAAGTAATTTTAAGCGTTCTAGGATGAGTATTTTTCCTGTTCCTTACATTTTTTTAACAAAACTGAAGCTGAAATATTTTCTTTAATTTGAAACGTGTCGTTTTAATGGAAAATTCATGCGACCTAATATTTGAATGACAAGTATTTTTGGCGCTTGAATAAGATATTGTATTTTACGCTCTTTTTTGGAAAAAACATGAAAGAGTTCCATGTATCACAGCTGTTTGCTGTAGAATGGCATGCAGGTGTTTACGGTTGAGATTGAAACCCGGTCGTTTGTTTTGTTTTGTTTTTTTTCACAACATTTGTAGTTCATCTGTCTATCCGTTCAGGTATGTCATTGAAACACTCTATACCAAGAGCAAACACTTTTTATCGATTAACATTTTAAGAGAAAGCCAATGATAGTATTAATTTTATATTAGAGTTTTGTTTTTTTTAATAATAATATCGTGGGGTCTTCATTCGCGCCGGACATTCATAAATAACAAGACGACGTTTTACTTTATTTTATTTATAACTCCTTTGTGTTTCTTTTTTTTTTTGTTTATTATGTTATTTTCATAGCTTTGTGTTGATATAGGATATATAATTAAATTAAATTCACGTGTATAATTTAAGCTTTTCTTTCATTTTTACGGCACAGAAATTAACCCTTAAGTGCTTTTTGTTTCAAATATGACATATTCTAACAAAATGCCTATTTAATATAATATTCAACGAAAATGTGTCAAACTACAACTTGTTTCACATCTGCAACGAGCCTGTTCGGAAGTGTGAGTAGGTATTAGTATGATGTTGCATCAGCACACCCGCTAAATAGGTAATCAGCATCTTCGATTATTGACTCTTTTTCAAACCAATATAAAAATTAAAGCATTTAAAAGTTAAGAAAGAAATCAAGAAAAGGATAAAAATATGGTAATATAGGGTTCGGGACTGGGAGCAAGAGTAGAAAGGGACCTTCATTTCTCCATGGGCAACGATGCACACGTATTCTTCTATCAGATCTAAATATACATGTTCATCTGTCCACTTGTGTCATTTCTTGTCGTCTTTTCCGTTTACGCTCGGAACGTTGTACAAGTTGCTCTTGGACAGATTATCTCAAACGCACAATAAACTTACCTTTGCCCCACTCGTAACCGCTCGTGATTTCGACAGTTGTTTCTTGACCTTTTTTTAGTCCGCATCACCGTTGAGACAATTCCGACCATTCGAAGAATTTCTGACTCTTCTATCAGAAGAATCGCTCAAACGCAGATCTTTGACCTTTTGTTTTTAATGTTTTTTTTGTTTCTTTATCTTTCATCTTTCCGCCATTGTCTTTCGATCCCTCATCTTTTGGTTACGTCTACCATTGTTCGTTGACTCTGTTTGTCTCTGCCCCCCTCTTTCTCTCTCTCACACACACACACTCTCTCTCTCTCTCTCTCTCTTTCTCTCTCTCTCTTTCTGTCTCTTTCTGTCTCTTTCTCTTTTTCTCTCTCTCTCACACTCTCTCTCTCTTTCTCTCTTTCTTTCTCTCTCTTTCCCTCTCTCTTTCTCACTCTCTCTCTCTTTCTCACTTTCTCTCTTTCTCACTCTCTCTCTTTCTCACTTTCTCTCTTTCTCACTCTCTCTCTCTCTTTCTCACTCTCTCTCTCTTTCTCACTCTCTTTCTTTCTCACTCTTTCTCTCTCTTCCTCTCTCTCTCTTTCTCTCTTTCTCTCTCTCTCTTTCTCCTTCTCTTTCTCTCTTTCTTTCTCTCTCTCACTCTCTCTCTCTTTCTCTCTATCTATCTATCTATCTATCTATCTATCTATCTATCTATCTATCTATCTATCTATCTTCAACCAGTCGTCTTTGTTTTTGGTAGACCATTGTCCACCGTCCAAGTCACTTAACCTTTCTTTATTTCTTCGTCTCCAATTCTTGTTGATGAGTATCGGAGTATACAAGTAACCCGAGTTGCAGAGTTGTGGGGAGTCGGAGTTTTGACAGGAGTCGGACTCGTAAGGATGCTAGGAATCGGAGTCGGATTTTTTAATCTCAAAAGAATCAAGAAAGAGTTTGAATATTTGAAAGATTTAAATTAACGAGTCGGGGTCGGATGTTTTGGAATTCAATGAGTCGGAGTCGGATCTCATAACTTCCGAGTGCATAACCCTGCGAGTAACATAATTAGATGTAACATATCTTTCGCTTAAATTTATCTCAACATAATGTATTTCTTCTGTTAAGAATATAATATTGATACAATGATATTTTTGGCTTAAATTTATCGCTTCATTTTTAATTTTTCGCTTAAATTTATTTTTCGCTTAAATTTTTTTTTTTTAATTAATTTTTAATTTTTTTTAATTTTTTAATTTTTTATTTTATTTTATTTAAATATTTATTTATTTATTTTATTTATTTTATTTATTTTATTTATTTTATTTTATTTTATTTATTTTATTTTATTTATTTATTTATTTTTATTTATTTTATTTTATTTTATTTTATTTTATATTTTAATTTTTTTTTTTTTAATTAAATTTTTAATTTTTTTTAGTTTTAAATTTTAAATTTTTAATTAATTTTCAATTAATTTTAATTCATTTTTTTTTTGCTTAAATTTATCTCACAATAATGTATTTTTCTGTTAAGAATATAATATTGATACAATGAGCGAGCGATTAAACGACCAGGAAATTTTACTTGACTTTGAATTAAATAAATTTTGGATAAACAAAGAATACCACAAAGTCTCATCTTTCGGTTTGTGGTATTCTTTGGTTATCGCCAGCCCCGCGAACTAAATAACTTATTTGTTTAGTGATATTACCTGCGAAAACATTCGCATGAAAAAGCAAAAAAGCAACTTAATACATATATTTGTCTTCATGAAAACATTTTTGGCTACATATTTGCCGATATATTTCAGGTCTAGCTTGGAATCAGCTGAACTTCGTCAGGCCAGGTTCTTAGTCTGAGAGCGGGTATGAAAATGAAAATGAAAAAAAAAACATTCGTTTTAAAAGTTAAAAGTAGCAAAGGTCACATGACATGGCTTTGATTTCAAAATTTTAAATAAAGCGGTTGATATTTATTTATTTAATTTTGTTTTCCGTTTTTTATTT
Source organism: Sepiola atlantica (assembly GCA_963556195.1). Classification (NCBI taxonomy): domain Eukaryota; kingdom Metazoa; phylum Mollusca; class Cephalopoda; order Sepiida; family Sepiolidae; genus Sepiola; species Sepiola atlantica. The sequence goes on along the minus strand of OY744538.1, from coordinate 35,497,118 downwards.
TATTTTAGTTTATTTTGGAATACAGGAAAACAAGATGAAATTTATTTCAATTATCACGACTTAAAAAAGGGAGAGCAAGAGTTGTAATTGGTAATTGTTTTTTTTTAATTTTCTTTTGAGCATAACCTTTTTATTCAAACAAGTTAGCGATAACTCATTCTATTCAATATTTGTAGACTAACAAAATTTTATTGAACAATCGGATTTAATAAAGCATATGATGAAAAAGTAAACTATAAGATTAATAATTCAATAAATAATTAATAAATCCCTTATTCGTCAGTTGGACATTGTTTATTTCGATATCGAGAAATCCTGATTGGTAATTAGATCAGATATTGATATCTAAAAAAATTTTAAAACTCCTCTTTCTTGAATTAACGAGACAGTTTATGACACAAACATACAATACTCGGCAGTCAATAAACACATGGATTCAAAAATCAAGTATTTCAACCGTTTACACTTATATACACAGATCCGCTCACCATATGAATTGGGTCCACAATTAAGTCATATATATAATATTTTTTATATAAATATTTATTATTTTTACATACAGACACATGTGTTTCATGCTTAGCCAATCTTCAGTGTAGGAGATGATAATTACTGCCAGTCGAAGGATTCGAACCCAGTTGTCGCAAAGTCATCTTTGACTCTGCAGCCTGGTATTCAACCCCTAGGCCACCATCAAGTAACATGGAAAAGAAGTGCATTTTAATTCTATATTATATTGAATCTATCTATCTATCTATCTATCTATCTATCTATCTATCTATCTATCTATCTCTCTCTCTCTCTCTCTCTATATATATATATATATATATAGAGAGAGAGAGAGAGAGAGAGAGAAAAAGAGAGAGTGAGAGAGAGATTATCTATCTATATATATATATATATATATATATATATATATATATATATATATATATATATATATATAAAGGTAGATGAAAGAAGAGTGATAAACATGTACGAATGTCCAGATTTATTTCAAACTTCAATTGTTCAATGCAAGGTATATTCTGTAATAAAATTATGTTTATTATTCTTTCCTTAAGCCAAGGCTTTTCAAAAAAGAGAATTTAAATTCTATATAATGTCGAATCGGCGGACATATACAGTAAGCTTAGTAATATAGTGTTCGACTGCAGAATATATATATATATATATATATATATATATATATATATATATATATATATATATATATATATGTGTGTGTGTGTGTGTGTGTGTGTGTGTGTGTGTGTGTATGTGAAAAACAAACGGAAAAAAAAACAAATTTAAATACAGTAGAAAGAAATCATCAAAAAACGAGAGATTTTACCGGTTTCGTTTGGATCAGCGAAGATTTTTAATTTATTCGATATCGGTAAAAACATAGGAAAAAGAAGAACGCACAACGGATAGTTATTTTCACGTGTTAAACTATTAACAACAAAAAGAAAAATAATGAAACGCGTGCAGCAGAGAACGTTAAATTAGAAAAGGAAGGAGAAAGAAAAAAGAGAAGAAAAAGAAATGGAAATATGGATGAAATGTAGTAAAAATGAAAAGTTATTTTAACCGGATCGCAGTTATTTAAGCAGTGACGTGATATATTGCATTGTTTCAGTGCGGTTTTTGCCAGATGTTTGCTTAAGCAATAAGATCCGAGTCTGAGGTTTACGTTAAGTGGTGACGAGAGAGGTATTATAGCGCTTTCGGTGCACTTGCGACCTGGGAGAGAGTATTCGGTCTTGAGGAGGGTGCAGTTTGTGTAGTCAAAATTGTGAGTAAAAGTGTGTCTGTGTATGACTAGTGCGTTAGTGGGATTGTTGTGTTTGAGGTCCCACTAACGCATTAGTCATACACATAAACACTTTTACCCAATTTGAGTTCTCATCCGTCACCATTTATTTTACACCTTGGATACATAAACTGATTATCCAACTAGTTGAGACAACGATAGATAAAAACTTAGTCGAATTCGAAAGATTAGCGAGTCTTAGAACGATTCAAGTGGGGAGAAGTTGTTTTGTCTGTAAGAAGAATTTCAGTAGACATGTTAATTTCTGGCGCCATGTGCGTTTATGCGTGACATTGTGTGTAAATGTGCGTGTATATAAGCGTGTGTGTTTTGTTAGTGAGAGAGTGCGTGTATGAACTGTGGAGATGAGTTCGGTTAGCAGTGTGTATATGCTGTCGCTATGTTTAGTAGTTTGCATGGGCCTCCCGTTGCGTCTGTCAAGTGGATTCGATCCCAGAAGCCATAGGCAGGGTTGTGTCGTACGCACGTGCGTTGTCTCTTAAAAAAAACAGGAAAGAGAGAGAGAGAGAGAGAGAGAGAGAGAAAGAGAGAGAGAGAGAGAGAGTGGGAGAGAACGCCGTGTTTGGGTTTTTATATTACGCGCGAATATTTGGAAGTGAATATTTCTTGCGTTGTGATTGGTTGAAAAAAAAACATGCTGATTTGAGCTTGTTTACCAAGTTGATACGTACAAACAAAATTAACTGGCTGCTGCTGCTGCTTTCGAGAATCAAAAATCAGATTCGTCCATTGAATGAAAATGCTATTTGCAACTGATGCGTAACCAACCGACGGACAGAGCCTCTAATAAAGATGCGCGGACGCATCTAAAAAGAATAAAGAAAAGAAAGAAAGCTAATATCCCGTTTTGTTTTCTCTTGTTTCTTCTTCCGTAGGTTCCTCCCACAAGAAGAACGACGCCCTGTGCTTGGTGTGCGGCGACCGGGCGTCCGGCAAGCACTACGGCGTGCTCAGCTGCGATGGCTGCCGCGGTTTCTTCAAGAGGAGCATTCGCCGAAACCTCGATTACGTCTGCAAGGAAAATGGCGCCTGTATTGTGGACGTGGCCAGACGGAACCAGTGCCAGGCGTGTCGATTCAAGAAATGTCTGGAAATGAAAATGAACAGAGATGGTGAGTGTGAGTATTTTCGATATTATCGATCACGATCTCTGATTACAATATGGCCGAAAAAAAATCGATACCGAAAAACGCATGCGCAAAGTAGAATCAAGAAAGGGATTTTTGTTTTTCTCCTCGACCGGGATCAAAGTGTAGTACCTGTTCCGATGGATACTACACCCTATAGATCGGTATCGTCTTGGCCTTCGGGTCTTGATTCCGCCGGTCTATGGGTCTGTCCTGTGCAGTTCTAGGCGGTCCACCCTCCCAGGCTTTGCTTCCCCTCTTTGAGGAGGAGTAAGTTTATCGCTTACTGCCTGAGGCGCCCCCTACCGGGGAATGCCGACGAGACTGCCCAGGCATTTTTTGTAGGCCAGAATGCTCACCTTCTCGGGCGCTGGCTTTTCAAATCCCACTTTCCCGACCTTGTGTCACATCTTACCGCTGTGGGAGGAAAATAAATAACACGTTCTGTTATAACTTAGGACGGGCAATGAAATTGAAAGTAATTTGTTTTGTAAGCAAAGAATGCATACTCCTGATTCAAAAAAAAACAAATACACCAAAAATCAAAGAATTGCCCGATCTAATTGGAACTTTCAGATTTCATTAATTAATAAATGAATGTTAATATAAAGGAGTTATTTTATTTAAAAAAAAAAAAAAAAAGAAGATTTTTAGGTCACTTAAATAAATTACTTCACCCTGCCCCTTCATTTTAAGGACGGTATACGTCTTAGTAATACCAATAGTCGAAACTCAGTGACTACCTTTACAAATAGATAACACCCTGAAGGTACAAATAAAAAAGATTTAGACAACTAGCACTCTAAAGACATTTAATTTTTAGTTTACATTTTAATTTCCAATCTTTAGTATCATTATCTACTGATAACTGTCTTTAATTTTTTTCATTCGCACCGTGAGGGTGTTATTTCTGGGTAAACGTGGTCACTAAGTTGCGACTATGGGTATAATATGACAATTTCGTTCTTGAAATAAAAGGGGGTAAAATAATTTAAGTGACCTAAAAATCTGTAAGTTAAATATTTTAAATAAAATAAATACTTTATATATATTTATTTTTCGTTATATATATATATATATATATATATATATATATATATATATATATATATATATATATATATATATATATGGGAGAATGAAAAAGGAAAACCAAAAAATGGATGTTTTTTATGTGTACATCAACGTTTCGTCTTTATTTATAAGACTTCATCAGGATGATAAAATAGAGAAAAAATGTCATGCAAGTGCAGATACATGTAGGGTAGACATATTGGGAGGAAAAATAGAATAAAATAGTGGCCACTGCTGGGTGGACGTCCGTATTTGTTGGAGAAATAGAAATGAATGTTGAAAAGAGTGAGTGGGGAAAAAATGGAGGGATGGGGTGAGCAAGGACTACTGTGGCTGGTGGTAAGAGAAAGAGGTGGGGGATGAGCAGGGGTGTATATATATATATATAAGGGGTATATATATATATATATATATATATATATATATATATATATATATATATATATATATATATATATATATGTATGTATATATATATATAAAGTCAGTTCATATTATATTCCAATAACCATGGTTTTATTTTATTATTTTTATTTTTTCACATTTCCAAAAACATAATATTTCTGTGAGATATATTTTTACGGTCCGTTTCATTTGTCTTGTGCAAAACAGCATTTTTATGTCAATATCATCTCTGCAACACTACAAAATCATCAGAAAAATTCACAAAGAGTAAAAAGTTCTTGGATTAAAGTGTCTTGAAAAAACCTACACTATACAGTGGTTCATTTTTGGGTGAAAATAAACAAAAACAAAGAAAAAGAGCAAACTCACACGTTGGGGAACCCACTAATACGCTATTTTGAATTTTTCGTTCAAAGCTAGTAAAAATATATCTCACAGAAATGTTATGTTTTTTGGAAATGTGAAAAAATAAAAATAATAAAATAAAACCATGGTTATTGGAATATAATATGAACTGACTTATATTTGCTCCGTTATCACTAATTGATAATCATCGAGCTGAATCTTTTAAGAAGACTGCAAAGTAAAAGGAACTGATAGTATATGCTAATACATATATTGTCATTAATAATTATATATATATATATATATATATATATATATATATATATATATATATATATATATATATATATATATATATATATATATATATATAAGCTGAATGTAAATTTCTCTTTTACGCCCCTTAAGTTAAAACCTCATATCTGAGACATTTTGTAGAATCAAAATAATGTAATGGATTTTGCTCAAAATTAGAATAGGGATTCTAGACGTAAATTTCAGGAGGCATAAAACTGTTGTTTTGTTCGGAGAATAAATTTTACCCGTCTTTTGAGGCATATTCTTCTAGTATTATATATATATATATATATATATATATATATATATAATTTATTATTCTATTGTTTATATATATATAAACAGTTTTTCATGGTAAACAACTGATGATCCCTTAAAATAGTGTTAGAAACAAACTAATATAATAACTGTAAAAAATAAATTGACTTACATGAGTGATTTTCCACTGAAAGACTTGGGACTATAAGTTTTTTTGTTTTTTTAAAATATAGTTTTAATGGTTGAGAAACTTTCGAGACTATACATATATATATATATATATATATATATATATATATATATATATATATATATATATATGTATATAAACAATAGCATAATAGATTCCAGTGACCATGTCTTTATTCATTTTTCTAAAAATCCATATACTTGACGAAACGTTTCGTCTACTCATGAACAACCAAATATAATTATATATCTAGGAGCGTGCGACTCTTCTGAAGAGTTGCACGTACGAGAAATCCAGGATATATAACTATATCTGGTTGTTCATGTGTAGACGAAACGGTCCGTCAATTATTTATTGGTGCTACCAGATCAGGCTGTCTGAAGGTTACGGCTTCCTGGCCAAAAATGCACCGAACATTGATGTTATTGTTTTCTTCCTTTCACTTTGTAAAACGTTCTGCAAAGCCATAAACAAAAACTTCATTTTTCTTCCACAAAACAACCAAACCAAACAGCATGAATAAAAATATAGAGAACTTGAAGCATAAAACTATATTTTTAATATTTTTTATTAGCCTATAAGCGACCACGCGCTCCCTCAAAAGTTCGTATATAAAGTTATGTTGCTCATCGTACACCATTTGCAACACCTGGCCGCCATTTATTAACATCAAAGTAAAGACTCGATTATCACGGAAAAAAAGAAACTTTAACTTTGTTTAGACTCACACTCTCCTTTTTCTGAAGATGAATATGTTATTATCCCAAATTTATAAGAAAAAAGTGAAAAATTGTTTTTTTTGCTTCAATATAGTTTTAAAGGTAGACACAGTACCAAGACTATATATATATATATATGTGTGTGTGTGTGTGTGTGTGTGTAAATTATAACTAAAAGGTAAACTTTTAGAGAGTTGGACCTATTGTGAAATAAGGAAAGCTCAATATACTGGATAGGGCAAAAATATGGTAAGTCAATGAAAATTGATTAGACCTGCAAATGAAAGCAAATCGATATCTTCAGTTGTTCAAAACAAGGAGCAGTTTAGTTCATAAAAAAACATTTATTTTTCTTCTCTTTCATTCCTTAAACCAGGCTTTTCAAAAATTAAAATCTTATCATCAGAGGAAAAATTATGATTGATAAGTTGACAGGATAGGACTGTCAAAGTTCCAAATTTGAAAGAGTTTTTTAAAAAAATTTAAAGTTCAAACGGGTATGAGAATCACCAATAACGAAATCCAAAAAAGCGTGGGGCTCAGAAATATTGGTAAATCCAGAGGAATCTGTATAAAAATCCAACGACGACGATTCCATCCAGGTCTGTTGTCATCGGAGAAGGGATCAAACAAGATTGGCCATGTTAAGGAAAACAATATTCTTCCTGTTTTCAGTTAAGCGTATTCCAAGGCAAAAAACAACGACAAAATCTCAATGGAGTCAAAGCGAACTGTTGCAATGTATAAAAATTACTTGGGAATTGTGGGATAGCATAAAGAAGAGAAGAGAAAAAGAAAGGGAAGAGAAACAATAAAAGAAAAAAAGAGAAAAAGAAAAGCGAGTGAAAAAAAAGAGTGCAATCTAACAGGTGGGGGGAGGGGTTAAGGGATTCAAATCAAAATGATATTTAGGCAGAAAAAGGGGAGCGGAAGATAAAAGTAAAGATAAAAAGTAATAAAAATAAATTCCAAGGTGGTCGAATACAAAAATACAAAATGTCTGGTCAGCACAGTGAAATTATGTTCCCGTGGGGAATGTAAGTAGATTAAATACAGATAAGAAACAAAAACTGGCTTTTAAGGAAGATTAAGCTGAGATAATTTTGGATAGGGAAAGAATATAGTGACAGGGTTTTTTTATGGGGGCGTGAAAAGAAGGAAGAAGAACTGGTGTCGTTAATAAGGTTAATTCCCATTTCTTGTTTTAACAGGAAATGGGAATTGTCTGTCTTATTATAATTCTTAAGGTCTGAGTAAATTTCTTTAAGAGGTAAAAGGGGTGCTAAGGGATTTTGAATCAATTGTCAATCTATAAATAAATCGACAATGTAGGTGGTTAAAATAAGGGAAAAGATGGGGGTGTTAAGCAGATGCAAAACAACTTAGACTAATGAAGAATAAATAATAAATAAAAAATAAATAGTGAAAAACAAAGAATAGATAATAGGATGTAAAGATTGGGGGTAGATAGGTATATAGTTGCAATGCTGCCTCCATGCTTGCGGTAGTGAACTATTGCTCATTACATCATTGAACATCCACCGTAATCTGACATGAATTGTGAATAGACATGTATTAATTGTTTGTTTCTTTATTTTATATCGTGCTGTCGATTTTTATGGCAAACTTTGAATAAACGCTCATGCATTTAACCCACTTCTTTATGTTGTCTTTTGATGCCGACGTACGTGTGCTATAAGCTAAGTGCCTGGGAACTTCTCTTTGATTTCCTAGTAACACTATAACTATGAACTACATTATAACTATGCTGTGTAAAATCAGAACATAAAATGTTCCCATTTTAACATTGCTTTTGTTCTTTTTTTTTTAAACTAAATGGGAATATTTGTTTTAATTTTTTTAAAAAGATTATCAAAAAAGTTAATAATTAAAAAAAAAAAATGTTCAACATGTTTTGCCAATCAGCGTCTAATCTTAATTTCATTTGCAGCGGTTCAACATGAACGGGCACCACGATCCTATCAACAGCGACATTCAAGTCCAGACGGAATCAGAAGACACGGCGAAGAAAATCAAGTTCCGTTCGTTCCCATAAGTAAAATCTTAGATCATTCCAGGTATTTACTTTTCTCATTATTCTTTTCCAGCCGGGTTATTCGCCGTTGTAAGGATATTATATAAAACTAGCTGTCCCTAACCGGCGTTGCCCGGCAACGCATTTATTTACTTTTCGTTTATAAACTATATCGTTTTTTGCTGTGTTTTGTTTCTTTTTCAAATATTATTTTTTGTTCCAATAAGATAAAGTAACTCTGTACGGTTTTTTGTTTAAGGTGGCGGATATTTGAAAATAATTCCGATCCGGACAAAGTATTTTCTAGAAGGATTACATCTAATTAAATTTTATTATTCTTAACAACTTTCTTCAACGACTCACAAGAAAAACATGATGAGCCAAGATCAAATATCGATTTTGTAGAAATAAACAATCCATGGCAAAAAAAACAATGAAGAGACTGACTTTACTTTATATATATATAGTAAGGTATGAAATATATAATGCCTAAGAACTTAGCTTGAAGATTCCCTGTGGGGATTAAACGCGGACGCCTCTGTGTAGTTTATTGACATAAATTTATGTTTATATCTTACTACTAAGCTCTACTTACGTATTGAGCACTCTTGAAATAAAAACTGAAAATATATACACAATATATTATATCACCTTATAATATATGTGTATACATAAAATACTAATTTTATATATATATGTGTGTGTGTGTGTGTGTGTGTGTGTGTGTGTGTGTGTGTGTGTGTGTGTGTGTGTGTGAAAAACATAAGGAAAAAAAATTAAATACAGAAATAAAATGTCTTCAAAAAAACACTTCTTCGTTGATCCGAATGAAACCGGTAAAATCTCTTGTTTTTTTAATGATTTATTCCTGTATTTAATTTGTTTTTTACTTTTGTCATTTTACTCTGTCTTCACGGCATTTCATTGAAAATTAAAAGATCAAAAACAAAAATATTATTTATGTATTCATCAACGTTTCGTCTTTATTTCAAGACTTCATCGGGATGATTGATTTGAAGAAATAACACACAAGTACAAATATTTGAAAACGTACGAAACATTTTCAAATATTTGTACTTGTGTGTTATTTCTTTAAACCAATCACCCGAGGAAGTCTTGAAATAAAGACGAAACGTTGATGAATACCTAAATAATATTTTTGGTTTTCTTTTTTTTCATTTTCATTACGTTGGAATATTATTTCTATTTTTAACATATATTTATTTATTTTATTCTTATTTATCTTTTATTATTTCATTTCTCAATTTTACTTTCTTATCATTCTTTTATTATATTTTATTTTATTGTATTCTAACATTATTATCAGTAGTAGTGTTTTTTATTTGTATTACTATTTTTGGTGCTCTTATCGATCCTGAACCAGTTTTCATGACGTTCGACTCGGAAGCGTTCGGCTGTTCTACGCAAACACCCGAGAGTTGCCGAGCCGATTTGTACCAGACGACATTTTTGATACTGTGCTGCGTCCTATGATAATAATGTTTTGCTTGTTTTTTTTTGTTTTGTTTTTTAGGGTTTAGGGTTAGGGTTAGGGTTAGGGTTTAGGGTTAGGGTTAGGTTTAGGGTAAGGAATTTTTTACAGAAACAACAAAGAAAATTAAACATATTTACATGATTTTTTTTTAAAGAAACAACAGGAAAAAACATAGCGAGGTTACTGTTATAAAATGAATACTGTATTTTTATTTACAAGGAATTTTTTTGAAGAAACAAAACAAACAAAAAAAAAACGTACCAAAATTACTTTTATCACGACATATTTTTTTAATTTTATTATTTATTCTTACTTGCTCGCGATGATACTGCAGTGCAAAGCTGTTCGTAATTCATTTTGGGTTCATTTTGGGTTTATTTTCTTAAAAAAAACTTCCTGACAAAAAATCCGTCTTCGAAAGCACTTATTTTCACTTTGTAACAAAGTTCGACTCGTCTACACTCGGGCGTTTGCGTAGGACAGCCGAACGATTCCGAGTCGAACGTCACGAAAGCTGGTTCAGGATCGATATCAGTACCATATTTTTAAATGCAACTATTGTTTTTATTTATTTTATTTATTTATTGGTGTATTTTTCTCTTATGTATTTTTTCTCTTATGTAATTTCTTTTTCTCGATTCAAATTATATGGTTTATATGCTTTGAATGTTTTTAATGTTTGATTTGTTATTCAACGTGAGTTTAATAGGTAACCCGACGTTTCACATTTTTCTAGCATATATATATATATATATATATATATATATATATATATATATATATATATATATATATATATATATATATATATATATATATATAATTCTTTTAATTGAGATGGTGTTCATCTTCGCCGTCGTGTTCCACATAATCTCTTTTTTCGCACCCTCTCAAAATCAGCTGCACTCCGAGCAGTTTGGGGCCTGCCAGAACGCTGGACACTCTCCGCTGATGTGAGGCAATTTTTGAATAGGTTGAATCACTCCTTAATTTGTGTTACACCCATCGCAACTTCTCCAAACACCTGCTGAATCTAACGCGACGGCGGAGATGAACACCACTCCAAAAGAAGACTTCCAGAGGTGTTTCCGGCAGTGTGTGGATCGGTGGGCTAAGTGTGTGCAAGTACAAGGGGCCTACTTTGAAAAGAGTTAGGGTGCCAACCCCGTCACGTATTTGAAATATTTTTTCTGGCCTAAGGTCGGATACTTTTTAGACAGGCCTCGTATTATATATATATATATATATATATATATATATATATATATATATATATATATATATATATATATATAAAGTGAAATATTTTGAAGATCAACAATCGTGCAATTTAAATGAAAAATTCATTTATTTTTTTTTTGCAAGTTTTCGTTGTAGAACAACTTTGTCAGGTTAGACTGTCTTATGTTTTTTTGTTTATCTTTTCTTCCTCCTCATTTTGATGGTATTAACCCCGAGGGGTCGAATCACGATATGAGCAGAAAGAGACGTCAAGTTCTTAAGACGTTAGGATAAGTGCAGTCCTGGCGATGTTATGCGCAGATTGGCGCTTTTTTTCAAGTAAGAAAATTGACAACATCTTCGAAGCACGCATTAGAATGTATTAAAGTGAAATATTTATATATATATATATATATATATATATATATATATATATATATATATATATATATATATATATATATATATAGTCTTTATTCTAGAGCGAGGGTTACATATTTTCTCGCGGAGGGTGAACGTTTATATTAGAAAGTTACAGATATTTTTTTATTATTATTAAATAATAAAAAAAAATATCTGTAACTTTCTTTTGTTTTGATTTCTTGCAGGTTGGAATATGCGCAGTTTCATCAGTACCCCAGCCCGATGACGCTGCACCACGACCTGCAGGGTTACAGCACCGGGCAGGTATTTCAGCCAATCACGATTCAGCTGGCGGACCAGAACAGCCGGGCAGCCGCCACCGCCTTTCTGCACCACCACCATCACCATTCCCAGCATGCAGCGCACCCTTACCAGAGCCATCTAACGCAGGCGAATGCCGGCTCGATCGGGGAGATAGGTTTTCGCTCGTCGGGTAATCCGAAGGGTCAGATTGGAGAATCTATCGGCCGTGGTGGGAGTGGCAGTGGCGGCGGCGGCAGCAGCGGTCGGGGAGAGACGGGCAGTGTCGATTGCACTAGAAAGGATAACTGCTCCTCGCAGACGTCAGTCGAGTATTCCTCACCCACAGATCTCAAGAGAGAGAAACACGATGCCAACAGTACAGGTATGGCACCATAATCTTTTTGGTACCACTCTCAGATATACACCATTAATCTGATTCCGTGTGCCCGTTTTACAAACTCCAGGTGCAATTCTCAATCTATATAATAGTCCCTATTTACTTGTCTACCCCCAAGGACAAAGTTAGACACAAGTGTCGGTTTTTAATGTGAGGAAAATTCAGCTCCCCCCCCCCCCCAAAAAAAGAAAGGATTTTAGACTGGGACAAAAATTAAAATTGTCTTAGCCTAGAAAGATTTTTGCTTATCTGACCGAGGTCAGAAAAGATGAAGTGTAGTATGCGGACTGATATTACACTTTGCTCCTAGCCAAAAGGCCCAGATAGAAGAGTTAGATACGTCCTAAGACGGAATACTACCGCAACACAGAACACTTCCATACTCTAGTGGGTGTGATCTCTCTCTTTCCTACAACCTTGTTATGGTGTAAGTCGATCTACCTATTTCGAGTATAAATGGACTTACACATTTTTTTGGCTAGGAAGAATGTGTAGTATCTGTTCCGATGGATACTGCACCCTATAGACCGGAGCTTGATTTACGCCGGTCTATGGGTCTGTCCTGTGCAGTTCTAGGAGGTCCACCCTCCCAGGCTTTTCCTCCCCTCTTTGGGGAGGAGTGAGTTAATTGCTTACTGCCTGAGGCGCCCCTACCGGGGAATGCCGACGGGGCTGCCCAGGCAATTTTAATGGCCAGATTGCTCACCTTCTCGGGCGCTGGCTTTTCAAGTCCCACTTTCCCGACCCGACCTTGGGTCACATCTTACCTTGTGGGAGTAAGATAAAACTGGCATTGTGCCTAACCTCCTGGAGAGGAGGTAAATAAACATACACAATAAATACAGTTACGACTAAGCGTCGGGACAGTTATTGATGACAGTTATGGCCACAGAATCGGACGCATACTTTCTGTAGCATACTTTTCTTAATACACTTTTGTTAATTATACCATGGTGTTTGTCTTGATTATTACCGGCCCTTTAAGGCCACAGCAACCCCCATTTCACACAGAAGAGACGTTGGTAAACTCTCACTATTCCATCGTTATTTCTATGGAAGCTGCCCGACTGAACTCTAATCTTTGGTCGCTCCTCGTAAAACAGATACAGTAAGAACTCGTCTTTTACCATAACAGAAAAGAACTTTTCTTTTCTTTTCCTCCATGTGTCTAGGATTGTTTACAAGGGATTCCCGCCCGTTGAACACATTACAGCGGAAATGCTTCGCTGCTGGTTAAACTTGATCGTCTTCAAATCCAATGTCAACAAGTTCTCGTCATAAACCACCTCATCAGTAATCAAACGCAATTCATACCATTGATACATTGTTGATACTCCCATAGTGCTCATCAACCTTTGGTTGACAATCATTGTGCCTCATTAACCCTTGTCCTCGAGTGGATCTTGGCCTTGCTAAGTCGTGACCAACAAAATGTTTAGGTTATTTAATACCAAAATATAGTACCTATTGCATACCATTAATTGATCAGAAGTTGTTATTATACCAATAGCTGAGGGTTCATACCTTCCCAACAGTATTAGTGCGTACATAAAAACAATAGATCCGATATGACTTGAACTCACATGACCAATCAATTTGTTTAAACAAATTTTATGTTGGAGTGTATGACTAAAAATAAACATCGCCTTGAAACAGCTGTAAACAACTTTGATACCTTTGTATATACTCTTTATTTGGAATATTGCTTCAAAATAATTTAAATAATTATATATATATATATATATATATATATATATATATATATAGAGAGAGAGAGAGAGAGAGAGAGAGAGAGAGAGAGAGAGAGAGAGAGAGAGAAAGAGAGAGAGAGTAAGGGGAGAGGGGGGAGAGAATAAAGAAAACCAGTGGAATGGGAGCAGAAGGAAAGATTGACCTGATGGAACCGACGATGTGTATTATGCATATCGTTTATCAATGTCCGTTTCTGGGTGAATAGGCGGGAAGACGCTCATAGATCTTTCAGAATCAAGTTTAAGCGTGAGAAGGATATACACAGACTAGCAACCGCTATGCGGAGAGATCTTGCTGGTCGGCGGAAGTAGGAGTGAGGAGAATTGCAATATTCCACCTTTTCCTGCCTGATTCCACATGTTTTTTTCTCTTTTCGCGTTTGCACACTCTAGTGTCTGTGCAATAGTACATTCTTATATCGGTCTGCACTGTTATACTATTATTTACCTACATGCAAATCGTTATAGTGTAAAAAAACAAACAATGAAAATTTCCCGCTGTTTTTTTAGTGAATAAATGATAAATATTCTTCGTTTGGTCGAATTTCAGAATTATCCGGTACAACTTCGCAAGAGAACTCGGTAAGCACAACAACTTCTACCCACCCACCGACGGGCCCAAATAGCAACCATCCGCAATCGTTCCCCTACAAAGTGATCCCGGCGTCTGCGGTGAATATGAGCCCATCCTCCTATCAGCCGCCGTTCGGCCTGCTGACCAATAGCCTGGCCGGGCCTGACCAGCATTTCTATGTCAACGGCAGTGGAATGGAAAACGTCTACGAAACGGCCGCCCGTCTCCTGTTCATGTCGGTCAAGTGGGCTCGAAACATCCCGTCGTTTCTTCAGCAACCGTTCAGAGACCAAGCGATTCTTTTGGAAGAAAGTTGGAGCGAACTGTTTGTCCTTAGCACTTCACAATGGTCAATGCCCATCGACGTAGGTAAAGTGAACCCCTTTATTATTGACTTCCAATGGTCACTTGCTGTCCTATAGTTTGTGTCTGTCTGTCTGTCTGTCTGTCTGTCTGTCTGCATGTCTGTCTGTCTGTATGCCTGTCTGTCTGTCTGTCTGAGGATGCAATTTTTATTTTTAATTTTTATTGAGAATCGCTCTAGACAAGGCATGAAGCCATTTGATGTAAGGAGCAAACAAGAACGAAATACTAAGTCCACGTGTGTTGCGGTTATATTATTTACCTCCTCTACAGGAGGTTAGGCACAAGGTCAGTTTTATCTTACTCCCACGAGGTAAGATGCGACCCAAGGTCGGGTCGGGAAAGTGGGGTTTGAAAAGCCAGCGCCCGAGAAGGTGAGCACTCTGGCCATTAAAAATTGCTTGGGCAGCCCCGTCGGCATTCCCCGGTAGGGGCGCCTCAGGCAGTAAGCAATAAACTTACCCCTCCCCAAAGAGAGGAGGCAAAGCCTGGGAGGGTGGACCTCCTAGAACTGCACAGGACAGACCGATAGACCGGCGTAAATCAAGACGTGTGTTGCGGTTGTAGCCATGTTGAATTCTAGAGTCTTCTTGCCGAAGTCGAACCCAGGGCCAAAGGCCCAGGAAAATGTCTGCTGCGTCCCAAAAGAGAAGTTTGTGTTTCGTCCGAATAACGTGGGGTTGTTGACTTTGAAAACAAAGCCCTATACCAAAATGATGCACAACTTTCCCCGAGTAAAGTTTTACGAGGCATCCAAGAATGCCATTTGTTGTGTGCCAGCAGACCTACTCGGCGTTGCCCGGGCGAATGGATAACATAAACGAAGAATTAAAAAAAAAAATAGTGCATGTAAAGCAGTGTTGCCAATTTAGCGGTTTTCCCACTAGATCTGGAGATTTTGTTTGGAATCTAGCTAGTAAAATTTGGATCTAGCGGTTAGCGTGTAGCAGTCTGAAATAGGACCTATTTCTTATGCGTCCACTGTGGGCAAGTTGGTCTTAAACTAACCAATCGACTCACAGTGCGTATTGATTTCAGATAGTCCCTTGCGGACTATTTGCACCCTTGTTGAACGGTGGAACGGATCGTCAGAGAGACCCTGGCTGTCAACCTAGAAGGAACTCTGCTTCACCTCTCTCCTGTCCCCTCATCCACTGGATTCCCGAGCACCGCTCCCCGGGCAGTAAAAGAACTTCGTTTCCTACCTTTTTCTAGGCTATACCCCAACGGTATAGGATACCCAATAAAGATTTGTTTAATGTTAAAGAAGCGTTGAGTTTTTCCTCGTATGACTACCGTCTACCGTGCTTATACTTATAGTGAGGCTACGACTACTAGCCTTAGCTATTATAAGCGTTTTTTTCTGTAAAATCTGGAGATTTCGTTTGCTACTCACACAACCACAATTTCAGAATTAACTAACCTACTTTCTGTATTCATTTCTTCTCTAATTATCATATAAGACTATTTCTTAAGCTACCTTTCAGACTTCATAGACACAGAAGAGTGATACTTTTAGATTTCAATAAACATTTCTATATTCTAAAAATATCCCCAGGGTCCTCCGACCCTATAACCCCTAATCCACCTCGACTTTATAAATATTTTGTTAAACTTTACGCTTCTCGATTAGTCAGACACACAGCTCGTTCATGAATTACGTCCCTTGTTTGTTTGTTTATTTGTTTTTTAACATTTAAATTCAATACAAACAACATCAACGTGACAAATAACTTCCTATATACGGTACGAAAAGTTAAAACCTTGCGTTTTTTTTTGGGGGGGGGGAGATTTTTTTGTTACGATCTCGCGGGTTTTGAACATCTCAGTTAGCTAAACTGTGTGTAACATCTATTTTGAACCTCCCTTTCTCTCTCTCTCTCTCTCTCTCTCTTTCTCTCTCTTTCTCTCTCTCTATCTATTTCTCTCTCTGTCAACCAGTTCAATATAGTATAAATAAATAAATAAATGAAAAAAGAAATAGAAAGAAATCGGACTTAAAAGAAAGCTTGACCTAGTTTCAGTGTTGTTTTTGTAACTACTAGTAGGAATGTAACAAAAATGATTATTTCACCTTCACTTGCACGTTTGCTCCTTTTGACGGCAAACTCTCCAGTAAAACAAACTCCCTGGTTATTCTGCCACGTACTTCCTGCCATGACGTAACTACTGGTACACGTCAGCCTAATTTATATATTGACCTCTTATGGAAAACTCTATCTTCTTGCTTATACTAACCATATTTTTACACACCCGACATCGAATCTTGCTACAGAAATTCGCATTCATTATCATCGATTTTGATAACGAACAGAAATATTTATATTGCTTTTCTTCAACGTTGATATTTTTTTAAATTTATACTACATTTCGGCCGTTTTAATAGCCCGCAAAAAAAAAACGATGTAAATAATAGATAGGGTTAGGGTTGGGGTTAGGTTTAAATAGGTTTGAGGTTAAGAAGACTGTGACAATGTAATGTAAGATTACGAGCACCGGGTGAATTGAAAGGATGTTTGGACGAGAAAAGAGATAATAATAGACATCATTTATATTTCTGAA
Source organism: Sepiola atlantica (assembly GCA_963556195.1). Lineage (NCBI taxonomy): Eukaryota > Metazoa > Mollusca > Cephalopoda > Sepiida > Sepiolidae > Sepiola > Sepiola atlantica. The sequence continues at coordinate 35,479,823 of OY744538.1, read as the reverse complement.
TTTTTTAGATGAGGATTGATAATTTGTATAATTTTGGTTATTCGGACTACATTTCTCATCTTGAGTGTTATCATCACAAAGTGTCGGCCGCTGTAACCTCCGGCCTTCTTCGGGTGTATCTCTTCCCGCGTTCGAAGAGATACACCTAAAGAAGGCCGGGGGTTACAGCGGCCGAAACGTTGTGATGATAACACTCAAGATGAGAAATGTAGTCCGAATAACCAAAATTATACAATAGACAGCATATCATCATCATGGCCATGGTTCAGTTTAGAGAGACAATGGATACGACCTGCGAGGGTGGCTACGCGTGTAATTGTAAAGCAAGGGTTGCTAAATCCGCAACCACACCTCTCCTGGTTCGGCACTGCTTGATTCCAATGGCAAGAAGTCCAGGACGATTAGAAACAATGTTCACATAAGCGGTGAGCACATGCAGCACCTGGTATTCTCAAATGGTCACCCATCTAGTACTGACCAGGCTCAACGTCGCTTAACTTCGGTGATGTCAATGTGATTATGACGTATAATAGACATAAAGAGACAGTATTTAATGTAATAATTTTATTTTATCTTCTACTTACTATTTTGTTTCAGATTCAATCAATCGTGTGTTATATGATGTTAAAGTTTTTTATAATATTTCGAGGTTTAAAACCCCTTTTCAAACTAATGTAAATAATGATTATTTCCCATGAATTAAAATTAAACAGTTCAGTAATTTTGTGGTGTTCCTCTCTAATAAAATTCTTGTTGTTTGTTTAGCTAAATTATTTTTTTATAAGTTCGCAAAGGAACTCGATTAGCATAACTATTACTCAGTATTTACAATTGTATTACTTAAATTAATGTTATGTTTAATGTTATGTTTAATTATGATATGCTTTGTTTAATGCTATGTTTTGCATTGCTATTGTTCAATGTTTTGTTTAATGTTATATTTAATTTATGTTTTACAATTATATTACTTTAATTTATGTTCGTGGGGTTTGGCGGCCAACAAGTAAAAAATCAGTGGTTTATTAAGACTTAAGCTGTTTAATTGTACTATGGCTGTGATCGCTCCGTGCGGACATAGAGGGAAAGAGAGAGAGGGGGGGGGAGAAAGATGAGAGAGGAGGTAGATGAGAGAAGAAAGAGAGGGAGATTTCCGAAGTCTGATTACTTTTTCTTTTTCGTCATTTTCTCCTCCTTTCAATTAGGGAGAAAAGTAAATTTTATTGCGTTTGGAGGTCCGTCAAATCGTCCGTCCGCCATTTTTTAATTTTTTTAATTTTTTATTTTTTTAAACGTAGTTCACCCCAGACAAAGCAGGCCGCCACTGTAGACGTAAGGGGCTACTGAGAAGAAAGAAAAGGGGAGAAAGTTGGGGGGGGGGAGTCAACCTAAACTGGGATCTGCGCAGCAAGATGTCTGTTTACATTAGTTTTAAATTTCTGCATGTCAGTACTGTCGGGGAAACAGGGGGCAAGGAGGGAGTTCCAGAGGCCAGCAGCACGAGGAAAGAAGCTATTTGAGTAGAAAGCTCTCCGGCATCTGGGGACCTCCACAGTGAATGGATGGGATTTAGTTGATTGTCGAGTTGGTTTAGTGAATTTACGTCGAGGGAGCACCAGAGTAGCCAATTCATCGGAGCATAATCCACTGAAGTATTTGTAAAACAAGCACAAGGATGCTACATTGCGGCGATGGACAGGGACTGGAGCTAGGTTGACAGTTAGGGACCTATTAGGTTGGCGACTCTTTTTTGGACCTTGTCAAGGAGGGAGAGAGTAGTAAATGATGCACCAGCTCAGATGTAGCAACAATACTCCATGCACGGGCGGATGGTGGGTTTGTAGAATTAGATGATAATGTAAGGTGTGAGAATTTTACTAGCACGGTAGAGGGAGCCAACCTTCTTTGCGGCAGTTTAACGTAACGTAAGATGATTTGACTGAACTTTTTACTTGAAATATAAAATGCTTTCAAAGACATTACAACACACACACACAAATAGGCAGGGAGGTAGAAAGGTAACTTTTTATTGCCTTTGGTAACAGTTATTTGTTGAATATTTATTTTTTCACCCGTTTTTTTTGTTAACTATACTGCACAATCGCCAAATATTTCCATTAACTTTTCAATTTAAATCTAAATGATATATATTTTATTAAGTGTAGAATTAATTGTATAAATTTTCTTTTCTTTCTATTTGACATTTGTTTAAACGTACGTTTTTTTTTTTTAGCTTCATTATTAACAGCCAATGGTTGGAGCCTCGACGCCCAGTATGCCGAAAAGACGACCTTCATGATGACACAGCTGCGATTGTTGCAAGACATTATTGCGCGATGCAACGAATTACACGTAGATGCAACGGAATACGCATGCTTAAAAGCAATCACCCTCTTCCGGCCAGGTAAGATTTAACCATAACATTAGCCTTTTTTTTAATTTCTTTCCTCTAAACTAGCTTACAAACACACCGGTTCTGATTAGATGATCCGAAGTTAAGTAACGTTGAACCAGGTTAGTACTTAGATGGGTGATATTTTGGGAATCTTAGGTGCTGTAACCTAACATTACACCCACGTGTACAAATAGGGTATATCCGGCGACAGACTAGCGTCCTGTAACAAAGATGGTTTAGGCAATCCGTTCCGTTTAACGCTATTTACGAAATAGAATATGTGACATTTGTTGTCCTCCAGCTGTCAATTCCAGTCTCCATGTTTCCATTGCTTTCTTAATAAGGTTGATTATCTTGTCGGCTACTTTGTACATGCGTAAGCATTCAATTAATTATCCATGCTTGAGGGATTCTGTTGTAGGTTTTCTTGTAGTCAATCCATTGCCATGGTTATTTTTTTCTTCTGCTTTTTACCTATGTATAGCAGGTCATATATTATTATTATCATTATTATTACTACTACTACTATTGCTACTATTATTATTATTACTACTACTACTATTAGTATTACTATTATTAATACTACTACTACTATTATTATTATTACTATTATTATTACTACTACTATTACTGCTACTACTATTATTATTACTACTACTATTATTATTACTACCATTAGTATCACTACAACTACTATTATTATTACTACTACTACTACTACAATTATTACTATTATTATTACTACTACTATTATTACTTTTATTATTATTACTACTACTACTACTACTATTATTACTACTATTAGTATCACTACTACTATTATTATTACTACTACTACAATTATTACTATTATTATTACTACTACTACTATTATTACTATTATTATTATTACTACTACTACTATTATTATTACTACTATTAGTATCACTACTACTACTATTATTACTACTACTACTTATACTATTACTATTACTACTACTACTTATACTATTACTATTATTATTACTACTACAATTACTACTATTATCATTACTACTACTACTTATACTATTACTATTATTATTACTACTACAATTACTACTATTATTATTACTACTACTACTTATACTATTACTATTATTATTACTATTACAATTACTACTACTATTATTATTACTACTATTACTATTATTACTACTACTTATACTATTACTATCACTACTACTACTACTATTACTATTATTATTACTATTATTATTATTAGCCACATAAAAACACATATGTGTATGCGAGTTTGTCTTTTAATATCATGCTTGTTTTCTGATTGTAAAAGAAAACGAAAAGTTGAGTTCATTCCCTTGGGGTTCCATAACCAATTTCCGCATAGTAAAGATGTAACAAAAAGCCAAGTTGTCATGTTTTCCCTTCTTCCGGAACATTCCAGACAATTTATGGATCTTTAGCTGTAAGAGGCAATTTTAGGTGAAAGTTTAAATCAGATTGACGACTTACTTGAAAGAGTAATTCGTCTGGCCAAATCTGACTAGAAATAGAATAAGCAAATGGAGTCACCATTCCTCGCGAAATAAACGATGGCTTCACAACTAAAAAGATATGCAGTTTTATTTACTGGAAACACAGGAACAAAATGAAGGTTGTACAATGTCTCGTCTACCTTAAACAAGGTAGACGAGACAAAATAACGTAATTCTGGAGTCTCTTGATTCATCTACTGTCGGCCCAGTAGAGAACACAGAATCTACATCTTGTCTGCTTGGGAGTCAGTCTGGACCTAAAGTGTTTCGCACCAATATGATTCATCGCATATGAATCTCATTTAGCTTAGGAGTGCTGCTTGTTCATGCAGTGAATAGGCGATGGTTACACAATCGCCAAACCGAATCATAACTCACTGTTGGTCATGCAGTTCAACAGAAAATAGTTCATTCATGTAACTGCTACAGATCTCTTCTTTAAGCCATATCAACGGGTTCTTTTTATTTCTCAAGACTAAAAATCCTGGAATCATTTATTAACAGGACAAATCTTCACACATCAGATAAGTTCCGCGGATGTACGTGTTCGCAAACCCTCATTCTGTATTGTTACCTTTTACTGTTTTGTATATCATTCTTTATTACTCGCCTAAGTAAAAATGTTCGATTAATATACACGGTTGCTGTTCTCTTTCTTCAAAAGCTGTCGCCCCAATTAAACTTTCAGCACTTATCTTCAAGTAGATTTCCTTTTTTAATTTTTTTATTCTCTCTCCCTCTCTCTCTCTCTCTCGTGCAAGAACTAAAGTTTTTTGGGGGAATAAAAGTCAAAAGATATTGACGACGAGCAATTTTGTCTTTTTTTTTTTTTTACAGAAGTCCGTGGCTTGCGAGATTCGAAGCAGGTCGACCGACTGCAGGATCAAGCCCAGTTAATGTTGAGTGATTACACGTCCCGGCAATATTCAACGGTGCAGCCTCGTTTTGGAAAACTTCTCTTGCTCTTACCGAGCATTCGGATGATCAACCCCCGCTCCATTGAGGAACTTTTCTTTCGACGAATGATCGGTAACATCCCTATCGAAAGACTCCTCTGCGACATGTTTAAATCGAGTTAACTCCCTTTATCCCACTTATGATCATCATTTGCAGGGGGGGGGGTCGTTCAACAGGAATTTAAATGAACTTTCGGAAAGTATGTATTATTTTTATTATTCGGACTACTGTTCTCATCGAGGTTGTTTTTCTCAGAACGTTTCAGCCGATGTAACCTCCGAATTTCTTAAGGTGCATCTGTCGAACTTAAGAATCTGTACAGAATTTCCAACAGAACCCTTTATTTAATCCATAGCGGTAGCTTTCTCTTGTTCCGTCAGCCATGACCGGATAGAATTCATAATTGTATTCTTAGTATCACCCGCACTGAGGATTGAACTTTCAACCCTCCCAGAAGGCTGTCACGGATATAAGTGCTAAGTTATAATCAGTTCTAAGTTAGTCTTCTGCAGGTTGAAGGTTCAATCCTCAGTGCGGTCGATACTAAGAATATTATTATCTATTACTTAAGACTTTTACCCGGTCATGGCTGACGAAACAAGAACAAACTACCCCCATGGATTAAATAAAAGGTTCTGTTTGAAATTCCGTACAGATTCCCGAGTACGACACGATGCACCTGAAGAAGGTCGAAGGTTGCATCGGCCAAAACATTGTAAGAATAAAAACTAAGATGAGAACAGTAGTTCAAATAATACAAATAATACAAATTGTCAATCCTCATCTAAAAAATTCTGAAACATAAGTAAATAAGAAAGTAGGCAAAAAAGTTGTTTTTTATAGAGGATTTTGATGGATAGATACTGAATGATGATTATGTTTAAATCTAAAGTTATTTTTTCTTAAAAAGTAAAAGTAAAAATATGATAGATTAAATGCCCATCGACGTGTTCTTTTTTAAAATTATGAGCATGATATCATTAGCAACCTTATTTTCAATTATAAGCATGATATCATTAGCAACCTTTTTTAAATTATAAGCATGATATCATTAGCAACCTATTTTTGTTAATTATAAGGATGATATCATTAGCAACCTTTTTTTAAAATTATAAGCATGATATCATTAGCAACCTATTTTTTTAATTAAGCGTATCATTAGCAACCTTTTTTTAAATTATAAGCATGATATCATTAGCAACCTTCTTTTTTTAAATTATAAGCACGATATCATTAGCAACCTTTTATTTAATAATAAACATGATATCATTAGCAACCTTTTTTTAATTACAAGCATGATATCATTAGCAACCTTTTTTTTTAAATTACAAGCATGATATCATTAGCAACCTTTTTTAATTATAAGCATATCATTAGCAACCTTTTTTTAAATGATAAGCATGATATCATTAGCAACCTTTTTCTAATTATTAGCATGATATCATTAGCAACCTTTTTAATTATAAGCATGATATCATTAGCAATATTTAAAAAATATAAGCATGATATCATTAGCAACTTTTTTTAAAATTATAAGCATCATATCCATGGACGGCGGCACCGGTGGGGGGCAGGGGGGTTAAAGCCCCCCCCCCCCCGCCTTTTTGACTTGCCTCCCCCACTTTACGATCATCAATTATGAAGTTATATATGCATGTGTTTAACCGGGTCCCCCACTTTTTAGGAGATCCCCCCCACTTTTATAACTGTCCCGCCGGTCCTGATATCATTAGCAACCTTTTTTTAATTATAAGCATGATATCATTAGCGACCTTTTTTTAAATTATAAGCATATATCATGAGCAACCTTTTTTTTAATTATAAGCATGATATCATTAGCAACCTTTTTTTAATTATAAGCATGATACTATTAGCAACCTATGTTTTGTTAATTATAAGGATGATATCATTAGCAACCTTGTTTTAATTATTAGCATGATATCATTAGCAACCTTTTTTTATTACAAGCATGATATCATTAGCAACCTTTTTTTTAAATTATAATCATGATATCATTAGCAACCTTTTTTAATTATAAGCATATCATTAGCAACCTTTTTTTAATTATAAGCATATCATTAGCAATCTTTTTTTAATTATAAGCATGATATCATTAGCAACCTTTTTTAATTATAAGCATGATATCATTAGCAACCTTTTTTTAAAATTATAAGCATGATATCATTAGTAACCTTTTTTAAAACTATAAGCATGATATCATTAGCAACCTTTTTTTTTAATTATAAGCATGATATCACTAGCAACCTTTTTTTGTTAATTATAAGGATGATATCATTAGCAACCTTTTTTTTTAATTATAAGCATGATATCATTAGCAACCTATTTTTTTAATTATAAGCATGATCACATTAGCAACCTTTTTTAAAATTATAAGCATGGTATCATTAGCAACCTTTTTTTATCTGCAGATTGTATCCTTATTCTTTGAAGCTTGGTATTATTAGCAACCATTAGTTTATACCGGACGGTAACCTTATTTTTTCTTACTATGTAGTATTCTTTGAGTGTTGAATCAGAAACTCAACGAAATTCAAGTATTACATTTTGTCTTACCTCCCGCAGAAGAGGTAAATAAATATTCACATATGTAAATATAAATACATCGGTAAACGTTACTATTGGCGAAATAAATTATTGTAAACGAAGTAAAGTAAGGAAATTAGTTATAAACAAAACTATTCATTTAAAGGCTTGGTCTTCGCATTGACTGTAAGACCAACCTCTATAATATCTTATAACAAAAGAATTGTGAAATGAAGGGAAAACAAAGTCCTTCTATAAATAACAAATAATATATTTATTTGAGTAACCTACACTTTTGGGTGTAGGTTGTCAAAAGTTAAAACAGTATCATAGCAGAAGGAAGTAAGAAAGTAAGAAAGTTCATTTGAAAACAGTCTTCAAGCAGTGGAAAATAGCCTTGCTCGGAGTCAAGTCGACCAGAGTGAGAGAGAAGACGTCATTCTTCGTTGGTGCCTGGAAGCTCTCTGTGACTTCTTATGTAAATCCCAAAGGATCTAAAAGTAGTCCCTCAATAGTTTGATCGAAATTAATACGCCCAGGAGTCTGATTGGTCATCGTGTGACCCAACCACCTCACAGGGGCTGCTCTCCGCGAGAGGAAAGACATGTTAACGTTTATGACTGCTACACTCATTTGTGTCCGCTGGCCTGGATCTGAATTCGTTCACCCAGTTCCCTGTTTTTATTAGTTATTTTTGTTAAATTTCACATCGGCTTACCAACTCCATGTTTAAAAACGAGCTGGAATCATTTTCATTGGCCGAACATGATGAGTTGTCGACCGCATGTGAAAACTCTTACTTGCTTTTTTGGAAGTGAAGAGGAGAGAGTATCGAAACGGAGACAGAAAGAGTGTGTCTATTAGTGATGGGACGATTGCAATCCCCCCCCCCCCCGATTCCGATACAATAACCGATTCTGTTCTAAATTCCACGATTCCGATACAATTACAGATGCCGGTTCTAAAATCGTCTGATCGCCTAAAAAAGTGGAAGTACATTTTTTTTGGGGGGGGGGGTGATTTAGAGTAGAGTCCTCATCTGCTTTTGAATTTAGATATAATTTTTTTTATTTAATTTTAAATTTAGATATAATTTTTTTTATTTAATTTTAAATTTAGATATAATTTTTTTATTTAATTTTAAATTTAGATATAATTTTTTTATTTAATTTTAAATTTAGATATAATTTTTTTTATTTAATTTTAAATTTAGATATAATTTTTTTTATTTAATTTTAAATTTAGATATAATTTTTTTTATTTAATTTGAATAAACTTCTTAATATTTTCCGTTTATGTATTGTATCTAAGATTTTGATAAACTCATTGTGAGATTTTCACCTATATTTTTCACTTGTGCCATTTACCTATTAATAGCTTTTTTCCTCGTGCTGCTGGCCTCTGGAACTCCCTCCCTTCCCCCGGTTTCCTCGACAGTACTGACATGCAGAAATTTAAAATTAATGTAAACAGACATCTCGCTGCGCAGATCCCAGTTTAGGTTGACCCCCTCCCAACCTTCTCCCCTTTTCTTTCTTCTCAGTAGCCCCTTACGTCTACAGTGGTGGACTGCCTTGTTTGGGGTGAACTTCATTAAAAAAAAAAAATCAAAAAAAAAAAAATTCACATGCCATTTTTTTCGGTGCCATTTTTACCGGGCCATTTTTTTCGGTGCCATTTTTACCTAAATTCGTTATGATTTTAGTATTGCTGGTAGTTTAAAATCAATAATTATTCATCATTTTATCATTAGCACCAGCAATGGAAAATTAAGTTTTAAACAAAATAAAAATTAAAAGAATCGCTTCTGGAATCGGAAATTAGGCTCAAATCTTTCCGATCCGGATACCCCAAAAAGTTCCGATTTTTCCGATTCTGATTAATCGTTCCAACTCTCGTGTCTATTCAAGCCAGTAGCTTTTTCGTGTCCGTCCGAATCACATTCCCGCTTAACCGTTATTTGCGTACTCATTTGTGATGTTTTTGCGTTAAAAAACATATTTAATAGAAAATATAAGCCTGTGAAAATAATTGGTTGTGAGTAAAGTAGCCATTTTTTTTATTTACATTTTGTTTATTTTGTGGTAAAGTATACGACTGCATTGGAAGTAAAGTATACGAACTGACGGGAATAGACTTAAATAAATAAGGACCGGATACTAGGCTTCTGCATTTTAAACTTGGTGAATTTGTTGTTTCCCACCAATAATGGCGGACAATAAATTGTCTGTCATTTTTCTGATTTTTTCCGACCTCACAAATGAGTAAGTAAACCCAAATAAATTGTTTGGGACTAATTTCCTAACTGTATTTCTTTTAAAATAATTTACGGTAAATTTGAAATTAGTCCAAAACAATTTATTTGGGTTTACTTACTCATTTGTGAGGTCGGGAAAATGGCAGACGATTCATTGTCTGCCATTTTGGCTGGGAAACGACTAATTAACCGTAAACTTTAATTGAAGCCATTAAATTAAATGTAGGTTCTTTGATATGACTGGGGTGCGTGAGAAAATGAATGCGTTCAGACTCAAGAGACAATGGATGCGCCCTGTAAGGGTGGTTGCACATGTAATTGTGAAGCAAAGGTAGCGAAATCGCCAACCACACCTCTCCTGAGTTGACACTGTTTGATTCCAATGGTAAGGTAAAATCCAGGAGGACTGCAAACAATGCCGAGATAAGCAGAGAAAACATACAGCACCTAGTATTCCCAAATGGTCACCCATTAAGTACTGACCCAACTCAACGTCGCTTAACTTCAGTGATCTAGCGGAAACCAGTGTGTCAACGTGATTATGTCATATATATATTACCCCACCCAATAGACCGGTATTGTCTGGGTCTCCGGGTCTTGATTTACGCCGGTCTATCGGTTGTCCGTCCTGTGCAGTTCTAGGAGGTGCACCCTCCCAGGCTTTGCCTTCTCACCCTTTGAGAAGGGGTTAGTTTATTGCTAATCGCCTGAGGCGCCCCTACCGGGAAATGCCGATGGAGCAGCCCAGGCAATTTTTAAATGACCAGAGCACTCAAATTCTCGAGCGCTGGTTGTTCTAATTCCACTTTCCGACCTTGTGTCACATCTTACCTTGTGGGAGGAAGATAAATAAAATTAGGAGCGCATATGAACCATAATACTTGGCTCTTGCTGCTAAATTCTAATCCATGTCATTAATTAAAAAAGAAAATAATTCTATCATAGATAAAACAAAGTTAATTGTTTTTTGACTCATTTCCCAACTGTATTTCCATCAAAATAATTTTCGTCGCAAATCGTAACGTTTACCAAAGAATGTGTTTACTTAAATTTTCTTATCATAAAAAAAAATGCTAAATTGTTTGAATTGTTAAAAATAACCTTTTAAATAATTTAAATTTACGAATTTATAACATAATTAATATACACTAGATTATTCAATCTTGTATATATTTTTGTTAATAGCCTAACGCTGTCCCTATTTATGTGCCTCACCACGAGGGCAGGTTTTAATGTGGGGACAATCCAGCTCCCTCCTAAAAAACTGAGAACTCTGGATTGGGACAAATATTAAAACTGAAAAAATAAATAAACACATAGAAAAATTTTAATTTTCTCAGGCTAGATTGAATCTAGACTTTAGCAATTTTTATTTTTATAGGCTCTAGAAGGATTGCCCCTCTCGGGAGCTGTGGTCTCAATATATTAAATGATCGAGGAACAGAACAGATACTACACTTTGAATAATTTATTTGCAAAAAAAGGTAAATAAATTTTAAAAATAAGGCACAAGGCCATCAAAAGTGCATTCGTTGGTCATCCTCTGTCTATCCTACTCTTAACTAGATTCATTTTGACCCATTCGTGAAACACTGTTTCATTGATTCTTTCATCAATTTGCTCATCACTTTTATTTCAGCAATCACCACAATACCACATTTACTCTATGAACTACGCTATTTAAATCAAATATCTGCAATTATTTAAAAATCAATTTTATTGCCAAAACATATTTATAATTTCATTGGGAAAAGATAGGGGGACAACAAAAAAAAACACCTAAAAAGAAAGAAAAACAAAGACATCAAATACAATCATGGGAAGGTTAGTAAGACCCTCCCAACCTTTTCTAAAACTAGACAACCAACTGTTTTCCGGCTGTTCAGAAGCGGAAAAAAACCAGGTCAGTCTCTAAGTGGGAGTGGGACTTAAGTGGAAACAAGCGAAATAGGGATGGAGTTAGGGAGTAAATATTCAGCTAGGTATTAGAAACTCATTGAAGCAGAAAAAAAATGGCAAATGAATCCAACAAAGTCGGCCGCAAGTCGACTTTAAAATCTATTTAAAGATATTTAGGTTTTTAATCCGACATTTTATGTACACTTTCATCGAAGTGTTTATGGGTACAAATTCGTAAAAATAAAAAAAAACAACAGCAAGTTTTTTTTACGTTTATCTTCTGTGAAACACAATACCGCAGGGCTGCTTTCCAACTGACTAAAACATCGTCGTTTTCAAGTTCAATGTAAACAAATTCTTGTTAAGCCGTCCTCCCAAATAATCAAATCTTCCACCATCGTTACCAATCATCACGGTGTTATCTCACCGCCCACCTTACACACATCCCCGGCTAACTATAACATTCCCGTTTTCAAGTCAACTGTAAACAAATTCTTGTTTAGCCGTCCTTTTAAATAATCAATTTTCTACCAGTTACAACCTTCGTTACAAATCCCCTTGGTGTCTTACCGTCAACCTGTCCTACCCAATAACCCTTATCTTCGAGTGGCATATAGGCCTTGATAAGTTTGTAAAAAAGAAAAAAAAGTTCCAATCGGTGACCCATCAGTAAAAATTTTTTTTTTTAAATTGACAATCTATTTAATCTTCATCCTTGAGTGGCCCAAGGCCTTGATAAGCGGTGACCCATCAGTAAAAAAGAAAAAAAAAAAAAGAAAGAAAGAAGTGACAATCCTTTTAACCCTTATTCTCAAGTGACCCATGTACCTTGATAAGCAGTGACCCATAAGTAAAAAAAAAACAAAAAAAAACTTGGTTGTAATTGTCCATCTGACTCAATGTTCAAAGAATTCCATAGAAAGTCTATCCGACTCATATATGAAATAAGTAGACGACGACATTGAAGTTCAACAGAAAATAACCTTTATTTTAGCCGGTGCTGAAAGGGAATTAAAAACAACTAATAGTCATTCTTTACAAACAGAATGTGGGGGGGGGGGGGGCACTACGCATCTTTGTAGATCTCATCCTGTGCTGGTGCATGGAGTATTGTTGTTGCCACATCTGGGCTGGTGCATCATCTACTAGTCTCTCCCTCCTTGACAAGGTCCAAAAAAGAGTCGCCAACCTAATAGGTCCCTAACTGTCAACCAAGCTCCACTGGATTGGGACAAATATTAAAACTGTCCCATCGCCGCAATGTAGCATCTTTGTGCTTGTTTTACAAATACTTCAATAGATTGTGCTCCGATGAATTGGCTGCTCTGATGCCCCCTCGACGTAAGTTCACTAGACCAACTCGACAATCGACTAAATCCCATCCATTCACTGTGGAGGTCCCCGGATGCCGGAGAGCTTTCTACTCAAACAGCTTCTTTCCTCCTGCTGCTGGCCTCTGGAACTCCCTCCCTGCCCCCTGTTTCCCCGACGGTACTGACATGCAGAAATTTAAAACTAATGTAAACAGACATCTCGCTGCGCAGATCCAAATTTAGGTTGACCTCCCCCCAACCTTCTCCCTTTTCTTTCTTCTCAGTAGCCCCTTACGTCTACAGTGGCGGCCTGCCTTGTCTGGGGTGAACTGTTAAAAAAAAAAAAATTAAAAAATTAAAAAAAGAGCCAGTAACAGAACCTCCTGTTTGTACGAATCTCGATGTCCGACTTGGTAAGTGTGAAACAACCTGTGTTCACGCCACAAGAACTAGTCCAGCAAATTGTATTCCTAAGCACAGACATCCGTCGTCGATGGGCAAATTACCCAGTGGTAAGCCTGTCTATTTACATCGAGAGAAAAACGTCCATCATAATATATGACTGCTACAATATTGATCAAATGTGGGGAATATCCAACTCCCGAAAAAGAGGCACTCTGGATGGGACAAAAATAAACATTGCCTCAGTCTAGAAGGATTTCTCCTTCACTGACTGAGGACAGAACAGATACTATACTTTGATCTCAGCCTGTAGTCAGGTCAGGTAGTCAAGCCAATATCGTGTCCGATGAAATTCTACTACGAAGATGAATATAAAAATCATTGTCAATGTTCCTATTTACTTGCCTCCCCACGGGGGCAGAGTTAGACACATGGTCGGTTTTTAATGAGAGGAAAATCCAGCTCCTCCAAAAAAGGGTACTCTGCATTGGAAGAAAATAAAAATTGCCTCCGTCTAGAAGGATTTCTCCTTCACTGAATGAGGACAAAAAAGATGAAGCGTAGTATCAGAACAGATACTACACTTTGCAATATTTATTTGCAGAAAATGTTAAAAAAATGTAAATTTTAAACAAATTAAGCACAAGGCCATCAAAAATGTGGGGAAAAGGTGTTGTGGGTCATCATTGGTCAAAAGTGGTAAAAATGTCTATCCTACTCTTAACTAGAATCATCTCAGTCAACACAATACCACATTTACTCTAGGGGCCGTCCTACTTAAGATACCCTGAAATTTGTTGGAAATTTTATTTTTTTAAATTATATTTATCAAAAGGCCACTAAATCATTGTCAATGTGTTGAATGTTTTTTTTTTTTTTTTTTTTAAATTTGATCATTCCCATTGGAAAGGGATATGGGGTTCATACCTCTTCTCTCCTCGTGGACGCCCTTGATGATTATTTGTAAGTCGTAAAAGCGAATATAATCTATGGTTGCATTGAAATACTAGCTAGTTTTGCCAGCTCAATATTGCTTTGCAAAGTTTGCTACTTGAAACCAAAATTTTTAATAATAAACATTTCATTCATAAGTTTCTTGTAAATACGGTACAAAAACTTTTGCATTTATTTGCATAAATAGATAAATATTAACATTTTATTAATTTTGATACAAATATATTTATCTTTTAAATAAGACTGTCATGAAATCAGAAGAAAGAATAAAAATCAGTTCGCCTGAGCGATGGTGTGTGGGTTGGCTCTTTTTTTAAACTTACAATTTAGAAACGGATAGCAACTTGTTGAAAATCAAGTTAGTTCCCCTAAATGCCGGACAGGAACATGTAAACTCGAATACGAAACGTTTTGTCTATGGAATCAAAACAAGGATTGAATTTAAAAACCATGAAAAAAATGTGGCGTCATTAACAGGAAGGAAGAAGAGGGGAGGAAGAGGGGAGGGAGAGAGAGAAAGCAAGCCAGCCACCCTCTCCTTCCATTTTCTCTTCTCACTTATGCCTCGTTGGTATTTTTCTTTCTAGTGAGCGATGTTAGTTTAATTTAAGAAGTTTTTTTAGTAATTTATCTTTTTTTATTAAATCAATTTAATTAATTACTGTTAATATCGACGTACAGTTACATATATATAGTAAGAATAAGACAATAAAATTACAAATGAATAACACCAAACATTAATTTATTATGAATTGTTTAACAAAAATAGTTATTAAATAAGGCATTCGAATGACTATAAATATATATAGTATTTTAAAAGATTATGTGTTTTTAATATACCACTATCATGGTTTTGCATGCTCCTACGATTGTTAGATGGCGTAATTTCCGAATTTTGAGTCACGATGATCAGATGACATAATTTCCAAACTTGGGGTAACCCCGAATTTGGAAATTATGCCATCCTCACCTTTTCCGAATTAAACTGTTGATCTGAACGAAACCGATCAAATCTCTTGTTTGTTTGTTTTTTATATCTTCCTGTCTTTAATTGTTTTTCCTTTCTGTCTCTCATTATATAAGTAGTGATACTACGCATCTAAACATGATTAGTTTTAAATCTCCCAAAATCCATAGCGGAATTGTCCACATGTACCCGTAGCACAAAAGATAAAGGCGTTGATTAACAATCAGGTCTTCTGAAGGTTGAATCCTTACTACAGGTTATAATAACTAAGAATAGCATAATAATTAAACTTTCTGCCCGCTCAAGGTCTGACGCAACAAGAACAATCTACCCCCCCCCCCCCTCCCTGGATTAAATAAAGGCTTCAGTTAAAAATTCTGTATAGGTTCTTGAGTCCGGCATAAAGATTCCCAAGTTCGACGAGAAGTCTCCCAAGTTCGAAAAAATGCACCTGAAGAATGTTGGAGGTAACATTGGTTGAAATGTTGTGAAAATAACAACATAAGATGCGAATAGTCGACCAAATAATCCAAAAAATCCAAGAATTTTAGAATCCATTCTGATCTGGATCACTTTTGTTTTTCTCTCTATTGTAAAAGGAAGCACGTATGTACTCTTTTTCATGTTGTTCATTCAGCGTAACGAATGTTTGGCTATTTCTGTTAAATGCTGCACTGTCGACTTGTTATACACAGACACACATCTTCACTTGTTAATATTTTGTTGATCGCGATGGTAAAGTGTACAAGTTTGTTTTTTTTATTTATTTTTAAATCCACGATTTATTTATTTAAAATTTGAACTAAGCTGTGAATCAGTTAAAAAAAATTTTTTTTTTTTAAACCTGATCAGTATTTATTTTGCTTGAAAGTGGTTCATCTTAAAGTTTTAATGTCATCTTTTTCTTTAACTATCAAATTTTTTTAAAAGTAATAAATTTATTTGAAACAAAAACAAAATGATTCTTGATTTTTTGCCTGAATATTTGTGGATCAACAGTTATCTTTATTTGTATTGTTTTTTTTTTTTGCAGTATTGTCCTCACCGTTGCGATTGCTTATACAGGGTGGGCAAAAATAAGGGTCCTATTTTTAAAAATTCATAACTTTTTTATTTATTGTTTTTTTTATTTTTTTTTTTTAGAATAAGTAAAGGACCCCTTCCGAAGCAAGCATGAGCCGTATTAGCCCTAAGGAACGTACCCTCATTTAGAAAACATTATTTTTGCTTAAAAAACTCAAAACAGTGTAAAAAACAATACTTTAGTTTTTGTAAGTTTTAAGAAGTGTTTTTCGGCTAAAATTTGTTTTGTTTATTTCAAAAAATCTCGGAAGGGTCAGTCTACACACACATACAGTTTGGTGAGTTTAACTTTTATTTTGTGGAAGTTATTCAAATTCAAGTTATTCAAATTTAAAGATAGGACCCTTATTTTGGCCCACCCTGTATTATGTTGTGAATCTAACATATAAAGTTATCTTGTCGGATTTTAAAATTTGAATCTAAATAGCATTTAAGCTGGCATATTAAACTTTGATTAGGCAATTTTCGGTGCTTCTACAGAATTTGAACCGACTTTTGCTGAACTAAACCTAAAATTTAGGTTAGAGTTAGTTTAAGGTTAATGTAAAAAAAAAAAATCCAGTTCAGTTCAAATTCTGTAGAAGTACCCAATTTTCATTTGTTATTGGTATACCATGTTATTTCCATTATAATAACGTACTTCGCTACAGTAATCCAGTTCTACTTTGTGGCCCGAGGAAGCAGCATGGGTAAAAGCAAAACAATAAAGCGAGATACAAAACTCATTATCGTTCACGTATCTACAGCGTTTGTTAGCCAAATCAAAACTGGCTGCTGCTCGTCTTAACGTTGGCAATGCACTATCGTGCTTGATCGGCCTTCCTTAGACATTCATTGAATTCAATGGAGGATTCTAGCTCAACTGACCCAAGGTCAATACCGTCACAAGTTCGAGAGACTTAGCTACAATTTATTTTTTAAATTATGTATTCCCGCCCGAAAAACTAGTAATATGGAAACATTTTTCCCCCCATGACAGAAAAATCAAAATCATCAAGGGTAATAACTCATACTTTTAATTGAAGAATATAAAAAGAGTTCTTTCTTTTATATTCGATGTCTATTTTATACGACATTCTTACACTGGGGATTGAACCCATAATCTCCAGTTAGAATTCATATCTCTTACGTAAAATCAATATACAAGGAATGGCAAACAAATCTGAAATCGAAATGAATTTCTGAAACGGGGGGGTATACACACACACACCAATTTCCCAACCTATGGGACCAAGGTGTTCACTCATAATCGCCTAAAAAAAGTAGAATCTCATTTTGAGAGGGGGGAGTGTTTTAGCATTTTCTTTTCTTTGAGACAAGAAGACATTCATTGATGAAACAAAAATCTTCTACCTCCCCTACCCATGAATCGTTTGAAGTATGGCAAAATCAACATTTTCAGAGAGAGGGAAAAGAGACGTGAATCAAAAGAAGACAAAATGTGATTGAGAAAGAGAAGAAACGAAAAAAACAGGAAAAAATGACAGCAAAAGCGAGAGAAGAATAATGAGAAAGAGAAATTAAATCGAGCCAAATGGGGGAAAATGTAAGGATGTAAAGCTTCAGCAATTTTGCTTTTTCTTATTAAAAAAAAAAGTGGGATTCCGCCTTTTCTGACTTACAAAAACCGGAATTCTTCAAACTGGAATTCCACTAAAAAAGCAGAAAAGTCACATCTTTGATATCCATTTTGCAATGAGTACAACAAAGGAAAGGATCGCAACCAGGATTCAGAAAACAGTTCATGACATGTAATTAATGTAATGTTTGAAGTGGATTTGGAAAATTCAAAAATGGAAATTTTAATTTGGAAGATGCAAGTTGCTCTACTTCTAGATCTTCATGTTCAGATCTGGATGTCCACATTTTGATGGTAAAGATTGGAGCCAATCAAACAATCACAATTAGATAAAGCTTACGGAATTTTTGTAAGTTTAAAATATTACTTGTCATTCATCATCATCATTATCATCATCATATTTGGTTTAACATCTGTTTCACATGCTGACATGTGTTGGACAGCTTTTAGAAACCCATTTATAAACTAATCCATATCTGGCCAGGTGTTTATTTTATCCCTCTTTCTCTCAAATTCATCTTCATGTTTTCCTTGGCTTTCCCCTGTTAACTGAACCTGCTACTTCAACTGTTCTACATCTACTAACCCAAGTACCTTCATCTACTGCTGCCATATCTGGGGAAGTGCCGCTCGAAGCAACTTTTTTTGCCATGACAGTACAAAATCCATTTCACAATCTAGTGGCGGATGATCTCTCTCCTTGCAGCCTTTTTCTCACAGAAGGGACATTGCTCCTTATTCTCTAGTCTATCGATATTTCCATAGTAAGTGTCGGACTGAGTTCCAATCTCTGGTTCCCCTTTGTAAAACATTCACAGCAAGAACTCATCCCTCTACCACACTGCAGGAATTTCTATGAACAGTCTCTTTCCAAAAATTTCCCATCTGTGGAACATATTACCATGGAACTGCTTCCCTGCAGACTACAACATGGTCATCTTCAAGTCCAATGTCAACAAATACTTGTCTAACCATCATCTTAAGTAATCAAATTTTGTCCATTCTGTTCTTTTTCTTTCAATCCTCTCATAGAATTGTTCATCATTCAATGGAGAAACTCATTAGCCGTTATCCTCAAGTGGCTTTTGGCTTTAATAAGTGGTGACTCATCTATTATATAAAAAAAGATACTCATCATAAACCGTCCTCATAAGTAATCCATTCATCAGTTTCAATCCTCTCATAATATTCCTCATCATTTCAACTGAAAATCCATCCGTCTAAACCCTTATCCTCGAATGGCTTTTGACCTTGATAAGTGGTGACTAATTATTAAAAAGTAAAACAAAAAAATTTAACAATCTTATATAATAATCCAAATCAGATCTCTTTCTGATTCACGAAACTCTCGGATGATCATATGTGAACACCATGAGAGGAAAATCAAAAATGTTAAATAATGCTCATGGCTGCAAACATACATCTGAGTTTGAATAATAATTTTTTTTTAAATTCTTACTCAGGACCCGCTCACTGACCAAAAGGGAAGATCTATTAAGCTCTGTCCCAGCGTGCAGACATGAATGATCATCTCTTGTAAATAATTTTAAAGTCGTACCAACACGTCAGGACAACCACATCTAAAGATCCAGATTTTACCATCCACGGCGTCACCTTCCTCGCAAGAATGCACGTTGATTTTTTTTTTTACATTGACAACGTATTATCTAATCTTCTTTTGTTGCAAATATACATAGTTTATAACACTTGACTTTATTTGTATTGCAATCAGTTCCATCATTTAAATAATACTTTATCTCAAGAATATCAGAATTTTTTTTTTTACCTTATTCAAAAAAAAAAAAAAAAGAAAGCACACTAAAATAAAACTGTACTTTGATATCATCATCATCATCATCATATTCGGTTTAATGTCCGTTTTACATGCTGGCATGCGTTGGACATCTTTAAGAAACTGACTTCCAAACTAACCTATCTCCGGCTAGGTGTTTATCTCTCAAGTACATTTTTATCACTTCCTCCCATGTTTTCCTTGGCCTTCTCCTTTGAAGAGAACCTCCTACCTAATTCGACATCTACTAATCCAAGAACTCTCATCAATTCTTTTACTGTGGTCATAGCATCAAATTCTACTCTTCTGCACACATCTTCCTATACTGTCAAGATCTTTCTTTGGGGATGGCACAGTGGCTTAGTTGGTATCGTCGCGGACTGAGAACCTGGGTGTGCCAGGTTCAAATCCAAGTCATTCCACTGAAAACGCTTCCATCAAATCCACATTACACTTGTGTCTAATTTCCTGGAGGGAGGATGCATAGAAATCACATTAACACTTGTCCACGGGTGGCCTCGGCCTTGATAAAGTTGTGGTTTCTGTTTTAAAAAAAATCTTTCTCTGAGGTCATCAGAACTAAGCTTGTCTTTAAGATTCACATTACACTTCCATCGTATCATTCTCATACCATTTCTCTTCATGCAACGCCTATCCTCAACCCTCACTTGCCAGGTTTCACTTCCATACATCATCACACTACGTACACATGCTTGATAGACTGCTCCCCTGATCAACAGTGGTAACGCTCTGCTGGTTAGTAATGGCATAAGTTCTCTAAACTTACTCTATCCACTCCTAACTCTTGCAATCATATTAGCACCTTGTCTACCCTGTGCTCTAATAGTATCACCAAGGTAACAAAACTTATTGACAACCACAATAGCTCCACCATCCAGATATACTTTCTCCACATCTGAGTTTTCATCCATCTTCATTGTCTTACACTTCTTGCACAAAAACTGGTTATCCTCTCTCAACCTATCAGTAAATCCACCGCACTTCTTGAGTACCCAATGCTAAATAAGAATTATATTGCACCCAACCCTCTTTCTACAAGTATTTCATGTATCCACATAAAATTTTATAAGGATATATAATTTTTTATGTATCAATTTTCAGTATTTACTTCAACAGTGCTCGATACGTAAGTAGAGCTAGGTAGTAAGCTATGAAAATATATTTATGGCAATTAAGTTACACAGAGGCTCCCGCGTTCCATCCCCGGGGGGAATCTTCATGCTAAAATTCCCCCCGGGGATGAAACGCGGGAGCCTCTGTGTAGCTTAATTGCCATAAATATATTTTCATAGCTTACTAATATATATATATATATATGTATGTATGTGTGTGTGTGTGTGTGTGTGTGTGTGTGTGTGCATATATAACTTGCGAAATAATAAAGATAAAAATTATATCTTTAAATCATATCCTATCTTGAATAGTCAATGTTCGATATACGAGATAAAGCTGTAGCACAATAAGATAAATGATGAGAATAAGAATTGGATAAAATACAATATTTATTAGTTTCGTTTGTTTTACGGCATATCAACCATCTGTGGGTTATTTAATGCTGAATAAAGTTGTCAAATATAATTCTATATGTAGGATAATTATTTATATTCCTAGAATACATTATTCTTTGAAAACATTACTTTTTGAGAATAATCACACCCAAGCTGGAAAAGAGTGACAATACCACAAGCGGCAGACAAAAACCATTCGTTTTGTGTTGTTTGAAATATAGTTGTCATATTTAATTCCATAAGTAGCATAATTATTTATATTCCCAGAACACATTGCTCTTAGATAACCAGAACACATTGATCTCAGGACACATTGATCTCAGGACACATTGATCCCAGGACAATTGATCCCAGGACACATTGATCTCAGGACACATTGATCTCAGGACACATTGATCTCAGGAGGGAACTCTACTGAGAGAGATCAGCATTACTCCCAGAAAACACCACTTCTAAGAAAAACATTACTTCTTTAGAAACGTTACTCTTTGAAAACATTACTCTTTGGCATTGATAATCTTCTTTGCTCTCAACGTGATCGACTCTATTTGGGGAGAAAAATAAAAATAAAAATGAGAAATAAGGTTTTGATTTTTTGAAGAATCAGATTGAATAATACGGTTGGGAATAAACTTATAGATACTAGGGTATCCCGTCTAGCCAAAGTAAAGACCAAAGTGGACGAATGCTTATCCACCAGGATCCCGTCCTACGAGATCATGGGTTGCCACCCATGGCCAACAGATGGCCCTGTTTTCAGTTTTTTTTTTTACCCCTTTGCATGGGGTTGCAGTCGGCGAATTCTAAGCTCCGCCAACAGGGCAACACAATATTTATTAAATCATCAATTAATTTAAACAAAGACTATAAAAAGACAACTTTTTTTTCCTTTCCTTAATCCATGGATTTTCAAAGATATGCTCTTACCATTAGAGGAAAATCAGATGGATAAGTCAGTAAAGTTTATATTATTGTTACGCAAACATTTGAAAATATAAAAATATTAAAAGAAATATGCAAAGAAAATCATCTTCATTGAAGACGCATAGAAAGTCCATGTAAGTATATCTGAGGATTCAGAAATATTAAGCAAATGTAGGAGGAAGACTAAATGGCAATCTCTCCTGTTTGAGCAGACATTTTCTTGCTCTATCCAGGAAGTATCAATATGGCTTTTACCTTGGACTTGAATACCTCCATCTCTTAGACCGGAACTTTTCACTACTTCGAATTCTCTGAATTATCCTCGACTCTTTACTTAACATTTGATTCATATTTCTGAATCATCGGATATGCTTACACGGACATTCTATGCTTCTCAATGAAGATGATTTTCTTTGCATATTTCTTCAAAATCTTTTAAATATTTTTATATCTTTTATATTTTCAAATGTTTGCTTAACAGTAATATAAATTTTACTGACTTATTCATCTGAGTTTCCTCTAATGATAAGAGCATATCTTTGAAAATCCATGGATTAAAGAAAAAAGTTTTTTTATATAGTCCTTGTTTGAATTAATTGATGATTTAATAAATATTGTATTTTATCCAATTTTTATTCTCATAATTTTATATATATATATATATATATATATATATATATATATATATATATATATATATATAAGATTGCGTTAGCATGAAACATCGATGTCTGTAGGTATTAAAATATTTAATAAATATTTATTTATAAATATTATTATTATTTAACAGCCCCCCTCCAACAAGGCAGGGCACTCTTGAGTGACTTTAATAACAAGCAGTGCAAATAGCTACATGCACGATCCGAACGCCGTTCGTAGATGACTCTAAAACTGCTTGGGTAAATCTAGCCGCCGATTCGCTATTTACATTTAAATTCCTCTCTATTTACTAATTGGCTATGGCCGATGGGATAAGACCCTCGACTACGAATCAGTGGCGATTTGTGATCGGGGTTCGAGCCCACCGACCGTTGAGAATTAGTTCCTACACTGAAGATTGCGTTAGCATGAAACATCGATGTCTGTAGGTATTAAAATATTTAATAAATATTTATTTATAAATATTATTATATAGATATATATATATATATATATATATATATCTTCAGACCTCACGAACAACCTTTTTTTAAAATTGAAAAAGAAAAAATAAGTCAATGAAAAAATATTTTAATTAAAAATGCGATTATGACGTGAAAACTATGTTTTTGTTCTTTTTTCGAACACGTCATAATCACACAGCATTTTTTGAATTCTAACAACTGTTCCGTTTGAAGAAGAAAAAACAAATAAAAGAAAACATTCTTTTCACGTCACAAACGCACCAAATATTTTCAAATATTGTACTTGTATATTATGTCTCCAAATCAATCATCTTGAGGAAGTCTTGAAATAAAGACGAAACATTGATGAATATTTAAATAATTGCTACTCTTATAGCTGACACACCATGTTTCCGTGACTTTCCATCATCAACATTCGGCCAAGTTACAGAAGTGCCCGAGTGTTGACAGGGCGAGAACTGCCAAATGTTAAATTGAAGACTGGCAGCCGATAAATTACGACAAAGAAAATCAAACTAAAATATATATAGATATAAATAAAAGAACGAACAAACTATAGCTAAACAACTGTTCGTAATTAGCTGTTTATTTTTGTTCATTTTTTGTCAAAAGAAAAATCATTGTTAATCAAATGTTTTTAAATAAAATGGTATTTTGTTTGTTTGTGCACCGGAAAGTTTCAAATGATTATTTTGTTGATTTGTTAAGCAAATGTTATTGTTTTTTTTTGTTTTTTTCAATATTGTTTTTTTTTTGTCAATTCTTTTCATGTTAACATAAACATCGCAACAACTGTTTTTAAGCAAAAAAAATTTTTTGTTTTGTTTTCTTATTTTAATGAAAACAAACTGTTTATAAACAAATGTTTCTTGGTTAATAGTTTCGTCAACTCTCGAGCGCTTCCAAGCCTGCCCGAACAATGACAACGCGAAGTCACAGAAACGTGGTGCATCATCTATAAGAGTGCCAAATAATCTTGGTTTTTCCTTTTCCATCACGTTGGAATATTTTTTCCATAATTTTCACCAAATATATATATATAATTTAATATCTATTTACAAATATTATTATATATATAATTTAATTATTTTGAACACAAGTTAAACTATAAAATTGAAATTTAAAAGATCTATTTCAAAACAAAATAAAAAAATTGACAACTATATATTTTTTTTAATTAATTATTTGCAATCAGAGAGACAGTAAACATAAAAATAGTTTAGCGTAAGAAACACTGGATTGACAGACAGACAAACAATACAAGATTAAATTAGAGCCTGACAGAAACATTTTATTGTTTCCAATTGTACAATGATATAATAGCATCCAGTGGTGACTAAGCGCCGTCATAAAACACAAGGCGGGCAGACAGGAAAACATGGGCGTGGAGGTGGGCAACAAACTCCAGCAGCAGCAGCTGAGGAAGAGGAGAAAGAGAAAAAAAAAACAAGAGGAGGAGAAGGCAAAGGCTATACAAGGAGAACAATCAAGAAGCTAGCAGAGTTCTTCATCGGAAGCCTGGCCATTATCGGTATTGCGTGTGAGCATGTAATTGTCCATGTCAATGGTGCGGCAGTTGTTGATAGCGTAACGAAGCTTCTCGGCTAAGGCTTCCCGGCAAGAGTAGGTAGGCAGTCGTAACTGGAAAAAGCAAGTCTGGGAAGTTGGAAGACTGTCTGGACCCTGAAAGGCCAAAGAAAAAAAAAAGAAAGAAATGTTAAATGATGGTAAAGAAAGTGGCATACTAGAAAGGTGAGTGTGAAACAGTTCATCTCATTTGAAATAGGAGAGAAAGGTTTGGAAACACTGCTCATTGAAAAGGGAGCTCCAATAGTGGAGCTCTATTTAAGATCTAGTTTAACCTTGTTTAGAAATTGACCAACTCCTTGGAGTTCTTCCATTTTCTACTTTAGCTAGAGTAGGTTACCATCGTTCCACTTTTATTTTGGTCCTCCTATTTGGTTTGATGATCTATCACTCACACCTCCACCAGGCAACAACACCACTCACACCTCCACAACTCACACCTCTATCATCAAACAATACCACTCACACCTCCACCATCAAACACCACTCACACCTCCACCATCAGACAACACCACTCACACTTCTACCATCAAACAACACAACTCACACCTCTACCATCAAACAACACAACTCACACCTTTACCATCAAACAACACCACTCACACCTCTACCATCAGACACCACCATCATCAAACACCACTCACACCACTACCATAAAACACCACCACTCACACCTCCATCATAAAACACCACTCACACCTCCACCATCAAACACCACCACTCACACCTCCATCATAAAACACCACTCACACCTCCACCATCAAACACCACTCACACCTCCACCATCAAACAACACCACTCACACTTCCACCATCAAACAACACCACTCACACTTCCACCATCAAACAACACCACTCACACTTCCACCATCAAACAACACCACTCACACTTCCACCATCAAACAACACCACTCACACTTCCACCATCAAACAACACCACTCACACTTCCACCATCAAACAACACCACTCACACTTCCACCATCAAACAACACCACTCACACCTCCACCATCAAACAACACTACTCACACCTCCACCATTAAACAACACTACTCACACCTCCACCATCAAATAACACAACTCACACTTCCACCATCAAACAACACCACTCACACCTCCACCATCAAACAACACTACTCACACCTCCACCATCAAACAACACTACTCACACCTCCACCATTAAACAACACTACTCACACCTCCACCATCAAACAACACTACTCACACCTCCACCATCAAACAACACAACTCACACCTCCACCTCAACCATCACATTATACCTCACCCAAAAATAAAACTATAAATTAGATGTTTTCTTCATGATTCCCCTTTAACATGTATTTTAATTTAAGAGATCAAAAACTCACCGGATCTTTCAACTTGTTAAATTTCTTCCATTATTAAATTAAAAATAATATCTCATTTCACACATTAATTGCTATAACCAAATCAGTTCTTGTAATGAGAGTGTTTTACGTACCCGGTCCGAATTCATAATTTGGAACCTTTGTGAAATGTCTGCAGAATTGGCTGGCAAGCGAGTACGGCCAGATACAAAACGAAGAAACTGGATCCTTTCTTCGTTCGCAAAAGATTCAAGCACTTCCCAGAACCACAACACGACAGGACTATTTTCTTCAATCCCACGATACCTACAAAAGATAAAAACGCTCATTTGAAGAGACTACAAGCAAAGAAACGGTATGCATGACTCTACGGGCAAAGATGAAAGTGTAGTATCTCTTCTGTCCTCAGTCAGAGGCAGAGAAATCTGCCTCGACCGGGGCATTTTTATTTTTGTACCATCCAAAGTGTCCCTTTTTGGGGAGCTGGATATAATCCCACATAAAAAATACGACCTTGTGTCTAACTTTGCCCTCGCAAGCAAACAGGGACTCCAAAGTTTATAAAGGGAAACAAGTTATCTTATATTGCATTTAGATGTAGTATTACTAACTAGTAGAGGGTTACCATTGTCGACCACGGTAAGAGTCTATCAGGCATTTGTACGGAGTGTGATGATGTATGAAAGTGAAACCTGACCAGTTGAGGATATGTGTTGCATGGAGAGAAAGGATATGAGAATTATACAATGGATGTATGACATGATGACCTCAGAGGAAATATAGGGAGATGTGTATTCAGAAAAGGAGACTTTATTGATATAGCAATGTTGAAAGAATGGATGCGAGTTTTTGGGTTAGTAGATGTAGAACAGTTGAAGTAATAGGTTCAGTTCACAGGGGTAGGCAAAGGAAAATATGAGAGGGAAATGATAAGGATCGATATGAGAGAAAGAGGGTTAAATAAAAACCTGGTCAGAGATAGGTTAGTTTGGAAGTCGATTTCTAAAAGCTGTCCAATGCATGCCAGGATGTAAAACAAACGTTAAACCGATGACGATGATGATCCTCATTTATATGCAAATACGTCATTAGAGTTAAATTATATAGTTTGTTTTTTCTCACAAATAAAAAGAATGTTTTTAAAAAGTTTTTTTTTATCAGAAATTTAAAAAAAAAACTGAAGTGATGGCAGAGAGTTTTTTTAAATACTAATCGTTCACCACTTCCCATGGCCAAAAGCCACTCAAGGATAAGGGTCAGTGAGATTTTCAGTTGGAAGATGAAACAGTACTATGAAAGAATTGAAAACTATAATTAATTCATCAGACAACTTGACAGATATTTGTTGACTTGAAAAAGATCATGTTGTAGTCTATAAGGAAACATTCCCATAGTAACGTGTTCCACAGGTGGGGAGTTCTTGGAAAGAAACTTTGTTCATGAAAGTTCTGTTTGATTTTAGGTACATAGAAGACAAAAGGAGAGTTCTTTGCAGAGTTGGAAGAATGACAAGTCCTTACAGAGAAGACTTTACAGGGGTGGCGTGGGGTGGGGGGACCAAAACTTGAAGCTCAGTCGAGCACCTACCATGTAAATACCGATAGGAGGAGGGAAAAACTAGAAACGTCTTTTCTGCAAAAAAGAGGCTGCAGAGAAGAGATGATCTCCTACTAGTTCTGTCAGAGGAAAACCAGCATAGTAAGGGAGGGCACAAAATGATATTAAGGGCTCTGATTGGTCAAGTAAGATCATATGATATTTGAGAGTGGGTACGTTTGAAATAGTTAACAGTCGGTTGATGAGAGACACAAAGCAGACAGGTACTTGGGTAGCGATGGTTTTCTCCCTGGTTACTTTTTTTAGTACTCATTAGTCACTGAAAATCGATTTAATTAATTTGAAAGGGAAATAAGCATAAGGTTAAAAGAATTTGAAACCCCCAAAAATACAATTAAACATTATTTCAGAGGATATACACTCAGTGACCAGACAACGGCCAGGGTCAGGGCGGCATCAGCAAAATAAAAAAAAATTGTCCCCAGCATTTTTTAATGATACTTCTCAGAGAACTCACAGTTGTGAACTATCTGAGAGGTGTCATATAGACGTTTAGCAAATAGGTGCTAAAGGAAATTTTAACATTTTAAAAGTTTTAATAAGGAAATAGACGTAAGGTAACTCTAGAATATTTACTCTGTTTACCATAATTTACCAATAAATAAATTTAATTAGAATATGCTGCAATACCTTAAAAATACCATGTATCCATTAAAAAGAAAAGAAGTTAGAGAACTCAAAGTTGAATTTTATGTACAAGAAACTGAAATCTAACACCAGGATTGTTTAAAAATGAATATATTGCAAGATTTCGTTAGAATTATTGTAGATTAACACCTTCTGCTAAATTGCCCCTCCCCCTGCCTACCCAAAATGAGATTTTAACTGTTTTAAGCAATTATGTGTGAACACCCTAAAAACTTGGCAGAAAAAATCCCCCAAAAAAACAATTATTTTAGAATTTAGAGTAGGGATTAGTTTCACATATCAATTCAATGTAAAATAATCCCCCATTTCCGAGTCATTCAAACGTTTTAGGGAAGTTAATTTTTTTTCTATAGGAGATAAATCCTGTGCATTTTTCTTTTTTTTTTTTTTTTGGGGGGGGGGGGGGATTGTTAGCGGTAAGGTTTAGTTAGTCTTTTTTTTAGGAGGGTGGGTTGCCACTCGTACCTAGGGTTAGATGTAGGGTGAAAGGAATTTGGGGGAGGCTTGTCACTCAGATTTAGGGTTAATGGTACGATACGTTCAAGAGGAGGCATTTTTAGGAGGTGGGCTTGTCACTCGAACCTAGAGTTAGTGGTAGGGTAATTATTTTTTTATATTAACTTTGCAGCTTGAAAAAATATCAAAAGAATTTGGAGTGCTAAATTCCTTAAAAGACCAGAATGGCCAGGAAATGGGGGATCATTCTATGTTAAATTCTACAACTACTGACTCAAGAACTGTCATCCATTTTTTCAACTTGACCATACCATCGAAGTCTCTTCTGCACCTATCTCCCTATACTGTCCAGATTTAATCTTCCTCTGAGGTCATCAGAACTAAGCCTGTTTTAAGGACTCAAATTACACATCCATTGTATCATTTTCATATCATTTCTCTCCATGCAACACATGTCCTCAACCTTCACTGGCCATAATGTCATACTGTGGGATGTGGGTACATAGATGTCAAAGATTGGTCAATTTGATCCAAGCCCAGAATGCACGAGTTCGGAGGAAATAAATAGTTGAAACAGAACAGAAGAGATCATCCTCCACTAGATTGTGAAGTCGATGCAAGGCAAGAAAGAGTGCTCTGAGCGGCACCTCCCCAGATGTGGCAGCAGTACTCCATTTGACTCTTATGTAGGTAGAGGTTGCATCAGACGTAAAGTACTTTGTGAAGAGGTAGAATAATTCAACCATTTTCCAGCAACTTGGACATTTTCTTTTACTAAATACTAGGTAGAAGATTGCATCAGACGTAAAGTACTTTGTGAAGAGGTAGAATAATTCAACCATTTTCCAGCAACTTGGACATTTTCTTTTACTAAATACTAGGTAGAAGATTGCATCAGACGTAAAGTACTTTGTGAAGAGGTAGAATAATTCAACCATTTTCCAGCAACTTGGACATTTTCTTTTACTAAATACTAGGTAGAAGATTGCATCAGACGTAAAGTACTTTGTGAAGAGGTAGAATAATTCAACCATTTTCCAGCAACTTGGACATTTTCTTTTACTAAATACTAGGTAGAAGATTGCATCAGACGTAAAGTACTTTGTGAAGAGGTAGAATAATTCAACCATTTTTCCAGCAACGTGGACATTTTCTTTTACTAAATAGTTGCTTTAAATAAATACTAAATAAACAACAATGTACATTTATGCATACACTGGAAGAATACCCATCTTAGAGTAGGTAAAATAAATTCCCTGAACAGAACAGTTTTGCACCACTTTTATGCCCTCTTATGATGATTAAAATCAAGATAAAATGCTACTAAACCTTATGCTTAGAATTCTTATTCTAATTTTTATACCAAAATTTATTACATGATTTTGATTCTAGAAAATATCTCAAATTTAAGGCTCTCTTTTTTTTATGGAAATCGCTCCAGACAAGACATAAAGCCATTTGATGTAAGGAGCTAAAAAAAATACTACTTCAAGGTCAAAAACTAGCCAACGATAAGTGTTAGATGGATAGATTCCGACCCTTAAACAGCAATTCTTCCCCCTTTGTCAGAAACATGGCTCATGGAATGTGAGGACTAAAGGACAAAATAAGGAAAGCGAAAGTTACGAGGTTGCCGAAAGTAAACCCAAGGTCCACTTTCTACTCTCTAAGCTTGAGAGGTCTTCAAAAAGTATTGAAATTCAAAGAATCTTGCTTAATTGGTGTTTAATGACTATGGATCAAATTCAATACAAATCTGATGTTTGGATTTTCAAATGGGAAGTTATACTCATATTATGCCCCTCTAAAAACTGTTTAAAATACTCCAAAGAAACTGAAATGTGGAAAATATTTATTAATTGATGTTAACGCATACTCTTTAAATTTCACAAGAAATAAGAGTTATCTAAATTTTCATGAAATGCTTCCACCCCTGTTTTTACAAAAAAAAAATGAAACTAAATATAGCCCACATTACCCACCCTTACACCTAGCAGATCCGTTCCAAAAATTCATAATGATCAGTTAATAAGTTTAGAAGTGAATTCTGTACATACAAATATATAAACATATGTACATACATAACTTTATATATAAATAGACTGACATGAGAGATAGAGAAGGATGCAAGAGGTCTTGACAGTGACAGGCCCAAAATTGTATTTGTCCATCAGTTGCACAACAGTTCCTGCAGCTGTGGCAGATGCAGTGAAATTGCGAGGGAGAAAACCAGAAGCTTCACTTTACATCTGACTAGAAATTTTCCGCTGATGTAGGGAAGACGGTCATTCCATTAAGTCGTTTGCCATCACTGGTGTTGTCGACAGACTCTAAAATGATTAAACCAACTTCACTACAATCTCCGTCTGGTTGGTTGCGTTATACTCGTCATAAACCCTCCTCATAAGTAATCAAATTTTGTTCATTCCATTCATCATTTGCAATCCTCTCATAACATCCTTCATCATTCAACTGAGAATCTATCTCATTAACCCTTATCTTTGAGTGGCTTTTAGCCTTGATAAGTGGTGACTCATTAGTTACAAAAAAAAAAAAGTAATCAGGGAGAAAAGCATCGTTAACCAGGTATCTGTCTATTTTGTATCACTAACTGAATGTTAACTATTTCAAACGTACCCGCTCTCAAATCCTATATGATCTTATTTGACCAATCAGAGCCCTTGATATCATTCTTCTTTCCCCTTCTTTTTCTTTCCTCCCGACTACATATGATTAGTTTAAAAAAATCATTTCCAAGGCTGAAAGAAAAAAGGTTTACCGGACAATCTTGCGTAAGACATCAATGGAGACTTGTTCCATACCGCACACGAGTTGTTCCAGTTTGCGAGCAGTCAAAAGAGAAAGTAATGGGACGGGAATAATCCATGCCATTCCCTCACGAACAGTCATGGCCTGAAATCACAATTTAAAAGAAAACATTTTTTTTAGCAAATTTACAAACATTAGGAAAATATGTTAAGTAATAAAAAAACAAAAGGCCGCAGACAAAAATATAACTCAGTTTTTATAACTCCCTAAAATCTTCTTTCTTATACAAGGAGATTGAAACGTAACTCGCTATTTAAAAAAATGGATGCTGAAGTTATTGAAGTTGTCCAGAAGTGTTATTACCTTCCTGATACCGTTGAAGCACAGGGAGAAGCAGATGCCTTGCGATTGCAAGTGTTTGGAGTACGTTCAGAGAACTTCTACCAGGCATGTGTACGCAGTGTGATGATGTATAGAAGTGAAACCTGGCCAGTGAAGGTTGAGAACAAGCGTTGCATGGAAAGAAATGATATGAGAATGATACGATGGATATGTAATGTGAGTCTTCAAGACAGGCTTAGATCTGATGACTTCAGAGGAAGAGTAAATCTGGACAGTATAGGGAGATGTGTGCAGAACATGAGACTTCGATGATGTGGCCACGTTGAAAGAATGGATGAGAGTTCTGTTGTCAGTAGATGTAGAATAGTTGAGGTAGCAGGTTCAGTTCAATGGGGAAGGCCAAGGAAAAGATGGGCGGAAGTGATAAAAATGGACCTGAGGGAAAGAGAGATAAATAAAGACCTGGCCAGATAAGCTAGTTTGGAAGTCCATTTCTAAAAGCCGCCCAATGTGTGTTAGTATGTAAGACAGACGTTAAACCAAATATGATGAGTTATTTCTTCATTATAATTTTCATCAAAGATTAATACGAGAAGAATGCATATGCATTACAGCGATAAAACAAAAACTGTTTGACATTCATGATTTGTATATTTCTGTTTGTTAATCATATTCTTGTATTCTAGAATAGGAGAGTATATATGATGGGAAAAGTGTATAAATAAACGCAAATGGAGATATAGAAAACACAAACGTAACTAACTGAATGTGCCCGGTGGAACCCGGGAAAGAAAGGTTATGTTCTTTCAGAAATTGTACGAGGAGAAAAATAGAAAAGAAATAAGAAAATGTATGCGAACTAACGAATAATGAATGCAGCCGGTAACGGACAATCAGGTCATTCTGTTATTTGACTAATTCTGGAATGTATAAAAAAATCTCTGGAATAGCCAATCAAATCACTACAAAAACAGAAGGAAGTGGCCCGTATTTAGGTCGTAAAAGTATAATAGGAAAGAGTCAATAGTAAGCCAGAAAAAATAAAATAATGAAAAGGTATCTTATGAAGATGATTTGCTGGTATTAAGTGGTGATGGCAGCAGTAGATTTTTGCATGGGATTAAATGTTACTCTGACTTCTTGTATGTATGACTCTTTTAGGAGAATCAGATGAGTCGGAAAAAATGTAGAAATTACTGAAACCGAATGAAACGAGCGCATATTTTCCGAAAACACACATCAAGAATCGGCCTAAAGCGTGAGCAGAGTCGAATTCTATATATCGCTTGTATTTACAGAGCTATAATGTCTGAATGTAAACGGGAAACATCGACTTTACTTTATTATATAGATGTATATAAACGAGTTCGCCTGTGACAAACACGGCTTGTCTTCATTAATTTTAAATTAAGAAATTTAAAATAAAATTTCGATTTCATTTTCACACATGAAAAATAAAATTTTACCTTTAAGGTTTGAAAAATAAGTTTAAAAAAAAAACGACACACAGCATTTCTCTTTTTGATTTCGTACATTGCAATAGAATATTTTCAATGCTACGAAGAAACATAACTTTTTAAACAATGCATATTTTATGAGTAAATTGTAGATGATATTTTAAATAATGAGGCGACCTTAAACAAAAATGTTGAGTATTCTAATTTACAAGCGGATCATTGTGTAAGGAACTAACATTACCCAAAAGGATTCAATTCAAATTGTTAGGAGGAGGAGGAGGGTGATTGTAGTACCTGTTTGTCCATTTCATGGAGTCTGTATTCAACTGAAGCTTCAGCATAATCTTTTCTGTTATGGAATGTCAATGGGATGCTTTTGCCGCCAGACACAATGGGCACCATTTGTCCAGAAGCACTCTGACCTTCAAAGCAGTCCAAAGGAATGTACTGCAAATAGAGGGGAGGAGGAGAAAAGCTCTTTTGTAATTAATGACAATTTTCTACAAGAGACACAAATAAAGGCGGGCACATTGAAGAGAAGAATTAGAAGAAAAGAAAGATTAGGATTTTTCCTTTTACGGCATATCCACCCTTTTTGGGTCAATTTGTACCATACAATGTATTTATAAAATAGTCATTTGATAAGATCTGGAAAATTATTTAATTGTAATAATTTGGTTTCTTCATAGAAGCAGGAAGTGATTTTTTTATAGAAGAAAAAGAAAAAGGAAAAGAAGAAAAAGTAAAAGAAAAAGAGAAGGAAAAATAAAAGTAAAATAAGAAGAATGAAAAGAAATAGAAAAATAATGAAAAAGAGGAAAAGAATAAAGGGAAAGAATAACAAAGGAAAAGGAAAAAAGAAAAAGAAAAAAAAAGAAAAAAGGAAAAAGAAGAAAAAGAAGGAAAAGAGAGAAAGAAGAAGGAAAAGGAGAAAGAAGAAGGAAAAGAAGAGAGAGAGAAGAAGGAAAAGAAGAAGGAAAAGAAGAGAGAAAGAAGAAGGAAAAGAAGGAAAAGGAAAAGACGGAAAGAAGGAAAGAAGAAGGAAAAGAAAAAGGGGAAAAAAAGGAAAAAAGAAGGAAAAGAAGGAAAAGGAGAAAGGAAAAGAGGGAAAAGAAGAGGGAAAAAAGAAGGAAAAGAAGGAAAGAAGGAAGGAAAGAAAAAGGGAAAGGAAAAAGAAAAAAAGAGGGGAAAGGAGAAGACAGAAAAGAGAAGGAAAATAAGGGAAAGAAGAGAAAAAATAAAAGAAACAAACAAAAAAAACAACAAAAAAAACCCAGAAATGTTAGCCTAGATGTACTCTGATGGACAAACTAATAATTGCAAAGAATACTCACTTCATGGAAATTGGTTTCGTTCACCCCATTCTCATGGATGTTTCGTATTCCATTCATTGTTTGGACAAAGAAGTTATCAACCTAAAAACAAACAAAAAATAAACATGCCTTAAAAATTCTTTATCCAAAATAACATTTTACACTGTTTTGTAAAAGTTTACAAAAAAACTAGCAGAATACCCGTCCCAGGATGGGCACCCCTCAATGTAAATACCCCCCAGCAAACGCGACTAGCAGGAAATTTCACCCCATCACTGTAGAGGTGTTAGGATGCTGAAAAACTTTCTATTCAAATAGCTTGCCTTTGGAATTCTCTCCCCGACATACCAACATGCAAAAATGTCAATGTAATGCGAACAAACATCTTGCTACACAACTCCCCACTTAGGATCCCCAGCACAAATCTGGCCTCAATCACAGAAATCCCATACATCTCACTGAAAATGCGCCTTACTTTTAGTTAAAGTTTATTTAAAAATTGATTTATTGAACCGAACCGTTTTGCACTACTTATGTCTAAACTTTAAGATTTGATCTTAAGAAAGTAAAATTCAGGGAATCTTGCTTAATTGGTGTCTAATGATGATAGATCAAATTTAATGCAAATCTGAAATATTTGAATTTTTAAATGTGAGGTTGTGCCCATATTATGTCTCATAAAAACCCTTTAAAACATCCGAAAGAAACTGAAATTTGGGGAATATTTATTAATTGATGTCTAATACCTATTGTTAAAATTTCACAAAAATCAGACATATCTGAATTTTCACAAAGGCCCCCCCCCTCTCTCTGTGCCCCCTTTGCATAAAAGTAAATTAAAGTTAATATAGTCAAAATTTGGATCCCTTACGCCTAGCAGCTGCGTTCCAAAATTCATAATGATCAGTTAATTAGTTTAGGAGTGAATCCGGTACATACAAATAAATAAATATATACATATGCCTAACTTTATAGAGATAGAGTTAATTTACACAAACATACTTTGTACAAGACAAAAGCCAATTAGATAAAAAACAGTAAAGAAAGAAAAAAAAGGCGGACGGATTAATATCTTTTCACTTCTTCAAAACAATTGAATTTAACAAAACTATAGAATCTATAAAGATTATCTATTCTTTTTTCTCATTTTACGAATGAGTCATCACTTATCTGGCCTCGTCAATATCTTACTTATAGACATGTCGACGACATGCGTTGCATGGAAAGAAATGATATGAGAATGATACAATAGATGCATAATATGAGTCTTACAGGCAGGCTTAGATCTGATGACCTAAGAGGAAGAGTAATTTTTTTTTTTTTTTTTGGTTTGTTTTACGGCATATCAACCATCTTTGGGTCATTTAATGCCGAATCAAGTTGTTGAATGGTATTTTATGGGTAGGACGATTTCATTTTTTAATTGGTAATACGCTCTAAAAAAAAAAAAGCTTTGTTTACTTTAAATCATTTATATTTTTATAGTTTTAACAGCATGTCAAAAATTAGGGTTATTTTATGCCGAATATTTATGGAAATTGGGGGGGGGTCTCCTTTTTATTTTAATTTATATATATGTAATGTTTTGGGTTTTTTTTAATTCTTTGGTAGAGTCTGATTTTTTTGAAGTATGAAAGTAAGATGTGAGGATTGTTTTTTTCAAAAAGATCTTTAATATTTTTTTTTATAGTAGTTATTTCTTATTGTTGTAAAATCGATGCAGTCGATTAAAATGTGTTTGATTGTGAGTGGGGTTTGGCATGGTATGCAGATGGGTTTGTTTTCCTTAGAGGAAGAGTAAATCTGAACAGTATGAGGAGATGTGTGCAGAACAGGAGACTTTGATGGTATGGCCACCTTGAAAGAATGGATGAGAGTTCTTGGGTTAGTAGATGTAGGAAAGTTGAGGTAGCAGGTTCTGTTCACATCAGAAGGCCAAGTAGTAAAACATGAGAGGAAGTGATAAGAATGGACTTAAGAGAAAGAGGGATAAATAAAGACCTGGACAGAGATAGGTTAGTTTGGAAATCCATTTCTAAAAGCTGTTGAACACATGCCATGTAAAACAGACGTTAAACCGATGATGATGATGTCTTTACAAGTTGTCAATAAAAAATTACTTTCGTATCGATAGACTTTGTTATTCTTTCTTTTGATATCGCTGTTCCCGCTACAAGATTTTTTTCCTGTTGGTCAGTGTCACGTTTACAGCTAAAAACACATCCCCCGTTATGCTTAAGTTTAATGTGGCATTTCCGTCGGTCTGCCACACTTAAGTTTAAAATAGAATTTTCGTTGGTCCTCCATGACTTAGTATATAAAGATTTTTCTTCTTCTCACTGAGATACTACACTTTGATCCTAGTCTCAAGATAAGGTCATTTCAAGTTAACCTCTTCCCTTTCACTTTTTGTTTGGAAGTCAATTTGCTGAAAGCCGTCCAATGAAGGCCAGCATATAAAACGGACGTTAAACCAAACATGATGGTGGTGGTGGTGATGAGCCGTGGTTGCCATTTTACATGTGTTATTATGGCTGACACACATGTGTCAGAAAAGAGAGAAAACGTTAATAGTAAAGAATATAAACTATAACACACAGAGCTTCAGACATGAGTACTAAACACAGAATATAATAAGTTCCTAATAAATATGCACAGACTGCCAGGGTCGCAGATATAGATGAGCAAATCCATTGAATAAATAAAATGTTTGTTTGTTTTGTTTTACGGCATATCAACCTTTTTCAGGTCAAAAAAATTAATACTTTGAAAAGATTTGTTAAAGTTTTTTTCTTTTTTTTTAACAGCATATCATCCTTTTCCAGTTCATTTAATACCAAATCAAGCTGGATTTATATGTCTTTAGATAATTATATTTTTTATATAGATCAACAGCTTTTAAAAAGTTCATTATTGTCTCTACTTTATTTTTCTTAAACAGTTCCTTCATTATACCTGCTTTGTAGAACGTTTCTCTTATAAGGGCCAGATCAATGCATTCAGTAAGAATATGCTTGATTGTGTACGTAGTCTGGCATTCATAGCATATTGGTTGCTGTTTGACTTCAAGTAAGTAGAATGTGTAATCCTTGTGTGACCTATGCGAAGTCTGGATAACACTACTTCTGCCTTTCGGTTTTTTGTGAGCTTTTTTCCATTCTCCTATAGTAGCTTTGATCGCTAGGAGTTTGTTATGTGTATTGCTACTCCAACGCTGTTGTCTTTGTTGCTGGATATGTGTTGATCTTCATTTTAAAATCTGATATGGAATCGTAAAACTGGTCTCCTGAGCCAGGCCTAAAGCAGACCTGACCGCTCTATCAGCTTTGTCGTTTCCTCTGATTCCAATATGACTTGGGATCCAACACAGTAATATTTCATTGTCTTTTGACAAATATTCAATTTTACAAAGTAATTTCGTTATCAATGGATCGTCACATTTCCTGTTTTGTAGTGATATTAATACAGACAAAGAGTCTGAAAAGATAATAAATTTTTTATTTTTAACGTTGTGTTTCCTGCAGCAAAAAAAAAATCATCACAAAGTCAGTTTGCTTCTTAGAGTCCATGTGACTCAATCAGGAAAAGAACCTGACAGACTGTATGAGTGTTTTTAACAGTTGATCAAAGATGGGCAGCTGGTTGGACATGACCAACAGCTTTGAAAGATGTGCTAAACTCTTTTTTTTCCCTAATTACTCTGACATTATTTCTTTGAGAAGTTTTACAGATGTAAACAGCTATTCAAGAATGCATTCCATTCTTTTCTTTTAGATTTAAATAACATTTTTATTTATTTTTTGACGTTGTTGCATATAAAAAAGCAAAATACTTACATCTTCAAGATCATTGACATTCAGAAGCATTCCAGCCAGTAGTTTCCAAACGCATGGAGCTAAATGGAGATCCAAGGGTTTCTTGGTGCGAATTGCCACACCAAATAATATGCCAAGGAATTTCAGCATATTCATGTGTTCTTCTGATGATAGGGAGGGATTTAATAAAAACCTGCAAATAAAAAAATTTCCAAAGTTCATAAAATATCTCACAAACTCCAAGACTATCTTAAAACGTAAACTCGTATGAATCAGCATCAGGTACAACTTTTGACCGTCTCGATTCTGTTGTTGGCATTGGTTGGCTCAGTTCTTTCCAGAATCAGGTACTTATAGGAGGGACCACATGAAGGTTGCTAACATCCATAGTGAAAGTGGTGTTATGGAACCGACTGGATGCGAATTTGACATGCGCAGGTTGTCAGTCGACTTTACCAGCACCACCACCTAACCTTTTCACTTGTTTTTTTTTTAATTACTCGTCCAAAATAAGGCAAGTTTTTTATTTGCTTAATTATCCCTTTCATATTTGATTAAGTGAATGTGCGATTATGTTTCATAAAATTATCAATATTTTTAAAGTTATGAGTTTAAAATTTATCGTGTTATTATTATTATCTCAAGTATTATACCGAGTATAGGCATTACACACACACACACATATATATATATATATGTATGTATAAGGAAAAAATTTTAAAAATCTAAATTTTACTTGTTATGCCATAAACTGTTTTACATTTCTCACAGCATTAGTTTTTTCAAGTGACATTTTACTTTCAAATGAAATAATTTACACTCATTAGAAAAAAAAGATATGCCCACATTACTACAGAATTAGGTTATATATATATATATAACCTAATTCTGTAGTAATGTGACCACATTTTATTTTATTTGATGTTATCTTATTTTATTTTATATTAATATTTTGTTATTATTTTTGACATTATTTTTTTATTTTAATTCTTAACGGTCCCAACCACGTGACTTTCCAAATTTAAATTTTAAATTTCTTTTCTTTTTTCTCCATTTCATTCTTTCCAAATATGATCTAAGGTTAAGATCGGATTTTAACTCTGTCTGATGAGATCTCAGTTTATAACAGCTGTTGATCGATAACATTGACATGCCAGTGTCGCAGATTTTGTACATGTCTGTGTAAATAAAAATAATCATATATAAAACCTTTATTTGATATTGAGCACTTTTTATAAACTGGTTGAAATTCTTTGGATTACTATCTTGTGGATGTTTCCTGAATTATTATTATTATTATCATAATAATATATATAAATATATATATGTACACATACACAGAATTGAAGGAAGAATAAAATAAAAATCAAAGTTTATTTGTTTTATTTGTAACAATTATGCCAAAAAAACTGTTTCATTTACATTTTTCACATCATTAGTTTTGTAAAGTGAAATTTTACTTTCAAATGAAATAATTTACGTTCATTAGAAAAAAATGTTATCTTTTTTCAGTATCCGTTTCAATTTGGAATTTTGAACACAATACAGAAATAAACTAGTTAAAAAGTATTCTTTTAAATTTTGTAAATACTGACTAAAACACACAACAATTGCTAAAAAAAAAATGACTTTTATTTAGAAATAAAGATTTAAAACAACAGAACGAGACTTATCACAAAGAACTAAAAATTCTTGAGACTCCGAGAAAATGGGAAATTATTGGCGAACAAAGCGACTCGGGCCAGTGAGTTTAGTTCCAGTGATAGAACACAAATACTCAGCATTGTAAAAAAATGTTCAAAATTCCATTCTCGTCAATACTCGGGATAATCAGGGAAGAGGTTAAATCCGATGAATTTGTTATTTTGACGTTAATTTTTAAATTCATTAACACTCATGCATAATGTGTTGGGCACGGTGTTGACATTCTTTTAAAGCATCGCCTTTATATGGTTAGATCTTTGAAAAGTATTTTATTACCTCTGCCAAGGAGGTTATGTTTTTGGTCGAGTTTGTTGTTTTGTCACTATGTTTGTTTGCTTGTTTGTGTACAGCCTGATGTCCACATTGGTTGACCAGTCGTCACCAAAACTGGTTCAAATTTTGGCCATGGACTAACTTAGATCTGATTTAATTTTGGGATATCTAGGTCAAAGGTGAAAGTCACACTTTTGCGGATAATTTTGGTTCTATTCATCCTAGAGTCGCTATTTGGCCCACATTGTAGCCAATGAAGTTCCGCATCTTGTATAACCATGACCTTGAAAAGTTTGGTAACGGTCAAAATGTTAACAGAATTTCAACTTCCGATTATTTTTGTTAATTTGATGTATGGATCTGATGCTCTTTGACAACAGTAACTTTCAGGCTGATCAGATAAACAGTTTTTGATTTATCAACGTTTCCATGGCATAACTTTGCAAATACTTCATACAATATGGAGAAGTAAAGGTCAGATAAGACTTTAGTCCATCCTTACGTTGTTCTGCAAGGGTATGCCATCTCACAACTGACTTATATTCTTGTTTATCAGAGTTAAATCTTTAGCGCATACATGGGAAAAGGGAGGAGAGTCCTAACAAATTTAGGAGAGATTTATTCTAAGCTGCTGCTACTACTGCTGGTGTGAATGCATAGAAAATCATGACTCAAATCAAAACAGACGTTCCATTACCTATCTCGATTGTTTCCTGATTCGTGCCGTTCATTTGGTGTTGGAATCAATAATGGTACAAAGCCTTTTTCAAGTTCCTGAAAGAAATAGAAATAATCAAAACTTTATCATTACTCTTTCAGAATTTTTCAGATGACGATTAATTATTTGGATTATTTCGACTACTATTCTCATCTTGGTTGTTATTTTCACAAGGTTTCTGCTGATATAATATTTGACCTTTTAAGAACTCAGAATAACATGGGTATATATATTTTTTTATACATATTTTTTTTACCAGTTCAAATTTGGAATAAATAAATAGTGAAATAAAAAAAATAAACAAGCATGTACACTTTTTTAAAAGTTATAATTAAAAAATAAAGATCACATAAGAACTTTGAGATGAACCACTTTTAAGCAAAATAAATACTGATCAGTTTTTAAAATATTTTTTTTAAAACTCATCCACAGCTTTGTTCAAATTTAGAATAAATAAATAGTGGAATTAATATTTTTTTTTAAATAAACAAATGTGTTCACTTTTTAATCATCGCGATCAACAAAATATTAACAAGTGAAGATGTGTGTCTGTGTATAACAAGTCAACAGTGCAGCATTTAACAGAAATAGCCAAACATTCGTTACGCTGAATGAACAACATAAAAAAAGAGTACATACGTGCTTCCTTTTACAATATAGAGAAAAACAAATATGATCCAGATCAGGATGGAATCTAAAATTCTTGTATTTTTTTTATTATTTGGACAACTATTCTCATCTTGGCTGTTATTTTCACAACGTTTCAGCCAATGTAAACTTCAACCTTCTTCAGGTGCATCTTTTCGAACTCAGGAGACTTTTAATCTAACTTGGGAATCTTTATGTTGAACTCTGGAACCTATACAGAATTTTGAACTGAAGTCTTGAACGGAGAGAAATGGAAACCTTGACTACCACATGATCATGACCAGTGAATTCCGTCAGTGAAGTGGACAAATCGTGGGGATCGGGAAGAACGCAGTGTGGGGATACACAGCACCTCACTAATGGTACACTATTCTCAACTTAGTTTTTTTCACAATGTTCCAGCCGCTGTGACCTCTGACCTTTTCTAAGTGCATCTGTTCGAACCTTAGTATCTTTAAAATGGTAAACAAATGAATTTATGAGAATATTTTTGGGGTCTATCGGATGAAAGAGTTAACAGAATTTTATCTATATATTCCTCTTTTTTTTTTAAATTAATGGGTCACTGCTTATCAAGGCCCGTGGGCTACTTGAGGACAAGAGATCGCCAGTTGGACAATGAACACCACTACGTAAGGGTTGGAAACAACCGTTGAATGAGCAAAAGATTTCTTAAGAGAAACTGATTATCTAAGAGGACGGCTCAACAAATATTTGTTTAGATTAGACTTGAAGACAACCATCAGTGCACAATGCCGGGGAAATACAGCTAGTTTTGTAAATATATTTTCTTTTCATTAACAGTTGAAATGGGATTATTGATTAAGAGATCCCCAAAGAGGTATGATAATTCCAAAAGTATTGTGTTTAGGAATTTTTGAGATGAGGATTGATCTTTTGTATAATTCGGACTACTATTCTCATCTTGGTTGTTATTTTCACAACGTTTCAACTAATGTAACCTTCGACCTTCTTTAGATGCATTTATTTGAACTCGGAAACCTATATGGAATTTTGAACTAAAACCTTAATTCAATTCACATGGACCAGTGGCACCATGGCTAAACTTGTCGGTTAACAATCAGTTCTAAGTGACAGTCTTCTGGAGTTTGATGGATCAATCCTTACTACAGATAAGAGAGAATAACATAAACTTTTTTTTTTTGGTTTGTTTTACGGCATATCAACCATCTTTGGGTCATTTAATGCCGAATCAAGTTGTTGAATGGTATTTTATGTGCAGGACGATTTCATTTTTTAATTGGTAATATGCTCTAAAAAGCTTTGTTTACTTTAATTCATTTATATTTTTATAGTTTTAACAGCATGTCAAAAACTTAGGGTTATTTTATGCCGAATATTTATGGAAATTGGGGGGGAGGGCCCTTTTTATTTTTATTTATATATATGTAGTTTTTTTTCTGTTTTTTTTAATTCTTTGGTAGAGTCCGATATTTTTGAAGTATGAAAGTAAGATATGGGGATTGCTTTTTTGAAAAAGATCTTTAATATTTTTTTCTTTATAGTAGTTATTTCTTATTGTTGTAAAATCGATGCAGTCGAGTAAAATGTGTTTGATTGTGAGTGGGGTTTGGCACTGTATGCAGATAGGTTGGTTTTCCTTAGAGGAAGAGTAAATCTGGAAAGTAGAGAGAAATGTGTGCAGAACAGGAGACTTTGATGGTATGGCCACCTTGAAAGAATGGATGAGAGTTCTTGGGTTAGTAGATGTAGAACAGTTGAGGTAGCTGGTTCTGTTTGATGCAGTCGATTCATAAAATAATTAACACTTCTACCTGGTCATGGCTGAGAGAACAAGAACAATCTTTCCATGTGGATTAAGTAAAGAGTTCAGCTTGAAAATCCCTATAAGTTCTCAAGTTCGACATAAAGATTCACAAATTCAAAAAGATGCCCCTGAAGAAAGCCGGAGGTTACATCAGTCGAAACGTTGTGAAAATAACACCCAAGATGAGAACAGTAATCCAAATATTCCAAATATCACAAATCAGACAGTATTAATGTGAAAACGACCCCAATAGATCTGATAAGATTTTAACTCAGCATAGCCGATTGCGGCATCATCCATGAAGCCAATCACGCAACTATTTGGTCCATCGTTTTCAATCCTCTCATAGTACTGTTTTATCATCCAACCGACAATCTCCTTAACTTTATCCTCGGATGGATTTATTGGTATTAAAAATTTATTATTAATTAATAACAGTTCGAGACCAAACACAATGCAGATTTTTTTTTTAAATATATTCATTTAAAATTCTAATTTTTTACTTAAAAAAGTCCTTATCAGGAAAATACAGACAATTGAACTGAGTTGAGCACGGTTCTGAAGAAGGGAAGAGTTCCCAAAATATTATATCATACGGAGTTTCCACCAGACCATCTTAATACAGGTATTATATAACATTGTAACATTGTGTAGATAAACAGATATATGTCTGTTTGTGGAAAAAAAAAAAAAAATAAATATATATATATGTGTATGTATACATTATATCAAGGGTGAAACTATTTAATTTGTTCCACCATTATATGTCTTATTTGCTCCAACTCGTGTCTATCCGTCACACCTCTGCATTGTATTGCCTTCTAAGTATCACATTTCTATATAAATATATTTATTTAAAATAAATTGTTTTTTTGTTTTTTTTAATCTGCATTGTGTTTGGTCTCTAACCGTTATAAATTTTCAAAATATCAATGCTTCAAACAGTGGAAATATTTTTTACTTAGTATTAAAAAAAAACCCTTAACAGAACGCAGACAACCTACCTGGCACATCTCTGTGATGGTGTCATCGAAGACGCCACCTGCGTCGTCTGCACCTTCACCAATCAGTTTCACTTTCCACGCTCTTGCTGGTAACCTTAATTCTTCAGGTCTCATCTTCACCACTTGTCGAGCAACTTGAACAAAGATCGGCTTACATTTCTT
Source organism: Sepiola atlantica (assembly GCA_963556195.1). Taxonomy (NCBI): domain Eukaryota; kingdom Metazoa; phylum Mollusca; class Cephalopoda; order Sepiida; family Sepiolidae; genus Sepiola; species Sepiola atlantica. The sequence continues at coordinate 35,434,947 of OY744538.1, read as the reverse complement.
GCCTCTGTAAATAAAGAAAGAATAAGTTCTTACTAATGAATGTACAAAATCATTTTTCAAGGTATAAAATTCAGAATTACATTTCGGAATTTTTTTAGAGGAGGTAAGAATTGATACTTTGTATCATTTAGATTATTTAAACTACTATTCTCATCTCGGCTGTTATTTTCACATTTCGGCTGATGTAACCTCCGACCTTCTTCGAGTGCATCTATTCAAACTTGGGAAGGGTTCAATTCGAAATTCTATAGAGGTTCCCGAGTTCGACATTTTGGCCAACGTAGGCCCAGACTTTCTTCAGGTGAATTTTTCAAACTTGGGAACTTTCTAGTCGACGTAAGGATCTTGTACGGAATTTCAGACAATTCCATGGGGGTAGATTGTTCTCATTCCGTCAGCCATGACCAAGTAGAAGTATTAATTTATTTTTATCTTAGTTATGATCACTTGTGGTAAAGATTCAACCCTAACCCTCCAGAAGACTGTCACTTAAACCTAATCTTATCTTTATATATAGTTTTATTACTTATTTTTTTTTTTACCGTTACTCATATTGCAATTTTCAAAATTCCATACAGGTTCCGGAGTTTAACAAAGATTCAAAAATCTGATTAAAAGGTTCACATCTTCGAAAAGATGCACTTGAAGAAGGTGGGAGGTTACATCAGCCGAAACGTTGTGAATATAACAACCAAGATGCAAATATGTATTATTTGGATTATTCGGACTACTGTTCTCATCTTTGACATTATTTTCACAACATTTCAGCAGATATAACTTCAGACCTTCTTCAGGTGCATCTTGTTGAACTCGGAAATCTGTACGGAATTTTGAACGGAATCCTTTATTTAATCCATGGGTGCAGCTGGGTCTCATTATGTCAGCCATGACCAGGTAGAAATCTTAAGTAATTCATAATTGTATTCTTAGTATCGCCTGCACTGGGGATTGAACCTTCAACCTCCAGAAGACTGTCACTGAGAACTGATTAAAACTTAGCACTTATATCCGTTACACCACACATCCTTGCGAATAATCCAAACGATACAAATTATCAATCCTCATCTCAAAAATTCCAAAACAAGATCAGAATAGTCGTCGTAATAAGCAAAATAATATTAATTAAGATGTTTGTTTGTTTGTTTGTTTGTTGGGTTTTAACGACCTTTCAACCCTTATAAGGTCATCTAAGGTCAAACTTTTTTTTTTATTTTAAATGAAATATTATTGTAGAAGTTGTTTTTTTTTTTTAGAAACCCTATTATTTGAGACAGGGCTATATTTTCAAATATTTTTTTAATATTAGTTGCTTTGTAGTATTTACTGCATATATGTGTATATTTTTTGCATTTAAGTAATAATGTGTTTTATTGTTTGTCCTTCATTGCAGTAGTTACACCGAGGCTCTTCCTCTCCTCCCAGTAGGTGTATGTGGGTCAGTCTTGTGTGGCTATTTCACAATATTACATATCTTACATTAAAAATATATTTATTTAGCATACACATATATTCTAATTTGATTCATTAAAAAAAAATTTTTTTCATTCACCCCCAAATAAGGCACATGACCACCGAGAACGAAAAGGGCTACTGTGATTAGGGGCCAGATTTATAGGGGCATCCTAAGTGGGGAGATATGCAGCAAGATGTTTGTTCACATTACATTTAAATTTCTACATGTCGGTACAGTTGAGGAAACAGGGAATTCCAAAGGCAAGTGATCCGAGGAAAGAAGCTGTTAGAGTAGAAAGTTTTTCGGCATCTGGGGACCTCTATAGTAAAGGGGTGGGATTTTGCTGCTAGTCGAGTTTGTTGGGGTATTTTTTATTTATTTATTTTTTTTAACGTAGTTCACCCCAAACAAGGCAGGCCGCCACTGTAAACGTAAGGGGCTACTGAGAAGAAAGAAAAGGGGAAAAGGTTTCGGAGTCAACCTAAACTGGGATCTGCGCAGCAAGATGTCTGTTTGCATTAATTTTAAATTTCTGCATGTCAGTACTGTCGGGGAAACAGGGGGCACGGAGGGAGTTCCAGAGGCAAGCAGCACGAGGAAAGAAGCTATTTGAGTAGAAAGCTCTCCGGCATCTGGGGACGTCCACAGTGAATGTATGGGATTTAGTTGATTGTCGAGTTGGTTTAGTGAATTTACGTAGAGGGGGCACCAGAGTAGCCAATTCATCTTTGGGGGGAGGGGATACAAGTGCAATGAGTTCATTGGAGCACATTCCGTGGAATTACTTGTAAGATAGGCACAGGGATGCAACTCTGTGGTGATGCGACAGGAGTTGGAGCTTGGCAGACAGTGCGGAGCCTATTGGCTTAAGAATTCTTTGATGACATACTAAAATTTCAGTTTCCTAGTTTGAATACAAATTAAAGTGATTTAGAAAAAAAAAAAAATTGTAAGTCACAAAATGACGAAATAAAAGAAAAGCTTACCTTGTTGGAAGTCTCTTTACAGTGACGAAAGGTCCAAAGTTCTTTCCTTGGACCATCGTTTTACCGAGGGCTCTGACCATGGGCAGAGTGTAAACTTGCGGGGACAGTAGAGGACGCATGGGGCCACTAATGATGCTACTTAATCCAAAGTCAAAATAACCCAGATCACCCTGCAAATTAAAAACAAAACGAAAAAAAAATCAATTTAAGAAAATCATGCATTCATACAAATGTTCTTTATGGGAACCCTATTTTGTTGCCTCCCCACAAGGGCAGAGAGACACAACATCGGTTTTTAATGTGGGAAAAATCTAGCTCCATCAAATGGGGCACTCTGAATTGGGGCAAAAATAAAAATTGCCTCAGTATAGGACTTCTCTGATGCAGGACAGAACAGATACTACTCTTTCTTGGCCTTTTGGCTAAGATCAAAGTGTAGTATCTGTTCCGATGGATATTGCACCCCATAGACTGATATTGTCTTGGCCTTCGGGGCTTGATTTACGCCGGTCTATGGGTCTGTCCTGTGCAGTTCTAGGAGGTCCACCCTCCCAGGCTTCGCCTCCCCTCTTTGGGGAGGAGTAAGTTTATTGCTTACTGCCTGAGGCGCCCCTACCGGGTAATGCCGACGGGGCTACCCAGGCAATTTTCAAACCCCACTTTCCCGACCCGACCTTGAGTCACATCTTACTAGTGGGAGTAAGATAAAACTGGCCTTGTGCCTAACCTCCTGGAGAGGAGTAAATAAATACTCTTTGATCCCAGCCAGAAGGTTGAGAAGTATGAAGGGGGGGGGCATCAAAAAGATTACATTAGAATTGAATTATTACATTCTTTAAAGATCACAATAAAATTCCATTTGAGTTAACACAGAAGGCTTAATTTCTGTGAACACCTCTCTATATTGTCATTAGTTTTGAATATAGCACTCAGAATACATTGATTTTTGTATGTGTGTATTTGGGTGTGGTATTAAACATTAAATGCATTGGTTCTTGTGTCCTAAATAATCTAAAAAATAATATTAAATTTTAAATAAATAAAATTAAATATTTTTAAATAGATAAAGTTTATTAACGATTTAAAAAAAAAATAATAGATTTTTCATCATCTCTTCTTCAGTTATCAGGTCTGTTTGCAGACATCGATGATCATGGCTCTCCGTTCTTATTTGAATATTTTGTTTCACCATGATGTTCTTTGCAAAGAGGTTACCTATAGTGGGTTGCAATTACCTTCTATTGGGGCAGTGCTCTTACAGAGCAGGAAGTCTTAGCCATTGTACAAAAATCAGTATCATCTGCCTAACACAAAACGATGGGTTGACCAGTTTCTACAATCCATTAGGCTGCTCAACCCTTCATCCATCACCTGCCTACCATGACTTCACGTACCCTGATCAGGGGGGCTAAGTGGGTACTCAACCTTGCCTAAGGGTCTCCCACAGACTAGTGGAGGGAAGGAGACGCCTTACTGCTCCTGTTGGTGAAAATATTTCCACCCCACTACTTCATCATCATCATAATAATCGGTTTAACATGAGTTTTACATGCTAGCATGTGTTGGACAGCTTTTAGAAATTGACTTCCAAACTAACCTATCTCTGGTTAGGTCTTTATTTATCCCTCTTTCTCAAAAATTCATCCTTATCACTTCTTCCCAGAAGTATTCTATATATTGTGTCTCTTTTGCACCATCTGCATTCTTAGAATTTTGTTATTGTGGATTTCTGTCCCCTTGTTTAGTGTTTTACAGAAAGAGTCCTTATTTACTCGCCTTCCCACAAGGGCAAAGTTAGACACAATGTGTTTTTTTTTATGTGGGGGATATCCAGCTACCCCAAAAGGGGTACTCTGGATGGGATAAAAATTAAAACTGCCCGAGTCAAAAAGGATTTCTCTGCCTCAGACAAAGGAGAGAAGACATGCTACACTTTGAATTATCTATTTGAAAAAATATATAAAAATTACAGGTTAAAATTTGAACAAATTAGACACAAGGCTATCAAAAGTGTGGGGAGTGGGACAACAAACACAAAAAAAACTGTTGACCAAGAGAAGAGTCTATCAGGCATGTGTTTGCATTTCGATGATGTATGGAAGTGAAACCTGACCAGTGAGGGTTGAGGACATGCATTGCATGGAGAGAAATGATATGAGAATAATACCATGGATGTGTAATGCGAGTTTTAAAGACAGGCTTAGTTCTGATGATCTCAGAGGAAGAGTAAATCTGAACAGTATAGTGAGATGTGTGTAAAAGAGTAGACTTTGATGGTATGGCCACGGTGAAAGAATGGATGAGAACTCTTGGGTTAGTAGATGTAGAACAGTTGCGGTGGCAGGTTCAGTTCACAGGGGAAGGCCAAAGAAAACATGTAATGAAGTGATAAAAATGGGGCTGAGAGAAAAGAGATAGGTTACTTTTAATGTCAATTTCTGAAAGCCGTCCAACACATGCCAGTATATTAAATGGATATTAAACTGAATATAAAGATGAGACTTTGATTCACGCCCAGTTAGTCTATCATGGGTCATACACTGTATTAGTATCCTACTCATGCAGGTTTTAGCTTCAAGTTTCTTATATTTATAAACTTGAAGGGCTCATTTTATTTTTACGAATTTTTTTTTAATGTTTTATTTTATACTTGTGTTTAACCTCACTGGAACAGAGTATATCCATACTTACATGGTTTGGGATGAGATTGAAAAGACGCCATGATGCATACATCAAATTGGAGAAACGATGCAACAGCTTCAGCCGTGAGCGAATATCATCGATAGCATGTTCCTTGAGTAAGGCGTATTGAGGTGGAATACTTTCTGGTGTACCCAGCTGTAATTCTGTGGGACTTCCTCGTGTATGCCGCACTGGAGGAGGCGCCGTCCAAGCACAACAGTGTGTGCGGCCAACTGAGATCTAAATTAAAGTAACAAAAAGATCACATTTAAAACATTTTTCATATAATTGCATGCATCTTCTTCGCTATCATATAAAGGAAAGTTGGCTAATCATGCGGTATAGTTAACAGCTGAGAAATAAAAAATAAATATATAGAAAAAATAATTTTTATCAGACGGAATAAAATTTAATTTTCTATCGACCTGTATACTCTAAACGTTCTAAAACTGTTGGTAAGTTTTTAATTTCAATATAAGATTTCGTCGATACCTGCCTTTCAGATCGATTTAGAATTCAATATGGCCAATGTCATATTTTTGGTCAGCCTAAAGTTCTTGTAGTTAAAAGTCGAGAAATCGAAAACAAAAAATTTACAACTAATAACTTTCACCAAACGTACTAACATTTAATTTTCTACCAACCTGTATACTTTTAACTTTCTGAAACGGTTTTTAAGTTTTTTTCATTTCAAAATAAGTTGCAGTATTTTGAGACTTATGCCTCCCATGAATAGTCATTTTCTTTTTAAGCTATACAAAGATAAAAAATAAAAAGCCAGGTCTCACTTGCATGGAGCATTGCATTGCTAACATAGGAACTATAAGCCAGGTCTCACTTGCATGGAGCATTGCATTGCTAACATAGGAACTATAAGCCAGGTCTCACTTGCATGGAGCATTGCATTGCTAACATAGGAACTATAAGCCAGGTCTCACTTGCATGGAGCATTGCATTGCTAACATAGGAACTATAAGCCAGGTCTCACTTGCATGGAGCATTGCATTGCTAACATAGAAACTATAAGCCAGGTCTCACTTGCATGGAGCATTGCATTGCTAACATAGAAACTATAAGCCAGGTCTCACTTGCATTGAGCATTGCATTGCTAACATAGAAACTATAAGTCACGTCTCACTTGCATGGAGCATTACATTGCTAACATAGAAACTATAAGTCAGGTCTCACTTGCATGGAGCATTGCATTGCTAACATAGAAACTTTAAGCCAGGTCTCACTTGCATGGAGCATTGCATTACTAACATAGAAACTATAAGCCAGGTCTCACTTGCATGGAGCATTGCATTGCTAACATAGGTACTATAAGCCAGGTCTCACTTGCATGGAGCATTGCATTGCTAACATAGAAATTATAAGCCAGGTCTCACTTGCATGGAGCATTGCATTGCTAACATAGGAACTATAAGCCAGGTCTCACTTGCATGGAGCATTGCATTGCTAACATAGAAACTATAAGTCAAGTCTCACTTGCATGGAGCATTGCATTGCTAACATAGGAACTATAAGCCAGGTCTCACTTGCATGGAGCATTGCATTGCTAACATAGAAACTATAAGTCAGGTCTCACTTGCATGGAACATTGTATTGCTAACATAGAAACTATAAGTCAGGTCTCACTTGCATGGAGCATTGCATTGCTAACATAGGAACTATAAGCCAGGTCTCACTTGCATGGAGCATTGCATTGCTAATATAGGAACTATAAGCCAGGTCTCACTAGCATGGAGCATTGCATTGCTAACATAGGAACTATAAGCCAGGTCTCACTTGCATGGAGCATTGCATTGCTAACATAGAAACTATATATCAGGTCTCACTTGCATGGAGCATTGCATTGCTAACATAGAAACTCTAAGCCAGGTCTCACTTGCATGGAGCATTGCATTGCTAACATAGAAACTATAAGCCAGGTCTCACTTGCATGGAGCATTGCATTGCTAACATAGAAATTATAAGCCAGGTCTCACTTGCATGGAGCATTGCATTGCTAACATAGGAACTATAAGCCAGGTCTCACTTGCATGGAACATTGCATTGCTAACATAGAAACTATAAGTCAGGTCTCACTTGCATGGAGCATTGCATTACTAACATAGAAACTATAAGCCAGGTCTCACTTGCATGGAGCATTGCATTGCTAATATAGAAACTATAAGCCAGGTCTCACTAGCATGGAGCATTGCATTGCTAACATAGGAACTATAAGCCAGGTCTCACTTGCATGGAGCATTGCATTGTGTAAAGTCGAACAGAATGAAGGAAGAAAGCGACCACGTGTTTGCGCGTGTTGTTTTACCTGCCGGGATGATCACGGGGAGGGCGGAAATTAGATTAATGGCGGCTGTGGTTTTTTGTACGATTATTGAGCAGTGACGTCAGGCCTCACGTGACTGTTTTTCTGACCACCGATTGGCTGATGATGAACACTTGGACAATAAAAGGAGTATGTTCAGAAGATCAAGAGCGTGTGTATCAACTGCATCAGTGTGATTAGACGTCCGACGTGTGTGTGTTAATCAACTGCCGTAGTTGCGTAGTTGCGAAACGAATACAAGCTATTTCGGCGAAATGGGGGAAAAAATTGACCTCAAATTAATACCAGAGTTTGATGGATCGAACCCGGTAATTGACTGGGTGGAAAAGGTGGAATTACATTGTGTTTTGTCTGGCGTAAAAAACAGTGAACCAGCCAAACTGCAGAATGGAATAACTGAATACCATGTGCCCAACCACATGAGGCCCGCGTACGAAGAGGAACTTCGCAAATGGATCGAGGATGGCTGGCTGATTCCCTACCCATACAAAAAACTTGGACCTCCTAAGGGTCTGAGCCCATTAATGGCGGTCGCTCAGCACAACAAAGCCAAAGTCAGGCCGGTAATGGACTACCGAGAACTGAACTCGCATGTCGATGCGTTTACAGCTGATGCTGACGTGTGTGCTAGCAAACTACGAGAGTGGCGCCAGCTGGGTTCTAATGTGTCCCTGTTGGATCTGAGAAGGGCATATCTGCAGGTCCGAGTTAACGAGACAATGTGGCCGTTTCAGACGGTAGTGTTTGCCAGTAGGAGGTATTGCCTCACAAGACTGGGCTTTGGGCTGAACGTTGCGCCCCAAATAATGAAGACGATTGTCAATGCTGCATTGTCACAGGATAAGACCGTAAAAGAAGGGACATCAGCATACCTTGACGACATATACGTGGATGAAGACATTGTGCCGTCATCACGTGTGAGGGCCAAGCTAGCCGAACTTGGACTGATGTGTAAGGATCCAGAACGCTTGGAGGATGGTGCTCGTGTCTTAGGGTTGAGCGTTCAACAGGAGCGAGGGACCTTGAAGTGGGGGCGCGGAACTGCATTTCCAGAAGTGCCCCATGTCCTTACGAGGCGGGCTATATTTTCCCTGTGTGGAAAACTGGTGGGACACCTACCAGTAGGTGGATGGACTCGGGCCGCGACAGCCATCATGAAGAGGAGGGCGAGTGCAGTTACCAAAGGTTGGGATGACGAAACGGTGGACAATTTGTTGCGGCGCATGGTGAAGGAGACCATCACAAGAGTCGAGCAGGAGGACCCCGCTAAAGGAGATTGGTGCGTCCAGGGAGACAGGCTAAATGTGTGGGTGGATGCGAGCTCCCTCGCGATCGGGGCGCTATTGGAGATGAACGGGTCCGTGATTGAGGACGCCTGCTGGTTGCGACCAATGGATGATGCTGCTCACATCAACCTGGCGGAGTTGGATGCGGTAACAAAAGGAATTAACTTGGCACTCCAGTGGAAAGTCAAAGAATTATGCATACACACAGATTCGCTGTGCGTATACCACTGGATACTTGACACACTAACAGGCAAAGCGAGAGTGCGCACCAAGGCGGCTACCGAAATGCTAATCAGACGAAGGTTGGAGACAATAAGGAAGTTGGTGGAAGAGTACGACCTATCGGTGAATGCGGTGCTTGTCACTTCAACCTGCAATCTTGCCGATAGACTTACCCGTGTGCCCCAGAGATGGTTCGACGCAATGAAGAAAGAAGCCGAACCAGGGTCTTTATGTGCTGCCTCTGTTGAGGAGACGGATAAAATCAAGAAGGTACACCATGACAGTGGACACCCCGGAGTGAGACGGACGTATTATTTCGTATGCTTAACCAACCCGTCAGTGTCCAAAAGCAAAGTAGAAGCAGTGGTCAAGGAATGCCAAATATGCCAGTCAATCGACCCTGCTCCCACCAAATGGCAGAAAGGTCGGCTGGAAGTCGACGAGAATTGGAGCCGACTGGGCATGGACATAACCCATTATGGTGGTCAGCACTTCCTCACACTGATCGATTGCGGACCAACGAGGTTTGCGATCTGGCGATTATTAACAAGACAGGACTCGGCTAGTGTCATCCGTCAATTAGAGTCCATATTTTACGAGCGGGGTCCACCTGAAGAGATTCTCACTGACAACGACACAGCCTTTTGCGGCGGAGAATTCAGGCGTTTCGTAGACGAGTGGGGGATCCGGCTTAGACACAGGTGTGCATATGTACCGAGTGGCAACGGTATAGCGGAGCGGTGCCACCGAAGTGTGAAGAGGATAGCAGCAAGGAAGCAATGTACGATTGCAGAGGCAGTATATAGGTACAATACGACACCGAAGGATGACGCGACTGCTGAAAGTGCACCTGCTAATGCGATACATTGCTATCGAGTGCGTGTTAAGGGCATTGACGCCTGCCTGCCTAATCAGAAGAGGACGCAAGGACGGTACAAGTTGGGGGACACCGTTTGGGTAAGGCCTCCCAGTAACCGATGTACGACCAGTTTCAGAAATTAGATTAATGGCGGCGTTGGTTTTTTGTACGATTATTGAGCAGTGACGTCAGGCCTCACGTGACTGTTTTTCTGACCACCGATTGGCTGATGATAAACACTTGGACAATAAAAGGAGTATGTTCAGAAGATCAAGAGCGTGTGTATCAACTGCATCAGTGTGATTAGACGTCCGACGTGTGTGTGTTAATCAACTGCCGTAGTTGCGAAACGAATACACATTGCTAACATAGAAACTATAAGCCAGGTCTCACTTGCATGGAGCATTGCATTGCTAATATAGAAACTATAAGCCAGGTCTCACTTGCATGGAGCATTGCATTGCTAACATAGAAACTATAAGCCAGGTCTCACTTGCATGGAGCATTGCATTGCTAACATAGAAACTATAAGCCAGGTCTCACTTGCATGGAGCATTGCATTGCTAACATAGAAACTATAAGCCAGGTCTCACTTGCATGGAGCATTGCATTGCTAACATAGAAACTATAAGCCAGGTCTCACTTGCATGGAGCATTGCATTGCTAACATAGAAACTATAAGCCAGGTCTCACTTGCATGGAACATTGCATTACTAACATAGAAACTATAAGCCAGGTCTCACTTGCATGGAGCATTGCATTGCTAACATAGAAACTATAAGTCACGTCTCACTTGCATGGAGCATTGCATTGCTAACATAGAAACTCTAAGCCAGGTCTCACTTGCATGGAGCATTGCATTGCTAACATAGAAACTCTAAGCCAGGTCTCACTTGCATGGAGCATTGCATTACTAACATAGAAACTATAAGCCAGGTCTCACTTGCATGGAGCATTGCATTGCTAACATAGAAACTCTAAGCCAGGTCTCACTTGCATGGAGCATTGCATTGCTAATATAGAAACTATAAGCCAGGTCTCACTTGCATGGAGCATTGCATTGCTAATATAGGAACTATAAGCCAGGTCTCACTTGCATGGAGCATTACATTGCTAACATAGGAACTATAAGCCAGGTCTCACTTGCATGGAGCATTGCATTGCTAACATAGAAACTAAAAGTAAGGTCTCACTTGCATGGAGCATTGCATTGCTAACATAGAAACTATAAGCCAGGTCTCACTTGCATGGAGCATTGCATTGCTAACATAGAAACTATAAGCCAGGTCTCACTTGCATGGAGCATTGCATTGCTAACATAGAAACTATAAGCCAGGTCTCACTTGCATGGAGCATTGCATTGCTAACATAGAAACTCTAAGCCAGGTCTCACTTGCATGGAACATTGCATTGCTAACATAGGAACTATAAGCCAGGTCTCACTTGCATGGAGCATTGCATTGCTAACATAGGAACTATAAGCCAGGTCTCACTTGCATGGAGCATTGCATTACTAACATAGAAACTATAAGCCAGGTCTCACTTGCATGGAGCATTGCATTGCTAACATAGAAACTCTAAGCCAGGTCTCACTTGCATGGAGCATTGCATTGCTAACATAGGAACTATAAGCCAGGTCTCACTTGCATGGAGCATTGCATTGCTAATATAGGAACTATAAGTCAGGTCTCACTTGCATGGAGCATTGCATTGCTAACATAGGAACTATAAGCCAGGTCTCACTTGCATGGAGCATTGCATTGCTAACATAGAAACTATAAGTAAGGTCTCACTTGCATGGAGCATTGCATTGCTAATATAGAAACTATAAGCCAGGTCTCACTTGCATGGAGCATTGCATTGCTAACATAGAAACTATAAGCCAGGTCTCACTTGCATGGAGCATTGCATTGCTAACATAGAAACTCTAAGCCAGGTCTCACTTGCATGGAACATTGCATTGCTAACATAGGAACTATAAGCCAGGTCTCACTTGCATGGAGCATTGCATTGCTAACATAGGAACTATAAGCCAGGTCTCACTTGCATGGAGCATTGCATTGCTAACATAGAAACTATATATCAGGTCTCACTTGCATGGAGCATTGCATTGCTAACATAGAAACTATAAGCCAGGTCTCACTTGCATGGAGCATTGCATTGCTAATATAGGAACTATAAGCCAGGTCTCACTTGCATGGAGCATTGCATTGCTAACATAGGAACTATAAGCCAGGTCTCACTTGCATGGAGCATTGCATTGCTAACATAGAAACTATAAGTAAGGTCTCACTTGCATGGAGCATTGCATTGCTAATATAGAAACTATAAGCCAGGTCTCACTTGCATGGAGCATTGCATTGCTAACATAGGAACTATAAGCCAGGTCTCACTTGCATGGAGCATTGCATTGCTAATATAGGAACTATAAGCCAGGTCTCACTTGCATGGAGCATTACATTGCTAACATAGGAACTATAAGCCAGGTCTCACTTGCATGGAGCATTGCATTGCTAACATAGAAACTATAAGTAAGGTCTCACTTGCATGGAGCATTGCATTGCTAATATAGAAACTATAAGCCAGGTCTCACTTGCATGGAGCATTGCATTGCTAACATAGGAACTATAAGCCAGGTCTCACTTGCATGGAGCATTGCATTGCTAACATAGAAACTATATATCAGGTCTCACTTGCATGGAGCATTGCATTGCTAACATAGAAACTATAAGCCAGGTCTCACTTGCATGGAGCATTGCATTGCTAATATAGGAACTATAAGCCAGGTCTCACTTGCATGGAGCATTGCATTGCTAACATAGGAACTATAAGCCAGGTCTCACTTGCATGGAGCATTGCATTGCTAACATAGAAACTATAAGTAAGGTCTCACTTGCATGGAGCATTGCATTGCTAATATAGAAACTATAAGCCAGGTCTCACTTGCATGGAGCATTGCATTGCTAACATAGGAACTATAAGCCAGGTCTCACTTGCATGGAGCATTGCATTGCTAATATAGGAACTATAAGCCAGGTCTCACTTGCATGGAGCATTACATTGCTAACATAGGAACTATAAGCCAGGTCTCACTTGCATGGAGCATTGCATTGCTAACATAGAAACTATAAGTAAGGTCTCACTTGCATGGAGCATTGCATTGCTAACATAGGAACTATAAGCCAGGTCTCACTTGCATGGAGCATTGCATTACTAACATAGAAACTATAAGCCAGGTCTCACTTGCATGGAGCATTGCATTGCTAACATAGAAACTCTAAGCCAGGTCTCACTTGCATGGAACATTGCATTGCTAACATAGGAACTATAAGCCAGGTCTCACTTGCATGGAGCATTGCATTGCTAACATAGGAACTATAAGCCAGGTCTCACTTGCATGGAGCATTGCATTACTAACATAGAAACTATAAGCCAGGTCTCACTTGCATGGAGCATTGCATTGCTAACATAGAAACTCTAAGCCAGGTCTCACTTGCATGGAGCATTGCATTGCTAACATAGGAACTATAAGCCAGGTCTCACTTGCATGGAGCATTGCATTGCTAATATAGGAACTATAAGCCAGGTCTCACTTGCATGGAGCATTGCATTGCTAACATAGGAACTATAAGCCAGGTCTCACTTGCATGGAGCATTGCATTGCTAACATAGAAACTATAAGTAAGGTCTCACTTGCATGGAGCATTGCATTGCTAATATAGAAACTATAAGCCAGGTCTCACTTGCATGGAGCATTGCATTGCTAACATAGAAACTATATATCAGGTCTCACTTGCATGGAGCATTGCATTGCTAACATAGAAACTATATATCAGGTCTCACTTGCATGGAGCATTGCATTGCTAACATAGAAACTATAAGCCAGGTCTCACTTGCATGGAGCATTGCATTGCTAACATAGGAACTATAAGCCAGGTCTCACTTGCATGGAGCATTGCATTGCTAACATAGAAACTATAAGTAAGGTCTCACTTGCATGGAGCATTGCATTGCTAATATAGAAACTATAAGCATGGCCACAAGTCCTGTACGTGAAGTAAGTAGTGGCTAGGAAATTTCATGAAAAAATACTTTTCTTAGTTAAGATCATGTTTTTGTTCATGCAAAATTTGTATAGTTTCCTTGTTTTTAAATACAGACGATCTCTTCTTCTGTTTCTATTTGATAAAAATTGGTTCTCCTTTAGCGTAACTCATATGAATCTGCACGCTATGATTTTTACTTCCTTGATAATTTCTATCATTTAGATTTTTCTCACTACTTTTCTCAGCTTTCTTTTTATTTTCACAACGTTTTGGCCGATGTAACCTTTGATCCTCTTCAGATGAATTTTTTAGAACTTTGGAATCTTTGTCCAACTCAGAATCCTATACAGAATTTTGAACTGAACTCTTTATTTAATCCGTGGGGGTAGATTGTTCTCGTTTCGTCAGCCATGTTATTTTTAATTATTAGAAGGTCAGGGGTTAAATCGTTCGAAACGTGAAAATAACAACCAAGATGAGAACAGTAATTCAAATAATACAAGGCATCAATCCTCATCTAAAAAATTTCAAGAGAGAAAGAAATTGGAAACTAAGGATATAAAAGTCCAAGTCCACCATCCACCAATAAGAGCGATTGTCAACAAAAGTAAGCGCCAGCTGACTATCTCTGAGGAATCAGTGCTAAACAAAGGTGAACATACCAACCCTGTAACCTCCGACCTTCTTCAGGTGAACTCTTTTTAAACTTGTGAATCTTTATGTTGAACTTGGGAACCTCTATGAAATTTCAAACTGAACCCTTCCCAAGTTCGAATAGATGCACTCAAAGAAGGTCGGAGGTTACATCAGCCAAAATGTGAAAATAACAGCCAAGATGAGAATAGTAGTTCGAATAATCCAAATTAAAAAATCCTCATCTCAAAAATTCCGAAACAATTTCCTTATTCTGTATTTTTGACATTGATTTCACCCAATTCTTTTTTTTATCAGGTACTCAAGTAAAGGACCACGTGAAGGTTGCCAACATCTCTAGTGAAAGTGGTTCTATAGAACAGACAGGACGCAAACATGACATTGGATCTGTTTTTAATCGGAAAACATGAAGAAATAAAAAAATTAAAAAAACATGAAGCTTCATATATTTACTTACCTGCCGAATATTTTGACCAGATAGTTGAGCAATCTTTAATGGCTCCCGACTGCTGTTTGTATCACCATTTCCCAACTGTCCTTCGGCATTGCTGCCCCATACCCAAACGTCTCCTTCCTTGGTCAGTACCATTGTGTTCTCTGAGCCAACGTCAACATCAGTCACAAAATAGTCAGCCAAAGCAGGTACTTGCTGAGGTTTGGTGTGGTTGCGCCAGAGGGGCTCCGGCAAACCAGTATAACAATCTGAAATCAATAATTAACTAATCAATAATTAACTAATCAATAATTAACTAATTAATAATAAATAAGTAAAGTAAATAAATCATCACATATGTTGCGTTCTATGTTGGTTTTAGTCTGAAAACCTCATCTTGCTCAGAACATTGACCGTCTGGAAACCGTCCAGAGATGTGTAACCAAGCGAATACCCTATATCAGATACCTGCCATAATCTGAACGCCTCGTTTCTCTGGCCTTGTATTCAGTGAAGCTGACATCTAGCAACCGACTTGGTAAACACCCACAAAATAAAAACAACAACAACAATCTAACATTGCCTTTTGTCTAGGAACAAAGTGTAGTATCTGTTCTGATGCTACAATTAGTCTATTCTGTCCTTGGTCAGTGAAGAAGTACTTCTAGACTAAGGCAATTTTTCATTTTTATTCCAATCCAAAGTGCCCTTTTTTGGGAGCTGGATTTTCACCACATTAAAAACCGACCATGTGTCTAACTTTGCTCTCTTAGGGAGGCAAGTAAATAGGAACAACAACAACAATCCTGACCACCTTTTTGATCTCCATGTGTCTATGCCTATAAAGTGGAAAAAGAAAAAAAAAAAGAAACAAAAAAACAGCACATCTCCCATGACTTTCGAAAAGAGTTTTTCGTGCTCAGAATTGCTGAAGAATGGAACAAACTGCCTACAGCAATTGTTGGCTCTCGAGACACGGCATCTTTCAAAACTTTCAAGCTTCCGGAAATTTGACCAAACTACACCTGATGCCCCCCCCTCCATACACGTGCACACATGTACATGAACGTTTGAAGAGTTGTAGTACACGTGAGCACTGTACACAATGACTTCATAATTGTTGATTGTTATTATCGTTGTTATTATTATTATTATATTTTATGGCATATCAATCTTTTTCTGGTTATTTATTTAATCCAGTAATTTCAGTAAAAAAAAGTTGTTTCAAGTTATTAAGATTTCAAATTATTTAACAGGCATAATCATCATCATCATCATCATATTCGGTTTAATGTCCATTTTACATGCTGGCATGTGTTGGACGGCTTTTAAAAAAACTGACTTCTAAAGTAACCTAATTAAAAACTGCCTCAGTCTTGAAGGATTTCTCCCTCACTGACTGGAGACGAAAAAGATGTGTAATATCAGAACAGATATTATCCTTTGCTCCTAGTCAAAAGGCCAGAGGAATAAATTATCAGTGTTGTTCCAGAGTTGTGCTTGAGAAGAGAAGGGTTTTTGTTTTTTTTGCGATAAATTTGCATAATACCATGGCTCATTCTTTAAATCGACATCTTGCAGAGGAAAAAAAAAACAAAAAAACAAAGATATTTTTAAACTGCAACTTACCCTGCCCCCAAGTGAATACTTTCCCATCTTTAGTTAAAGCGACAGAGAACTGAGCCCCACAGCAGACCTTTTTGATATTCTGCCCTTGCAGAAGATCAATTTTGGTTGGCAGTGACCTTGCAGTACAAGGCTCTTGTCCAAGTTTGCCATAGTCTCCATCTCCAAATGCCCAAACTGTCAGCCCATCACTGGAGACACACAAAGTATGATTCAGGCCACAGGCCACCTGGAATAATCAGAGATGGAATAGAAACATAGAAGTAAAAGAGAAGCAGTAAAAATAGGGTACATCAAGTCAAAGTTTTAGGTGCTTCTACACAATACGAACCAAACTAAACAGACTTTTGCCAAACTAAACTTAAAACTTAGTTTAGGGTTACAAAAAAAACAGTTTGGTTCTTATAATGTAGAAGTACCAAGTTTTACAAAGAGAACTGACTTAACTAATAAAAGATCCTGATTATAAAAACTAGTGAGACCCTGTAGAAATTCCACGGTGCTTTCTACACCAATTAGTATAATTAATAAACTGTTAAAAATAATATTCTTTTTGAAATGATAAAGGTTTGTCAGTGTAGTAAGAAATGACTGACTCTTCTTCCATAAAAATAATTGTCATTGTAAGCTAAATATTCTTTAAATAAATAAACGAATATATCCCTTCTTACTTTCTTTATTCAAAATTGTGGTAATTTAATTCTTTTCAAAACAATAAATATTCTATGTCTTCTTACAGTGAAAATAATTGTCAGCTTTTTATTTTTATTAATTTTTATTATTATTTATTTTTTGTTATTTTTATTATTTATATTTTTATTTATTTTTAGTTATTATTTATTTTTAATTATTATTATTTTATTATTATTATTTATTTTTATTATTATTATTCATTTTTATTATTATTATTCATTTTTATTATTATTTATTTTCATTATTATTCATTTTTATTATTATTATTACTTTTAAGCATTATTAGTCTTTACAAGCAGGATTCTGTTGAAATTCCACAGTGCTTTCTACATCAATCTTTATAATAATATTCCTTCTGAAATAATACATGCCTGTCAGGATGAATACTATTAAGAAAAAATGACTCTTTCTTCTTTTGTAAAAATAATTATCATTGTCAGCTAAATACTATTTAAATAAATAAAAACTAATATATCCCTTCTTTCTTTTTCAATTTCAAATTGTGGTAATTTAATTCTTTTCAAAACAATAAATATTCTATGTCTTCTTACCGTGAAATAATTGTCAGCTAAATATTCTTCAAATCAATAAAATGAATGTCACTTTTTGAAATGTATTTATTTAAAAATTTACTCTTTTAGTCGACAGGACGACAATTTGATTTTGGAACAGTTCATTTTAAAATGGGTAAAGTCGGAATTGTTAGTGCGAGAGTGTATGTGTGTTGATTTCGGGTGGTCCCATGTGCGTTTACGAGTGTGTATGAACTGTGTGCATGCATTCGTTTAACAGTGTGTATATGCTGGTGCTATATTTAGTAGTTCGTTATATTTGTCGAGGGCATTGAGTCAGGCGCTGAGGCTAGCTTTTAATGGCATACCCACGTGCATCGGGCATGGAAAAATACCGAAAGAAAGCTGTATGTTTAGGTTTTTATAGTACGTGCTGAATTTTGGAGTGACTATCCTCGCTCTTTTTTTATTGGCTGGAAGAAACTGCTGATTGGAAATTTTGTCCAATCGAGAGTCGATACATAAAAACATTCACTGCTGCTGCTGCTACTTTGAACAGATCTTTAAATTTTTCTCAATTATATATTCTTCGAGATTGTAGGTAATTTAATAACGATTTTTTTTTTCCATTAAAAGTTGAAATGAGATTTTTCTTATACTAATGAGTCACTATTTACCACAGCAAAAGCCACTCGAGGATAAGGGTTAGCAAGATTGTCAGTTGAATACTGAACTATGCTATGAAAAAAATTTGATTACCTAAGAGGATGGCTCGTTAAGTATTTGTTGACATTAGACTTGAAGGCGACTAATGTTGTAGTTTGCAGGAAAGCAGTCATGAAGGAATGTGTTCCACAGATCGGGAGGTTCTTGGAAAGAAACTTTGTTCATGGAAATTCAGTTTGTTTTAGGTGCGCAGAGGAAGAAAGAGAAATTTTCCTGCAGTGGCGGTAGCTAGACAAGTTCTTGCTGTGAATGTTTTACACGGGGGAGAGGGACCAGAAATTGGAGCTGAGTCAAGCACCTATTATGGAAATAACGATAGAGTAGAGAAAGACTCACAACGTCTCTTCTGTGAGATAGGGGCTGTGGGAAAGAATAGAGATCATCCCCAGGAGCGGTAGAATGATTCAACCATTTTATCAGCAACCTTGGCAACAAATTTGATGTAATTTGATTTCATGTCTGAAGTGAAAGTCAGTCCTAGGAGCTGGTCAAAGAAAGGTCTTTTTCAAGAAACAAAATTGTAGGTAATCTCTATATATAAATATGTGTGTCTGTGTTCTCTATAGAAAGAAAGGTTAGAGAATTTACATAAAAACTAAAAGTGTTTGTTCGTATAAAATATTCTAGAGAAGACACTGGTCCCAAATTCCTAAGTGCCTTCCTAAAAGAGCTATGGAGGCCAAACCTGCTTTAAAACGTCAAATACATCCTATTTTCATGACATTTATATCATGTTATTTATCTACCTCGCACAGCGGTAAGATGTGACACAAGGTCGGGAAAGTGTGATTTGATAAACCAACGCACGAGAAGGTGAACACTCTGACCATTAAAAATTGCCTGGGCAGCCCCGTCGGCATTCCTCGGTAGGGGCGCCTCAGACAGTAAGCAATAAACTTACTCCTCCCCAAAGAGGTGAGGCAAAGCCTGGGAGGGTGGACCTCCTAGAACTGCACAGGACGAACCCATAGAACAGCGTAAATCAAGCCCCGAAGTCCAAGACAATACCGGTCTATGGGGTGTAGTATCCATTGGAACAGATACTACACTTTGATCTTGGCCATGACATTTATATCATATGTATAAAATTCTCCATGAAAGACAATGGATGTAATCTCGAATCTCTACATTCTCTTCTATGATCCGAATCTCTACGTGCCTCCCTCGTCAAGTGAGCTATGTGAGTGGAACCTCCTTTAAAACTTAAAATATGTATATCAAATTTTAATGAAATTTAAACCATATGTATAAGACACTAATTCAGAAAGTTCTTATCAAAATTTCAGTTTCTTCTGATTATATTAGGGGGCGAAAAGGAGGGGGGGGGCGTCAGTAAAAAAATAAAAAAGTAATATGGTGTTATGAGCATAATGAAATAGGGCATAGTAGTGTTCCTAATTCAATACCGAGTAATGTCAGGTTTTACTGCTAGTTGTATTTTATTGTTTTTTTGTTTTTTTCATTAAAAGAAGTTAATAGATAAATAAATAAATGTAAAAAAAAGTAACGTAGAGAAAAAAGTGCTCAATTCGATACTTACGTAGCCAATTTTTTGACCTTCCAAAGTCGTAACTCTTTCGGGAATCTTCCTGTTGGAATTTGTTCCCAGACCCAATCTGCCATAGTCACCATTTCCAAAAGTAAACAATTTTCCATCTTTTGTCACTACGGCGCTGTGTTTAAACCCACAGGACAGCTAAACATTGGAGAAATAAGATTGAAAAGAAAAAAAATAATATTCAACTACATAGGTGAAAGTGACAATTTAAAAAAAAAAAAAAACACAGAAAATATTTTGTATTGATATTAAAGTGCTGATTACGTTAAAAACAGATATCCGAGCCGAGGAAAAAATTTGACATAAAACAGAAGATTGTGTTCTGTTCTGGTGATATCTGAACTTCAAATCTGACACAAATTTAAATTGAAAAAAAACAAACAAATATTTTTTTGTGAAATGACGATATTTTTTGTGAAATCAGTATATATAAACTAAAAATGAAAATCATTTGTAATATGATGATCTATGTTAAAACTATAAAATAACTTGAAAAAGATTAAAAATAAAATATTTTAAAAACTGTTTATTAAATTACATTTTTGAAAAAGATGCAACTTTACACACTTTTGAGTTTTTAAAAAACGTCCGAGAGTTTTGATTTTCATTTTCATCTTTTGGGCTAGTTGGAGAATTGTTGTTTTAGCCGACTTTGTGAAGGTCTCTTTGATCTTCAAATGTTCTACTTTCTTCAGCTTCTTTTCTCTTGCAATTTTAAGCGTTCGATTATATCTCCCATATGCTAAAATCTGAAAATCTGGAAAACTTTCATCACTGCAACTAGCTGAGTGGCCATGTGGAGGGAAGGAGACATGAAGTCATTCTGTGATGAAACAAAAGTCATCAAACTCCCCTACTCACTTCATGAATCGTTGGAAGTTTTAGCCTTCAAGGCAAAATGAACATTTTCAGTTTTCAGAGAGAACTGTCATAAGAGAGAAAAGGAAGACAAGATGGAGAGAGGAAGAGAGACGAAACAGGAAAAGAGAAAGACAGATAACGAGAAGGTCAAGGAAAACACGAGAGGAAGTGATAAGAATGGATTTTAAAGAGGGATAAATAAAGACCTGGTCAGAGGTAGATTAGTTTGAAAGTGACTATATTGTGAAGTAGTCTCATGGTAATATGCGCCACAGATGGGATTTTTGGAAAGAAACTCTGTTCATGGAAATTCCATCAGGCTTTAGGTACACAGAGGAAGAAAGGAAAATTCTCTGCAGTAGTTGTAGCTAGACAATTTCTTGAATGTTTTACAGGGGAGAACCAGAGATTGAAGCTCAATTGAGCATCTACCATGGAAATAACAATAGAGCAGAAAAAGACTAACAACCGCTCTTCTTTGAGAGAGGGGCTGTAGGGAAGAATAGAAATCATCCCATCCCCCCTCCGAAGTTGTAAAATGATTCAACCAATTTCTAAAAGCTGTCCAACACATGCCAACTGATGTTAAACTGAAGAAAAAGAAGCCAAACATAGATAATTACCTGAATTACTTCTTCTCCTTGCAGGGCTTCAATTTGGCGGGGTCGTCGTTGTCTGTCACTGTTTCCATGTCCCAATTTACCATAATCTCCATCACCCCAGCTGAACACCTCGCCACTCTCCGCTTGGGCCATGCTATGACCATCAGAGCCAACTGATGTCACCAGCTGAGTTATCACAAAGCCTACAAAACAATCACGCTGATATTTATTCACACGAAAGGTAGGGGACGTGGTTACATTCGAAATCAGATGTCAACAATATTTTGAAGGAGCCAGGTTTTTTAATACTGACTATGGCATCTGGGTTTTTTTCCTCCCTACCTTTGGGGCTTCTCTAATCTGGGAAACAATGTCATATTAGAAATGAGAAAATCTTCATAAAAAAAAAAAAAAACGAACTTTAAAATAATTTTAATTAAAAAAAAAATTTAATTTAAAATAATTACAAATTTTTCAAATATTTTTTCAATTAATGAGAAAATGTTCATAAAAAAAACGAACTTTAAAATAATTTTAAATAATTAAAAAAAAAATTTCTTAATTTGAAATAATTAAAAAATTTTCAAATGTTTTTTCAATTAATGAGAAAATGTTCACAACAGCAAATAAGTAATTAAAAAATAAGTTATTTAAAAATCTTTTTAAATGTTAATAAATCATGGAATTTTGGAAATAAAATTGAATTTTAACTGAAAAAATAGTAACCTGTATTATTTGGATAATTCTTTTTTTACATACTAATGAGTCACCTCTTATCAAGCCCCAAAGGCCACTGAAGGATAAGGGTTGATGAGTTGGACCATGAACAGGTTAGGGGAAACTTTGGTGACGGTTTCATCAGTCGGAGGTGTGATCCTGAATAGGCTTTACTCTTACTGGACCATCCACCCCTAGCCCGCCTGCGAGTTTTATCTTTGGGATTATCTAAATGATAATGTCTATCAAAACTGGCCAGACTATTCTAGAACTGAAGAGTCCTATCATAGCCAAAATCAGGACACTGACAATTTTGTTATTGTCGTATCCAGGTGTGCTTATCATTGAATAGTGATAAAACAAAAACTGTTGGACACTTATGACTAAAATTTGGTGGACAAGTCAGACATAGACTGAAGTTTATTTGTAGCAAATTTGGTTAGATTGCAGAAAAGAATTATAAATTTTATTAACGATTCCACGGGTGGCATGCTTGGGGGATTGGGGGGGGGGGGAGAAGTTACGCTGTATAAATCGCATAAAGAATGTGGAAGAAATCAATCTCCATCCAACACAATAGAAAACCATTCACATAAGTAAAGAAAAAGAAAGAGAAAATGTAAATCCAACAAAATAGCGACAAAAAAATAAGCAAAGTGAAAAAACAAAATTTTAATTGAATACCTTGGAGGGATGAGATTACAGCAAGGGAATGAAGGTCATCAGAATTACCCTGACCCAATCGTCCATAACTGCCTTCTCCACTTGCCATTACTGTACCATTGGCTTGAATGACAAATGTGGAATTCTGGCCGCAAATAATCTGGAGAAAAAGAAAAGGAGTGGTAAAACAAAAAGACATAGATGTACGCTAGAAAAATGAATTCTACAGAAATTAATTTTTCGCACTTTGTTATTCAGGTTTTCAAGAATCAAACTCTTTGATCGATAAATTCCTTTCTCATTAGAAACCAAAAAAGACATTGATTTGTTTTATTTGGATTATTCTCACCACGTTTCTTATCTTGGATGTTATTCTCACCACGTTTCTTATCTTGGATGTTATTCTCACCACGTTTCTTATCTTGGATGTTATTCTCACCACGTTTCTTATCTTGGATGTTATTCTCACCACGTTTCTTATCTTGGATGTTATTCTCACAACGTTTCTTATCTTGGATGTTATTCTCACAACGTTTCTTATCTTGGATGTTATTCTCACAACGTTTCTTATCTTGGATGTTATTCTCACAACGTTTCTTATCTTGGATGTTATTCTCACCACGTTTCTTATCTTGGATGTTATTCTCACCACGTTTCTTATCTTGGATGTTATTCTCACCACGTTTCTTATCTTGGATGTTATTCTCACCACGTTTCTTATCTTGGATGTTATTCTCACCACGTTTCTTATCTTGGATGTTATTCTCACCACGTTTCTTATCTTGGATGTTATTCTCACCACGTTTCTTATCTTGGATGTTATTCTCACCACGTTTCTTATCTTGGATGTTATTCTCACCACGTTTCTTATCTTGGATGTTATTCTCACCACGTTTCTTATCTTGGATGTTATTCTCACAACGTTTCTTATCTTGGATGTTATTCTCACAACTTTTAGGCGGATATAACTTTTGACTTTCTTCAGGTGCATTTTGTCAAATTCAATAATCCATAAGTAATTTTAAACTGATCCCTTTATTTAATACACGGGAGTAGATTGTTCTTGTCCTGTCAGCAATCTACCCCCGTGGATAAATAAAGCGTTCCATTTGAAATTCTATAAAGATACTAAGTTTGACAAGACGCACCTGAAGAAGATCGAAAGTTACCTCGGCTGAAACATTGTGGGAATAACATTCAAGATGAGAACAGTAGTCCAAATAATCCAAATTATAATCCTCATCTAAAAAATTCCCAAACATAAGTATATTGGTTATAGCAAGATGACGCGAAGGGTCACCTTCGGGTCATTGTACATCAGTGTATACATAGTCCTTTCGTTTTCTTTATTTATGTCATTTATTTATTTACATCATCCTCTTATTTAAGGCTACTGCTACTTCGTCTATTCCCCCACGCATCACTTCTCATCTCATCTCCTTCGCCCTTCCTTCCGCCATCAAAAACATTCTATGTGCAAACAAGCAAGCACAGTTATAAGAGTTTTAGTGGTATACTAGATCCCCATGGGTCCAGACGGTTGTCTAGATAAAACATAATAAAGAATCTCCTCCCCTTCACCTGTCTCTCTGATTTTTTTGATGGATGACGTCATATTGTGTGCATGGGGAATAACGAGCAAGATCTACATAGTTTTAGTAGTATACGAGACCCACAGAGGTCAAGACGGTTTGTCTAAAAGATGATCTGTGATTCTTCGTTTTCTGATTATCTCAATCTCTGTCATAATGGATGACGTCATCATTTTGTGACGTCATCAACTGTGTATGATTATCTCAAACAAAACATTTACATTGTTTAGATGTATCAGACTGGTTGTTGCCATTTTAACAATGTTTCGGCCATTGTGTTACATTATATAGCTTAACCTTTTACCAGACTCAGAGCTTGACTTTAGTGATGATACTACTTTTGGCGAATATGACCAACCGACATCTCAAATAATTGTCACCAAGGATCAAATGTCAAAAGTGAAATGTGTGAGAAGATAGATAATGAATGGTTTTCATAGAATGAAATATGCACAGACTAGAATTGTCTATATTTAGAGGTTATTAGTTTTGATGAGAGACAATCAGTCACAGACGAAGCAGATGACTGTGACGAAGTAACAATGTAAGGTTCACACGTGTTAGCCATGAGGGGTGGAATGATAAAACTGTAGCAGTGTGAGATGGTTATGACTAGCGAATGGTAAAAAAAAGTAGTAATCGAGATGAACTTCCCAACCTGGAGAGCACCGACCCCCATTCTGTGTGTGTGTGTGAAGAGACGGAAGCTCAAAAACCAACAACTACAAACAACTTAGATAATGTACTAGTAGCAAAGACACATTTCAAATAATCTGCAAAATGTTTAATTTGTGAAATATCAATTTTAGGGAAACAAAAAAACAGGCAAATTTACAAATAAGTAATTCAGATTAATTGAGCTGACGGGTCAAGTTTTCAGATTACTTTTTGGCTTGGTTTGAGAGCTTTCAATTTCACTAAACAACTCCAATTAGTTTCAATTAAGAAAGTCAAAATTAAGAAAAAGACAGAGTGCATATGTGGGTGAAGGATACAAGAAGTCAATCTCATGATGAAACAAAAATTATCTAACTCCCCTACCACCTTCATGAATCATTTGAAGTCTTAGATATCATGGCAAAATTAACATTTTCAGTTTTCAGAGAGAACTGTCATAAGAGAGAAAAGTAAGGAAAGACAAGACATAGAGAGGAATAGAGAAAAAAGGAAAAGAGAAAGAAAGAGAGAGAGAGAGAAAGAAAGAGAAAGAAAATCCAGACAAATAACAACAAAAAAATAACAAGGTAAGGCTCTAGCGATTTCCTTTCCCATCTAGGAGAAATCAGGTTCTTATTTTTTAAAAAAGAAGCGGATTTTTACCAAAAAGCGGACAACTCACATCCATGGAAGGCTCTAGTGATTTAAATGGAAATCCACTTTTTCTGGATTTAAAAAAAAAAGTGGAGAACTAACATTCCTGGTGTAAGCTATTTTCCACTTTTCCTCTCTCACTGCCTGACACAGTAGGAACAACGTCCGAAATGTTATGAAAATGGTAATAACCATTATGAGGAAAACAGTTCAAAATATTTAAATAACACCACCTCATCTAAAAAATTTCGCATCAAAATAGATGTATATATTTTTGATTATCATCAGGATATATTTGAATATTTAACAGAAAAATTACAAAATATAAAATCACAGGATACTAAATATGTACATAAAGGTTTTAAAGTACACAGGGATCTGAGTAGGAGGCTATGAAGAAATTCTTTTTGGCATTCTATACAAGTCAAGGATACATCCTCAACGAGATGCTCAGTCCGAAAGAGGGTGGGTCGCTGTGGCCTCAGTTGTCCCTGCTCTGTGAGGCTGAATTATTTGTTCTGGGTAGTCCTAGGAGGTCCACCCTCCCAGGCTTTACCTTCTCACTTTGAGAAGGGGGTTAGTTTATAGCTAATCACCTGAGGCGCCCCTACCAGAGAATGAAGATGGGGCTATTCAGGCAGTTTTTGCGGGGTCAGAATGCACCACCTCTTCTGCGCTGGCCTCGTCTACCCACCTTTCGGCCTTGTGCCACATCTTCCTGTGGTGGGTAAGGTAAAATATTGCTTAATGGCACATCAACCCTAAGGGTCATTTCATGCCATGATGGAGAAGGAAATATCCGTCATTTGAGTCTTAAGTCAGTGGATCATTTATAGTCATTAGTTAAGAGCTTTGGTATTTTGAATTGTTGTCATTTTGGCGAAGGTTTTTATGCTTCAAGTTCTTTATATGTTTAAGTATTTATTCATGGTGTTTGGTTGAGTGAAGAGGAGAGAGGAAAGAAGAGGGAGGGAAATTGTTGTTTTTTGTTTTGGGTTTTGCAGGAGATAATTGAGTTTTGCAAAGGAAAAAAAAAAAACATCAATGTTTGGTGTATTTTGAGTCAGGAAGTCAATAACTTCAGACAGCCTGATCTGGTAGCACTAGTAGGTTCTATTTGACCCATAGATGAGGCCCTTACAGGTACTACCACTCCAATGGCAACTAAGGGGCAACTCCACATTCCCCACAGCTCCCAAATGGAGGCCTCACCACTGGATGTCTTTTAAGGTCATACCCAGGACCTCCCGTGGTGGGAGGGAGGTTAAATAGAAAGGATGTAAGTAATCAATGGCAAAAAAAACGGGGAGGGGGGGTGGGGGGGTGAACACGGCCACCCTCTGTGTGTGTGGGCGCGCAAACAACAACTAAAAACAACTTAGATGATATACTAGTGATAAGTAATAAAACACATTTTAAATAATTTGAAAAACGTTCAATTAGTAAAACATAAATCTTGGTAAATAGAAATAGAAACCTTCCTCTTGAACCAATCGCATCTAAATTTGTTATTTACAACTGCATCCATTTAATGCAGTTAGCTTCATTTATAGTTGAATCAATTATTTTTGTCATTTTTCGAAACAACACCAATCAGTTACAATTAAGTCAGATTTAAGAGAAAGACACTGAGTATGCATGTGGGAGGGGAGGAGACAGGAAGTCATTCTTTGATTAAACGAAAGTCATCTAACTCCCCTACCTCCATCACAGACCATTTCAAGTCTTAGTCTTCACGACAAAATTAATATTTCAGTTTGCAGAGGGAACTTTCGTAAGAGGGAAACGGAAGGCAAGACAAGAGGGAAACGGAAGGCAAGACAAGAGGGAAACGGAAGGCAAGACAAGAGGGAAACGGAAGGCAAGACAAGAGGGAAACGGAAGGCAAGACAAGAGGGAAACGGAAGGCAAGACAAGAGGGAAACGGAAGGCAAGACAAGAGGGAAACGGAAGGCAAGACAAGAGGGAAACGGAAGGCAAGACAAGAGGGAAACGGAAGGCAAGACAAGAGGGAAACGGAAGGCAAGACAAGAGGGAAACGGAAGGCAAGACAAGAGGGAAACGGAAGGCAAGACAAGAGGGAAACAGAAGGCAAGACAAGAGGGAAACAGAAGGCAAGACAAGAGGGAAAAGGAAGGCAAGACAAGAGGGAAAAGGAAGGCAAGACAAGAGGGAAAAGGAAGGCAAGACAAGAGGAAGAGAAAAAAAACAGGAAAATAAAATTGAAGGTTTGGTTTGGTTTACAACATTACAACCTCTTATGGGCGATTTAATGCTGAAACATTAGTTGTAGTATGGTGGGTTGGTTTGGTTGAAGGTGTGTAGAACATGACTCATATCCAGTATATTAAGATCATGGAAAGGAAAGGAAGGTGAAAAGAATAATCTAGTAGCTTCTTATTCTATTTAGTTTAAAGTTTGAAAGTGAGACAAAAACACAAAAAGGGTTAAGTCTAAAGTGTGTGTGTGTGTGAGGGGGGGGGGGTTATAGCTGACATTACTCTGTGTCCAGATAGATACTGTTTTCTTTAAAGGTCCTTTTTGCTAAAATTGGTCTTATTTGAAAAAATCCCATGCACTGTTTGAGTGTGTGTTTGGAATTGGTGATTACTGCTGCTTCAATAAGTCATCTGCAGTTTATGCTGTGGATATTTTTGATTACGAAATAAAAAACAATGATAACAAGGTTATCAATGTTTGCTTACCTGCTGTGCACAAGAAAAGGAGGCGACTTGAAGTGGAACTGTAGTTGATCTGCCTCCTTCACAAAGTTGGCCATGCCGACCACTTCCCCACATGTAGACCTCACACTTCCCACCGAGTTGCCAATCTTCTGGTCGTTGGGTGGCCCAGGCCATTATTTGGGCATCTTTATTGCAGTCCCAGTTAGTAATACTCTAGAAAAGAAATAAAAGAGAGAATATTAAACCTCATTTATCTTCGACAAACAAAACAACAACAAATAACCTGGCCTCCATGTTACTTTCAATACAAATTAGATGCCTAGAAAAGATTTTTCGTAACAGTATTTAAATGATATTTCAATTAAATCTAGTGTAATTGTGATTTGAGAATATTAATATCCATTTTGTTTACACGTGGATGTATGCATAAACGTTTAGAAAATTACACATTTATTCATATACAAACACGACAGAAGTAAATAGACATTCTTCTTTCTTCGTCTATTAATTAAACATCACTTTTCCCTTGTTCAGAGGTCAGGCATTTTCTGATTTCACGCAAACTCACTCTCCACTTCTCACGGTTCAGCTGTCTCCAAATTCCACTCTGTGCGGTCTTGTCCAATCAATTTTTTTTTCTCAAATGAACATTTCTTCACGAAAACTGACTTTTATATTCATGTAAACTTATAGTTATTTTGTTAATTAATGTTTTCCTTGATTTTTCATTCACAAAACTATGTTTGTGTTTAAGTTAGCACTTGCTAGCTGGTGACCCTAATATTTAATTTCTTTCCCTTTTATATCTTTTCATCCTCCTTCCTTCGCTATATTTTCATTTCCTCCCATCTTTTCCTTGGCCTTCTATGATGATGATGATGATAAAAACAAAGACTGTTTAACGTTCATGACTGAAACTCGGAAAAATCAGTTTTATTTTGTGTCACTCTCTCTCTCTATATAACAATCTGACTGAACAAACAAAAAGACACATGAAAGAGAACTTGAATGCCTACTAGACACTGTCCTCGAGTGTCTAAGGTCCTTAACAGGGGTTTGTCAGGACAACCTGGCATGAGGATACTTCTCCCTACAAGTAAACCCTGACCAAATATTCAAAATAACTTAGTATTTGATGCCCTAATAAGATCCTCGATGTATAACGACCACACACTTACTGATACGAGATATGGTGCAACTTCTCCAAGTGATGTTGCCTCTAGTAACAGCACTAAGCTGGATAACTCCACCAGACAAGATGAATTCTTGTCCTGGAATCTAGTAAGACCAAGAGACCACAAGAAAGATATACTCTAACATAATTAACTGGTCAATTGGAGAGAGGAAAATGAATGTTCTTAACTTCTTTACTGGCTCGACGTTTGAGAGGTAGAGGAGAACTTTAATAGAACACTGGAATATCTATGTGTCTCATATGGAGATCAAGTGTTAGCCCTAGGAAGGGCCCCTTGATTTCTGAGAACTTTGACTGAAGTAAAATGAAACAAAAAAGACAAAAGAAAAAAAAAGAGATGTGAAAAAGGGTTAACTTACACCTGCCAGGTTGCTTGTATCAGCTTCCAGTCCATATCTAAAGAGAGGGAAAGAAGAGGGCAGCTTTGTACACCTACTCAATGCAGAAGACGACTTCAGAGCAGTTGAATAAGTCAGCAGCCATTCCCAATCAACAGCCAAAAAGCATCCACCTGCAAAACAAATCATTTGAAATATTTCATTTGTAAATGTCACGGCAAAATGTCAGCCAGACGTCACGGTAAAAATGTCAGCCAGACGTCACGGTAAAAATGTCAGCCAGACGTCACGGTAAAAATGTCAGCCAGACGTCACGGTAAAAATGTCAGCCAGACGTCACGGTAAAAATGTCAGCCAGACGTCACGGTAAAATGTCAGCCAGACGTCACGGTAAAAATGTCAGCCAGACGTCACGGTAAAAATGTCAGCCAGACGTCACGGTAAAAATGTCAGCCAAACGTCACGGTAAAAATGTCAGCCAGACGTCACGGTAAAAATGTCAGCCAGACGTCACGGTAAAAATGTCAGCCAGACGTCACGGTAAAAATGTCAGCCAGACGTCACGGTAAAAATGTCAGCCAGACGTCACGGTAAAAATGTCAGCCAGACGTCACGGTAAAAATGTCAGCCAGACGTCACGGTAAAAATGTCAGCCAGACGTCACGGTAAAAATGTCAGCCAGACGTCACGGTAAAAATGTCAGCCAGACGTCACGGTAAAAATGTCAGCCAGACGTCACGGTAAAAATGTCAGCCAGAGGTCACGGTAAAAATGTCAGCCAGAGGTCACGGTAAAAATGTCAGCCAGGGGTCACGGTAAAAATGTCAGCCAGACGTCACGGTAAAAATGTCAGCCAGACGTCACGGTAAAAATGTCAGCCAGACGTCACGGTAAAAATGTCAGCCAGACGTCACGGTAAAAATGTCAGCCAGACGTCACGGTAAAAATGTCAGCCAGACGTCACGGTAAAAATGTCAGCCAGACGTCACGGTAAAAATGTCAGCCAGACGTCACGGTAAAAATGTCAGCCAGACGTCACGGTAAAAATGTCAGCCAGACGTCACGGTAAAAATGTCAGCCAGACGTCACGGTAAAAATGTCAGCCAGACGTCACGGTAAAATGTCAGCCAGACGTCACGGTAAAATGTCAGCAAGACGTCACGGTAAAAATGTCAGCCAGACGTCACGGTAAAAATGTCAGCCAGACGTCACGGTAAAAATGTCAGCCAGACGTCACGGTAAAAATGTCAGCCAGACGTCACGGTAAAATGTCAGCCAGACGTCACGGTAAAATGTCAGCAAGACGTCACGGTAAAAATGTCAGCAAGACGTCACGGTAAAATGTCAGTTAAACATCATAGTAAAATGTCAACAAAACATACATTATCATTTAACTGCTCCCCTCTTGTTTTCTAAATACAATGTCAACAGATATCTTTTCATGAACCATTCCCACAAGTATTCAAACTTAGTTCATCTCATCAATTATTCTCAATCCTCTCATAAGGTTTTTTATCTCTCAACTAATAATCATTGAACCCTTATTCATGAGTGCCTTTTGGCCTTGTGACTCATTAGTAAATGAAATCTTTTTAAATACAATCTTAAAAATTTAATTTTCTTTTACTTTGTTGCGTTTAAAATTTCACTAAGTATTAATCTTAAGTAACCAAGAAAACCCCACGGACAGACTATAACTTGTTACATAATTTGATATATAGATGAGGAAAAATATAATACCTTTGGAATCCTTATTTTGGTGATGTGGTGGGATAGGTAGATAGCAAAGGACCTTATCAAGAGAGAGGCCGATAGCAAGAGCAGCTAAATTCTGAAGGTATTGACTGTGAAGAAGTTGGTCTCCATTCAGAGTGATTGGCTTAAAAAAATAAAAATAAATAAACAGAATTAATATATTTCTGGGTTTATAAGAATATTTATTTTAAGGATATGTATCCTTATTATATCATCCAGATTGTTTCCGATTACAAGCTCAATGAAGTTATGTTTCCGGCTTCAGAGCATATATATTGATTGGTTGCATTACAATGACCAAGAAAAAACATCAGTTCATAATTATAATTTTTTATATACTTATTTTTATTTATTTTCTTTTATTTCAGCAAATGCTTATATTTTTTCCGTCTTACCAATGTTTCAAAACCCATAAACAAACGAAAAACTAAAGACGATATTTTTGTTCGGAAATAAGTGAATCTGACAGACTCTTTACTGGATTACTGAAATAAACATATATGGATGATATTTGTTGCTTTATGTTTAATACAAACACACACACACATATATATATATATATATATATATATAGCACTAGATAAAGTGAAAGAATAAAATAAGGTGCGAATCAAATTTTATTACAATTCAAAGTTCAAGCAAAGTACTTTAAAGTCTTTAACTCATGAGTTTTCAAAGAAAACTTTCTCCTCAGAGGACCATTACCGCAATGACATTACTGCAGATAATAAAATTAATAAAATTAAACTTTGAAAATATATTAAAAAAATATATAAAATACATAAAAGTATATAAAACATCAAATATATCGGCCCAAAACACACTTTTTTGTTAAACTTATACAGTTCATCCAAGTCATAAAGTTTAAAACAGCTTCAAGAAAGATGTCAAAGAGGTTGATTAAAAAACAATCCAGATGGTGAATGGTAGTCCAAAAACGAAAAAATTATCCAAGTGGGAAATTTGTTTACTATCGATGCAGTAGATGACAGTGAAAAGTGTATTCAAGGTGTATGCAAATTAATAAAACGATAGAAAAAACCAAATCATATGAAAAGTTCAGAAAACTCACTTGGTGTTGAATATTATAATGTCCAATTAAGGGTTCTTATGAGCTGATAGGAGTTGTGCAAACCATAACTTCCTGGTTAGATGCAAGTGCCGCTAAGGCCACTTCGAATAAATTTAAGCTGACCTGATGTTTTCGATCATTATTTTCTTCCGGGTCCGATAAAGTTACTCCAGTGAAAAATAATATTCGAAGGTAATCCTCTACGACACAAGCTCCCGCAAACCCAGTAGACAACGCGACAAATCAAAAAAAAAAACGGCTGCTCGATAAGCCAGCCATGTATATGTGTATATATATATATATATATTAAAACAATTAAAACAAAACTGCGCTTAATATAAAAAAAATGTCATTTAGAATATTCATTGTCTTACCTTTTCATACAGGTATTGTTCTTGCAGGATTGTTGGTAGTTGCAAAAACAACATTTTTAAGCAAGGAGCATTACCGAGTCCACCGACACCGCGCATTTTGAGACTTTTTCGGGCAGCAGATAAGACATGATATTTTTGTACAGTATCTGGTGTATGCAAGTAGTGGAATATCAAAACATCCTAAAATGATATAAAAATATTAGGTTGTATGTCAATTGGGAAATTTAAAAATTAACCCCCACCTCCCTGCAACATAAATAATAGAAACTGCAAATTATGCTCAGAGGAAAAATATCAAATCATAAACTTCAAAATAACAAATTAATTTATTAAACAATAATTTATAAACACATAAACAAATGCTTGCTTTGCTATTTAAACCCAGATTAAATAACAAAAAACTTGTAGAATAAAAAAACATTATTATATATAAAAAAACAAAAATAATTGTCCATCAGTGAACAAATAATTAACAATATATACAACAAAAGTAAATAAATAAAAATTGTAGAATAAACAATAATTGTTTATTAATTATCGTATAATAATAATAATAATAATCATAATAAACCAAAACAGTAAATAACATTAAAAAATATGGTACAACTTCGGAAAAGCCTCAATAAAGAAAAACTAATAATAAATAAAAAATAAAGACATACTTTAAAAAATTTTTTTTGTTAACATAGTTCATCCCAAACAAGGCAGTACGCCACTATAGATGTAAGGGGCTACCGAGAAAAAGGGTGTGAGTTTTTTTGGGGTTTTTTTTTGGTTGGGGGGGGGGGGGGTGATGGGTCAACCTAAATTGGGAGCTGTGCAGCGAGATGTCTGTTTACATTAGTTTTAAATTTCTGCATGTTGGTACCGTCAGGAAAACAGGGAGCAGGGAGGGAGTTCCAGAGTCCAGCAGCACGAGGAAAGAAGTTTTTGGAGTAGAAAGCTCTTCGACATCTGGGGACCTCCACAGTGAACGGATGGGATTTGGCAGATTATCGGGTTGGTCTAGTGAATTTGCGTCATGGGGGCACCAGAGCAGCAAGTTCATCAGAGCACAATCCATTGAAGTACTTGTAAAACAGGCACAAGGAAGCAACATTGTGGCGGTGGGATAGGGGCTGGAGCTTGGTGGATAGTGAGGGACCTATTAAGTTGGCGACTCTTTTTTTGGACAATACTCTATGCATGGGTGGATGGTGGCTTTGTAGAGATATAGGATAATGTCAGGTGTGATAAGTTTACTAGCACGGTAGCGGGAGCCCACCTTCTTTGCAGCAGTTCTGGCAATGTTTTCAATGTATTTGTTCCAATTAATGTTATCTGTAAAAGTTAGGCTGAGGAGTTTGAATGATGAACTCTCAGGTAGGGTGTTATCATGTATGTGACCATGACGAAACAAAGACATTGTACACTAAAAATTGCGTAAATTGAGCAAGTAGTTTTTTCGTTGTCACATATAATCAAATTTTGAATTGTTTTCTATGCTCGCTTGTTACGTCTTCACCTTTGAAAAACAAGAAACGTAAGTCAAACCAGCATTACAAGCCCAGCTTGTGACAAGCGAGCGTGGAAAAAAAAATAATGACAAAATTTGATTTTCTGTGATAAAAAAAAACAAAAAAAACTACTTGATCAATTTACGTAATTTTTGTTGTATGATATCTTTGTTCCGTCACGGTCACATACATGATACCAGTATGTCTTTATTATTTGTTTTTTCTTTATTGAGGCTTTTCCGAAGTGGCACCAAAAATATTAATAAAGATATAAATTAAAATAAGAAAATATACAAGGGTAGATAACTCATCTCTTTTGGTTTCACCTTGTTTGATACAACATAAACTTCTGGTGTTCTGTGAAAACCATGAAACTGCAGTTAAGTGTTAAAGCTAAGTGCATTTATTATTTTTCATTATATCTGAAGAGACTTTTTGGAATTCTCAAAATATAAAATAAAATATTTTAAATCGTCTTAGAAACGACTGTACGCAAAATACTTTTTGATTTTGAATTTTTGGAACTGATATAAATAATGTGCTAATTTTATTTGTCTTAACCTATTCTCTCTCTTTCTCATATATGTATGTATGTATATATATATATATATGTATGTATGTATATATATATTAGTGGGTTCTTGTAAGGAATGTATATTATCAATTCTATACTCCTTACACTGTCCGAAAGTTTCCAATTCCAAGCTCAATGAAATTGTGTTACAAAGTTTAGAGCATATATATTATATTGATTCAATTTAAAAGACCATGCGTAGAGCAATCAAAAATCATAATTTTCATTTCATTTCAAGTCGAGCAACATCTAGTGCCCAAGAATCTTATCCATAGAGTCTAAATGTTGCTCGACTTGAAATGAAATGAAAATTATGATTTTTGATTGCTCTACGCATGGTCTTTTAAATTGAATCAATATAATATATATGCTCTAAACTTTGTATCACAACTTCAATTAGAAGGAAATGCATTGTTCCATGAGTGCATGCCGGATAAAAGTAAGAACATGATATAACAAGGCACGCGTGCGTGGTCCCCCTCTGTATGTGACTCAATGTGGCGAGTGTAAAATGCAATAAATTTGGGCAATTTAGGGCATTTTTGACCCCCCTGGGGGCGCGAACCAGAATTTTTCTGAGGTCAAGGATGCTCATTTTATATCCAGAACAATTGCCTCTACATTTTAGCCAAGTTTCAGAAAAATTGAATGGATGGATCAAACGTTATGGGAGAAAAGGGTCATTTTTTGCCATTTTAGGGGGCTTTTGACCGCCTGGGGGCGCAAACCAGATTTTTTCCAAGGTCAGCGATACTTATTTTCTATTAGGAATAATTGCCTCCACATTTTGGCCAAGTTTCAGAGAAATTGAATCGATGGATGAAAAGTTATGGGGCAAAAAATTACATTTTTTGCCATTTCGGGGCCTTTTGACCCCCTGGGGGGCTAACCAGATTTTTTTTTCAAAAATCGGAGAATGTCACTTTCTAACCTGACCAAAGTTACAACTTCATGCAAAATTTCAGAGAAATTCAATGGATGGTTGCAGAGAAAAATCGGGACGGACGGATGGAAATGCCTCAAAACATAGGTCCCCCGATTTTATAAATCGAGGGACCAATTAGAGACAGAACCAAGTGTTGTAGGAAGGCGAACCAATGAGACAAGCAACAAAATATAGATCCTAAAAATAGTTAAAGTTTATTTATTCATTCCTTCATTCATTTTTTTCTCTCTCTCTGCCTGCATGAATAATGTATCCTGAAATGTAATACTAAACTACATATTTTTAGATACTAATGTCTTCATGTTTTATCATTTGCGATTGTAATGATCTGACAATACAGGTTGAAGATCCAAAAATTATCCACCTGTTCAAAACAGCAGAAGATGTGAAATCCACTAGACAACATTGTCTTTAAGTTCTGTTTACATCTTTGTTACATTGTCAGTTCTAGGAGAATATCCTCCCAGGCATTTACTCCCCGACTGCATAAAAGGAAGAGTAGCAGGTTTATTACCTGAAGCACCCTCATTTATTGTAACATTACGGGCTGCCATCTTCATCAGCCAGATTGATAGTAAACACGATATACGCATAGTTTCATGGTTCAATTCTTTTATTGTTCCTTCGATTGGATAAACACTACATGAACCATAGTTATATAGGTTACTTAACTGACCCTCGCATGCCCCCCCCCCTCCCGACCAGCTGATTTTTTTTTTTTCAGGTAGTCACATTGTTATTGCTTGTTAGTGGTGATCAAGTTTACAACAGCAATGTCTGTAGTGGCATGTTTCATGCAAGTGAATGCTAGGCTCCCACTAGCTAAGATTTTCTGAGGATGCAGAAGAATGAAATGGCCATGATTCGGTGGATTTGTGGGGTGTGCCTTGGTGACAGAGTTAGTTTTGACTCCGTGCTATTGAGGCCGAAGGTGTCTAGACTTGAGTCAGCTCTGCATTGCAACCACATGTTCAATGAAGCTCTGGTTGGATAAACACATGTACACACATCCCAATTCAGGGTAAGCGAGAAAAAGGCAGGCTAAGAAAGACTTGGGATGCCTAAGTTCAAAATGATCTCGAGCAATGGCACACTGAAATCAACGTAAATGATAGTTTCATTAAGTAAGTCACTTCATGACGTCATGGCCAATATGCAACCCACATCTGATGGGGAAGCAACACATTAAACAAAGAAAAAGTAGGGCACATTTTCAAATAGCATGGTATGGTTCGGTGTATGCATTTCTGTCAGGACTCGGGGCAAGGTCTTTTCATCCTGTGTTCGCTCCGCCATCGTGCATAACAGTTAGACAAACACTTCTGATTTGCAACGGTTTCGGCATAATGACCGTGCCATGATCAGGTGGATGTGAAGCAGCAAACTTGAGGAAAAAAAAATCTCTTCAGCCGTGCTCTATCAGGAGCTTGGTAGTGGTGGGATTTTGGATGCTATATGCGCTCGGCGTCTCAGGTGGTTTGGCCACATACAGAGTGCCACCTTCTGCATTAACTTAATAACACGTACGGATACCTCAGGCACAAGGGTGTGTGGAAGACCAAGTAAGACCTGGCTTGAGTGAGTACAAATTGACTTGACTGCTTACAACATGACTGGTATTGGGGGGGGGGGGGGGTACGTATGTAAGGGGGGGGAATCATTCTTTGCTGAAACAAGTCTTCTACTTACCCCTACCCATATTGTAAATCATTTTGAAGTACGAGGCAAACAAAAAAAAATCAAGTCAATACTGAAAGAGGAAGAGAGAAGGAAGAGAAAGAGAGAAGGAAGAGAAAGAGAGAAGGAAGAGAAAGAGAGAAAAACAGGAAGAGAGAAAAGAAGGATAACACTAGAGAGAGGAAGTCGCATAAAAAGAAATAAAATCAGTCAAATGACGGAAAAAAATAGGACATAAAACTATAGCAGTTCAGCAGAAATAAGACTTTGCTTAAAAAAATTTTTTTAAATAAAAGTTTTTAATTTTTTTTATTCAAAAAAAAAAAGAAAGAAAAAAAGCGGAATTCTGCTTTTTCTGATTTATAAAAAAGCAGAATTTCACTAAAAAGCAGGTGTTATATGGAACTTTAAAAGTTGTTATTGTCATTTTAGTTTGTTCTTTTGCAATTATGTCAGTCCTCCGATTTCTTGTGATGCCTTCATGACTGGGAAGCCAAGCCAGGACTACCAGTGCACCGACACCCATCAGACCGTGACATCTTTCCAATATTTCATTTGTGCATATGGAAGAATCGTTATTGAAAATATTTGAATAACAATAACTAATCTCGGAATTTTCGTCAAAAAATATTTAATGTTTAACTTAATCATAAATTAAATATTTGGCTTATAGAAGGAAGGAGATAATTTATATTTTACTTACCTTAGAATGTGCAAAATTAACGGAGAGAGAGTGTTCTTCGTACCAACAACAACTTTTTGTTGGACCATTTCCAACATAAGTCTGAAGCAAGCTGCCATCCTAAACAATGAAAAAAACAAGGGGAATAAAAAGATGCACATACAATGTTGTCTTTGGAACGTTATTTTAAAACATTAAAATATTTGCAGATTCCATACAATTACCCCCATCATGAAAAATGTGTCATTATTTATTATTTTTTTTTTAACTTCGCCAATTTTTAAGGAAGCGGGGGGGGGGGGGGGGGGGGGGGGAACTCGAATAGTAATACACTTTTAGAGTCTTCGTGCATTGGACAGGGGCAACGGTCGCAGGCCTGACAGGATGACTGTGTTTGCTTTCGGAGCCGGAAAGCCGCTGATCTGGGACGCCACTTGTTCCGACTCCTTTTCACCAGCAAAGATTGCGGAATCCGCAGTGAAGTCCGGCACGGCGGCTCTGCTCGCCGAAATAAGGAAACGCAGAAAATACAGCTCGCTCACTGACCATTTCGTCTTGCACCCAATTTCAGTGGAAACGTCAGGTGTGCTTGGCCCCGAGACTGTTAAATTTTTTCAGGACATTGGACGGAGGATTTCAACGTCTAGGTACGAGCCCCGTGAGTCAGCCTGGTTGTTCCAATGCATCTTCCTGGCCATCGTTCGTGGCAACGCTATGTCAGTAACGGCGGCGTCACTTCCGTTCTAATTGTCATCTGTTGACTCTCTTTCTTTCTCCCCCCCCCCTCTCTCTATCTACCTATGTCTGTATCTGTCTCTTTGCTTCTCTTTCTTTCTCTCCCCCTCTCTATCTACCTATGTCTGTATCTGTCTCTTTGCTTCTCTTTCTTTCTCTCCCCCTCTCTATCTACCTATGTCTGTATCTGTCTCTTTGCTTCTCTTTCTCTCACTAACTTGCCAGAGATTGTTGTCAAGTTGAGTTAATAATAAAATGAGGATGGAATATGCTTGAATAATCAAAACAAAAAAACAAACACCTGAGTGTTATATTTCTAAAACTAAACAAATCATTATGAAATTAAATATCATAACTGTAACTTTTCTACGTGTATAAATTATTTAATCTGTTTTTGTGCCATAACAGATATAAGTGCTAAGTAATAATCAGTCGTACGTGACAGTCTTCTGGAGGTTGTAGGTTCAATCCTCAGTGTGGAACGATAACTAAGAATACAATTATGAATTACTTACATCTCCTACCTGGTCATGGCTGACGGAACGACAGCAAGCTATCTCTATTGATTAAATAAAAGGTTCCGTTCAAAATTCCACATGGATTTCCGCGTTCGACAAGATGCACCTGAAGAAGGTCTGAGGTTACATGAACCGAAACATGAGAATAAGTTTCAAGATGAGGACAGTAGTCCAGATAATTCAAAGTAGTTTGATTTTGTAATGTTAAGAGATGAAAGTGACAATTTTAAAAAAACTCTCAAAATATTTTGTATTGATATTAAAATGGTGATTATGTGAAATTTTACTACGGGGATCACCGGGAAAAAGTTTATATGAAATAGAACACTGTGGTGGTTTCTGAGCTTCAAATTTTACATAAATTTCAATTGAAAAAAAAAATTTGTTTCGTAACATTTGTAAAATCAGTGATTGGAAAGTAACACCCTATACTTGTAAGTTATTACTGAAATATAATTCTTGCAAGAAATGAATGGGGGGAGCAAGTGTTATGAATTATGTGTTATTTTTTCCTTTAGTCCTCACATTCCACGAGTCAATGTTTTTGACAATGGTGAAAAATGCTGTTTTTTTGGGGGGTTTAGCTGCTGTTTTCAATACTCTCATAGTATTCATCACCATTCATCTGTCAATCCATCCATATTGTTTACCCTAATCTTCGAGTGGGTTTTTAGCCTTGATAAGTGTTGACTCATAAGTAAAAAAATATTTTTAAAAAAAGAAGTTCCTTGTGAAATCAGTTGATGCGGTTTCCAGACAGCTTTAGAAGCTGGTGGTGATTGCTGGCACCCATATCGAATTTTGAATAAAACCCCATGCTTTCTTATATTCATTTCTTGTAAAAATTATATTTCAGCAATAAATTACAAACACTTAATAATAGGGAGTTACTTTTCAATCACCCTGTATATAACAAACTAAAAATGAAGATCATTTGTAATATGGTGATCTATGTTGAAGCTACAAAATAACTACAAAAAGATTAAAAATTAAAAAAAGATTTACAACCTATTAAATTACATTTTTGGAAAAGATTCAACTTTAGTTTAAACTACACACATTTGACTTTGGACTTTTTAAAAAAATTCTTCAGCTAGTATACTTCTGATAGTTTTATTTTTGCTGCTTCATCATTTTCTTTTTTCATCTTTTGTGCTAGTTGGAGCATTGTTATTTTATTTGAGTTTGTGGAGGTCTCTTTGATATTCAAGTCATCTGCTTTCTTCAGCTTCTTGTTTTTCAACTTAAAGCCTTCGATTATATCTCCCATATGCTAAAATCTGAAATCTCGGGAAAACCAACAACACTTTTATCACGGCATTAAGAGGTTCTAAGGAATAAAAGTTCAAGAGCGAAGATCAAACATATATATCAAAAGATAGTGATGTAAACTAAATTTTGGGTGGTCTACTGAATTCTAGTCATATGATGTCTGCTTAAAAATGTTTTCCTGGAATTTGTCAATAGTTTTCAATATAATTCTCAGGTAATAGATTAAACATAAATGCATTTATTTATATTAATACCAACAATTATAATTTATATGAATACCAAAAATCATAATTTAAATAAATACCAACAATCATTATCTATATATTAATACGATAGCGTGTGTGTTCGTGTGTCACGCTTCCGGCAAAAACTCTGCGCATGCGTGCCGCACCTAGATTTAAAAAACAGTCAAGTCGCTTTATTTTCAAAACGTTTTAAAGTTTTTCCCTCTGGCGTAACGGTTAGCGACGTAGTATATTTTGACTTCTGCCCTACTGGTTTATAGTTCGATCCCAACCAACCTCTAAGATTTTTTTTCTACATTTTAAGAGGAAGGGGAAGAGAGGTAGGACGACCGGGAAGACACATATTAATACAATAGCGTGTGTGATTTTGTGTGTCATGCTTACATCGAAAGCAACGACCTTCCGAATCTTTGTATGCTACTCACCTGGTTAAAAATTACTTTTTTGTGTTGCTTTAAACTTAAAACTATTTTTTGTTTTTTATTTTGGCGTTTTTAAGGGCATTGTTTATTTACGTTTTCTTTTGGTTGTAGAGAGGGCCAGTATTATTTTTTTTATTTTTATTTTTTTGAACGGATGGCATATCAATTTTTTTTAGTAGATTGTACACGAGTTACCATTAAAAAAAATATTTCACTCTTATCTAGAAGGGGGGCTCATAATAAAGGAAGTGTAACTAACAAATAGAGGGTGCTTTGTTACATTAGGACCCGCGCAAACTTTGACCCCGTCGTTAGAGTTAGGGTCAGTGTGGCAGACGATAACTTCGTCACTTTTTTCAGTTTTATTTTCAAGAAATGATTAAAAAAAACAAAACAAACACAACACGGTGTAAGTAAAAATAAAAATTTTAGAATTCCGTGTAATTTACACGGGTCCCGCTAGTTTATATAAATACCAACAATCAATCATTATTTAAATAAATACCAACAATCATAATTTATATAAATACCAAAAATCATAATTTAAATAAATACCAAAAATCATAATTTAAATAAATACCAATAATAAATCATTATTTATACGAATACCAAAAATCATAATTTATACGAATACCAAAAATCATAATTTATATAAATATCAAAAATCATAATTTATATAAATACTAAAAATCATAATTTATATAAATACAAAAAAAAATCATAATTTATATAAATACCAAAAATCATAATTTATACGAATACCAAAAATCATAATTTATACGAATACCAAAAATCATAATTTATATAAATACTAAAAATCATAATTTATATAAATACTAAAAATCATAATTTATATAAATACAAAAAAAATCATAATTTATATAAACACAAAAAAATCAATTTATATAAACACAAAAAAATCAATTTATATAAATACAAAAAAAATCATAATTTATATAAACACTAAAAATCATAATTTATATAAACACCAAAAATCATAATTTATATAAATACAAAAAATCATAATTTATATAAATACAAAAATCATAATTTATATAAATACAAAAAAATCATAATTTATATAAATACAAAAAAATCATAATTTATATAAATACAAAAAAATCATAATTTATATAAATACAAAAATCATAATTTATATAAATACAAAAAAATCATAATTTATATAAATACAAAAAAATCATAATTTATATAAATACAAAAAAATCATAATTTATATAAATACAAAAAAATCATAATTTATATAAATACAAAAAAATCATAATTTATATAAATACAAAAAAATCATAATTTATATAAATACAAAAAAATCATAATTTATATAAATACAAAAATCATAATTTATATAAATACAAAAAAATCATAATTTATATAAATACAAAAAAATCATAATTTATATAAATACAAAAAATCATAATTTATATAAATACAAAAAAATCATAATTTATATAAATACAAAAAAATCATAATTTATATAAATACAAAAATCATAATTTATATAAATACAAAAAAATCATAATTTATATAAATACAAAAAAATCATAATTTATATAAATACAAAAATCATAATTTATATAAATACAAAAAAATCATAATTTATATAAATACAAAAAAATCATAATTTATATAAATACAAAAATCATAATTTATATAAATACAAAAAAATCATAATTTATATAAATACAAAAAAATCATAATTTATATAAATACAAAAATCATAATTTATATAAATACAAAAAAATCATAATTTATATAAATACAAAAAAATCATAATTTATATAAATACAAAAAAATCATAATTTATATAAATACAAAAAAATCATAATTTATATAAATACAAAAATCATAATTTATATAAATACAAAAAAATCATAATTTATATAAATACAAAAAAATCATAATTTATATAAATACAAAAAATCATAATTTATATGAATACAAAAATATCATAATTTATATAAATACAAAAAAATCATAATTTATATAAATACAAAAAAATCATAATTTATATAAATACAAAAATCATAATTTATATAAATACAAAAAAATCATAATTTATATAAATACAAAAAAATCATAATTTATATAAATACAAAAATCATAATTTATATAAATACAAAAAAATCATAATTTATATAAATACAAAAAAATCATAATTTATATAAATACAAAAAATCATAATTTATATAAATACAAAAAAATCATAATTTATATAAATACAAAAAAATCATAATTTATATAAATACAAAAAAATCATAATTTATATTAATACAAAAATCATAATTTATATAAATACAAAAAAATCATAATTTATATAAATACCAAAAATCATAATTGCGCTAATATAGTGTAATCTGCTTTAATATTGTGAAATCATTATAATCATTTCGTTTAACGTTTGTCTTACATGCTGGCATGTGTTGACAGCTTTAAGAAATTGACTTTTAAACTAACCTCTCTCTGACCAGGGCTTTATTTATCCCTCTTTCTCTCAAGTTAATTTTTATCACTTCCTGCCATGTTTTACTTGATCTTGCCCTGTGAACTTAACATTCTACCATAACCGTTCTACATCTATTGACGTAAGAACTCTCAGCCATTCTTTCAATGTGGCCATACAAT
Source organism: Sepiola atlantica (assembly GCA_963556195.1). Classification (NCBI taxonomy): domain Eukaryota; kingdom Metazoa; phylum Mollusca; class Cephalopoda; order Sepiida; family Sepiolidae; genus Sepiola; species Sepiola atlantica. Next base: position 35,390,505 of record OY744538.1, on the reverse strand, counting down.
CAAAGTCTCCTTTTCTGCACACATCACCCTATACTGTCTAGATTTAATCTTCCTCTGGGGTCATCAGAACTAAGCCTGTCCTTAAGAATCACATTACACATTCATCATACCATTCTCCTATCATTTCTCTCCATGCAACACATAGTACCAAGTAAAAGGTTCGACAAACTATTAAACTATCTGAATTAATGATTTGCGTCTGATCTGTTATTAGTTCTTTTTACTTAAGATGTGCTAATACTACTTATCCAATTAAAGGCAGACCTTGTAATGAGTTGTCCGTGGATAATACTGTCTAGATTTAATCTTGCTCTGAGGTCATCAGAACTCAGCCTGACCTGAAAACAAAAAAAGAAGTTAAATTATATGAATTACTTACATTTAAAGACCAGATGTTTATCCATCCTTTGAAACAACCAGTGGCTAACATGAGGGCGCTGGGCGAGAATACAATGCACGTCACTTTACAGACGTGACCAACAAGTATTAGCAATGGTTTCAGTGATGCGTGCTGTAAATGGGCTGCTGTCGCAGATTTGTTAGTGCCATCATCAGGGGATGCGTGCTACAATAAAAATTTTATTATTAAAAAATTAATTTTAAGTTTCCCATCAAATCTATATAATAATACGCTAAGGAATTTCATGGTCGTGCGCACGTTATCACCTTTTAAACACATTTAAAAAAAAAAAAAATGAGATTGTCTGATCAGCACCGGTGATTAACCTGATGTTGCTTCCGACTTGACCCATTTTAAAATGAATTGCTTTAAAATCAAATTGTCATCCTGTCGCCTTTTGGCTAAGATCAAAGTGTAGTATCTGTTCCGATGGATACTGCACGCCTGTCCTGTGCAGTTCTAGGAGGTCCACCCTCCCAGGCTTCGCCTCCCCTCTTTGGGGAGGAGTAAGTTTATTGCTTACTGTCTGAGGCGCCCCTACCGGGGAATGCCGACGGGGCTGCCCAGGCAATTTTTAAATGGCCAGAGTGCTCACCTCTCGAGCGCTGGCTTTTAACCCCACTTGCTCGACCCGATCTTGGGTCACATCTTACTTGTGGGAGTAAGATAAAACTGGCCTTGTGCCTAACTCCGCGAGGAGTAAATAAACATCCTGTCGACTAAAACAACACAATTTTAAATAAATACATTTCAAAAAGGGACATTTGTTTTATCGATATGAAGAATACTTAGTGCCATTATCAGGGGACGCCTGCTACAATAAAAATTAAATTATTAAAAAATTTGGTGTTTATTTCTATTAATACACAAGTGAAATATGGCAGTACAAAAAATAACAGGGAAACTATTTGATATACTTATGTATTAGGCAAAAGTATTTGTGTACACCAAAAATTTCTGGTATAATAAAAGTGCTTGCTTTGTTTCAGTTAATGTAAATAGGGGTGGGACGTAATGGGTGAAAATTTCAGATTCATGCGAGTAGTATTTTTTTGTGTTCATTTATACATAAATAACACTAAACAATCAAACATTTTGAAAATTTTGCAAAATTCAGAAGGTGCAGGCCACTAGTTTTTGGCTATTTTACATTCATGAAAACACTTTAACAGCCTGAAAATGGTCCTAAATTAAAGTACTATATCAGATTTAACCATGTATATCCATTCATAGCTTTTGAGGATGTTTTAGGACCTGCAATGTCGCATGAAACCACTTTTTCACCGAAAAATGATGGATTTTTGAGTCCCGTGGAGCCCTACCGGCTATTTTTGGCCTGCACCTTCTGAATCTAGCAAAATTTTCAAAATGTTTGATTGTTTAGTGTTATTTATGTATAAATGAACACAAAAAAATACTACTCGCATGAATCTGAAATTTTCACCCATTACATCCCACCCCTAATGTAAAGTTAGTTTGCTTTTTACATAATACCCTACTTCTGGTTTCAGTGAGACGCCATTTTATAAAAAACTTGATTATGCTAGCATATTTACACATTTTAAATGTGTTTTTCTTCAGATTTCATGTGTAATACTAAATAGATTTGAACTCAAAATGGTTCATCATGTAATAATCTTTAACAAAAACAAAAAAATAATACCATTTTTATCGTCCCCATTACACAATTTTTTTTATCGCATTCTGCTTTGGACGGCGATTTCATCATTTGCCCATTCTATAAAGTCATTCAACTTCTGGTGGGACACACAAACTGACATCTAAGAAATGTAGCAAAAGATTTTTTTTAAATTTAATTAAAACATTATTTTTATATAAAAATGATTTTCAAAACAAAAGAAGAGAATACAAAATCAAATGAATGTTTTACCTCAGCCATTTCTTCATGTGATTCCATCGCATATGCATTTGGTGACAGAAAGCTTTCATCGGGAGATGGTTGTGGGATGTTCCATTGATACACGGTGCCATTATTGCAGCCACTAAACGAAAAAAGACCATCATTCTTATAGCATTCACATTTCTACAAACAAAATTGTGGCAACTAAAAAACCAACAGAGTATTATCAAGTTTCGAAATTTTTTTAGATTAGGACTGATAATTTGTATTATTCAGACTACTGTTCTCATCTTGGACGTTATTCTCACAATTTTTCAGCCGATGTAACTTTTGACCTCCTTCAGGTGCATCTTGTCGAACTCTGGAATCTTTCTGTTGAACTTGCAAGGACTTTTGGCGTAACGGATATAAGTGCTAAGTTATAATCAGTTCTAAGTGACTGTCTTCTGGGGGTTGAAGGTTCAATTTTCAGTACGGGCGATACTAAGAATACAATTACGAATTACTTAAGACTTCTACCCGGTCGAGGGTGATGGAACGGGAGTAAGCTACCCCCATGGATTGAGTAAAGGGTCCCGTTCGTAATTCTGTAGAGAATCCAGAGTTCAACAGATTCCGGAGTTCAACAAGATGTACCTGAAGAAGGTCAGAGGTTACATCAGCCGAAATGTTGTGAGAATAACATCCAAGAACAATAGTTGGAATAATCAAACTAATGCAGAGTATTATCAAATATAATAAAAAATATTTAACCTTCTAACACTATCAAATATAATAAAAATATTTGAACATGAAGTATTATCAGGTAAGATAAAATATATTTGACCTTGGAGTATTATCAAATATTAAAAAAATATTTGACCTTGGAGTATTATCAAATATTAAAAAAATATTTGACCTTGGAGTATTATGAATTAAAATAGGCATGAAAGTTTATAGCTGTCTTACATATTGCCACCCATATTATTATCCGTTTAGGTTTCTTTTAGATTTTTGTTTCTACAAGTCTTATTTTGACATTACATACATGGGTGTAACTCTCTAAAATATTGTTCAATTTAGGTGTAAATGCTACATAATAAAAACCATTATTTGAATGGGAAAGTTTGTGTGACACCTAGGAATCAAAGGTGACCTCAGAAATCAAATATTCGCATCCAAGCGATTGTGACCATAGGCGATAAAGAAACTGCGTTCCCGATGATGAAAATGGGTGCATAATGGTTTATACGTGCCACAGACAACTGAAACTGGTATATAAAATACGTATTTGAATTTAATCAGGGGGTGGGAGTAAATGTTCTGTTTTTCATAAAAAAATTTCATCCAACCAAAAATATTTGGTGTGGATGTGACCATGGCATAACTCTTATCGACATTGGACGATGAACCATAAAACCTTGTTCAGACTGTGGTTAATAATCCATAGTGTTGATTTTTCGAACAACTCATAGAGTTAAAAGAATAATTAAATGAATATGAATTGTAAAATACTTACACCGCAAACATCAGTTCCTTATCATCTCCAATTCCCACCGACCGACACCATTCAATGGCAGTCACATTGTTTTTGTGTTCAAGAACCTGCATACAGTGAAGAGTTTTTCTTTTGTGGCTCCACATCTTTACACTGGGAGAATCAGCAGAGAAAGTGGCCAGAAGAAGTCCAGTCGGGTCCCATTTTACAATTTCAATTGATGTCTATTTCAAAAAAATATTGAAAAAAAAAAAAAAATTATTAAAAATTGGAGGAGATGAACATAGCAATATTATATTGCGAATATACGGAGAAGAGTGCTTTGAACTGCTAGCCTTGTACCAGACTGGGATGAGTATTGAGTATTTTTACAGAATCACTTCCATCTCCAAAGTTAGGGTTTCAGTTTCAGGGGGGGGGGGCACTAACATCATATGACACAACAACCAAACTACTTATTTGCGATAGTTTTCAATCATCATCATCATATTCTGTTTAACATCCGTTTTACATGCTGACATGTGTTGGACGACTTTTAGAAATTGACTTCCCAATTAACCTATCTCTGGCCAGGTCATTATTTAAACTACATAAATAAAAACCTGACAGATTTTCTTTGAAAGCCATTTCCTTAGTTGAGGTAAGATTTTTCTAGGCCAGATGCCCTACATGATACCAACACAGTGTGGTGATGGGGACCAGTGCTTTTATCGAGACACTATCTCTATGTGAGTGCCTACCAAGGCTAAATAAATAGCACACCATCTGCCCTATATGGCAAAATTATTCTCAGTGCACTTGAAAAACCAATCAAACTACCAAAACTCAATTGAAGACGGGTGTGATTCTATAAAATTATCAGAGTTTTTTTCCTGCGCAAAAAAATGTAAAAAAAAATTGTGGGCAATAAAAAAAAAACACTAAGATTTTTTTAAATTTTATTTTTATTTATTTTTTTTTTTTACTTTTGTTCATTTCAAACAAGGCATATTGCAGCTGAAGCATAAGGGGCTACTGTGATAGGGGCCAGATTTATAGGGGGTAATTCTCGTTGGAAGTTGTGCAGCAAGATGCTTGTTCACATTACATTTAAATTCCTGCATGTTGGGGAAACAGGGAGTAGGGAGGGAATTACAAAAGCAAGCACTCTGAGCAAAGAAACTATTAGAGTAGAAAGCCCTACGGCATCTGGGGACCTCAATAGTGAAGTGTTGGGATTTTACTGCTAACTGGGTAGTCCGGAAAGGTTAAATATTACAAAGTCAGATTTTTAAAATTATTATTTTGAACATGAGGGGTTTCATTTTTGAACTTTTTAAAAGCCACTTCATAAACTGTCATTTCTGGAGAACAATCTCAAATCAACAATACCGTTTTCTTTACCAAATTGTTATTCAAATAAGAAGCGTACACACAACACAAACTAAACATGGATATTTATGCGACAATTTCTTTTGTATTTTATTAAATTGTTAATATGGTATTTATTTATAGTTAACAATTTATTTGAAAGTTTAATGATTAAACTTTAATTCAAGCCATGAATTCTATGGCTAAGTTACTTTAAAGGCAAAAAATAATTTTAGCTGAATAATACTTTTTTAATGATTCTTCTTTTTAACCTGATTTGCGGTTTTCAGATTTTACTGGGTTTTATGCATGTCTATACAGTTTTATTACTGTTTTAAAAACATATACTAATAGGGGTGGGACGTAATGGGTGAAAATTTCATTAGGGGTGGGACGTAATGGGTGAAAATTTCATTAGGGGTGGGACGTAATGGGTGAAAATTTCATTAGGGGTGGGACGTAATGGGTGTAAATTTCATTGGGGTGGGACGTAATGGGTGAAAATTTCAGATTCATGCGAGTAGTATTTTTTGTGTTCATTTATACATAAATAACACTAAACAATCAAACATTTTGAAAATTTTGCAAAATTCAGAAGGTGCAGGCCAAAAATAGCCGTTAGGGCTTCACGGGACTCAAAATCCATCATTTTTGGTGAAAAAGTGGTTTCATGCGACATTGCAGGTCCTAAAACATCCTCAAAAGCTATGAATGGATATAGATGGTTAAATCTGATATAGTACTTTAATTTAGGACCATTTTCAGGCTGTGAAAGTGTTTTTATGAATGTAAAATAGCCAAATACTAGTGGCCTGCACCTTCTGAATTTTGCAAAATTTTCAAAATGTTTGATTGTTTAGTGTTATTTATGTATAAATGAACACAAAAAAAATACTACCTCGCATGAATCTGAAATTTTCACCCATTACGTCCCACCCTAATACTAACTCCTACACACATCAGTTGAACTTTGAGTACCGAAAATGACACACCTTTCAACAGCAAACCCCAGAAAGTCGGAGTGGGAACGTATATGGTGTGTTTATTTTAGAGGACAGAACTTCTTGCAAATGGCATATTTGCAAGTACATAGTGGTATTTGTCATGGAAACACAAGTAATTTGCAAAGTCATTTAAAAAAAGCACCTCAAGAAAGAATATGAACGAGCTCAAAAGACAGCCGATAGCAATACCAATGTTCAACCAAGCAAATCATTACAGGTAAGCATGTTTTAATTTTTTTTTGTAACTAATAATTTTTCTGTTCTAAATGAATGAATAAATTAGTAAATAAGAAATTGGTACAAACACAGAAAGGGGAATTTTTCTTTTTCTTTAAATTCTCGACTGGAAGTTTTAAACCATTTTGCTTTGCTTTTAGATTCGTTTAATTCCGTTAAAACTTGTCTTTTTTTTTGTTAAAAAAAGTGTTCAAAGTTTATTTTTTGTGTTGAGAAGTTTGGTTTTTATCTATAATAAAATTTTAAAGCAGTATAAATATTTTTGGTCCAAAAAAATATTTTTAATCCATTACAACATATGAGAAACGTCGAGTAACAAAGTTGACCATCTCATTACTGAAATAGTTTAAGAGATGAAAGATGAGAATAAAAAATTGCAAAGATAGAATATTTATTAAAACATCAGAAGTTCAAAGCAAGGAGTCTGATATCCTTAATCACTGGATTTTTCTGATGAAAAGAGTTTGTCTTTGAAAATCCATTGATTAAGGATATGAGACTCCTTGCTTTGAACTTCTAATATTTTAATAAATATTGTTACTTTGCAATTTTTTATTCTCATCTTCTCATCTTGATTGCTCTATTCAATATATCGAGCTTTATATTATCACGATAGATTATTATTAAACGATAAATCGATTATCTTTAATTTAATATTCTAATATTACTGAAATAGTGGCATAATTCAAGTAAACATTGAATAATAACTAATCATTGTCACGCAGAGAATGAATGGCTTCCTTAGAGAGAAAATATACTAAATGCAAAACCGAAAACCAAGGTATCAAAAAAGAAAAGAAAAAAAAAAAAACGATAGGAAAACAAAAAATTCACAAACTCTATCAGTGACGTCATCTTAGAAATTCCGTTTGCAGAAAGGAAAGTTCTTTGCAGTGGTGATAGAAGACGAGTTCTTGCTTTGAACGTTTTACAAGGAAGAACCAGAGATTGAAGCTCAATCAAAAAGGTAAGTGTTTCGTTGTGATTTTTTTTTTTTTTTTGTGAGTTCTATAACATCTGTATTTGGGGCATACAGATCCATTCTTAAGATTTGCGTTTACAGATGAAAATGCTCTTTCAAAATTAAGCTTTTCTATATAGTGCAGTGGCTCTAAACCTTTTTTAGCCCGTGAACCCTTTCATCATGTATCAGAATGATATTTCACTCTTTTCAAAAAATGTCTGACTTAAAATGTGTATTCATACTAACAATAATAATAATTAATACTGACATAATAGCACACAAATGTTAGCAGAGAAAAATTCAACATGACCTTTCAGTAGCAATTGGCAATGCACACTGTTTTTTGTGACCCTGGATCCAGTTTGTGTCTGCTAATATGTGATAGCAACCCCCCACCCTGAAACCCTAAATTTCCCCCCAGGGGAGGAATTCCCCCCAGGTTGAGAACCACTGATGGTGTGTCTGAACAAAAACTCTGTTCAATACTTACCTCATAAGCTTCCATGATAATGGGCTGTTTGAAATCCACTCGGCTGCAGAGAGACAAAACTCCATCACTAAAACTGACAGCAAATCTCTGATCTTCATTGGACCACGAAACACACGTCACAGATACTGAAAGAAATAAAAGCAAATATTAACAAAAAGGTGTTTTTTATTTCAAGTGAATCAAAGGAACCGCATCAATTAAGAAACTTAACGGAAAATCTTTATCGTCAAAATATTTCTTATCTTGGTGCGGCATTTACCCAGAGCAGCTTGAGCTGGTTTCCTCCTTCACCCAAACAATATCTCTGACCATAACAGTCCATGCAACATGATCCTGTGTGTGCTCCGTGGAGATGGAAAGCCAGTCCTTATTCTATCGATGAATATCAACAACTTGCGGGCCACAGATTTTGCTAAGGTTCTCCTTGATAGTAGTATCCAGGTTTTCAGCTGCCCACAAATGCGTTTGTGCTAATGGGAGGCAGGAAGAGAATGTCTAAGACCAATTCTTCTGCTTGATGAAGAGCTACATCATTATAATCATCATCATATTCGGTTTTACAAACTAACCTATCTCTGCCCAGGCGTTTATTTATCCCTCTTTCTCTCGAATCCATTCTTATCACTTCCTCCCATGTTTTCCTTTGCCTTCCACTGTGAACTGAACCGTCTACCTTAACTGTTCTACATCTACTGACCCAAAAACTCTCATCCATTATTTCAAGGTGGCTATACCATCTAAGTCTCCGGTTCTGCAAACATCTTCCTATACTATACAGATTTAATCTTCCTCTGAGGTCATCAGAACTAAGCCTATCTTTAAAAATCACATTACATCTTCATTGTATCATTCTCATGTCATTTCTTTCCATGCAATGCATGTCCTCAACCTTCATTGGCCAGGTTTCACTTCCATACATCATCACACTGCGTACGTACACATATTGGCAGATAAGACGGTTAAAATCAAGGGGAAGTAACTACAAAAAAAAAAGGCAGCATCTCTCGAATCCCAAGAACTGAAATAACAGTAAAAACGCACTCGTAAGTCAAATGAACCCAAAAATTAACTCAAAATACTTAACTCAGACAATAATACATACTCCCTCCCCACATATAAACATATAGACCACGTCACAAGACATAATATTAAAATCTATATAATAAAGCCATATACACATATATATAGGTATAACCAGTCAACAAAAAACACACTAGTGGATGAAAAATAATAAATGCTAAAATAAATGTGCGACTTACGGTTTAGGTCGTCTGGGGTGGAGGTTGGACACTTTCAGAAGCAAGTAAATTCAAAGATTTGATAGTCTTTTTTTTTTTTCTTTTTTTTTTTTTTAAAATGGATTTTTTTTTCCTTTGAGGACATTGTTTGAAGTAATTTTCGAGACTCCTAGTCTCTTCTACAGCCTGATTTTTTTTGTGTGGACGTGAATTCCTGTGATTGGTATATATCCAGTGTAATGAGATGTAGAAAGAAGAAAAAAGAAAGGATATTCTCTTGTTGAATCTTAGTGTCTAGTGTTAGTAGGGGTGCGATCATCTGTGATTGATGAGATTTTCTGAGAATCTATATCTCGAATTGAAATTCTTATGTATTGTCTGTGTCTGATTCGCAGGATTTCAAACCTTTTGGATTGTCTATATTTAAGTTTGGATATTCGTGCTTTGTGCATGCTAAATTGGTTGGTTAACATTGTTTTGGTGTTGTGTATATCCCTCACCCTCATATATATATATATAAAATACAAGCTTGACTTTATTTTAAAATATAAAGCAACATAAAAAAAATCAGTCACTAAGCAATAAATTGTACAAAAATAAATAATAATAAAAAAAAACAAAGTTTTTACCATTTCTGTAGCAGTGCTCAAGTTCCAGGCGCCGGATTGACCCATCATTATTGACTTCAATAATTGCAACGGATCCATCTGCTCGTCCAACAAGTAAAGTATCACATTTATGCAGACCTTCTGCAAGTCCTTTACTCTGAGGCCATGTCAACGCAGTAATGGTATTTGGACTAACATCGATGTAACACTCTCGACCTAAAAGAGAAAATAAAAAATGGTACGTAAGCAATTAAGACTTCAAACTTTTTAAACCATCTGTGGAAATTCTTATATTTCTATCATCTGTTGGATACTGGGGTGTGGTCTTTATCGATTCGGGCCTCCTAGCGGGTATGTTTGCTCGTATAAATATTAGCTGAAATAGAGTTGCTTGGCTATATCTGATGTTATTTTGAAAACAGGAAACATTTCAAACAAGGGGTCACAAGGGTTCAAATGTTAACCAAACTAGAATTTGTGAGAAAGGAAATCAATAATGGTTAGTTGGATATGATGTCAGACATACGACAGAGATGGTAGAAAGGTTTCGGAATTTTTTAGATGAGGACTGATAATTTGTATTATTTGTGTAATCATCCACTAGGCTGCATGTTTTAGTGATGTATGCGAATGGCAGACATTGCAAGAGATAGATGCTCGGCTAAAGGAAAAGGGAGGGGCACAGAAGAACTTGAAAATATCTCTGATCCGAGTTGGATCACACAGAAATTGCCTTTTGTTTGAAATAAAATAAGTGCCTTGTAAAAACAGGGAATCATTCTGATACCTGCTCACTTGAGAAAAGTAATGTTCTTAGATAGGCTCCAGATAAACCCCTTTGAGTGAACACTGGCTGGATATTATCTCTAGTGGATATCTCAAGTAGCCAGTCCTTGGGTGGTCGAATGGTGACCATTGAGAAAAATCAGAATCAGATTTCCGGTCAGGAGTGAAAATGTTCCAGGAGAGAGGAAGGGGAGGAATCAGAGCTGGCCCTCTGGGCATGACACAGGCAGTTGGTTTTCGGTGATCCTCGGGAACAGAGGGTCTGTTGTGTCGGGTTGGACTTATGTTTTTTTATTTATCTGGGATAAAAGACCTCATTTTGAAAGTCTGCTATTCAACCTAATAAAAGAGTACCATTTTTACTTCCAAAGGAAAATAAACCTCTGTTAATTGTTTTTAAACTGGAGTTGTGGTTTTTGTTTGGAAGGATAATTCCTTTGTTGCAGAACTGACTGAATCGAACAACAACTTTGGACCGACACAATGAGTGGGATGATCGCGGACAGTGCAGTGAACACACCCATACATGTTCACACTTGTATTATTCAGACTAATTATCTCATTTTGGCTAGAAGAACATCGGAAAGCTGTAATATGTGGAGATATTGAAAAGTCAGGTATAGCTGACCACATATGGAGAGAAAAGAGAAACCATCCACCCTTATGGGATGAAGTAAAAATTATAGATAGAAGAACGGTGAAGAGTAAGACCTCTAAAACAACCAGCACATATGTTTGCCTCTAAGTAGATCTAGTATAGAATTTAATACAATATGGGAACCATCTACTATATAAAGGCCAGTTGTCTGTATGTCTGTCTGTCTGTCTGTCTGTCTGTTTGTTTGTTTGTTTGTATGTCCAGATACTCCTCCGAGAGTACCCAACAAACAGTCACACGGTTGACATCATCATGACCGGCCAGCCCCGGGACGTGTAATATCTCAGAACCCGAAATAGAAATTGACTCTTTGGGGGTCGACTGAGCACTTTTCTCCAATGGGGGTGTGGTTTTTTCCTCGATTTTCAACGTTGTTTAGTACTAATTTGAGAAAAAACAATGCTATCATGTATAATTTTAGAAATATGCAAAGTCACGCTTTTATTTAACAGGAAATGACGTCAGAGGAAAAGAGTGTAGGGAAGAAAATCCCTCACACTAAAACTCTTCGTTCCCTCTCACTCCCACCCTTTCTACCTTCCCTTCCTCCCCTACGCCCGTTCTGTTGTTATCATACCACCCTCCTAGGCATTACCTCCTCCTTTTTGAGAGTTGTGGAGATAGTGCGGCGGTGTGAATGCTTCAGGTCAAATTAGGGGGGGGGGGAGTGTCGCCATTCGCCAAATTTGGGGGAGCGGCGCGTCAGGCGAAATTTGGGGAGGGGGGGGTGTCGGAAAAAAAAATTGACTCTTCAGGGGGGGGGGGGGGCTTTTTCCATCACTTTTCAACGTTGTTTAGTACTAATTTGAGAAAAAAACCATGCTATCATCGTCACGCTTTTAACAGGAAATGACGTCAGAGGAGATCCCTAACGGCACTTTTTTGAACATGAGTTTATAGTGAAGCAAGGGTTGCTTAACTACTAACGGCATTTTTTGAAACAAGCGTTTATAGTGACGCAAGTGTTGTTTAATCAATAACGGCACTTTTTTGAACATGAGTTTATAGTGAAGCAAGAGTTGCTTATTCTAACCGCATTTCTTCTGTTGACATAATACCATCCTCCCAGGTATTACCTCCTCCTTTTTGAGAGGTGTGAAGTTAGTGAATTATCAGTAAAATTAAAGTAATAAATAATTATGCACCACCATTGTTTTCACTAATATTTGTATACATATTAAATAACGTCTAAATAAGTAAAGTAAGACGAGAAATAATTATGCTCCGCCATTGTTTTCACTAATATTTGTATACATGTTAAATAACGTGTCAATAAGTAAAGTAAGACGAGAAATTATTATGCTCCGACATTGTTTTCACTAATATTTGTATACATGTTAAATAACGTGTCAATAAGTAAAGTAATAAGAGAAATAATTATGCTCCGCCATTGTTTTCACTAATATTTGTATACATGTTAAATAACGTCTCAATAAGTAAAGTAAGAAGAGAAAAATTATTCTCCGCCATTGTTTTCACTAATATTTGTACACATGTTAAATAACGTGTCAATAAGACAAGTAAGACGCGAAATAATTATGCTCCGCCATTGTTTACACTAATATTTGTATACATGTTAAATAACGTGTCAATAAGTAAAGTAAGAAGAGAAATAATTATGCTCCGCCATTGTTTTCACTAATATTTGTATACATGTTAAATAACGTCTCAATAAGTAAAGTAAGACGAGAAATTTTTATGCTCCGCCATTGTTTTCACTGATATTTGTATACATATTAAATAACGTCTCAATAAGTAAAGTAAGAAGAGAAATAATTATGCTCCGCCATTGTGTTCACTAATATTTGTATACATGTTAAATAACGTCTCAATAAGTAAAGTAAGAAGAGAAATAATTATGCTCCGCCATTGTTTTCACTTAAAATATTTCTCAGGGTTGAAGGAGAGTGAAAAATTTGTTGGGATGGGAGGGGGGCGTGAGAGATTGAGTGGTCGGGGAAAATTTTAGGGGTCAGCCCGAACTTTTTAGGGGGCAGGCCGAACTTTTTAGGGGTCAGGCCAATTTTTTTTGTTTTTTTTGTATTGAAGTCAAAATATTTCTCAGGGTTGGGGGAGAGTTAAAAATCAGTTGGGATGGGGGGCTGGAGAGAATGAGGGGTCGAGGTAAATTTTAGGGGTCAGGCCGAACTTTTTAGGGGTCAGGCAAAAAAATATTTTTTTTTTGTTTTGAACTGAAAATATTTCTCATGGTTGGGGGAGAGTAAAAAATAAGGGGGCTGGAGAGATTGAGGGGTCAAGGAAAATTTTAGGGGTCAGGCCGAACTTTTTAGGGGTCAGGCCAAATTTTTTTGTTTTTTTTTGTTTTGAACTCTTAATATTTCTCAGGGTTGGGGAAGAGTGAAAAATTAGGGGGCTGGAGAGATTTAGGGGTCGGGGAAAATTTTAGGGGTCAGGACGAACTTTTTAGGGGTCAGGCCAAATTTTTTTGTTTTTTTTGTTTTGAAGTCAAAATATATCTCATGGTTGTGGGAGAGTGAAAAATTAGGGGGCTGGAGAGATTTAGGGGTCGGGGAAAATTTTAGGGGTCAGGACGAACTTTTTTGGGGTCCGGCAAAATTTTTTTGTTTTCTTTTGTTTTTTTTTGTTTTGAAGTCAAAATATTTCTCAGGGTTAGGGGAGAGTGAAAAATTAGGGGCCTGGAGAGATTTAGGGGTCGGGGAAAATTTTAGGGGTCAGGACGAACTTTTTAGGGGTCAGGCCAAATTTTTTTTTTTTTTTGTTTTGAAGTCAAAATATTTCTCATGGTTGGAGGAGAGTGAAAAATTAGGGGGCTGGAGAGATTTAGGGGTCGGGGAAAATTTTAGGGGTCAGGACGAACTTTTTTGGGGTCCGGCCAAATTTTTTTGTTTTCTTTTGTTTTTTTTTGTTTTGAAGTCAAAATATTTCTCAGGGTTAGGGGAGAGTGAAAAATTAGAGGTCGGGGAAAATTTTAGGGGTCAGGACGAACTTTTTTGGGGTCCGGCAAAATTTTTTTGTTTTCTTTTGTTTTTTTTTGTTTTGAAGTCAAAATATTTCTCAGGGTTAGGGGAGAGTGAAAAATTAGGGGCCTGGAGAGATTTAGGGGTCGGGGAAAATTTTAGGGGTCAGGACGAACTTTTTAGGGGTCAGGCCAAATTTTTTTTTTTTTTTGTTTTGAAGTCAAAATATTTCTCATGGTTGGAGGAGAGTGAAAAATTAGGGGGCTGGAGAGATTTAGGGGTCGGGGAAAATTTTAGGGGTCAGGACGAACTTTTTTGGGGTCCGGCCAAATTTTTTTGTTTTCTTTTGTTTTTTTTTGTTTTGAAGTCAAAATATTTCTCAGGGTTAGGGGAGAGTGAAAAATTAGAGGTCGGGGAAAATTTTAGGGGTCAGGACGAACTTTTTAGGGGTCAGGCCAAATTTTTTTTTTTTTTTGTTTTGAAGTCAAAATATTTCTCATGGTTGGAGGAGAGTGAAAAATTAGGGGGCTGGAGAGATTTAGGGGTCGGGGAAAATTTTAGGGGTCAGGACGAACTTTTTAGGGGTCAGGCCAAATTTTTTTGTTTTTTTTTGTTTTGAAGTCAAAATATATCTCATCGTTGTGGGAGAGTGAAAAATTAGGGGGCTGGAGAGATTTAGGGGTTGGGGAAAATTTCAGGGGTCAGGACGAACTTTTTAGGGGTCAGGCCAAATTCTTTTGTTTTTTTTTTGTTTTTTTTTGTTTTTTTTTGTTTTGAAGTCAAAATATTTCTCAGGGTTGGGGGAGAGTGAAAAATTAGGGGGCTGGAGAGATTTAGGGGTCGGGGAAAATTTTAGGAGTCAGGACGAACTTTTTAGGGGTCAGGCCAATTTTTTTTTTTTTTTTTTTGAAGTCAAAATATATCTCATGGTTGGGGGAGAGTGAAAAATTAGGGGGCTGGAGAGATTTAGGGGTCGGGGACAATTTTAGGGGTCAGGACGAACTTTTAAGGGGTCAGGCCAAATTTTTTTGTTTTTTTTTTGTTTTGAAGTCAAAATATTTCTCATGGTTGGGGAGAGTGAAAAATTAGGGGGCTAGAGAGATTTAGGGGTCGGGGAAAATTTTAGGGGTCAGGACGAACTTTTTAGGGGTCAGGGCAAATTTTTTTGTTTTTTTTTGTTTTTTTTTGTTTTGAAGTCAAATTATTTCTCATGGTTGGAGGAGAGTGAAAAATTAGGGGGCTGGAGAGATTTAGGGGTCAGGGAAAATTTTAGGCGTCAGGACGCACTTTTTAGGGGTCAGGCCAAATTCTTTTGTTTTTTTTTGTTTTTTTTTGTTTTTTTTTGTTTTGAAGTCAAAATATTTCTCAGGGTTGGGAGAGTCAAAAATTAGGGGGCTGGAGAGATTTAGGGGTCGGGGAAAATTTTAGGGGTCAGGACGAACTTTTTAGGGGTCCGGCCAAATTTTTTTGTTTTTTTTTGTTTTGAAGTCAAAATATTTCTCAGGGTTGGGGGAGAGTGAAAAATTAGGGGGCTGGAGAGATTGAGGTGTCGGGGAAAATTTTAGGCGTCAGGACGCACTTTTTAGGGGTCAGGCCAAATTTTTTTGTTTTTTTTTGTTTTGAAGTCAAAATATTTCTCAGGGTTGGAGGAGAGTGCAAAATTAGGGGGCTTGAGAGATTTAGGGGTCGGGGAAAATTTTAGGGGTCAGGCGGAACTTTTTAGGGGGCAGGCCAAATTTTTTTTTTTCTTTTTTGGTTTGAAGCCAAATATTTCTCAGGGTTGGAGGAGAGTGAAAAATTAGGGGGCTGGAGAGATTTAGGAGTCGGGGAAAATTTTAGGGGTCAGGACGAACTTTTTAGGGGTCAGGGCAATTTTTTTTATTTTTTTTGGTTTTGAACTGAAAATATTTCCGAGGGTTGGGGGAGAGTGAACAATTAGGGGGCTGGAGAGATTTAGGGGTCGGGGAAAATTTTAGGGGTCAGGACGCACTTTTTAGGGGTCAGGCCAAATTTTTTTGTTTTTTTTTGTTTTGAAGTCAAAGTATATCTCAGGGTTGGGGGAGAGTGAAAAATTAGGGGGCTGGAGAGATTTAGGGGTCGGGGAAAATTTTAGGGGTCAGGACGAACTTTTTAGGGGTCAGGCCAAATTTTTTTCTTTTTTTTGGTTTTGAACTGAAAATATTTCTCAGGGTTGGGGGAGAGTAAAAAATTAGGGGGCTGGAGAGATTTAGGGGTCGGGGAAAATTTTAGGGGTCAGGACGAACTTTTTAGGGGTCAGGCCAAATTTTGTTCTTTTTTTTGGTTTTAAACTCAAAATATTTCTCATGGTTAGGGGAGAGTTAAAAATTAGGGGGCTGGAGAGATTTAGGGGTCGGGGAAAATTTTAGGGGTCAGGACGAACTTTTTAGGGGTCAGGCAAAATTTTTTTCTTTGTTTTGGTTTTGAACTCAAAATATTTCTATGGGTTGGAGGAGAGTGAAAAATTAGGGGGCTGGAGAGATTTAGGGGTCGGGGAAAATTTTAGGGGTCAGGACGAACTTTTTAGGGGTCAGGCCAAATTTTTTTGTTTTTTTTTTTGTTTTGAAGTCAAAATATTTCTCAGGGTTGGGGAGAGTGAAAAATTAGGGGGCTGGAGAGATTGAGGTGTCGGGGTAAAATTTTAGGGGTTAGGCGGAACTTTTTAGGGGTCCGGCCAAATTTTTTTGTTTTTTTTGGTTTTGAAGTCAAAATATTTCTCAGGGTTGGGGGAGAGTGAAAAATTAGGTGGCTGGAGAGATTTAGGGGTCGGGGAAAATTTTAGGGGTCAGGACGAACTTTTTAGGGGTCAGGCACAATTTTTTTGTTTTTTTTATTTTTTTTTGTTTTGAAGTCAAAATATTTCTCAGGGTTGGGGGAGAGTGAAAAATTAGGGGCTGGAGAGATTTAGGGGTCGGGGAAAATTTTAGGGCTCAGGCCGAACTTTTTAGGGGTCAGGCCAAATTTTTTTGTTTTTTTTTGTTTTTTTTTGTTTTGAAGTCCAAATATATCTCATGGTTGGGGGAGAGTGAAAAATTAGGGGGCTGGAGAGATTTAGGGGTTGGGGAAAATTTTAGGGGTCAGGACGAACTTTTTAGGGGTCAGGGCAAATTTTTTGTTTTTTTTTGGTTTTGAACTCAAAATATTTCTCAGGGTTGGGGGAGAGTGAAAAATTAGGGGGCTGGAGAGATTGAGGGGTCGGGGAAAATTTTAGGGGTCAGGACGAACTTTTTAGGGGTCAGGCCAACTTTTTTTGTTTTTTTTTGTTTTGAAGTCAAAGCATTTCTCATGGTTGGGGGAGAGTGAAAAATTAGAGGCTGGAGAGATTTAGGGGACGGGGAAAATTTTAGGGGTCAGGCCAAATTTTTTAGGGGCCTGCCCAAATTTAGGGGCAGCGATATGTACGTATTTAGTATCCACACCGGGGCGGCGATAGGTACTTATTTAGCATTCAGCGGTGGTGATAGGTACTTATATAGCATGTGCACATGGGCGGTAATAAGTACGTATATAGTGTGCACACTGGGGCAGTGATAGGTATGTATTTAGCATGCGCACTGAGGCAGCGATCGGTTCATATATAGCACGCGCACCAGGGCGGCGATAGGTACGTATATAGCACGCGCACAGGGGCGGCGAAAGGTACATATTCAAAATTCACACCGGGCGGCGAAAGGTACATATCTAAAATTCACACCGGGGCGGCAATAGGTACGTATTTAGCATTCACACCGGGGCGGCGATAGGTATGTATTTATAATTCACACCGGGGCAGCGATAAGTATGTATTTAGCATTCGCACCGGGGCAGCGATATGTACGTTTTTAGCTTCCGCACCGGGGTGGCGATAGGTACGTATTTAGAATTCACACCGGGGCGGCAATAGGTACGTATTTAGAATTCACACCGGGGCGGCGATAGGTATGTATTTAGCATTCGCACCGGGGCGGCGATATGTACGTATTTAGCTTCCACACCAGGGCGGCGATAGGTACGTATTCAGAATTCAGGGGTGGCGATAGCTACATATATAGCATGTACACATGGGCAGCAATAAGTACGTACATAGCATGCGCTCTGCGGCGGCGATCAGTACATATATGGCAAGCGCACTGGGGCGGCGAAAGGTATGTATTTCGCATTCGCACCGTAGTGGTGATAGGTACGTATTTAGCATTCGCACTGGGGCAGCTATAGGTACGTATTTAGCATTCGCACCAGGGCGGCTATAGGTACGTGTTTAGCATTCGCACTGGGCCGGCGATAGGTACGTATTTAGCATTCCTACCAAAGCGGCAATATGTACATATTAATTATTCGCACTAGGGCAGCGATAGGTACTTATGTAGCATGCACACCGGGGCGCAATTGGTATGTCTTTAGTATTCGCACTAGGGCAGCGATAGGTACTTATGTAGCATGCACACCGGGGCGCAATAGGTATGTATTTAGCATTCACACCGGGGCAACGATAGGTACTATTTAGCATTCGCAACGGGGTGGCGATAGGTACGTATATAGTATGTGCACTGGGGCGGCGATAGGTACGTATATAGTATGCGCACCGGGGTGATGATAGATACGTATATAGTTATGAAAACCGGGGTGGAGATAAGTACCTATATAGAAGGCGCAGATAGAGGTGTTACTTTTTATAGAAATATGTCATACTATTACCCTGGGCAATAGGAGAAATGGTGGGGAAGAAACAGCTTTTGCAAAAGGCAAAATTAGAAAGTAGCGGCAAAATGGGGCGACCAGGAAAGAGAAAGGTAGCAGATAAAGAGACGGCTATAGAGAGAGGGGGCGGACATAGAAGTTTGAATATAAAGATGTTACACACACGATCTTTCTTCAAATATATGTTTTTATGACCCCGAGCAACGCCGGGTAGCCCCGCTAGTCTCCTATATAAAGGGCAGTTGTCTGTATGTTTGTCTGTTTGTTTGTCTGTTTGTATGTCCAGATACTCCTCCGAGAGGACCCAACAAACAGTCACACGGTTGACATCATTATAACCGGCCAGCCCCGGGACGTATAATATCTCAGAACCGGAAAAAAAAATGGACTCTTCGAGGGTCGACTGAGCACTTTTCTCCAATGGGGGGGTGCCTTTTTCCTCGATTTTCAACGTTGTTTAGTACTAATCTGAGAAAAAAACAAAGAATTTGAGAAATAATGCACCGTCATGATTTTAACAGGAAATGACGTCAGAGGAAATCCCTAACGGCTCTTTTTTGAACATGAGTTTATAGTGAAGCAAGTGTTGCTTAATCACAAACGGCACTTTTTTTGAACACGGGTCCATAGTCAAGCATGGGTTGCTTACTTACTAACGGCACTTTTTTGAACATGAGTCCATAGTGATGCAAGGGTTGCTTAACTCCTAACGGCACTTTTTGATACATGCGTTTATAGTGACGCAAGTGTTGTTTAATCAATAACGGCACTTTTTTTAACATGAGTTCATAGTGAAGCAAGGGTTGCTTAATCCTAACCACATTTTTTCTGTTGACATGATAACATCCTCCTAGGTATTACCTCCTCGTTTTTGAGAGGTGTGAAGTTAGTGTAGTATCAGTAAAATTAAAGTAATAAATAATTATGCTCCCCCACTGTTTTCACTAATATTTGTATGCTCCCCCATTGTTTTCACTAATATTTCTATACATATTGTATACATATTGAAAACTTGGGGTGGGTGTGGGGGGTGTCGGCATTCGCCGGTGTGAGCGCCTCAGGAGAAATTTGGGGAAGAGGGGGGGGGTATCGGCATTCGGCGGTGGGGCGCCTCAGGCCAAATCTGGGGAGGGTGAGTGTCGGCATTCGGCGGTGGGGCGCCTCAGGCGAAATTCGGGGAGGAGTGTCGGCATTCGCCAGTATGAGCGCCTCAGGCCGAATTTGGGGGAGTGTCGGCATTCGCCGGTGTGAGCGACTCAGGCCGAATTTGGTGGAGTGTCGGCATTCGCCGGTGGTGCCCCTCAGGCCAAATTTGGAGATGGGGGATTGTCGGCATAATGCAAAGTCACGATTTTAGCAGGAAATGACGTCAGAGGAAATCCTTAACGGCACTTTTTTGAACATGAGTTTATAGTGAAGCACGGGTTGCCTTATCCCAACGAAACATAAGTTTTTATTGAAGCAACTGTTGCTTAATCCCTAACGGCATTTTTTTGAACATGAGTCCATAGTGAAGCAAGGGTTGCTTAATTCCTAACGGCACTTTTTTGAACATAAATCCACAGTGAAGCCAGGGTTGCTTAATCAATAACGGCACTTTTTTGAACACGAGCTTGTAGTGAAGCCAGGGTTGCTTAATCCTAACTGCATTTCTTCTGTTGACATGATACCATCCTCCCAGGTATAACCTCCTTCTTTTTGAGAGGTGTGAAGTTAGTGTAGTATCAGTAAAATTAAAGTAATAAATAATTATGCTCCACCACTGTTTTCACTAATATTTGTATACATATTAAATAACGTCTCAATAAGTAAAGTAAGAAGAAAAATAATTATGCTCCACGACTGTTTTCACTAATATTTGTATACATATTAAATAACGTCTCAATAAGTAAAGTAAGAAGAAAAATAATTATGCTCCACCATTGTTTTCACTAATATTTGTATACATATGATATAACGTCTAAATAAGTAAAGTAAGAAGAAAAATAATTATGCTCCACCACTGTTTTCACTAAAATGTGTATACATATTAAATAACGTCTCAATATGTAAAGTAAGAAGAAAAACAATTATGCTCCACCATTGTTTTCACTAATATTTGAATACATGTTAAATAACGTCTCAATAAGTAAAGTAAAAAGATAAATAATTATGCTCCGCCACTGTTTTCACTAATATTTGTATACATATTAAATAACGTCTCAATAGGTAAAGAAAGAAGAAAAATAATTATGCTCCACCATTGTTTTCACTTATATGTTTATACATGTTAAATAACGTCTCAATAAGTAAAGTAAAAAGAGAAATAATTATGCTCCGCCATTGTTTTCACTAATATTTGTATACATGTTAAATAACATTTTTTTGTTTTGAACTCAAAATATTTCTTAGGGTTGGGGGAGAGTACAAATTAGGGGGCTGGAGAGATTGAGAGCTCGGGGAACATTTTAGGGGTCAGGACGAACTTTTTAGGGGTCAGGCCAAATTTTTTTGTTTTTTTTTGTTTTGAACTGAAAATATTTCTCATGGTTGGGGGAGAGTGAAAAATTAGGGGGCTGGAGAGATTTAGGGGTCGGGGAATATTTTAGGGGTCAGGACGAACTTTATAGGGGTCAGGCCAAATTTTTTTCTTTTTTTTGGTTTTGAACTCAAAATATTTCTCAGGGTTGGGGGAGAGTGAAAAATTAGGGGGCTGGAGAGATTTAGGGGTCGGGGAAAATTTTAGGGGTCAGACGGAACTTTTTAGGGGTCAGGCCAAATTTTTTTGTTTTTTTTTGTTTTGAAGTCAAAATATATCTCATGGTTGGGGGAGAGTGAAAAATTAGGGGGCTGGAGAGATTTAGGGTCGGGGAAAATTTTAGGGGTCAGGACGAACTTTTTAGGGGACAGGCCAAATTTTTTTGTTTTTTTTGTTTTGAACTGAAAATATTTCTCAGGGTTGGGGGAGAGTGAAAAATTAGGGGGCTGGAGAGATTTAGGGGTCGGAGAAAATTTTAGGGGTCAGGACGAACTTTTTAGGGGTAAGGCCAAATTTTTTTCTTTTGTTTTGGTTTTGAAGTCAAAATATATCTCATGGTTGGGGGAGAGTGAAAAATTAGGGGGCTGGAGAGATTTAGGGGTCAGGGAAAATTTTAGGGGTCAGGACGAACTTTTTAGGGGTCGCGCCAAATTTTTTTGTTTTTTTTTGTTTTGAAGTCAAAATATTTTTCATGGTTAGGGAAGAGTGAAAAATTAGGGGCTGGAGAGATTTAGGAGTCGGGGAAAATTTTAGGGGTCAGGCTAAATTTTTAAGGGGTCCGCCCAAATGTAGGGGCCGCGATATGTACGTATTTAGCTTCCACACCGGGGCGGCGATAGGTACTTATTTAGCATTCAGCGGTGGTGATAGGTACTTATATAGCATGTGCACATGGGCGGTAATAAGTACATATATAGTATGCGCACCGGGGCAGTGATAAGTATGTATTTATCATGCGCACTGAGGCAGCGATCGGTTCATATATAGCACGCGCACCGGGGCGGCGATAGGTACGTATATAGCACGCGCACACGGGCGGCGAAAAGTACATATTTAAAATTCACACCAGGGCGGCGAAAGGTACATATTTAAAATTCACACCGGGGCGGCGATAGGTACGTATTTAGCATTCACACCGGGGCGGCGATAGGTATGTATTTAGCATTCACACCGATGCACCGATAGATATATAATTAGCATCCGCACCGGGATAGCGATATGTACGTATTTAGCTTCTGCACCGGGGCGGCGATAGGTACGTATTTAGAATTCACACCGGGGCGGCGATAGGTACGTATTTAGAATTCACACCGGGGCGGCGATAGGTATGTATTTAGCATTCGCACCGGGGCGGCGATATTTACGTATTTAGCTTCCACACCAGGGCGGCGATAGGTACGTATTCAGAATTCAGGGGTGCGATAGCTACGTATATAGCATGTACACATGGGCAGCAATAAGTACGTACATAGCATGCGCTCTGCGGCGGCGATCAGTACATATATAGCACGCGCACCGGGGAGGCGAAAGGTATGTATTTCGCATTCGCACCGTGGTGGTGATAGGTACGTATTTAGCATTCGCACCAGGGCGGCTATAGGTACGTATTTAGCATTCGCACCAGGGCGGCTATAGGTACGTATTTAGCATTCGCACTGGGCCGGCGATAGGTACGTATTTAGCATTCACACTAAAGCGGCAATATGTACATATTAATTATTCGCACAAGGGCAGCGATAGGTACTTATGTAGCATGCACACTGGGGCGCAATTGGTATGTCTTTTGTATTCGCACTAGGGCAGCGATAGGTACTTATGTAGCATGCACACTGGGGCGCAATAGGTATGTATTTAGCATTCACACCGGGGCAACGATAGGTACTATTTAGCATTCGCAACGGGGCAACGATAGGTACTATTTAGCATTCGCAACGGGGCGGCGATAGGTACTTAAATAGTATCTGCACCGGGGCGGCGATAGGTACGTATATAGTATGTGCACTGGGGCAGCGATAGGTACGTATATAGTATGCGCACCGGGGTGATGATAGATACGTATATAGTATGAACACTGGGGTGGAGATAAGTACCTATATAGAAGGCGCAGATAGAGCTGTTACTTTTTATAGAAATATGTCATACTATTACCCTGGGCAATAGGAAAAATGGTGGGGAAGAAACAGCTTTTGCAAAAGGCAAAATTAGAAAGTAGCGGCGAAATGGGGCGACCAGGGAAGAGAAAGGTAGCAGATAAAGAGACGGCTATAGAGAGAGGGGGCGGACATAGAAGTTTGAATATAAAGATGTTACACACACGATCTTACTTCAAATATATGTTTTTATGACCCCGAGCAACGCCGGGTAGCCCCGCTAGTCTCCTCTATAAAGGGCACTTGTCTGTATGTTTGTCTGTTTGTTTGTTTGTTTGTATGTCCAGATACTCCTCAAAAACTACGCGGCGACATGTCAAAAAGTTGATATCTTCAGAACCGTACAACACCTGGGATCATAATATCTCAAAATTACAACAAAAAAACATGTTGCTGGGGGTCAACGGGGCCAGTCTTCGGCAGCGGGTCTGGTTTTTTCAAACTTTTCTAATGTTATTCAGTAGTAATTTGGAAATCAGCCAATGTAATTATGTAATAATAATTTTGTTTTCACCCAACTTATTCTTGTGCACGTGACGTCACAGTAATAGGTATATGACGTCATCGTTATAGGTTTTGAATTTTTTTTTCTCTTCAAAACTTATTTTACTTCAACATATTTTTATACATAACATATAAAAGTGTATTCTTATGTAAAATTCACAGAGTAAGATGATGAGAGTATTCCTGAATCTATAAACCCACCTCTTAGGGGTCAATGGGGCATATTTTATCGGGGGGGGGGGGGCTTTTCAGTTATTTTTCATTATATTTTATAGTGATGAAACAAGAAAAAAAGAGGAATTTGACAAGTACACGTTTACAGTGACCCGTTGAGTCATAACCACTCTATATATGTATAAAAAAAGAAAAAAAGGATTTAACCAGTGCATGTTACCAGTGACCCGTTGGGTCATAACCACTCTATATATGTATAAAAACTTTTGATACATGCGTTTATAGTGACGCAAGTGTTGTTTAATCAATAACGGCACTTTTTTTAACATGAGTTCATAGTGAAGCAAGGGTTGCTTAATCTTACCCACATTTTTCTGTTGACATGATAACATCCTCCTAGGTATTACCTCCTTCTTTTTGTGAGGTGTGAAGTTAGTGTAGTATCAGTAAAATTAAAGTAATAAATAATTATGCTCCCCCACTGTTTTCACTAATATTTGTATGCTCCCCCATTGTTTTCACTAATATTTCTATACATATTGTATACATATTGAAAACTTGGGGTGGGTGTGGGGGGTGTCGGCATTCGCCGGTGTGAGCGCCTCAGGAGAAATTTGGGGAAGGGGGGGGGGGGGTATCGGCATTCGGCGGTGGGGCGCCTCAGGCCAAATCTGGGGAGGGTGAGTGTCGGCATTCGGCGGTGAGGCGCCTCAGGCGTAATTCGGGGAAGAGTGTCGGCATTCGCCAGTATGAGCGCCTCAGGCCGAATTTGGTGGAGTGTCGGCATTTGCCGGTGGTGCGCCTCAGGCCAAATTTGGAGATGGGGGATTGTCGGCATAATGCAAAGTCACGATTTTAGCAGGAAATGACGTCAGAGGAAATCCCTAACGGCACTTTTTTGAACATGAGTTTATAGTGAAGCACGGGTTGCCTTATCCCAACGAAACATAAGTTTTTATTGAAGCAACTGTTGCTTAATCCCTAACGGCATTTTTTTGAACATGAGTCCATAGTGAAGCAAGGGTTGCTTAATTCCTAACGGCACTTTTTTGAACATGAATCCACAGTGAAGAAAAGGTTGCTTAATCAATAACGGCACTTTTTTGAACACGAGTTTGTAGTGAAGCCAGGGTTGCTTAATCCTAACTGCATTTTTGAGAGGTGTGAAGTTAGTGTAGTATCAGTAGAATTAAAGTAATAAATAATTATGCTCCACCATTGTTTTCACTAATATTTGTATACATATTAAATAACGTCTCAATAAGTAAAGTAAGAAGAAAAATAATTATGCTCCACCACTGTTTTCACTAATATTTGTATACATATTAAATAACGTCTCAATAAGTAAAGTAAGAAGAAAAATAATTATGCTCCACCATTGTTTTCACTAATATTTGTATACATATGATATAACGTCTAAATAAGTAAAGTAAGAAGAAAAATAATTATGCTCCACCACTGTTTTCACTAAAATGTGTATACATATTAAATAACGTCTCAATATGTAAAGTAAGAAGAAATATAATTATGCTCCGCCATTGTTTTCACTAATATTTGAATACATGTTAAATATCGTCTCAATAAGTAAAGTAAAAAGAGAAATAATTATGCTCCGCCATTGTTTTCACTAATATTTGTATACATATTAAATAACGTCTCAATAAGTAAAGAAAGAAGAAAAATAATTATGCTCCACCATTGTTTTCACTAATATTTTTATACATGTTAAATAACGTCTCAATAAGTAAAGTAAAAAGAGAAATAATTATGCTCCGCCATTGTTTTCACTAATATTTGTATACATGTTAAATAACATTTTTTTGTTTTGAACTCAAAATATTTCTTAGGGTGTGGGGAGAGTTAAAAATTAGGGGGCTGGAGAGATTGAGGGCTCGGGGAAAATTTTAGGGGTCAGGACGAACTTTTTAGGGGTCAGGCCAAATTTTTTTGTTTTTTTTTTGTTTTGAAGCCAAAATATTTCTCAGGGTTGGGGGAGAGTGAAAAATTAGGGGGCTGGAGAGATTTAGGAGTCGGGGAAAATTTTAGGGGTCAGGACGAACTTTTTAGGGGTCAGGCCAAATTTTTTTGTTTTTTTTTGTTTTGAAGTCAAAATATATCTAATGGTTGTAAGAGAGTGAAAAATTAGGGGCTGGAGAGATTTAGGGGTCGGGGAAATTTTTAGGGGTCAGGACGAACTTTTTAGGGGTAAGGCAAAATTTTTTTGTTTATTTTGTTTTTTTTTGTTTTGAAGTCAAAATATTTCTCAGGGTTGGGGGAGAGTGAAAAATTAGGGGGCTGGAGAGATTTAGGGGTCGGGGAAAATTTTAGGGGTCAGGCGGAACTTTTTAGGGGACAGGCCAAATTTTTTTGTTTTTTTTTGTTTTGAAGTCAAAATATTTCTCAGGGTTGGGGGAGAGTGAAAAATTAGGGAGCTGGAGAGATTTAGGGGTCGGGGAAAATTTTAGGGGTCAGGACGAACTTTTTAGGGGTCAGGCCAAATTTTTTTGTTTTTTTTTGTTTTGAAGTCAAAATAATTCTCAGGGTTGGGGAGAGTGAAAAATTAGGGGGCTGGAGAGATTTAGGGGTCGGGGAAAATTTTAGGGGTCAAGACGAACTTTTTAGGGGTCATGCCAATTTTTTTTTTTTTTTTTGTTTTTTTTTGTTTTGAAGTCAAAATATTTCTCAGGGTTGGGGGAGAGTGAAAAATTAGGGGGCTGGAGAGATTTAGGGGTCGGGGAAAATTTTAGGGGTCAGGACGAACTTTTTAGGGGTCATGCCAATTTTTTTTGTTTTTTTTTGTTTTTTTTTGTTTTGAAGTCAAAATATTTCTCATGGTTGGGGGAGAGTGAAAAATTAGGGGGCTGGAGAGATTTAGGGGTCGGGGAAAATTTTAGGGGTCAGGACGAACTTTTTAGGGGTCAGGCCAAATTTTTTTGTTTTTAGTTTGTTTTGAAGTCAAAATATTTTTCATGGTTGGGGGAGAGTGAAAAATTAGGAGGCTGGAGAGATTTAGGGGTCGGGGAAAATTTTAGGGGTCAGGACGAACTTTTTAGGGGTCAGGCCAAATTTTTTTGTTTTTTTTTGTTTTGAAGTCAAAATATATCTCATGGTTGGGGGAGAGTGAAAAATTAGGGTGCTGGAGAGATTTAGGGGTCGGGGAAAATTTTAGGGGTCAGGACGAACTTTTTAGGGGTCAGGCCAAATTTTTTTTTTTTTTTTTTTTTTTTTTGTTTTGAAGTCAAAATATTTCTAAGGGTTGGGGGAGAGTGAAAAATTAGGGGGCTGGAGAGATTTAGAGGTCGGGGGAAATTTTAGGGGTCAGGACGAACTTTTTAGGGGTCAGGCCAAATTTTTTTGTTTTTTTTTGTTTTGAAGTCAAAATAATTCTCAGGGTTGGGGAGAGTGAAAAATTAGGGGGCTGGAGAGATTTAGGGGTCGGGGAAAATTTTAGGGGTCAGGACGAACTTTTTAGGGGTCATGCCAATTTTTTTTGTTTTTTTTTGTTTTTTTTTGTTTTGAAGTCAAAATATTTCTCATGGTTGGGGGAGAGTGAAAAATTAGGAGGCTTGAGAGATTTAGGGGTCGGGGAAAATTTTAGGGGTCAGGACGAACTTTTTAGGGGTCAGGCCAAATTTTTTTGTTTTTTTTTGTTTTTTTTTGTTTTGAAGTCAAAATATTTCTCAGGGTTGGGGGAGAGTGAAAAATTAGGGGGCTGGAGAGATTTAGGGGTCGGGGAAAATTTTAGGGGTCAGGACGAACTTTTTAGGGGTCAGGCCAAATTTTTTTGTTTTTTTTTTGTTTTGAAGTCAAAATATTTCTCATCGTTGGGGGAGAGTGAAAAATAAGGGGGCTGGAGAGATTTAGGGGTCGGGGAAAATTTTAGGGGTCCGGACGAACTTTTTAGGAGTCAGGCCAAATTTTTTTGTTTTTTTTTGGTTTTGAAGTCAAAATATTTCTCATCGTTGGGGGAGAGTGAAAAATTAGGGGGCTGGAGAGATTTAGGGGTCGGGGAAAATTTTAGGGGTCAGGAAGAACTTTTTAGGGGTCAGGCCAAATTTTTTTGTTTTTTTTTGTTTGGAAGTCAAAATATTTCTCAGAGTAGGGGGAGAGTGAAAAATTAGGGGGCTGGAGAGATTTAGGGGTCGGGGAAAATTTTAAAGGTCAGGACGAACTTTTTAAGGGTTCGGCCAAATTTTTTTGTTTTTTTTGGTTTCGAAGTCAAAATATGGCTCATGGTTGGGGGATAGTGAAAAATTAGAGGGCTGGAGAGATTTAGAGGTCGGGGAAAATTTTAGGGGTCAGGACGAACTTTTTAGGGGTCAGGCAACATTTTTTTGTTTTTTTTTTGGTTTTTAAGTCAAAATATTTCTCATGGTTGGGGGAGAGTGAAAAATTAGGGGGCTGGAGAGATTTAGGGGTCGGGGAAAATTTTAGGGGTCAGGAAGAACTTTTTATGGGTAAGGCCAAATGTTTTTTTTTTTTTTTGTTTTTTTTTTGTTTTGAACTCAAAATATTTTTCATGGTTGGGGGAGAGTGAAAAATTAGGGGGCCAGAGAGATTTAGGGGTCGGGGAAAATTTTAGGGGTCAGGCAGGACCTTTTAGGGGTCAGGCCAAATTTTTTTGTTTTTTTTTGTTTTGAAGTCAAAATATTTCTCATCGTTGGGGGAGAGTTAAAAATCAGGGGGCTGGAGAGATTTAGGGGTCGGGGAAAATTTTAGGGGTCAGGCAGAACTTTTTAGGGGTCAGGCCAAATTTTTTTGTTTTTTTTTGTTTTGAAGTCAAAATATTTCTCATGGTTGGGGGAGAGTGAAAAATTAGGGGCTGAAGAGATTTAGGGGACGGGAAAAATTTTAGGGGTCAGGCCAAATATTTTAGGGGTTTGCCCAAATTTAGGGGCGGCGATATGTACGTATTTAGCTTCCACACCGGGGCGGCGATAGGTACTTATTTAGCATTCAGCGGTGGTGATAGGTACTTATATAGCATGTGCACATGGGCGGTAATAAGTACGTATATAGTATGCACACCGGGGCAGTGATAGGTATGTATTTAGCATGCGCACTGAGGCAGCGATCGGTTCATATATAGCACGCGCACCGGGGCGGCGATAGGTACGTATATAGCACGCGCACAGGGGCGGCGAAAGGTACATATTTAAAATTCACACCGGGGCGGCGAAAGGTACATATTTAAAATTCACACCGGGGCGGCGATAGGTACGTATTTAGCATTCACACCGGGGCGGCGATAGGTATGTATTTAGCATTCACACCGGGGCATCGATAGGTATGTATTTTGCATTCGCACCGGGGTGGCGGTATGTACGTATTTAGCTTCCGCACCGGGGTGGCGATAAGTACCTATTAAGAATTCACACCGGGGCGGCGATAGGTACGTATTTAGAATTCACACCGGGGCGGCGATAGGTATGTATTTAGCATTCGCACCGGGGCGGCGATAGGTACGTATTTAGCTTCCACACCAGGGCGGCGATAGGTACGTATTCAGAATTCAGGGGTGGCGATAGCTACGTATATAGCATGTACACATGGGCTTCAATAAGTACGTACATAGCATGCGCTCTGCGGCGGCGATCAGTACATATATATCACGCGCACCGGGGCGGCGAAAGGTATGTATTTTGCATTCGCACCGTGGTGGTGATATGTACGTATTTAGCATTCGCACCGGGGCGGCTATAGGTACGTATTTAGCATTCACACCGGGGCGGCTATAGGTACGTATTTAGTATTCGCACCAGGGCGGCTATAGGTACGTATTTAGCATTCGCAGTGGGCCGGTGATAGGTACGTATTTAGCATTCACACCAAAGCGGCAATATGTACATATTAATTATTCGCGATAGGTACTTATGTAGCATGCACACCGGGGCGCAATAGGTATGTATTTAGCATTCACACCGGGGCAACGATAGGTACTATTTAGCATTTGCAACGGGGCGGCGATAGGTACTTAAATAGTATCTGCACCGGGGCGGCGATAGGTACGTATATAGTATGTGCACTGGGGCGGCGATAGGTACGTATATAGTATGCGCACCGGGGTGATGATAGATACGTATATAGTATGCGCACCGGGGTGATGATAGATACGTATATAGTATGAACACCGGGGTGGAGATAAGTACCTATATAGAAGGCGCAGATAGAGGTGTTACTTTTTATAGAAATATGTCATACTATTACCCTGGGCAATAGGAGAAATGGTGGGGAAGAAACAGCTTTTGCAAAAGGCAAAATTAGAAAGTAGCGCGAAATGGGGCGACCAGGGAAGAGAAAGGTAGCAGATAAAGAGACGGCTATAGAGAGAGGGGGCGGACATAGAAGTTTGAATATAAAGATGTTACACACACGATCTTTCTTCAAATATATGTTTTTATGACCCCGAGCAACGCCGGGTAGCCCCGCTAGTCTCCTCTATAAAGGACACTTGTCTGTATGTCTGTCTGTCTGTCTGTCTGTTTGTATGTCCAGCTTCTCCTCAAAAACTATGCGGCGAATTGTCAAAAAGTTGATATCTTCAGCATCGTACAACACCTGGGATCATAATATCTCAAAATTACAACAAAAAAACATGTTGCTGGGGGTCAACGGGGCCAGTCTTCGGCAGCGGGTCTGGTTTTTTCAAACTTTTCTAATGTTATTCAGTAGTAATTTGGAAATCAGCCAATGTAATTATGTAATAATAATTTTGTTTTCAACCAACTTATTCTTGTGCACGTGACGTCACAGTATTAGGTATATGACGTCATCGTTATAGGTTTTTAATTTTTTTTTCTCTTCAAAATTTGTTTTACTTCAACATATTTTTATACATCTCCTCTATAAAGGACACTTGTCTGTATGTCTGTCTGTCTGTCTGTCTGTTTGTATGTCCAGCTTCTCCTCAAAAACTATGCGGCGAATTGTCAAAAAGTTGATATCTTCAGCATCGTACAACACCTGGGATCATAATATCTCAAAATTACAACAAAAAAACATGTTGCTGGGGGTCAACGGGGCCAGTCTTCGGCAGCGGGTCTGGTTTTTTCAAACTTTTCTAATGTTATTCAGTAGTAATTTGGAAATCAGCCAATGTAATTATGTAATAATAATTTTGTTTTCAACCAACTTATTCTTGTGCACGTGACGTCACAGTATTAGGTATATGACGTCATCGTTATAGGTTTTTAATTTTTTTTTCTCTTCAAAATTTGTTTTACTTCAACATATTTTTATACATAACATATAAAAGTGTATTCTGATGTAAAATTCACAGAGTAAGATGATTAGAGTATTCCTGAATCTATAAACCCACTTCTTAGGGGT
The DNA here is from genome assembly GCA_963556195.1 of Sepiola atlantica. Classification (NCBI taxonomy): domain Eukaryota; kingdom Metazoa; phylum Mollusca; class Cephalopoda; order Sepiida; family Sepiolidae; genus Sepiola; species Sepiola atlantica. Next base: position 35,359,123 of record OY744538.1, on the reverse strand, counting down.
CCATGGGGTATATTTCATCGGGGGGGGGGGGGTCAGTTATTTTTCATTATATATATATTTTAGAAATATGCAAAGTCACGCCTTTAACATGACGTCAGAGGAAAAGAGTGTAGGGAAGAAAATCCCTCACACTACAACCCTGCTTTCCCTCTCACTCCCACCCTTTCTACCTCCCCTTCCTCCCCTACGCCCATTCTGTTGTTATGATACCACCCTCCTAGGCATTACCTCCTCCTTTTTGACAGTTGTGGAGATAGTGCGGCGGTGTGACTGCTTCAGGTCAAATTAGGGGAAGGGGGAGTGTCGGCATTCGCCGGTGGAGCGCCTCAGGTCAAATTTGGAGATGGGGGATTGTCGGCATAATGCAAAGTCACGATTTTAACAGGAAATGACGTCAGAGAAATTCCTTAACGGCACCTTTTTGAACATGAGTTTATAGTGAAGCAAGGGTTGCTTAATCCTAACGAGACATAAGTTTATATTGAAGCAACTGTTGCTTAATCCCTAACGGCACTTTTTTTAACATGAGTCCATAGTGAAGCAATGGTTGCTTATTCCATAACGGTATTTTTTGAACATGAGTTTATAGTGAAGCAAGTGTTGCTTAATTCTAACCGCATTTCTTCTTTTGACATGATACCATCCTCCCAGGTGTTACCTCCTTCTTTTTGAGAGGTGTGAAGTTAGTGTAGTATCATTAAAATTACAGTAATAAATAATTATGCTCACCCATTGTTTTCACTAATATTTGTATACATATTAAATAATGTCTCAATAAGTAAAGTAAGAAAAGAGATAATTATGCTCCGCCACTGTTTTCACTAATATTTATATACATATAAAATAACGTCTCTAGAAGTAAAATAAAAAGAGAAATAATTATTCTCCACCATTGTTTTCACTAATATTTGTATACATATTAAATAACGTCTCAAGAAGTAAAGTAAGAAGAGAAATTATTATGCTCCGCCATTGTTTTCACTAATATTTGTATACATGTTAAATAACGTCTCAATAAGTAAAGTAAGAAAAGAAATAATTATGCTACCCCATTGTTTTCACTTATATTTGTATACATATTAAAAAACATCTCAATAAATAAAGAAAAAATAGAAATAATTACGCTCCGCCACTGTTTTCACTAATATTTGTATACATGTTAAATAACGTCTCAATAAGTAAAGTAAGAATAGAAATAATTATGCTCCACCATTGTTTTCACTAATATTTGTATACATGTTAAATAACGTCTCAATAAGTAAAGTAAGAAGAGAAATAATTATGCTCCGCCATTGTTTTCACTAATATTTGTATACATATTAAATAACGTCTCAATAAATAAAGTAAGAGAAATAATTATGCTCCGCCATTGTTTTCACTAATATTTGTATACATATTAATTAACGTCTCAATAAGTAAAGTAAGAAGAGAAATAATTATGCTCCGTCATTGTTTTCACTAATATTTGTATACATATTAAATAACGTCTCAATAAGTAAAGTAAGAAGAGAAATAATTATACTCCGCCATTGTTTTCACTTATATTTGTATACATATTAAAAAACATCTCAATAAATAAAGAAAAAATAGAAATAATTACGCTCCGCCACTGTTTTCACTAATATTTGTATACATGTTAAATAACGTCTCAATAAGTAAAGTAAGAATAGAAATAATTATGCTCCACCATTGTTTTCACTAATATTTGTATACAGGTTAAATAACGTCTCAATAAGTAAAGTAAGAAGAGAAATAATTATGCTCCGCCATTGTTTTCACTAATATTTGTATACATATTAAATAACGTCTCAATAAATAAAGTAAGAGAAATAATTATGCTCCGCCATTGTTTTCACTAATATTTGTATACATATTAATTAACGTCTCAATAAGTAAAGTAAGAAGAGAAATAATTATGCTCCGTCATTGTTTTCACTAATATTTGTATACATATTAAATAACGTCTCAATAAGTAAAGTAAGAAGAGAAATAATTATACTCCGCCATTGTTTTCACTAATATTTGTATACATATTAAAAAACATCTCAATAAATAAAGTAAGAATAGAAATAATTATGCTCCGCCACTGTTTACACTAATATTTGTATACATGTTAAATAACGTCTCAATAAGTAAAGTAAGAAAAAGATAATTATGCTCCCCCATTGTTTTCACTAATATTTGTATACATGTTAAATAACGTCTCAATAAGTAAAGTAAGAAGAGAAATAATTATGCTCCGCCATTGTTTTCACTAATATTTGTATACATGTTAAATAACATTTTTTGTTTTGAACTCAAAATATTTCGCAGGGTTGGGAGAGAGTGAAAAATTAGTTGGGAGTAGGATGCTGGAGACATTGAGGGGTCGGAGAAAATTTTAGGGGTCAGGCCAACTTTTTAGGGGTCAGGCCAAATCTTTTTCTTTTTTTTTTGTTTTGAACTCAAAATATTTCTCAGAGTTGGGGGAGAGTTAAAAATTACTTGGGATGAGGGGCTGGAGAGAATGAGGGGTCGGGAAAATTTTAGGGGTCAGGCCGACTTTTTAGGGGTCAGGCCAAATTGTTTTCTTTTTTTTTGTTTTGAAGTCAAAATATTTCTCAGGGTTGGGGGAGAGTGAAAAATAAAGGGGGCTGGAGAGATTTAGGGGTCGGGGAAAATTTTAGGGGTCAGGCCGAACTTTTTAGGGGTCAGGCCAAATTTTTTTTTTTTTTTTTTTTGATGTCAAAATATTTCTCAGGGTTTTGGGAGAGTGAAAAATTAGGGGGCTGGAGAGATTGAAGGGGTCTGAGAAAATTTTAGGGGTCAGGCCGAACTTTTTAGGGGTCAGGCCAAATCTTTTTCTTTTTTTTTTTGTTTTGAACTCAAAATATTTCTCAGGGTTGGGGGAGAGTGAAAAATTACTTGGGATGAGGGGCTGAAGAGAGAATGAGGGGTCGGTAAAATTTTAGGGGTCAGGCCGACTTTTTAGGGGTCAGGCAAAATTGTTTTCTTTTTTTTTGTTTTGAAGTCAAAATATATCTCATGGTTGGGGGAGAGTGAAAAATTAGGAGGCTGGAGTGATTTAGGGGTCGGGGAAAATTTTAGGGGTCAGGCCGAACTTTTTAAGAGTCTGGCCAAGTTTTTTTGTTTTTTTTGTTTTGAAGTCAAAATATTTCTCATGGTTGGGGGAGAGTGAAAAATTAGGGGGCTGGAGAGATTTAGGGGTCGGTGAAAATTTTAGGGGTCAGGACGAACTTTTTAGGGGTCAGGCCAAATTTTTTTCTTTTATTGTTTTGAACTGAAAATATTTCTCAGGGTTGGGGGAGAGTGAAAAATTAGGGGGATGCAGAAATTAAGGGGTCGTGGAAAATTTTAGGGGTCAGGACGAACTTTTTAGGGGTCAGGCCAAATTTTTTTGTTTTTTTTTTGTTTTGAAGTCAAAATATATCATATGGTTGGGGGAGAGTGAAAAATTAGGAGGCTGGAGAGATTTAGGGGTCGGGGAATATTTTAGGGGTCAGGCCGAACTTTTTAGGGGTCAGGCTAAATTTTTTTGTTATTTTTGTTTTGAACTGAAAATATTTCTCAGGGTTGGGGAGAGTGAAAAATTAGGGGGCTGGAGAGGTTTAGGGGTCGGGGAAAATTTTAGGGGTCAGGACGAACTTTTTAGGGGTCAGGCCAAATTTTTTTGTTTTTTTTGTTTTGAAGTCAAAATATATCCTATGGTTGGGGGAGAGTGAAAAATTAGGAGGCTGGAGAGATTTAAAGGTCGGGGAATATTTTAGGGGTCAGGCCGAACTTTTTAGGGGTCAGGCCAAATTTTTTTGTTTTTTTTGTTTTGAACTGAAAATATTTCTCAGGGTTGGGGGAGAGTGAAAAATTAGGGGGCTGGAGAGGTTTAGGGGTCGGGGAAAATTTTAGGGGTCAGGACGAACTTTTTAGGGGTCAGGCACAATTTTTTTGTTTTTTTTGTTTTGAAGTCAAAATATATCCTATGGTTGGGGGAGAGTGAAAAATTAGGAGGCTGGAGAGATTTAGGGGTCGGGGAATATTTTAGGGGTCAGGCCGAACTTTTTAGGGGTCAGGCCAAATTTTTTTGTTTTTTTTGTTTTGAACTGAAAATATTTCTCAGGGTTGGGGGAGAGTGAAAAATTAGGGGGCTGGATAGGTTTAGGAGTCGGGGAAAATTTTAGGGGTCAGGACGAACTTTTTAGGGGTCAGGCCAAATTTTTTTGTTTTTTTTATTTTGAAGTCAAAATATTTCTCAGGGTTGGGGGAGAGTGAAAAATTAGGGGGCTGGAGAGATTAAGGGGTCGGGGAAAATTGTAGGGGTCAGGCCAAATTTTTTAGGGGTCCGCCCAAATTTAGGGGCGGCGATATGTACGTATTTAGCTTCCACACCGGGGCGGCGATAGGTACTTATTTAGCATTCAGCGGTGGTGATAGGTACTTATGTGCACATAGGCAGTAATAAGTACATATATAGTATGCGCACCGGGGCAGTGATAGGTATGTATTTAGCATGCGCACTGAGGCAGCGATCGGTTCATATATAGCACGCGCACAGGGGCGGAGATAGGTATGTATACAGCATGCGCACAGGGGCGGCGAAAGGTACATATTTAAAATTCACACCGGGGCGGCGAAAGGTACATATTTAAAATTCACACCGGGGCGGCGATAGGTACGTATTTAGCATTCACACCGGGGCGGCGATAGGTATGTATTTAGCATTCACACCGGGGCAGCGATAGGTATGTATTTAGCATTCGCACCGGGGTGGCGATATGTACGTATTTAGCTTCCGCACCGGGGCGGCGATAGGTACGTATTTAGAATTCACACCGGGGCGGCGATAGGTACGTATTTAGAATTCACACCGGGGTGGCGATAGGTATGTATTTAGCATTCGCACCGGGGCGGCGATATGTAAGTATTTAGCTTCCACACCAGGGCGGCGATAGGTGCGTATTCAGAATTCAGGGGTGGCGATAGCCATGTATATAGCATGTACACATGGGCAGCAATAAGTATGTACATAGCATGCGCTCTGCGGCGGCGATCAGTACATATATAGCACGCGCACCGGGGCGGCGAAAGGTATATATTTCGCATTTGCACCGTGGTGGTGATAGGTACGTATTTAGCATTCGCACCGGGGCGGCTATAGGTACGTATTTAGCATTCGCACCAGGGCGGCTATAGGTACGTATTTAGCATTCGCACTGGGCCGGCGATAGGTACGTATTTAGCATTCACACCAAAGCGGCAATATGTACATATTAATTATTCGCACTATGGCAGCGATAGGTACTTATGTAGCATGCACACCGGGCGCAATTGGTATTTCTTTAGTATTCGCATTAGGGCAGCGATAGGTACTTATGTAGCATGCACACCGGGGCGCAATAGGTATGTATTTAGCATTCACACCAGGGCAACGATAGGTACTATTTAGCATTCGCAACGGGGCGGTGATAGGTACTTAAATAGTATCTGCACTGGGGCGGCCATAGGTACGTATATAGTATGTGCACTGGGGCGGCGATAGGTACGTATATAGTATGCGCACCGGGGTGATGATAGATACGTATATAGTATGAACACCGGGGTGGAGATAAGTACCTATATAGAAGGCGCAGATAGAGGTGTTACTTTTTATAGAAATATGTCATACTATTGCCCTGGGCAATAGGAGAAATGGTGGGGAAGAAACAGCTTTTGCAAAAGGCAAAATTAGAAAGTAGCGGCGAAATGGGGCGACCAGGGAAGAGAAAGGTAGCAGATAAAGAGACGGCTATAGACAGAGGGGGCATACATAGAAGTTTGAATATAAAGATGTTACACACACGATCTTTCTTCAAATATATGTTTTTATGACCCCGAGCAACGCCGGGTAGCCCCGCTAGTCTCCTCTAGAAAGGACACTTGTCTGTATGTCTGTCTGTCTGTCTGTCTGTCTGTTTGTATGTCCAGCTTCTCCTCAAAAACTATGCGGCGACATGTCAAAAAGTTGATATCTTCAGCACCGTACAACACCTGGGATCATAATATCTCAAAAGTACAACAAAAAAACATGTTGCTGGGGGTCAACGGGGCCAGTCTTCGGCAGCGGGTCTGGTTTTTTCAAACTTTTCTAATGTTATTCAGTAGTAATTTGGAAATCAGCCAATGTAATTATGTAATAATAATTTTGTTTTCAACCAACTTATTCTTGTGCACGTGACGTCACAGTAATAGGTATATGACGTCATCGTTATAGGTTTTGCATTTTTTTTTCTCTTCAAAACTTATTTTATTTCAACATATTTTTATACATAACATATAAAAGTGTATTCTTATGTAAAATTCACAGAGTAAGATGATGAGTGTATTCCCGAATCTATAAACCCACCTCTTAGGGGTCAATGGGGCATATTTCATCGGGGGGGGCTTTTCAGTTATTTTTCATTATATTTTATAGTGATGAAACAAGAAAAAAAGAGGAATTTGACAAGTACACGTTGGGTCAGAACCACTCTATATATGTATAAAAAAAGAATAATTTAACAAGTACACGTTTACAGTGACCCGTTGAGTCATAACCACTCTATATATGTATAAAAAAAGAAAAAAGAATTTAACCAGTACATGTTACCAGTGACCCGTTGGGTCATAACCACTCTATATATGTATAAAAAAGACCCAGAACCGGGGGTGCTTCTACAATATAGGACACGGAGGCTTCTGCAGAATAGGGACCATGGGTGCTTCTACAGTATAGGACCCAGAACCGGGGGTGCTTCTACCATATAGAACCCGGAGGCTTCTACAGAATAGGGACAATGGTGCTTCTACAGTATAGGGACCAGAGGTGCTTCTACAGTATAGGGACCAGAGGTGCTTCTACAGTATAGGACCCAGTACCGGGGGTGCTTCTAAAATATTAGAACATAGAGGTTTCTGCAGAAAAAGGACCATGGGTGCTTCTCCAGTATAGGGACCAGGGGTGCTTCTACAGTATATGACCCAGAACCAGGGGTGCTTCTACATTTTAGGACCCGGAGGCTTCTGCAGAATAGGGACAATGGGTGCTTCTCCAGTATAGGGACCAGGGGTGCTTCTCCACTATAAGGACCTGGGGTGGTGCTTCTAAAGTATCACGGCCCGCCAGGAATGTTGGTGATTCTATAGTATAATGGTCCCTAGAAATATTGGTGCTTCTGAAGTATAACCGTCTCACCCCAGAAATATTGGTGCTTCTGAAGTATAACCGTCTCACCCCAGGAATGTTGGTGCTTCTAAATTATAATGATCCCTACAAATATTGGTGCTTCTAAAGTATAACGGTCCCCCCAGGAATGCTGTTACAGGATAGCTAAGGAAGAGCGATAACTCACGTTTTTTAAAAAAAAGTAAGGGGGGGGGCTTGGAGTAATTCAGGGGTCGGGGAAAATTTTAGGGGTCAGGTTGTACTTTTTAGGGTCAGGCCATTTTTTTCTTTTTTTTTGTTTTGAAGTCAAAATATTTCTCATGGTTGGGGGAGAGTGAAAAATTAGGGGGCTGGAGAGATTTAGGGGTCGGGGAAAATTTTAGGGGTCAGGACGAACTTTTTAAGGGTCAGGCCAAATTTTTTTCTTTTTTCTGGTTTTGAAGTCAAAATATTTCTCATGGTTGGAGGAGAGTGAACAATTAGGGGGCTGGAGAGATTGAGGGGTCGGGGAAAATTTTAGGGGTCAGGCGAAACTTTTTAGGGGTCAGGACAAATTTTTTTCTTTGTTTTGGTTTTGAAGTCAAAATATTTCTCATGGTTGGGGGAGAGTGAAAAATTAGGGGGCTGGAGAGATTTAGGGGTCGGGGAAAATTTTAGGGGTCAGGACGAACTTTTTAGGGGTCAGGCCAAATTTTTTTGTTTTTTTTTGTTTTGAAGTCAAAATATATCTCATGGTTGGGGGAGATTGAAAAATTAGGGGGCTGGAGAGATTTAGGGGTCGGGGAAAACTTTAGGGGTCTTGACGAACTTTTTAGGGGTCAGGCCAAATTTTTTTCTTTTTTTTGGTTTTGAACTCAAAATATTTCTCAGGGTTGGGGGAGAGTGAACAATTAGGGGGCTGGAGAGATTTAGGGGTCGGGGAAAATTTTAGGGATCAGGCCGAACTTTTTAGGGGTCAGGCCAAATTTTTTTGTTTTTTTTGTTTTGAAGTCAAAATATTGCTCATGGTTGGGGGAGAGTGAAAAATTAGGGGGCTAGAGAGATTTAGGAGTCGGGGAAAATTTTAGGGGTCAGGCGGAACTTTTTAGGGGTCAGGCCAAATTTTTTTCTTCTTTTTGTTTTGAAGTCAAAATATATCTCATGGTTGGGGGAGAGTGAAAAATTAGGGGGCTAGAGAGATTTAGGGGTCAGGGGAAAATTTTAGGGGTCAGGACGAACTTTTTAGGAGTCAGGCAAAATTTTTTTGTTTTTTTTTGTTTTGAAGTCAAAATATATCTCATGGTTGGGAGAGAGTGAAAAATTAGGGGGGTGGAGAGATTTAGGGGTCGGGGAAAATTTTAGGGGTCAGGAGGAACTTTTTAGGGGTCAGGCCAAATTTTTTTGTTTTTTTTTGTTTTGAAGTCAAAATATTTCTCATGGTTGGGGGAGAGTGAAAAATTAGGGGGCTGGAGAGATTTAGGGGTCGGGGAAAATTTTAGGGGTCAGGCGGAACTTTTTAGGGTTCAGGCCAAATTTTTTGTCTTTTTTTTTGGTTTTGAACTGAAAATATTTCTCATGGTTGGGGGAGAGTGAAAAATTAGGGGGCTGGAGAGATTTAGGGGTCGGGGAAAATTTTAGGGGTCAGGACGAACTTTTTAGGGTTCAGGCCAAATATTTTTCTTTTTTTTTTGGTTTTGAACTGAAAATATTTCTCATGGTTGGGGGAGAGTGAAAAATTAGGGGCCTGGAGAGATTTAGGGGTCGGAAAAAATTTTAGGGATCAGGCCGAACTTTTTAGGGGTCATGGCCAAATTTTTTTGTTTTTTTTTGTTTTGAAGTCAAAATATTTCTCATGGTTGGGGGAGAGTGAAAAATTAGGGGGCTAGAGAGATTTAGGGGTCGGGGAAAATTTTAGGGGTCAGGCGGAACTTTTTAGTGGTCAGGCCAAATTTTTTTGTTATTTTTGGTTTTGAACTCAAAATATTTTTCAGGGTTGGGGGAGAGTGAAAAATTAGGGGGCTGGAGAGATTGAGGGGTCGGGGAAAATTTTAGGGGTCAGGACGAACTTTTTAGGGGTCAGGCCAAATTTTTTTGTTTTTTTTTGTTTTGAAGTCAAAATATTTCTCATGGTTGGGGGAGAGTGAAAAATTAGGTGGCTGTAGATATTCAGGGGTCGGGGAAAATTTTAGGGGTCAGGCGGAACTTTTTAGGGTTCAGGCCAAATCTTTTTCTTTTTTTTTGGTTTTGAACTCAAAATATTTCTCAGGGTTGGAGGAGAGTGAAAAATTAGGGGGCTGGAGAGATTTAGGGGTCGGGGGAAATTTTAGGGGTCAGGACGAACTTTTTAGGGGTCAGGCCAAATTTTTTTGTTTTTTTTTGTTTTAAAGTCAAAATATATCTCATGGTTGAGGGAGAGTGAAAAATTAGGGGGCTGGAGAGATTTAGGGGTCGGGGAAAATTTTAGGGGTCAGGACGAACTTTTTAGGGGTCAGGCCAAATTTTTTTGTTTTTTTTTGTTTTTTTTTGTTTTGAAGTCAAAATATTTCTCAGGGTTGGGGGAGAGTGAAAAATTAGGGGGCTGGAGAGATTTAGGGGTCGGGGAAAATTTTAGGGGTCAGGACGAACTGGTTAGGGGTCAGGCCAAATTTTTTTGTTTTTTTTTGTTATGAAGTCAAAATATATCTCAGGGTTGGGGGAGAGTGAAAAATTTGGAGGCTGGAGAGATTTAGGGGTCGGGGAAAATTTAAGGGGTCAGGACGAACTTTTTAGGGGTCAGGCCAAATTTTTTTGTTTTTTTTTGTTTTGAAGTCAAAATATTTCTCATGGTTGGAGGAGAGTGAAAAATTAGGGGGCTGGAGACATTTAGGGGTCGGGGAAAATTTTAGGGGTCAGGACGAACTTTTTAAAGGTTAGGCCAAACTTTTTTGTTTTTTTTTGTTTCGAAGTCAAAATATATCTCATGGTTGGGGGAGAGAGAAAAATTAGGGGGCTGGAGAGATTTAGGGGTCGGGGAAAATTTTAGGGGTCATGACGAACTTTTTAGGGGTCAGGCCAAATTTTTTTGTTTTTTTTTGTTTTTTTTTGTTTTGAAGTCAAAATATATCTCATGGTTGGGGGAGAGTTAAAAATTAGGGGGCTGGAGAGATTTAGGGGTCAGGGAAAATTTTAGGGGTCAGGCGGAACTTTTTAGGGGTCAGGCCAAATTTTTGTGTTTTTTTTGGTTTTGAACTCAAAATATTTTTCAGGGTTGGGGGAGAGTGAAAAATTAGGGGGCTGGAGAGATTGAGGGGTCGGGGAAAATTTTAGGGGTCAGGACGAACTTTTTAGGGGTCAGGCCAAATTTTTTTGTTTTTTTTTGTTTTGAAGTCAAAATATTTCTCATGGTTGGGGGAGAGTGAAAAATTAGATGGCTGTAGATATTCAGGGGTCGGGGAAAATTTTAGGGGTCAGGACGAACTTTTTAGGGTTCAGGCCAAATCTTTTTCTTTTTTTTGGTTTTGAACTCAAAATATTTCTCAGGGTTGGGGGAGAGTGAACAATTAGGGGGCTGGAGAGATTTAGGGGTCGGGGAAAATTTTAGGGGTCAGGCGGAACTTTTTAGGGGTCAGGCCAAATTTTTTTGTTTATTTTTGTTTTGAAGTCAAAATATTTCTCATGGTTGGGGGAGAGTGAAAAATTAGGGGGTTGGAGACATTTAGGGTCGGGAAAATTTTAGGGGTCAGGCGGAACTTTTTAGGGGTCAGGCCAAATTTTTTTGTTTTTTTTTTGTTTTGAAGTCAAAATATTTCTCATGGTTGGGGGAGAGTGAAAAATTAGAGGCTGGAGAGATTTAGGGGACGGGGAAAATTTAAGGGGTCAGGCCAAATTTTTTAGGGTCTGCCCAAATTTAAGGGGGGCCATATGTCTGTATTTAGCTTCCACACCGGGGCGGCGATAGGTACTTATTTAGCATTCTGCAGTGGTGATAGGTACTTATATAGCATGTGCACATGGGCGGTAATAAGTACGTATATAGTATGCACACCGGGGCAGTGATAGGTATGTATTTAGCATGCGCACTGAGGAAGCAATCGGTTCATATATAGCACGCGAACCGGGGCGGCGATAGGTACGTATATAGCACGCGCACAGGGGTGGCGAAAGGTACATATTTAAAATTCACACCGGGCGGCGAAAGGTACATATTTAAAATTCACACCGGGGCGGCGATAGGTACGTATTTAGCATTCACACCGGGACGGCGATAGGTATGTATTTAGCATTCACACCGGGGCAGCGATAGGTATGTATTTAGCATTCGCACCGGGGCAGTGATATGTACGTATTTAGCTTCCACACCGGGGCGGCGATAGGTACGTATTTAGAATTCACACCGGGGCGGCAATAGGTACGTATTTTGAATTCACACCGGGGCGGCGATAGGTATGTATTTAGCATTCGCACCGGGGCGGCGATATGTACGTATTTAGCTTCCACACCAGGGCGGCGATAGGTACGTATTCAGAATTCAGGGGTGGCGATAGCTACGTATATAGCATGTACACACGGGCAGCAATAAGTACGTACATAGCATGCGCTCTGCGGCGGCGATCAGTACATATATTGCATGCGTACCGGGGCGGCGAAAGGTATGTATTTCGCATTCGCAATGTAGTGGTGATAGGTACGTATTTAGCATTCGCACTGGGGCGGCTATAGGTACGTATTTAGCATTCGCACCAGGGCGGCTATAGGTACGTATTTAGCATTCACACTGGGCCGGCGATAGGTACGTATTTAGCATTCACACCAAAGCGGCAATATGTACATATTAATTATTCGCACTAGGGCACACCGGAGCGCAATTGGTATGTCTTTAGTATTCGCACTAGGGCAGCAATAGGTACTTATGTAGCATGCACACCGGGGCGCAATAGGTATGTATTTAGCATTCACACCGGGGCAACGATAGGTACTATTTAGCATTCGCAACGGGGCGGCGATAGGTACTTAAATAGTATCTGCACCGGGGCGGCGATAGGTACGTATATAGTATGTGCACTGGGGCGGCGATAGGTACGTATATAGTATGCGCACCAGGGTGATGATAGATACGTATATAGTATAAACAGCAGGGTGGAGATAAGTACCTATATAGAAGGCGCAGATAGAGGTGTTACTTTTTTATAGAAATATGTCATACTATTACCCTGGGCAATAGGAGAAATGGTAGGGAAGAAACAGCTTTTGCAAAAGGCAAAATTAGAAAGTAGCGGCGAAATGGGGCGACCAGGAAAGAGAAAGGTAGCAGATAAAGAGACGGCTATAGAGAGAGGGGGCGGACATAGAAGTTTGAATATAAAGATGTTACACACACGATCTTTCTTCAAATATATGTTTTTATGACCCCGAGCAACGCCGGGTAGCCCCGCTAGTCTCCTATATAAAGGGCACTTGTCTGTATGTTTGTCTGTTTGTATGTCCAGTATCTCCTCAAAAACTACCCGACGACATGTCAAAAAGTTGATATCTTTAGCACCGTACATATCCCGGAATCATAATATCTAAAAATCACGACAAACGATTCACTCGCTGACAGTCAACCGGACCACTTTCCGACAAAAGGTAGCAGTTTTTTCGACTTTTTCAACGTTATTATGTACTAAATTCGAAATAATCTAATGTATTTATGTACTAATCCGATAAAAATGCAGAGTCATTGTAAACATCCCATAATCCCTTGCCGGATGTACCCGGTCTTGCCCTAAATTGTGTCCGGTTCTATCAGATCATCCAATAACTCCTGTCCGGATGCATCAATAACAACATAGGAATCCTACGTTAAGAGTGTGTAGTGAAACAAGGGTTGCTCAATCACATCCGCACCTGTCCCATAATCCCTTGCCGGATGTACCCGGTCTTGCCCTAAATTGTGTCCGGTTATATCAGGTCATCATGACGTCAGAGTGGCAGTTTTCCTTTCTGTCATTTTTCCCTCTCACACTTTCTTTCTTAATTATTAATAGACGCTAATATTCCTCCCCCCCCTCCCTCCCTGTGGCCGTTCTGTTATCATGATAGGAATTACCTCCTCCTTTCAGGCCAAATTGGGGGGGGGGGGGGGTTACGGTATTCGCCGGTGTGAGCATTATCTCCTCCTTTTTTGAGAAGTGTAGAGGTAGGGTAGTATTGGTTCCGTTGTCATGATGCACTGATCTCATGCATTACCTCCTCCTTTTTTGAGAAGTGTAGATGTAGAATAGTATCGGTTCAGTTGTCATGATGCCCTCATCCCATGAATTACCTCCTCCTTTTTTGAGAAGTGTTGAGGTAGGGTCGTATCGGTTCCGTTGTCATGATGCCCTCATCCCATGCATTATCTCCTCCTTTTTTGAGAAGTGTTGAGGTAGGGTCGTATCGGTTCCGTTGTCATGATGCCCTCATCCCATGCATTATCTCCTCCTTTTTTGAGAAGTGTTGAGGTAGGGTAGTATCGGTTCCGTTGTCATGATGCACTCATCCCATTCATTATCTCCTCCTTTTTTGAGAAGTGTTGAGGTAGGGTCGTATCGGTTCCGTTGTCATGATGCACTCATCCCATTCATTATCTCCTCCTTTTTTGAGAAGTGTTGAGGTAGGGTCGTATCGGTTCCGTTGTCATGATGCCCTCATCCCATGCATTATCTCCTCCTTTTTTGAGAAGTGTTGAGGTAGGGTAGTATCGGTTCCGTTGTCATGATGCACTCATCCCATTCATTATCTCCTCCTTTTTTGAGAAGTGTTGAGGTAGGGTCGTATCGGTTCCGTTGTCATGATGCACTCATCCCATTCATTATCTCCTACTTTTTTGAGAAGTGTTGAGGTAGGGTCGTATCGGTTCCGTTGTCATGATGCCCTCATCCCATCCATTATCTACTCCTTTTTTTAGCAGTGTTGAAGTGTGAGCGCCTCAAGCGAAATCCGGGTAGGGGGAATGTCGGCATTCGTCGGTATGAGCGCCTCAGGCGAAATCTGGGGAGGGGGAATGTCGGCATTCGCCGGTATGAGCGCCTCAGGACTATTTGGCAGATCAGAAGGAGAAAGGATACCTAAGGGATTTCAGTAGTGCTCATGAAGCCTCCTCGATTTTCAAAGTACTCAGCGTTGTCCGGGAGAAAAGTGCTCAATATCCTAGATAGAGCTACTGTAGTGATAGGTTTAGAAAATATTTTAATGCCATCTTCGTTCACCTTTGGACTATTTCGCAGATCAGAAGGAGAGAGGATACCGAAGTGATTTCAGTAGTCCCCATGAGGCCTCCTTGATTATCAAAGTACTCGGCGTTGTCCGGGAGAAAAGTGCTCAATGTCCTAGATAGAGCTACTGTAGTGATAGGTTTGGAAAATATTTTAACGCCATCTTCGTTCCCCTTTGGACTATTTCGCAGATCAGAAGGAGAAAGGATACCTAAGGGATTTCAGGAGTGCTCATAAAGCCTCCTCGATTTTCAAAGTACTCGGCGTTGTCCGGGAGAAAAGTGCTCAATATCCTAGATAGAGCTACTGTAGTGATAGGTTTAGAAAATATTTTAACGCCATCTTCGTTCCCCTTTTGACAATTTTGCAGCTGAAAAGGAGGGAGGATACCTAACTGATTTCAGTAGTCCCCAGGAGGCCTCTTTGATTTTCAAAGTACTCGGCGTTGTCTGGGAGAAAAGTGCTCAATATCCTAGATAGAGCTACTGTAGTGATAGGTTTGGAAAATATTTTAACGCCATGTTCGTTCCCCTTTGGACTATTTCGCAGATCAGAAGGAGAGAGGATACCTAAGTGATTTCAGTAGTCCCCAGGAGGCCTCCTTGATTATCAAAGTACTCGGCGTTGTCCGGGAGAAAAGTACTCAATATCCTAGATAGAGCTACTGTAGTGATAGGTTTAGAAAATATTTTAACGCCATCTTCGTTCCCCTTTGGACAATTTTGCAGATGAAAAGGAGGGAGGATACATAACTGATTTCAGGGGTCAGGCCAAATTTTTTTTTTTTTTTTTTGATCTTAAAATATTTCTCAGGGTTGTGGGACACTGACAAAAAAGTT
This sequence comes from Sepiola atlantica, assembly GCA_963556195.1. NCBI lineage: Eukaryota > Metazoa > Mollusca > Cephalopoda > Sepiida > Sepiolidae > Sepiola > Sepiola atlantica. The sequence continues at coordinate 35,343,917 of OY744538.1, read as the reverse complement.
GTGGGGGGGGTGCTGGAGAGATATGGGGATATGGGAAAATTTTAGGGGTCAGGCCAAATTTTTTAGGGGTCCGGCCAAATTTTTTTGTTTTTTTTTGTTTTGAAGTCAAAATATTTCTCAGGGTTGGGGGAGAGTGAAAATTAGGGGGCTGGAGAGATTTAGGGGTCGGGGAAAATTTTAGGGGTCAGGACGAACTTTTTAGGGGTCAGGCCAAATTTATTTGTTTTGAAGTCAAAATATTTCTCATGGTTGGGGGAGAGTGAAACATTAGGGGGCTGGAGAGATTTAGGGGTCGGGGAAAATTTTAGGGGTCAGGACGAACTTTTTAGTGGTCAGGCCAAATTTTTTTGTTTTTTTTTGTTTTTTTTTGTTGTTTTGAAGTCAAAATATTTCTCAGGGTTGGGGGAGAGTGAAAAATTAGGGGGCTGGAGAGATTTAGGGGTCGGGGAAAATTTTAGGGGTCAGGACGAACTTTTTAGGGGTCAGGCGAAATTTTTTTGTTTTTTTTTGTTTTGAAGTCAAAATATATCTCATGGTTGGGGGAGAGTGAAAAATTAGGGGGCTGGAGAGATTTAGGGGACGGGGAAAATTTTAGGGGTCAGGCCAAATTTTTTAGGGGTCTGCCCAAATTTAGGGGCAGCGATATGTACGTATTTAGCTACCACACCGGGGCGGCGATAGGTACTTATTTAGCATTCAGCGGTGGTGATAGGTACTTATATAGCATGTGCACATGGGCGGTAATAAGTACGTATATAGTATGCACACCGGGGCAGTGATAGGTAAGTATTTAGCATGCGCACTGAGGCAGCGATCGGTTCATATATAGCACGCGCACCGGGGCGGCAATAGGTATGTATATAGCACGCGCACCGGGGCGGCGAAAGGTATATATTTAAAATTCACACCGGGCGGCGAAAGGATCATATTTAAAATTCACACCGGGGCGGCGATAGGTACGTATTTAGCATTCACACCGGGGCGGCGATAGGTATGTATTTAGCATCTACACCGGGGCAGCGATAGGTATGTATTTAGCATTCGCACCGGGGCAGCGATATGTACGTATTTAGCTTCCGCACCGGGGCGGCGATAGGTACGTATTTAGAATTCACACCGGGGCGGCAATAGGTACGTATTTAGAATTCACACCGGGGCGGCGATAGGTATGTATTTAGCATTCGCACCGGGGCGGCGACATGTACGTATTTAGCTTCCACACCAGGGCGGTGATAGGTACGTATTCAGAATTCAGGGGTGGCGATAGCTACGTATATAGCATGTACACATGGGCAGCAATAAGTACGTACATAGCATGCGCTCTGCGGCGGCGATCAGTACATATATTGCACGCGCACCGGGGCGGCGAAAGGTATGTATTTCGCATTCGCACCGTAGTGGTGATAGGTACGTATTTAGCATTCGCACTGGGGCGGCTATAGGTACGTATTTAGCATTCGCACCAGGGCGGCTATAGGTACGTATTTAGCATTTGCACTGGGCCGGCAATAGTTACGTATTTAGCATTCACACCAAAGCGGCAATATGTACATATTAATTATTCGCACTAGGGCAGCGATAGGTACTTATGTAGCATGCACACCGGGGCGCAATTGGTATGTCTTTAGTATTCGCACTAGGGCAGCGATAGGTACTTATGTAGCATGCACACCGGGGCGCAATAGGTATGTATTTAGCATTCACACCAGGGCAACGATAGGTACTATTTAGCATTCGCAACGGGGCGGCGATAGGTACTTAAATAGTATCTGCACCGGGGCGGCGATAGGTACGTATATAGTATGTGCACTGGGGCGGCGATAGGTACGTATATAGTATGCGCACCGGGGTGATGATAGATACGTATATAGTATGAACACCGGGGTGGAGATAAGTACCTATATAGAAGGCGCAGATAGAGGTGTTACTTTTTATAGAAATATGTCATACTATTGCCCTGGGCAACGTAGGAGATATGGTGGGGAAGAAACAGCTTTCGCAAAAGGCAAAATTAGAAAGTAGCGGTGAAATGGGGCGACCAGGGAAGAGAAAGGTAGAAAGATAAAGAGACGGCTATAGAGAAAGGGGTGGAGAAATAGAAGTTTGTATATAAAGATGTTACACACACGATTTTTCTTCAATTATATGTTTTTATGACCCCGAGCAACGCCGGGTAGCCCCGCTAGTCTCTATAATAAAGTAAAGTCGTTTTTCCTTTCTGCCTTCAGACATAATAGGAAAATAACAAAACTCTTCATATGAGAACCATTAATTATAAATAATAGATTAGAACATTTTTAAAAAAAAACATTTATATGTATATATAAGTAGTAAGACTACACATCTAAAACAAGAATAGGTTTATGGCTCCTAAAATTCGTACTAGAATCTTCAGCGTGAGCCTGTAGTGCAAAGGATCAAAGTGTTAAGTAATAATCAGTTCAAGTGACACTGATACTAAGAATACAATTAAAAATTACTTAAGACTTTTACATGGTCATGGTCGATGGAACGAGATCACATTACCCCTGTAGATTAAATAAATGTTCTGTTCGAAATTCCATACAGATTCCAGAGTTCAACAAGATGCACTGAAGAAGGTTAGAGGTTACATCGGCCGAAACGTTGTGAGAATAACATCTAAGATGAGAACAGTAGTCGGAATAATCCAAATAATAGAGATGGGAGAGGGTGAAATTCCCGACAGTTCGCATGGAGTGGCTGAACGGAGAACACACGTGTAAGATGGGCTAACACAATGTTAAATGTTTAAGAGATGAAGTTAAAATTAGTCTTTCTCTCTCTTCATCCCCTTTCAACTTTACAGCCTACCGGACAATAAATGGCTGAATAAATCATTCATTTTCTAAGATCGGATTGTTGACTGAATTGAGTGATAATTAATATAAGAAACATTTCAGGTGTTTTTTTTTTATCGCAGTTAACAAAGTTGATCTCAGTCCTCGGAGAGACAACACACATGCATGAATGACAACAACAACCAGAAAACAAGGTATGCTTTTAAGATGATTAAGATACAAACTAATTAAAGAATTGAATTATTGTGTAAGGGTCAACTCAGTGTAACACCTCATACCCGGATGTCTTCTTGTTTGACTCATACTGGTCATCCATGCTGATTATCTAAAGTGATGGGTGGGGCAGATTGCCGGAAAAGGTGAAATTAAGCTCTTTATTCACTGAATAAAATCAGCTATATATTAAATAAATAATATAAACTCTTATACTTTGTATTATTTGAACTACTGTTCTCATCTTGGATATTATTCTCACAACGTTTCGGCCGATGTAACCTCCAACCTTCTTCAGGTACATCTTGTCGAACTCAGGAATCTGTACGGAATTTTGAACCGAACCCTTTATTTAATCCACGGGGGTAGCTTGCTCTTGTTCCGTCAGCCATCCGTCGGGTAGAAGTCTTAACTAATTCGTAATTGTACTCTTAATATCACCCGTACCGAGAATTGAACTTTCAACCTCCAGAAGACTGTCACATAGAACTGATTATCACTTAGCACTTATATCCGTTATGCTACCCCTATGGGGTGAAGTAAAGATTATAGAGAATAACGGTGGAGAGTAAGACGACTAAAAGAATCAGTGCATATGTTGGGCAACAATGACCTCCTAAGTAGACCTAGTATAGAATTTAATACAATGTGGGAATCATTAATCATAAATAGTAGATTAGAATACAATTTTAAAAATAAATAAAATTAAAAAAATAATATCTATATATAGTCTCGGAAGTTTCTCAACCATTAAAACTATAAAAAAAAAAAACAAACAAAAAAACATTTTAGTCCCAAGTTGTTCGGTGGAAAATCACTCTTTTGTAAGTCAATTTACTTTTTGCAGTCACTATATTAGTTTGCTTCCAAGAATTTACGCTAGTCTTAACATTATTTAAGGGATCATCAGTTGTTTACCATGAAAAACTGTTTCGGGAATTTATATATATATATATATATAGATAAGTAGTAAGACTACACATCTAAAACAAGAATAGGTTTAAGGCTCTTAAAATTCATATGATTGTCCGCAAAGATCTATGGGGGTAATGGATATAAGTACTAATCAGTTCTAAGTGACGGTCTTTTGGAGGTTGAAGGTTCAAACCATCAGTGCAGGCGATACTAAGAATAAGTGGTACAAAACTGTTTGGGGAATTAATTTTACCTGTCCTGGGATGGGTATTCTTATGGTTCCAATATATAACACATCTTATAACAATAATGACAGTGGCTAAGTGGTTAACTACACTGACTGGAAACCTGGGTGTACCAAGTTCGAATCCAGTTCATGGCAGCTTTTTTTTCATACCTGATATTTCCCAAATGTTGACAACATTGTCAATAGAAGCGGCCAAAAATCTACCACAACTGCTCCAGCAGAGATGTTCGGGAACGCAGCTTCCAAGAAGAGCCTCTCCGGAATCATCATTCTTCTTCTCAAAGATGCAGGTTTGTTCAAGGAATTGGTGGGTTCGATTTGGCAAGTGCCACACCCGAACTGTGCCATCAAAACTACTGTTAAAAGAAAAAGAAATTAAAAAAAAAATAGACTTAAAATAATGCAAGAACACGATTTCTAAGAAATAGCCTAAAAAAAAAACCGGTTTAAAAACAAACATTACATGTTCTTCCTTAACCCTACTACTAACCCTAAGTTCGGGTGGCAACAGACCCCTACACACACACACAAAAATAAATAAAAATAAATATAAAAATAAGATTCAACTAAAACCAGAAAATCGTTACATGTCGTTGATGAGAAAATAAGATCTTTTATGTTAAATTTATATGCTTAACTGATCCCCCACTCTAATTTTTTATTATTATTTTTATCACCAAGTTTTGGTGTTTACCCGTAACTGCCAAAAAAAAAAAAAAAAAAAAAAATGTATAACTCATTTTTCTTTTGGGGTAAAATAGCATAGGGTCCTAACGTACAAGAATACTGCGTGAGCAAATTCGCAACACAGCTTTTAAACGTGTTTTAAACAAGACAAGTAAATATAGACACTAACCTTGTAGCCAGCATGGTCCTCTTTTCATTCCAAGCCGATACGTCCAGCCTGTTCTGGTGACCTTCTAATTTTGTTATTGTACACGTTGGCAAATCGTGGGTGATATCGGCCATATTCTCCAACAGATTAGTACTTGACCGCATCTGTGAGGAAATGGAACGCACAAGTTGCTTAGCAGCCCATTGCCGATGTTGATGAGGAACGTGGGACGAGAGGACACAAGCAGCCAATGCATCAGTCAGAGTCAACGATGTTATTTTCTCCGAAATAGCTGGAGAGCCGGGTAAAGACGAAGCTACAAATAAAATGGTCTAATAGTTAGAAACAAGACATCGTATAAACATAAAAAGAAATAAGAAAAAAAAAATATTTTACACAGAATAATGGGAACCCGACAATAAATGGATAACAATCTACAAGGCTATAAGATAGTTTTAACTTTTTTTTATGGAAGATGCTCCAGACAAGGCATGAAGCCACATGATGTAAAGAGCTAAAAAGAGCAAAAGATGATGATGGCAAAGACAGAAGATGCCTATTGACCGTAGTCTTGAAAATATCAAGCCTATAGGTAGGAGAAAAACAGTCAGCAGGAAGAGAGTTCCACAAGCCTGAAATTCTTGGAAAGAAGCTATTGAATAAGAAGCTGTATTATAACGAAGTATGAAAACAGCAAATTGATGAAGACCATTAGACCAATGAGTCAAACGAGCCGGATCAAAAGAAGCAGAGAATAAATCAGACAATTCTTAAGAACACATGCCCTAATAGTACTTATAGAAGAGACTGAGACTAGCAACATCACGTCTAAGAAAGAGGGTGCATTCATATATATATATATGTGTGTGAAAAATGACAAATGGAAAACAGATTAAAGTGCAGGAGAAAAACAAAAACGAGAGATTTGACCGGTTTCGTTCGTGTTGGCGAACGTCTTCAGAAAAAGACGACCGCCAAGGGGCTTACTTAATAATAGATAAAAAGAGAAAAATCTATTTACCTTTGAGTTCTTCTGCAGCATTTTGGGCCATCAATTTCTTGCCCCAGCTTTGACTCGCTAGTAGAGATACAAGAGCCTGCGTCACGGCAAAGTTTGGTGAAGTCATTCGTTCCAGCACGGCTGCGTGTTGTAGGTGTTTTTGTCGTGAGGAAACATCAGGGTTAACGCTCCAGCCTGTTGCAGCTTGCATCAGTTCCTAGAAGGCAAGAAGAAAAAAAGAGCACAGCTAATGAAATAAGCCTTAAGTTTGGAGATGAAAAATTCAGAATGATATGAGATGTGACAAATGGCAGCCATGCCGATTAGCTAACTGCTTATGTGTCAGTATTGCAGAACATACTGTCACTAATCTATCAATATACTAAAACTCTGATAATCTTGCTTGCTTTTATATTGAATGTTTTAGATGGTGGGAGGAGGCTCTTAATGAGATAGTAATGGGGATCGAGAGATAGAAAGAGAGGGGGGGGCAAGAGATAGTAGAAGAGGGCAAGAGATGGTAGAGGGGTGGGGGCGAGAGATGGTAGAGGGGTGGGGGCGAATGATGGTAGAGGGGTGGGGGCGAATGATGGTAGAGGGGTGGGGGCGAATGATGGTAGAGGGGTGGGGGCGAATAATGGTAGAGGGGTGGGGGCGAGAGATGGTAGAGGGGTTGGGGCGAGAGATGGTAGAGGGGTTGGGGCGAGAGATGGTAGAGGGGTAGGGGCGAGAGATGGTAGAGGGGTGGGGCGAGAGATGGTAGAGGGGTGGGGGCGAGAGATGGTAGAGGGGTGGGGGCGAGAGATGGTAGAGGGGTGGGGGCGAGAGATAGTAGAGGGGTGGGGGCTAGAGATAGTAGAGGGGTGGGGGCTAGAGATAGTAGAGGGGTGGGGCTGAAGATAGCGTGGGGGGGGAGGAGATAGCAGAGGGGGAACGACAGATAATAAAGGAGGGTAGCGAGAGATAATAAAGGGGGGTAGCGAGAGATAATAAAGGGGGGGTAGCGAGAAATAATAAAGGGGGGGGGGGGGTAGCGAGAGATAATAAAGGGGGGTAGCAAGAGATAATAAAGGGGGGTAGCAAGAGATAATAAAGGGGGGTAGCAAGAGATAATAAAGGGGGGTAGCAAGAGATAATAAAGAGGGGGTAGCAAGAGATAATAAAGGGGGGGGGGTAGCAAGAGATAATAAAGGGGGGGGGGTAGCAAGAGATAATAAAGGGGGGTAGCAAGAGATAATAAAGGGGGGTAGCAAGAGATAATAAAGGGGGGTAGCAAGAGATAATAAAGGGGGGTAGCAAGAGATAATAAAGGGGGGTAACAAGAGATAATAAAGGGGGGTAACAAGAGATAATAAAGGGGGGTAGCAAGAGATAATAAAGGGGGGTAGCAAGAGATAATAAAGGGGGGTAGCAAGAGATAATAAAGGGGGGGAGCAAGAGATAATAAGGGGGGGTAGCAAGAGATAATAAGGGGGGGTAGCAAGAGATAATAAAGGGGGGTAGCAAGAGATAATAAAGGGGGGTAGCAAGAGATAATAAAGGGGGGTAGCAAGAGATAATAAAGGGGGGTAGCAAGAGATAATAAAGGGGGGTAGCAAGAGATAATAAAGGGGGGTAGCAAGAGATAATAAAGAGGGGGTAGCAAGAGATAATAAAGAGGGGGTAGCAAGAGATAATAAAGGGGGGTAGCAAGAGATAATAAAGAGGGGGTAGCAAGAGACGGTAAGGAGGGGGGAGCAAGAGACGGTAAGGGGGGGGAGCAAGAAACGGTAAGGGGGAGCAAGAAACGGTAAGGGGGGGAGCAAGAGACGGTAAGGGGGGAGCAAGAGACGGTAAGGGGGGAGCAAGAGACGGTAAGGGGGGAGCAAGAGACGGTAAGGGGGGGGGGCGAGAGACGGTAAGAGGGGGGCGAGAGACGGTAAGGGGGGGGAGACGGTAAGGGGGGGGGAGACGGTAAGGGGGGGGGAGCGAGAGACGGTAAGGGGGGGGGGCGACAGTAAGGGGGAGCGAGAGACGGTAAAAATAGAGCAAGAGATAATAACAAGAGAAGCAAGAGATAATAAAAGGGGAGCAAGGATTATTAAGTGTAATAAAAATGAAGGAGGTATTGTTATTGATTGGGATAAAAAATGACAGTGATATTGAATGTAGATGTGTAAAAATAGTGTTAAAAGCGGAGTTAAACCGTTAACCTGTACTTTTATCAGCAAGTCCTCAAACACCTCCGTGACCGGGTTTTACACATCAGCTAAACTCTAAGGAGAGACAAGCTGCTGCTCCATTACACCAGCGCATCCATGCTCAGTGTTAGACACTATTTACTTGCATGCGGGCAGAGTTAGACACAAGGTCGGTTTTTAATGTGGAAAAAATCCAGCTCCCTGAAAAGTGGCACACTGGATTGGGACAAAAGTAAAAACTGCTTCAGTCTAGAAGGATTTCTCGTTCATTGACAGAGGACAGAACAGATACTACACTTTAATCTCTGCCCAAAGGAGTTCTTGGGCAACAAACAGATCACAGCTTATTCCCCAGATCTTGTACCGTGCGACTTCCGACATAGCAGTGATATGTTCTCATCAGACGCCATCTTTATTTGTCAGCATGTGCTTCATTGGCCGCGAATATCTTAACAACAACACAATATTGACGGTTCCATTATCTTTTTTTATTACTGACCAGAGAAACAGTTAAACCGTGGTACCAAATAGTCATTACTGTGTACATCAAATTTTCACACACATACTTCAACGACTATCATGCACATACATACACATAAGTTGTACATATATTCTAGAGCAAACTCTTCACAACTCGCACTTTAACAAATACCAGACAAATAGATACTTCAATCATATTATCATCGTCTTTGCTTTAATTCTTGCTTGTATGATAAAAGAAAAATACATAGTACAGATGCTGACCAAGCTTTCAACTGCTATAAGCGAAGTCTCATTTCTTTTTTGACACATCTCATATTTTTTTACGTTAATCATGGTTTTAAGTAGCAGTAGTAATAATAAGTCGTATAAGTAATAATAATAATAATAAAGATTTTACATAACTTTCACTGCGGGTTTAAACCGATTTCCTTCAAAGGATGCTCAAAATCAGTGTTCGCATCAAATAAAGTTGTAAATGCAGTGATGGTTGAATTTTTTTAGAGAAAACCAAAAAGAGTGATCTCTCCTTATGAATGTTGGAAAAGAAAGAGAAGCGCAACTTCGGAAAAGCCTCAATACGGAAAGCCGATAATATATAAAAATGAAGACATTCTGGTATCATGTATGTGACCGTGACGGAACAAAGATATCGTACACCAAAAGTTACGTAAATTGATCAAGTTGGGTTTTTTTTATCACAGATAATCAAATTTTGTCATTTTTTTATGCTCGCTAGTTAGCTAGGCATCTCTAAAAACAAGGGACGTTATTCAGCCTAGCATTATAAAAAAAGGCCAACCGCCATCAGGAAAGGTCCAAATTTTGTGGATTTGGCCTTTTTTGAAGCAGCTTGGCCTTAATGACAATGCTATAAGCAAAAGAAATAAAATATTTTATTAAAATAACGTTAAAACTTCCAAAGGCACATTGTAATAAAATAATTTAATTCATGCCTTGAAGATTGTAATTTATTTTGTCATAATAATGATTAACCGGAAAAGGTGAGAAATAAAAAGTCATGCCTTGAAGATTGTGATTTAAGTAATTTAAGTATTAACCGGATAAATGCTGCGAAAGTAAACTACTTAAAAAAGGCCAAATCCACAAAATCTGGCCTTTGTTTAGCTACCGTTTGCAAAGATGGCGTCTTGATATGCGAGCATGGAAAAAAAATAACAAAATTTGATTTTCTGTGATAAAAAAAAACCCACTTGATCAATTTACGTAATCTTTTGTGTACAATATCTTTGTTCCGTCCCGGTCACATACATAATACAGGTATGTATTTATTATCATTTTTCAATATTGAGGCTTTTCCGATTGTGCACCGAAAGAGAATAGGAAGGACATAAGAAGCAAGCTACAGGTACTGTTATATAGTAAGGAGAGGGAACTGAAATATTGTAAGGAGGGGGGGTTAGGGTTAGGGTTATGAGATAGAAGTTGGGGGGGGCAGAGAGAGAAAGAGAGAGATAGAAGGTGGGTGGAAGAGATAGAATAGGGGACAAAAGATCAGAAGGGCGAGTGGTGAAAGATAATAAAAGAGGGCAACAAGAAATAAAGGGGAAGATACTAATGAGGTCTAGAAATGGCAAGATAGTAGGGAGAGAAAGAGATGGGTGGGCGGGATTGAGAGATAGTAAGGAGGGGGGGGGGGTTCTGATATGTTAAGCAAGATTACATGTGAGAAAATAGGAACATATTTGAAGTAGCTATCAGTTACATAGTAAGTTGCTTGAGGACAGTTAAAGCCTCAGTTGGGCCACGATGAGGCTCCCTGTGTTGTTTTAATTTTTTTCTATTAGTTATCAGCAAAGAAAACTTAAAAAAAAAAATGTTATTGAAAAAGGAGAAAAGATACCCAAATTTACTAATTTTTACCGTATACGATACAAGGTTATTTTTACAGTATATGATACGAGGTTATTTTTACAGTATACGATACAAGGTTATTTTTACAGTATACGATACAAGGTTATTTTTACAGTATACGATACGAGGTTATTTTTACCGTATACGATACAAGGTTATTTTTACAGTATACGATACAAGGTTATTTTTACAGTATACGATACAAGGTTATTTTTACAGTATATGATACAAGGTTATTTTTACAGTATACGATACAAGGTTATTTTTACAGTATACGATACGAGGTTATTAAGAAAAAAAAAATGAACTGGTTTAGCCTCGTCATCAGAAGAGGTCATGAAAACAATGTATATCAAGCATTCAAGGAAGAATTTCCCGGTAAAAGATGTGGTGGTAGGCCTCCAAAGCGCTGGACTAATCAGATCCGCAGTTATGTAGAGCTGACGGTGGAAAGATTGGCAAAGTGCCCAATATGGAAGGATTGTTTATCCAGAAAGTATTAAGTGATATGTTTTAAAGGAGACAGGAAGACATGTTGGGTTGGCCAAAAAGTTTGTTTTTTGAACGCCATCTTTCCGGCCTACTAAAGATCATTTATATTCCTATTCTTCAAATCCTTTATTTGGTGTAGCGAGTATGTTGATGTCAGTGTATAATAAGCCTTTGAGAAGAGGAGTTCTTACATTTTTGCTTGTATTTCAGGCCTTGAAATTGAAGATCAAGCAGAGCACTACCGACATCTGATGCTTTTTTTACTACAGAAAAGTAAAACAAGCTACAGAAACCTGCATAAAGATATGACATGTGAATGGAGAGAAATCTGTTACAAAACGGGTGTTGCTCAATTCCAAAAAAGAACATTGTTCTGTGATAGATGCTCCTCGCTCTGGCCAGCCAAAGATGACCGACAATGGCCAAGTTAAAGCGTAGTTGAACAAAATTGCCGTTTGACAACCAGACAAATCGCACACATTCTCAAGATTTCCAAATCAAGTTTAGAAAATGAATTGCATAAACTCGGTTATGTTTCTAAAGTTGATGTTTGGGTTCCCCCATAAACTGACAGAAGCAAAAAAGCGAACAAACTTTTTGGTCAACTTAATACATTGATGAAACAAAAGTCGTCTACTTCCCCTACGCGTGAATCATTTGAAGTATGGCAAAATTAACATTTTCAGAGACAGGAGAAAGGGAGACGAAGCAAGGCAAGACAAAACATGACATGGAGAAAAAGAAGGAACAGGAAAAAGAAGGAAAAAAGAAAGATAAAGAGAGAAAGAGAAATAAAATCAGCCAAATGAGGGAAAATGTAAGGACGTAAAGCTCTAGTGATTAAAAACAAAAGGAAAAAAGAAAAAGAAAAAAAAAGGAAAGAAAAAAAGGAAAGAAAAAAAAGGAAAGAAAAAAAAGGAAAGAAAAAAAGGAAAGAAAAAAAAGGAAAGAAAAAAAAGGAAAGAAAAAAAGGAAAGAAAAAAAGGAAAGAAAAAAAGGAAAGAAAAAAAAGGAAAGAAAAAAAGGAAAGAAAAAAAGGAAAGAAAAAAAAGAAAGAAAAAAAAGAAAGAAAAAAAAAGGAAAGAAAAAAAAAGGAAAGAAAAAAAGAAAAAAAGAAAAAAAAGAAAGAAAAAAAAAGAAAAAAGGAAAGAAAAAAAGGAAAGAAAAAAAAATGTAAAGAAAAAAAGAAAAAAAAGGAAAGAAAAAAAAAGGGAAGAAAAAAAGGAAAGAAAAAAAAGAAAAAAAAGAAAAGACAAAAAAAAGAAAAGACAAAAAAAAAGAAAAGACAAAAAAAAAGAAAAGAAAAGACAAAAAAAAAGAAAAGACAAAAAAAAAGAAAAGACAAAAAAAAAGAAAAGACAAAAAAAAGCGGAATTCTGACAGAAAGCTGAGAACTCGCATCCCTATATTGAAGGATTGTGGATAAAAAAAAAGTTCTAAGGTACTCTGAGGGTTATGCAATAATGTGAAGTAAGTACAATACATAGGTATATTTATTTTTATTTGTTTGGCTCTTAAAAATCCAATACTTAGTCTACACATACACACTTACAACTCTGCTTTACTTACATAAAAAGATATTCATTTACTTTGTAAGTGAGTATCTAAAAACAGATGAAAGCCAAACGATTCTTGGCGCGCTTACCTGTGCACAGACTTTAACCAACTGCTTGAGAGATAAAGGATTTTCTTTTGCTAAAGCTCCAATCGCAGCACTTAGATAACCAAGGCACTCGGAAGGCTCCGTCATCTGCAATGGGGAGGAAAACATGTCTAGCTTACCCGCAGCACAGAACTGCATGAGACGCACGACAAGCATGATATCGGAAAGACCAATGTATTCAAGGGCAGCGGAGAGGCTGCAGGACGGACCACTGGAAAATAGAAAGAAAAAAAAACAGCAAGTTAGTTTTGAGGCATAACAATTGAATTATATATTTTGACTAGACGTACCTGTAACCCATCGGATTACAACAACTATTTATTTTATTTTGATTTCATTTGAAAATTTATAAACTATGACATTCTTTTAACACATTCTTCTTGCATAACTAAAAATAAGTCTACTAGTTTTTATTATTACCATCAACTCACTAGGAGTTCTTACACAGGTCATCATCAGTGATTGCTCACTGATAATAACCGGTGGTGTTCCCTGGAGTCTGATTGATAACAAGTCTACCCAGATTTCCAGTATTCTCCACCTCTTTCAGCAACCATTGCAAATGACATTGCATTATCGCAACAGCCGTTTATTATTGATTTCCAGTTGGCAACGACCGTTGGTCTTCTCTAGGATTTGGGTGGCAATAAGCCTCCCTAATGTTGAAGTACTCTCCACACTCTCCCAGTGGAGATCTGGTTAATGCTCTCCCTTTCTCGGTCTTTCCATCCTCTTTGAACCGTCGCAACTATTTTGTGTCGTATCAGCTGAGGCTGATGCCATATTTATTTAAATATTTTATTATTATTAATTATTATTCATTTTTATTTTTATTATTCATTTTTATTATTATTTTTTTATTATTATTTATTTTTCTATTATTTATTTTTATTTTTTGTTATTTTTATTATCATTTATTTTATAATTATTTATTTTATTTTTATTATTATTTATTTCAATTATTATTTATTATTTCTATTATAATTTATTTTTATAATTATTTATTTTATTTTTATTATTATTTATTTTTATTATTATTTTTTTATTATTATTTATTTTTCTATTATTTATTTTTATTTTTTGTTATTTTTATTATCATTTATTTTATAATTATTTATTTTATTTTTATTATTATTTATTTCAATTATTATTTATTATTTCTATTATAATTTATTTTTATTATTATTATTATTTTTATTTATTTCTTAATTTTTTAAATTATTATTATTCATTATTATCATTATCACTTTTAAGTATTATTAGCATAACAATTATATATTTTTACTATATTACTTTATTATTTATTCTTATTTATTTTTATTATTATTTATTTTATTATTATTTATTTTTATTATTATTTTTAAGTATTATTAGTCTTTACAAGCAGGATTCCGTTGAAATTCCACGGTGCTTTCTACATCAATCTGTATGATAATATTCCTTCTAAAATAATACATGCCTGTCAGGATGAATACTATTAAGAAAAAATGACTCTTTCTTCTTCTGTAAAAATAATTATCATTGTCAGCTAAATACTATTTAAATAAATAAGACGAATATATCCCTTCTTTCTTTCTCAATTTCAAATTGTAGGAATTTAATTCTTTTCAAAACAATAAATATTCTATGTCTTCTTACCATGAAAATAATTGTCAGCTTAATATTCTTCAAATCAATAAAATGAATGTCATTTTTTGAAATGTATTTATTTAAAATTGTAGTTTTAGTCGACAGGACGACATAATTTGATTTTGGAATAACTCATTTTAAAATGGGTAAAGTTGGAATTGTTTACCTTAGCAACATCAGACTAATCACCAGACAACATCTTTGTTGATGAGACCATCTCATTTGTTTCGATGTGTATGAAAGATGATAATGTATCTATGAACATGATGTGCCTTAGCGTATTATTATATTGATTATTCTTATATAAAAGTAAAATTATTATTTTATCATCTAATTTACATATGTGTTTATGGTATGTACAAACACACGTATGTAAATTAGATGATGTTGAAAAAAGACAGTCAGTCTTTCTCTAAGTGCTCATAGAAATTTTAAGAAATATTAAAGAGTGCTTGAATCAACAGCGAAAGGGGGCGAGAGAAATACATAGATAACTAAGAGAGAGATGGGTGACTTGTCCTGTTAATTATAAATTTCGGCTAATTCGAACAATTAAAACAGAATTTTTCTCAAACATAACTCAATCCCAGAACTAAGTTATATTATAGCATATATTTTGTGTTATTTAAGTATAAAGGAAAAAAAAACCTTTGGGGAAACAATTGATTAAGTCAGCTTTAGTATAATTATAGATAATAATTATAAGAACAAGAATCTCTCAGAATTGAAACAGAAACAAAATTAAGATACCAAATCTTGGACAAAGGGCTCAATAACCTTTCAGACAGAGCTATAACACTAATAAATCGGACTTAATACTTTACTGCCATTTTATGGCTGGTCCGACTGTCAGAAGTTTTACCATTTTATTCAAACGCCCTTAAACATTTGAATAAAATAATTTTTTTAATTAATTTTATTAAAATGTTTAAGGATGTTTGAATAAAATTATAGCACTTCTGTCGATCAGACCAGTAAAGTGTGAAGCCAAGTGCAAATTTTTTATCATTTATTATTGACTAGCAGGGGTACCCAGCGTTGCCCGGGGCTCTTCCCACCCCGTTTTCCCCTCCCTTTATGCAGGCGAAAGTGTAACAATCTCTCTTCCTCGGTGCCCCCCCCCCTCTCCCCTCTCCCATTCTCCCCGACCTCCTTGCAAAAGCCTAACATACTATATCCATCTTGCGTGTCGCCCCCCCCCCCTCACCTTTGTTTAAAAAAAAAAAAATTCTTGGGAGTCGGCGGGGATTGAACCGTCGACTTCTCGGTCTTGGTCTTTTCTCGATACTCGGTGCACTAAGCAGACAGCGTATAAGATCTGATGAAAAATAGGTCACTTAAAACGCTGCTTGAATCTGGGCTGCGTTTTGCACGGTGCATGCGCAAAGCATACGGGCTACCAAAAAACAAACAAATTCAAGCACCCCCATCACACGTTTATTCTCCTTTCTACATGAAGAAATCGCTGTTTTGTTTCAATTTTTCAATATTGTGCATCCAAGGCCATGCTGTTTAAGAAAATATCAACTTTATGGTGAGGTTGTCGAGTATCTTGGGAACTTTTTGCAGACATATAAACATCCACACATACAAACACATATACACACAGCCATCTCTCTTTTATATAATAGATTATATATATATATATATTTATTTATTAGACTTCAATTTAACTATTCCTTATTTTAATTCTTTACGATCTGATTTAAAGTTAGAATATTTAGGTAAAATACACGCATCTTTTGCTAGCTGTTAGTATTAAATATAGCGTCCATAGAGTAAACAGAATCTTATGTTCCTAATTGAACCTCCATATATAAATGCTTTAATAATGTGAGTTTTAGTATATTTTTTTATTTTCTGATGTTTTTGGACTTTTCTTCTGACAAGTCGTACTTATGGTAAATCCAAGATATATAACTCTATATTATGGTGGTCCATGTGTCGACAAAACGGTTCGTCAAGATCTGGATTTTAAAAAAAATGAATAAAGTAATGGTTACTGGAATCTAATTTTCTTTTGTTTACTTATCTCTATATATAAAATAGTGTTGGTTTTTCCTCTAAAAAATCACTTAGAGTAGACAATAAAAATAATGCATCAAACACATCGAAACACATCACTTAATTTGCCTACTACCTTCGATCGTGTTTCCAGAAACTTTAACTTATTTCTAAAACTCAAACCAAAAACATTATTATTAGTCTCGCCTGTAAGACTTTCCCAACTAAGTAAACCAAAGAAAGGGTAGCAAATAATATTCCCATTAAGAATTAAGTCCTCTCACAAAACTCAAAACACTGCCGAGCATAGCTGACCTATGATTTCACAAAGAACAAATTACGGAAACACTGGTTTCAGAATTCGCAAACCAGCCAATCATCGATCACTAAACAACATACATAATACCACAGAACGCTTTATTATTTTCATAACTTTGACTTAACTTAATAAAATATACATTATCCGTAAGTACTTGCATATTTTCTTAAGACCTCATTTATACAAGGAAAAAAAAATGTTCTGTTTAAAATGCGAAGTAAAAAAATACTTTTTGGATGTTGCCGGCAACCAGCCAAAAGCCTCCCACTCTCACAAAAGGGAGGTAGGAGGGAGACGCTTCAACTTATCACCTTCTTTCTACACCTCTCGTACCCGTAATGATTACGAGGTAAGTAGGAGGGAACAAAATAATATTTCATAATTATATGTCTATATATTTTTATGTACAGGATTCACTCCTAAACTAATTGACCGATCATTATGAATTTTTTTAACAACTGTAAGGGGGCTAAACGTGGGCTCTACTTAGTTCAGTTTACTTTTTAACTGGGTGCTGATACATAATTTGCATATTAAAAAACCCTCGTGCTTAAAAGGCGGAGTACGGCAACAATTGCAGAGAGAAGCAAGCGTACACGCCGAGTGACAGAGCAGACACGTTGCTAGTTAAAAGTAGAATTTTTAGGAGAAGGTGGTGAAGAATCCAGAGGATAGAGAAACAAATGACTGACAAACCAGATACATATAAGGATATCATTAATTCATGTGTTTTTGTTGTAATTTAAAATGTGCGTCTCGGATAAAAATGATGTATTTCTTCATATTTAAAAAAAAATTATAAAATGGCAAACTAAATGTATACTCTAATGTACAATGTATCGACGTGTGACCCAATGGGTCACAGGTAATTATCTCGTATTTAATATATGTAAAACACTATTTTAAAGTTTCTACAGAAGATTGAAATAAAAAGTAAACATCCTGATTTACCTTTCACTGAGCAAAGCCAAGGCCTTCATGAGCATGGTTCGAGCGAGTAAGACTTGCATTGCTGATGTGGTACGTTGTAGGGCCAACATACGCTCATGTGGACTACGGAGACAAACAGCTTGCTCTCCAAGAGACTTGTAGTTCTTTACGCTTTTAGCAGAACGGGCTGTAGCAGCTGAAAAAGAGAAATATATACAATAACTAGGAGGAAGATCCTCTGGCATTGCCAGGGATTGAGTGATGAACCCTATTGTTACATATTGGAGTGGGTAGGTTTATTAGTAGATCTATTAGCTAGTGCATATTAGCTGGGAGATATATGACGATCATGCTGGAAAAGAGGAAACCTTTCAGACATGTAGGATTATGATACAAGAGAATGATAACAGGAAACCGATGATACATGGGTGGACATGACGTGTGTTCAATAGCAACAAGATTCTGGGATGAGACCCGAGTAATCTTGGCAAGAGCGACCAAGCAATCAGATATGATTCGCTAGCGATCGTAGTTAATGGCGGGGTTGACTCAATAAATGCTTCGTTCTCTAAGACACAGTGTTGTAGAATTCATTCTTCTTTATTTTTAAGAAGCTTCTCAACCTTTTGGCTGAGATCAAAGTGTAGTATCTGTTCTAATGGATGCTACACCCTTTAGACCGGTACCGTCTCGGCCTTTGGGCCTTATTCCGCTGATTTTAGGTTGCCCTGTGCAGTTCTAGAAGGTCCAGGCTTTGCCTTCTCACCCTTTGAGAAAGGGTTAGTTTATTGCTATCAGGGAATGCGAACGGGGCTGTCCAGACATTTTTTGTAGGCCAGAGTTCTCTTCCTCTAGGGTGCTGGCTTTTCACTCCCACTTTCCAACCTTGTGTCACATTTTACTACTGTGGGAGAGAGATTAAAAAAAAATAAATTAAGAAAGCATATCAGGCGGCTTTTGTTTCAGCGATATTACAGCAGCCAGTTGCCTAGATGTGTCTAGCAGAAAGACCTGTCAGGCAAGATAACAGCTCTGAGATACAATCACAATCCCCAGTCAAGGGTTTAAATTAATTAAATGACTTAAAAGAACTAAATGATTATGTGAAATTATGTAATTTTACACCCAGCCCACAACACCATATCAACTTTTCTATTCTTATTTTTTACATTTTATTATATTCAAATTTAAATTTTGAGAGTGGGGTCCAAGGATGTATGTAGCATTGATTGGGTCAAAGGGTGTTTAAGTACAATGAAATTTTAACCCTTTCAAAACTCATCAGGTATTTCCCATGAATAAACAAGCACCTTGTGTATTCCTGCTCCAAGCCCTGAACCTCATTACTAAACCTCATTACTATTTCTAATCTTATTTTTTTTTTTTAATTTATATAATTTTCAAGGTATGATTAACATAAAATAAAGTTGTCCAGCACGAACAAAAACCCCACAATATTATTGTACCCCTCTATGATCAAAATGATATATATTTATAAATAGTTTATTACAGGGTGGAAATCTGTTCGAAACGTCATAAAAATCTACTTTTTTGTTTTAATCCCTGTGTGCATTTATTTGGGGGGACAGGGTTGGGTCCTGTCCTGCCCTGCCCCCTTTTGTTTTCTACAAAAATAAATCAAACATACCACATTACACTCACTTTTATGATTACTATCTATGTTAATACGGCATAATCACGCTGACACACTGGTTCACTTAGATCACAGCAGTTAAGCGATGTTGAGCCTGGTCAGTACCAGATGGGTGACCATTTGAGAATACCAGGTGCTGTATGTGGGAGGAGGAGGAGGAGGACGACGACACCTCCCTGCAAAAATATGTGTCCCTATATTTACTTGCCTCCCTACGAGAGCAGAGTTAGACACAAAGTCGATTTTTAATGTGGAGAAAATCCAGTTCCTTAAAAAGATGCACTCTAGATTGGGACAAAAATAAAAATTGCCTCAGTCTATAAAAATTCCTCCTTTACCGACATGTGTCCTTGTTAGTGGTAGAATGGGCCAGCTGAGAATACAACTGAAGAATATTATTTCACCTGCATTGTTTTTTTATCTTTTATTATTCCTTTCCGTTGTTGTTTTTGTCCGCCGTCATAAATCTATAATCTTTAAATTATGGTCACGAGTTTGATTTTGGATAATTAAAAGGGGATGAGTGAGCATTGGCAGAGTTATGTGCTTTCTTTTCTTTTCAGTAATACATTTTTTGGTGCCTCTGGAGATAACAATTCTATCAACTGTGTGATGTATTTCAAAGATGACTCTAAAATTAAAATATGGCCGATCACGGAGATTATTTGCCACACGTATCAAAGAAAAACAGATGTTTTGGTGAAAACGTTCAATAGTAAGTTGGGTTTTTTTCTGTAAATCTGAAGATTCATTTGTCTATAAGATGCAGACTTTGTAATTACCACTACTCTGATTGTATGGCTATGAAGAAACAGCTGTTTTTTTATGATTCTAATGTTATGCAGACTTGTTATTGTATCAAAAAATAATATTTCATGTTTTAGTTTGCGTAGCAATATTTAAATGCGGGTGTGTAAAATAAGATTAAAAATGGAAAATTCCACGAAAGATTCGTTTAAGCAAGAGAATGAAATTTTCCATTAGAAGTCAAGTTAGAACTACGTGTACAGGAAGTTGCGTCATGGGAGGAAGTAAAAATGGCAACCCTATATCAACATAATCAAACCCTATCAAAAATAAAAGGTGATGGGTGGGGTAAAGTAAAAAAAAATCAACTTACCGAGTGAAGTGACTAAGTCATCGCTTGAATGAACAGTGACCAACTTTTCTCCCAGGGGATCAGATTCAGTGAACTGCACCACATCGGGTGATGGACGTCTTTCAGAGAGGCCGAGTCGAAGAAGGAGTTTCTCTGCATCATTTACAGGGATTTTCTCAACTGGGGTTTCACTACTAAGGAAAACTAAATCATCTGAAGAATAGAAAAGAAAAGACTCGTATATAACGGATGTTTTAAAGGAAGAAACTTTTACAAAATCAGAAAAGAATTTTATGCACAATTTTTAAATGCAAAATATTTCCCAATTCAAAAAAATATCAGTTCCTCTTATTTTGAAGATAAAAGTATTTCCTAGTTAGATTAGTTTTTTTTGTTTTAACATTAAAAAAAAATTGGACAAGTTAACCTCTTCCCTGATTATCCACTGTATTCACGGGATAGGCATTCTGAATATTTTTTTTACAATACAGAGTATTTGCGTTCTATCACTGAAACTAAATTTACTAACCCGAGTCACTTTGTTCATTCATAATTTCCCATTTTCTATGAGTCTCAAGGACTTTTAGTTTTTAGTGCAGTATGATAAGACCGGCTCTGCCTTTTTATGTTTATTTCTAAATACAAGTCACTATTTATTTATTTATTTACTAATTGTGGTGTGTTTTAATTACTATTTTCAAAATATAAAAGCATACCTTTTCACTAGTTTATTTCTGTATTGTGTTCAAAATTCTAAATTGAAACGGATACTGAGAAAAAATAACTTTTTTTCTACAATTTTGGCATAATTACAAATAAATAAACTTAGATTCTGATTTTCTTTTTTCTTTAAGTATCTATCTATCGATCTATCTCTCTCTCACATATATATATATATATATATATATATATATATATATATATATATATATATATAGAAAGTAAGTTTCTATTGTCAAAATTTAAAAGAATACTGTTTCACTAGTTGGTCCCCCGATTTATAAAATCGGGGGACTTATGTTTTGAGGCATGTCCATCCGTCCGTCCGTCCGGATTTTTCTCCGCAACCATCCATTGAATTTCTCTGAAATTCTGCATAAAGTTGTAACTTTGGTCAGGTCAGAAAGTGACATTCTCCGATTTT
Source organism: Sepiola atlantica (assembly GCA_963556195.1). NCBI lineage: Eukaryota > Metazoa > Mollusca > Cephalopoda > Sepiida > Sepiolidae > Sepiola > Sepiola atlantica. The sequence continues at coordinate 35,322,419 of OY744538.1, read as the reverse complement.
TGAAAAAAAAATCTGGTTAGCCTCCCAGGGGGTCAAAAGCCCCCAAAATGGCAAAAAATGACCCTTTTCTCCCATAACGTTTGGGCCATCCATTCAATTTTTCTGAAACTTGGCCAAAATGTAGAGGCAATTGTTCTGGATATAAAATGAGCATCCTTGACCTCAGAAAAATTCTGGTTCGCGCTCCCAGGGGGTCAAAAATGCCCCAAATTGCCCAAATTTATTGCATTTTACACTCGCAACATTAAGTCACATACAGAGGGGGACCACGCACGCGCTGCTTGTTTATTTCTGTATTGTGTTCAAAATTCTTAATTGAAACAGATACTGAGAAAAATAACTTTTTTCTAATGAACGTAGACGATTTCATTTAAAGTAAAATTTCACTTTACAAAACTAATGCTGAATTAAACAGTTTGCGCATAATTACAAAACAAATACACTTTAATTTTTATTTAATTTTTTCTTAAATTCTGTATGCATATATATATATATATATATATATATATATATATATATATATATATGAGTGTAATGCCTATACAAGGAACACTCAGGATAATCATAAAAGGATAAATGTCAAACCCATATAACTTCGAAAATATTGATAATTTTAGAAAAAATATTCTCAAATTCACTTAATCAAATATAAGAGAGATAATAAAGTAAATAATAAAACCGCACCTTGTTGACAAAAAAATGAAAGGGAAGAGGTTAAAGAAAACTTAAAATGGTTAAAAATTGAAAGGTTTCTGCATGGACTGGACTAGTTTTTATTAAAATATCGAATTTTTCTTTTCAATCCCTGCTATAAAAAAGCATCTTTTTAATTTCCGCCCGCTATACATAACCCTGGTACAGCCAATTCTTGAGTATGCCATCCAAGAAAAAAATTCCTATCTTCAAAAGGATATTGTACACCTGGAGTCAACGGTTGACAACCAGGATGGTGACGGATTCTTCATGCTTACCTACAAAATAACGGCTTCAAAAATATTAAATCTATCCTTATTTGAGCAGCAAAGGATGTGAGGGGACCTGATTCTGGCACACAGCATGATCTTATTTTATATAGTCTCTATAACTCTTGCTTCCGTTACTCTCTCTCTCTCTCTCTCTCTCTTGCGCGCGTGCTTTATTAACAATTAAACGTAATAAGGTAACTATAAAACAGAAGATTGGAATAGTCTATTATAGACAATAGGGGATATTACCGCAAGTATTAATACTATTTAACCATAGCTGGAGAGAGTAGGAGATATAGTGAACAGATAGAGGCTAATTTTTGATTTTATCATTTCATTTTTTAAAATTGTCTGGCTTTGCAAACTCACTTTTTCATGATTCAAACAATCTAACCAGAGTTCAAAAGCTGACCCAACGAGTCACCTATCCTTCCAGTATGATACGATTATAGGTGTTGGCACCGTGTCTGCTTTAATATGATACTGTAGCACAACAAAGCACTATTGTTATGTTTAGGTGCTTTAAGAACCTTGTCTTTGATGGTTCATGCAAAATCTTATACTGAGTCTGTAGAGTCTGTCTGTCCAGTGACGCAAATAAAGTACCAACATCAAGTACAAATTTTCTGCGGTAAAATTTCACAAGGAATCCTATGGTGATACCACTCTCCCAGACATTACCTCCTCATGTTTTTGAAGGGTGGTGGTGTAATATCTGTTCTGTTGTCATGTGACCATCCTTCCACGCATTACCTCCTCCTTTGAGGAGGTAGCATACGTCAACAAGAAATTGTTATAATCGGCTGTTTATTAGTAAACTCAACACTTACATAATACGTGCTAGCAAAAATATGTGATCAGCAGGAGCATATTATTGCTAGTGTTAATAATAATAACTAGCGGGACCCATGATGTTTTCAATACTACATGTGTATTGGTTTTATTTGCAATATAAGACACAACTAATTTGCTTTTGACACCTGAGGATGATTCGATGAAGAATCGAAAACGTTTGTGAAACCTATGGAACATTTATTAATTTTTTTTGATTTTAATACAAAAGAAAAATTGATAAAATAAAAAACGGTATAATTAAATAGACAAATTCTGTTATTTTTAACAATGTTTGCATAAATATATATATATAATAATTATTCTGAAAATATTCCAGATTTCATCCAAAAACACTTCATTATCAGACAATTGTTTCTGCCTATTCCGAAAATATACATTTTCATGATATACAAAACATCATAAACACTTTTGTAGTGATCCTCATTCAATGCTTAGATACGACAGGTCTTCCTGCTAGTATATATATATATATATATATATATATTTGGTATAAAACTTTATTTATATAAAAATTTTGACTACACTTGCAGACATGTTTCAGTTCTAGCTGGAAATCAGCAGAACTTCTTCAGGCCATTATTCTATATATATATATATATATACATACATTTCTGAATTGTCAGATATAAGAATTACATTTCTTTTATGATCTGCATTTTACAAAAAGTAAAATTAATGAATAAATAATTGCAATCCAAGAAAAAAATATGGTAAATACCCATTTATTTCAATTTGTTTGTTGTGATTACCCCCCCCCCCCCCCAAAAAAAAAACAAGAAACAGGGAAATTTACAGCACTTTAAGAATTAAATGTTTAAAATAATTCTATATCAAACATTGAAAAAATTAAATTTAAAAAAAAAAGAAAAGAAATTTTGAATGTTAAAATTTTTTTTAATTGTTAATAAAGTAAAAAAGTTTTTAAAAATTTAAATATTAAAAGAGTAAAAAAAAAAGTTAATATTAAGAGTAAAAATATTTTAATGTTAAAAGAGTAAAAAATAAAACTGTTCAAAAATGATTTTTTTTTTCCGTTTTTATTTCTACTTTTTCTTTAACACATCAATGTAACTTCCAGTGGATTCAGATTATTTTTAAATATCTCATCTGAAAGCTCCCAATAAATATCCATGCAATTCATTCTTTATAACAATCATGTTATAAAAAAAAAATTTTCTTTTAACTTTTGAATGATTCGTTTTGTTTTTGTTTTATCCTTATTTCTACTTTTTCTTTCTTTAACAGATTAATATAACTTTTCCAGTGAGTTCAAACTTTTTTTAAAATCTATCTGAAAGTTCCTAACAATGTCGATACAATCCATTCTTTATACCATAATCATGAAATCGGCCAAGATCATTTTACAAACTATTTATACTAGTTACATTCTCAACATGCTTCGACAACTTGTTCCTGTAATTAATTACTCATTCGGTAAACAAATCCCAATATTTATCAGGATCATCATCATCATCATCATCATCATATTGAGTTTGACATCTGTTTTATATTCTGGCATGTGTGGGACGCTTTAAGAAATTGACTTCCAAACTCACCTATCTCTAGGCAGGTCTTTATTTATCCCTCTTTCTCTCAAGTGCATCCTTATCATTTCCTCTCGTTTTCCTTGGCCTTCTTCTGTGAACTAAACTTACTACCTTGACTGTTCTACATCTATTAACCAAAGAACTCTCATCCATTATTTCAACGTGGCCATATGATTTAAGTTGTCTATTCTGCACGCATCTCTCTATACTAACAAGATTTAATCTTCCTGAGGTCATCAGAACTAAGCCTTACACATCCATTGTATCATTTTCATATCATTTCTCTCCGCGCAACGACTGTCTCCAACCCATACTGGCCGGGTTTCACTTCCATACATCACACTGCCTACACATGCCTGTAATATGTTTTCAAATACTTTCAGTTCATAGTTAATATCTTCTAAACGTAACATGCACAGGAATTGCTCAAATGCTTAAATCTTATGGTACAGTGGTTCATAAACGCCCAAAATGATAATCAAATTGACTCATAAACACATCTTTCGAAAAAATTTCATTTTGACCCACAAAGAATATATCAGTGCACAAACAATGACTCGCAGGCATGTACAAATACAAACTTGCAAGCTATTATGCCATGCGAGCATCTTGCTGAGTATCAGATTTGCACTGTGTTGTTCATGATACTCTGATAAACATAAGAATGCTGTTTGAGCTACTGATCTGACCAAGTAGTACAACAGTATCAGGTGTACTCAGATTTGTGCTGCGTTGTTCATCATATTCTGATAAACATAAGACTGTTGTTTGAGCTACTGATCTGACCAAGTAGTACAACAGTATCAGATGTACTCAGATTTGTGCTGTGTTGTTCATGATACTCTGATAAACATAAGAATGTTGTTTGAGCTACTGATCTGACCAAGTAGTACAACAGTATCAGATGTACTCAGATTTGTGCTGTGTGGTTCATGATACTCTGATAAACATGAGAATGTTGTTTGAGCTACTGATCTGACCAAGTAGTACAACAGTATCAGGTGTACTCAGATTTGTGCTGTGTTGTTCATGATACTCTGATAAACATAAGAATGTTGTTTGAGCTACTGATCTGACCAAGTAGTACAACAGTATCAGGTGTACTCAGATTTGTGCTGCGTTGTTCATCATATTCTGATAAACATAAGACTGTTGTTTGAGCTACTGATCTGACCAAGTAGTACAACAGTATCAGGTGTACTCAGATTTGTGCTGTGTTGTTCATGATACTCTGATAAACATAAGAATGTTGTTTGAGCTACTGATCTGACCAAGTAGTACAACAGTATCAGATGTACTCAGATTTGTGCTGTGTGGTTCATGATACTCTGATAAACATGAGAATGTTGTTTGAGCTACTGATCTGACCAAGTAGTACAACAGTATCAGGTGTACTCAGATTTGTGCTGTGTTGTTCATGATACTCTGATAAACATAAGAATGTTGTTTGAGCTACTGATCTGACCAAGTAGTACAACAGTATCAGGTGTACTCGGATTTGTGCTGTGTTGTTCATGATACTCTGATAAACATAAGAATGTTGTTTGAGCTACTGATCTGACCAAGTAGTACAACAGTATCAGATGTACTCAGATTTGTGCTGTGTTGTTCATGATACTCTGATAAACATAAGAATGTTGTTTGAGCTACTGATCTGACCAAGTAGTACAACAGTATCAGATGTACTCAGATTTGTGCTGTGTTGTTCATGATACTCTGATAAACATGAGAATGTTGTTTGAGCTACTGATCTGACCAAGTAGTACAACAGTATCAGGTGTACTCAGATTTGTGCTGTGTTGTTCATGATACTCTGATAAACATAAGAATGTTGTTTGAGCTACTGATCTGACCAAGTAGTACAACAGTATCAGGTGTATTCAGATTTGTGCTGTGTTGTTCATAATACTCTGATAAACATAAGAATGTTGTTTGAGCTACTGATCTGACCAAGTAGTACAACAGTATCAGGTGTATTCAGATTTGTGCAATGTTGTTCATAATACTCTGATAAACATAAGAATGTTGTTTGAGCTACTGATCTGACCAAGTAGTACAACAGTATCAGGTGTACTCAGATTTGTGCTGTGTTGTTCATGATACTCTGATAAACATAAGAATGTTGTTTGGGCTACTGATCTGGCCAAGTAGTACCACAGTATCAGGTGTACTCAGATTTGTGCTGTGTTGTTCATGATACTCTGATAAACATAAGAATGTTGTTTGAGCTACTGATCTGGCCAAGTAGTACAACAGTATCAGGTGTACTCAGATTTTTGCTGTGTTGTTCATGATACTCTGATAAACATAAGAATGTTGTTTGGGCTACTGATCTGGCCAAGTAGTACCACAGTATCAGGTGTACTCAGATTTGTGCTGTGTTGTTCATGATACTCTGATAAACATAAGAATGTTGTTTGAGCTACTGATCTGACCAAGTAGTACAACAGTATCAGGTGTACTCAGATTTGTGCTGTGTTGTTCATGATACTCTGATAAACATAAGAATGTTATTTGAGCTACTGATCTGGCCAAGTAGTACAACAGTATCAGGTGTACTCAGATGTGTGCTGTGTTGTTCATGATACTCTGATAAACATAAGAATGTTATTTGAGCTACTGATCTGGCCAAGTAGTACAACAGTATCAGGTGTACTCAGATGTGTGCTGTGTTGTTCATGATACTCTGATAAACATAAGAATGTTATTTGAGCTACTGATCTGGCCAAGTAGTACAACAGTATCAGGTGTACTCAGATTTGTGCTTTGTTGTTCATGATACTCTGATAGACATAAGAATGCTGTTTGAGCTACTGATCTGGCAAAGTAGTACAACAGTATCAGGTGTATTCAGGATTGTGCTGCGTTGTTCATGATACTCTGATGAACATGAGAATGTTGTTTGAGCTACTGATCTGGCCAAGTAGTACAACAGTATCAGATGTAGTAAACTTTGTGCTGTGTTGTTCATCATACTCTGATAAACATAAGATTGTTGTTTGAGCTACTGATCTGGCCAAGTAGTACAACAGTATCAGATGTACTCAGATTTGTGCTGTGTTGTTCATGATACTCTGATAAACATAAGAATGTTGTTTGAGCTACTGATCTGGCAAAGTAGTACAACAGTATCAGGTGTACTCAGATTTGTGCTTTGTTGTTCATGATACTCTGATAAACATAAGAATGTTGTTTGAGCTACTGATCTGGCAAAGTAGTACAAAAGTATCAGGTGTATTCAGATTTGTGCTGTGTTGTTCATGATACTCTGATAGACATAAGAATGTTCTTTTAGCTACTGATCTGACCAAGTAGTAACTCAGTATCAGGTGTATTCAGGATTGTGCTGCGTTGTTCATGATACTCTGATAAACATAAGAATGTTGTTTGAGCTACTGATCTGACCAAGTAGTACAACAGTATCAGGTGTATTCAGGATTGTGCTGCGTTGTTCATGATACTCTGATGAACATAAGAATGTTGGTTGAGCTACTGATCTGGCCAAGTAGTACAACAGTATCAGATGTAGTCAACTTTGTGCTGTGTTGTTCATGATACTCTGATAAACATAAGAATGTTGTTTGAGCTACTGATCTGACCAAGTAGTACAACAGTATCAGGTGTACTCAGATTTGTGCTGTGTTGTTCATGATACTCTGATAAACATAAGAATGTTATTTGAGCTACTGATCTGGCCAAGTAGTACAACAGTATCAGGTGTACTCAGATGTGTGCTGTGTTGTTCATGATACTCTGATAAACATAAGAATGTTATTTGAGCTACTGATCTGGCCAAGTAGTACAACAGTATCAGGTGTACTCAGATTTGTGCTTTGTTGTTCATGATACTCTGATAAACATAAGAATGTTGTTTGAGCTACTGATCTGGCAAAGTAGTACAAAAGTATCAGGTGTATTCAGATTTGTGCTGTGTTGTTCATGATACTCTGATAGACATAAGAATGTTTTTTGAGCTACTGATCTGGCCAAGTAGTACAACAGTATCAGGTGTACTCAGATTTGTGCTTTGTTGTTCATGATACTCTGATAAACATAAGAATGTTGTTTGAGCTACTGATCTGGCAAAGTAGTACAACAGTATCAGGTGTACTCAGATTTGTGCTGTGTTGTTCATGATACTCTGATAAACATAAGAATGTTGTTTGAGCTACTGATCTGGCCAAGTAGTACAACAGTATCAGGTGTACTCAGATTTGTGCTGTGTTGTTCATGATACTCTGATAAACATAAGAATGTTGTTTGAGCTACTGATCTGGCCAAGTAGTACAAAAGTATCAGGTGTACTCAGATTTGTGCTGTGTTGTTCATGATACTCTGATAGACATAAGAATGTTATTTGAGCTACTGATCTGGCCAAGTAGTACAACAGTATCAGGTGTACTCAGATTTGTGCTGTGTTGTTCATCATACTCTGATAAACATAAGAATCTTTTTCGAGCTACTGATCTGGCCAAGTAGTACAACAGTATCAGGTGTACTCAGATTTGTGCTGTGTTGTTCATGATACTCTGATAAACATAAGAATGCTGTTTGAGCTACTGATCTGGCCAAGTAGTACAACAGTATCAGGTGTACTCAGATTTGTGCTGTGTTGTTCATGATACTCTGATAAACATAAGAATGCTGTTTGAGCTACTGATCTGGCCAAGTAGTACAACAGTATCAGGTGTACTCAGATTTGTGCTGTGTTGTTCATCATACTCTGATAAACATAAGAATGTTGTTTGAGCTACTGATCTTGCCTAGTAGTACAACATTGTGTAATCTACAACAAACAAAGATGCACCAAAGGCACGGGTTACGTGGCTAAAAGAATGACTACGTTAACAATGCAAAAATCTCAAGTGTTAGAAGATGTAAAGAAATGATTGATGGCATCAAAGACAGTCTGTTTCTCGGGCAGGTGAACAGATGTATTCTCATATTAGGCTTAACTGAAATTGGATTTACCTTAATTCCAATTGAAAAAAATAAGGACGATGCCAAAAGAGAAGGGTGTTAGAGTTATAGACAATTTTACATGTTGTATCATGTCTGATTATCATTGAATAGGGGATAAAACAAACTGTTGGACATTCATGACAAACTTGGTGGACAAGCCAGACGCAGACTGGAGTTCTTTTGTACCAAATAGTGGGTTTGATTGTAGAAAGGATTATGAATTTTATTAATACTTCTATGGGTGGCATTTTTAGGGGGGGGGGGGGGGAGAGAGTATTCTATATTATAAAAAAAATAGTTGTATTTTTGCTAGTGTTTTGTATCTGTTATATTTTTTGTAATATGCATATTTTTAATATTGCACAAAATGAACAGGTCGCATAAGGAATATACGCATAAGAATAAACATGGAGATGTACATGAACAAAAAAACAAAAACAGAAAAACTATTCGTAAATTTGAATTAATCGCATCAAAATTAGAATTAAAAAAAGAAAAACAATGAATCATGTTTACCCCAGAAGCAAACATTTACTTCTGTAAACCATTGTAATCTATACATTTCTCATTTTGGATGTGATTCTATTAATTTTTTGTCGACGTAACCTCTGACTTTCTTCATGCGCATCTTGTCGAATTCAGAAATCTGTACGGAATTTCGAAATAACCCCTCTATTTAATCCACAAAATAGATTATTATTCGCGTTGCATCCGGGTTTAGTTTGAAATTCTGTACAGATTATCCAGTTCGACAAGAGACACCCGAAGATGGTCAGAAAGGTTACATGGGCCGAAAGGTTGTGAGAATAACGTCCCAGATGAGAACAGTAGTCCAGATAATGCACATTATCAATCTTCATCTAAAAAAATTCTGAGACATTTCTTATTTACTTGAATATATATATTTATATATACACAGCCGTCTGCAGAAAGAAAACATGCATATTTATATAAGAACAAAAAATAAATCAATATATTAATTTTTCATCGATATTCTCAATAAGATGAAACATTCTAGAATGAATTCTATGACGATTTGGTTTTATACAGTTTTTATGAAACAAATCTAACCGTCTGATATGATTGAGAAATGAGAAAAAAATTACAATCATTATTTACATATTTCGGACTGTTGTCGTCATTTTGAAATTTTCACGTTTTGGTTGCTGTACTCTCCGGCCTGCTTCAAGTACTTTCTAAAAATTTAAAACTATTGAGTATTTAACCTACTGCTTGCATTCTGTGTTTCCATGTCTTTTAGAAATAGGGTGACCCTCATCAAAAACGTCATATCATTTAACAGTAATAAAACAAAGACTGTTGAACACTCATGTCTGAAACCTGATGAACAAGTCAGACAAAGACTAAAGTTTCTTTGTACCAAATATGATTGGATTACAGGAAGAATTGTAAATTTTATTAGTGATTCTGTGGGTGGCATTTTTTATGAGTCACCTTGTACTAAATATCTAAAAGACATGGAAATTGGAATAGTGGATTAAATAATGGATTCAGTTTGAAATGCCGTATTTGATGGTCAAGTGGATATAGGCTTTGATTAAGGATATTTTAGAGTTAATTCTCGCTTGAGATAGTGAGTTCAATCCCTTGTAAAGCCACTTAAGAGAAAATTAAAATGACACTGGATAAAACTATGGAATGGAAAATTAGAGCAGTCTACTCCAGTGAATAATGGAGTACTGTTGCCACATCTGGGGAGGTGCTGTTCAGATACACTATATTTTGCTTTGACAGTGTACAAAATCGACTCCACAATCTAGTGGGAGATGATCTCTTCTCTTCCCTGCAGCCCCTTTCTCACAAAAGAGACGTTGCTAGTCTTTCCCTACTCTACTGATATTTCCATGGCAGGTGCTCAACTGAACTTCAATCTCTGCCCCCCCCCCCAAAAAAAACATTCTCAGCAAGAACTCTTATTTCTACCAACACTGCAAAGAACTCTTTTTTTCTTCTGTGTCACTAAATTCCAAGAAACTTCCATGAACAAAGTTTCTTTCATGGAACTTTCCACCTGTGGAACACATTACCGTGGAAATATTTCCCTACAGACTACAACATGGTCGTTTTCAAGTATAATGTCAACAAATATCTGTCATGTCGTTCTGTGAATTAATCATACTTCTCAATCCTTTTATAGTACTGTTCCATCATCCAATTAAAATCTCGCTAACCCTTATTCTCGAGTGACTTTTGAACCATTAGTATAAAATCAAATTAAAGGTTCTGTTCACAATTCCCAAAAGGTTACCAACTATGATAAAAAGCACCTGAAGATGGTCAGAGAGTACAACAGCCAAAATAGTGTGAACATAAAAACAACCCAGATGGGGATAACTGTCTGAAACATATAAATAACAAAACCTCATTTCAGAAATATCGTCAAATATAAGAAATAATTCATTCAATAAATACGTAATTCAATATTTAACAAAATATGAATATTATATTTAAATTTAAAAGTTTATGAAAATCTTTTTCCAGCGTCAAATTTAAAAAGCCTAAATTCGAAACATCAGGAAGTTTTATCGGATGTCCTGCTGGCTTGCAAGGCCGAGAACAGGCTTGAAGCATTTGCTTGAATAATAGCGATGGAGAGGTGTTCGTAGAACCAAGTCAATTCACGATGGTCTCCGGTGTGGTGTGTCATTGATAAACCCAGGCAGTTGAGGAAGTCCCATATGGCAGGGCAAATTGCTTCATGGCAATCAGTTGGAATACAAATCTGTCAAGAAAACCGGCATATTTTGAATGCTTGCGGTCTTCCATTGACGCTGCTACACTCCCAGGGTTTGTCGCCGATTTTGTCACTGACGAGGGTGCAAAAGTGTTGACAAAAGTCGCATTTGTTAAATTAAAATACTTTTTTTGTTGAATTAGTTAATTTCAATATTCGGATTTATATTTAAATATTTTGTTATATTTAAAATACGATTTTATAACTTGAACAGAACAAGTTTTTTTTTCTGATTTTTATTTTATTTTTTTTTCATGCAAATGGCCAAGTCAATGTCTATCATTCATAAATTTTAAATTTGTTATACGCACTTAATTGGTAAGATATTTATTTGCAAATTTGAAAGTACAATGTTTTCACCCACTTGGTCAATGACCTGCGCAGATGATTTGAACAAAAAGTATAATTTATTAAAATTAAATGTTATCTTAACACTGAAAAATTGAAATTAATAAATAAATAAATACGGTTAAAAATATTCATATTTGAATAAGAAAGTGATTTATTTCACATACCATCCTTCACGGATTCCCCAGGATACACGAAATCAGGGGCTGTTTGCTGGAGCTGTGCTGATTTTCGAGGAGGCATGCTTCCTGTATCAGAGGAACGCCCCAAACCACAATTCCCAAACATTTCCAGGTAGTGTGACCGGCAACCCGGACATAATAAATAGTATGGGTAGCCTGTACCGCATGTCCCTCCGTGCCAGTCATCCGTATACACTGCAGAACTACTGTAGCCATGATTACGACAACTCCCTATAAAACAATACATTAAACTATGGACAGCCTGCGATTGAAAAACTAACATTTAATACATTAAACTAACTGACAGCCTGCGATTGCAAAACTCACATTTTCTCATCTCACAGGCAGACACTTATAAAACCGAGCGTCCAGAGCAAAATATGGAAACTAAAAAATATTGTCAACTGTATTGCGAGTATGTAAATAAGTAATAAACAATTGATAAGCCAAGATTTTTGTTGCAAAATTTGTTACCATTGATTTTATTATTCAAACTACTATTCTTATCTTGGTTGTTACTTTCACAACGTTTCGGCTGATGTAATCTCAGACCTCTTTCAAGTGCATCTTTTCGAACTTGGGAATCTTTATGTCGAACTTAGTAACCTATACGGAATTTTGGATTGGTCCGTTTATTTAATCCATGAGGGTAGATTGTTCCCGTTTCGTCAGCTGCATGATGTTAATTATTGTTATTCTTAGCTATTATCAACTATACTAAGGATTAAAACATCAATCTCCAGAAGGCTGTCACCTAAAACTGATTGTTAATCACTGCCTTTAACCATTGCGCCACAAGTCCATGTGGACAATTCTAGTATGAATTTTGGGAGCTTTAAACCTAATTTTGTCTAGTATTACTAATTACCACATATTTTTTTTATACTGGCATCTTAATCTACTATTTATAATTAGTGCTTTCCATACTGTACTAGGTCTACTTAGGTCATTGTCGCCCAACATATGCACTGATTCCTTGAGATGTCTTACTCTCAAACGTTATTTTCTATATTTGTTACTTCATTAAACAGGGGCCGATGGCTTCCCTTTTCCCTGAACATGCAGTCAGCCACATCTAATTTTTCAATATCTCCACGTATTATGTAGGTTCCCAAGTTCGATTAGGCGGTTCCCAAGTTCGATTAGACAGCTCCCAAGTTCGATTAGACGGCTCCCAAGTTCGATTAGACAGTTCCCAAGTTCGATTAGACAGTTCCCAAGTTCGATTAGACAGTTCCCAAGTTCGAGTAGGCGGTTCCCAAGTTCGATTAGACGGTTCCCAAGTTCGATTAGACGGTTCCCAAGTTCGATTAGGTGGTTCCCAAGTTTGATTAGGGGGTTCCCAAGTTTGATTAGACGGCTCCCAAGTTTGATTAGACGGCTCCCAAGTTTGATTAGACGGCTCCCAAGTTCGATTAGACGGCTCCCAAGTTCGATTAGACGGTTCCCAAGTTCGATTAGACGGTTCCCAAGTTCGATTAGGGGGTTCCCAAGTTCGATTAGACGGTTCCCAAGTTCGATTAGGTGGTTCCCAAGTTTGATTAGGTGGTTCCCAAGTTCGATTAGACGGTTCCCAAGTTCGATTAGACGGTTCCCAAGTTCGATTAGGTGGTTCCCAAGTTTGATTAGGCGGTTCCCAAGTTCGATTAGACGGTTCGCAAGTTCGATTAGACGGTTCGCAAGTTCGATTAGGCGGTTCCCAAGTTCGATTAGAAGGTTTCCAAGTTCGATTAGAAGGTTTCCAAGTTTGATTAGAAGGTTTCCAAGTTAGAAAAGATGCACCTGAAGAAGGTCGGGGGTTACATCAGCCGAAACGTTGTGAAAATAACAGCCAAGATGAGAATAATAGTCCAATAATCCAAACGATACAAATTATCAATTCTTATCTGAATATTTTCGAAACATTGATTTGAGTTTAACACTTAAAAATCCCAGTTCACGACTGTTAACAAGGAGGTAAAGATCAAATTTGATGAGTTACGGACAAATCATCATTTCTCAAGAACTTCTCTACAAACACATTCTCTACAAGCATTAATAGAAGAAAAAAAAGAAAAGAAGCAGTGACAATAGGGTTATAAGCATAGAATATAAAATATAGATTTAAATAAGTCATTCTAAGATAGATGAATGTATTTGTGTTAGAAATAGAAAAAAACAAACACAATGAGTATAGAGAAGAAGCCAGCAACAGCCTCCCTCTCTCCTAAATGTTCACCCTTCCTCAATGTGGTAGTGTCAGGGCGACCTGGCTAGCAACATCAGAATCCATCATCTTCTGCTCATCTATCCCTCTGCGTGTGGCAAGTAAAGACTTATCAGGTGCGGAACCACAAATCCACAGAGTGAGAATAACAATGTTGCTTCCGCACATATGCAACTGCCATTCTTTACTTCTGGAACAAACCTTTCCCGATTTCGTATGCAACTGCTGGCCCTTGCTGCTCTGGTTGTCGGAGAGTAAAAACCTGCAGTCGTGCCGGTCTAACGAATATCTACGGCCAATGAGGAGGACTTCATGCAGACCAGACAATCCTGAGGGATAACCTTTGTGGACTCTGTGCAGAAGTCTGATTCACTCAACAACAATAAAATATAACAGCAGAAGGAACGCAGAGGAAATAAATGTGAAAAGGAACAAGTGAAAAAGACTAGGATATTGGGAGCATAGGCATATGCCATTATCACTACTGCTTTAGGTATTGTTATACTGGCGAACTAGAAAAATGTACAGTGTAGATAAAAGGTATAATTTTCATTAAAAAATGCTTGTAAGATTACTATTTTCTAAAGAAAAATTTTATGAGCTAAGGTATACAGATGCCACCCCAAAAACGAACTAAAGTTTAATGAAGACATTTTTGGTCGACTCTCCTGGATAATTAATTTTGGTAAATCTGCGGTAAGGGAGAAGGGATGTCTTGGTGTACTTGCTTTTCAGTCTACTTTTATCATCAGATGCGGACTGAAAAGCAAGTACACCTACCCTCCCCATCACTCACGGCAACAGATTTTTCAGCAGCAGTCTGGAAGCCACCTTCTGTTCTTTTTTTACCCTCACTTAAGAGGCAGGGTTATATACAGGACTTTACAAAAAAAGGAGCGTGCTCCGTTTTGCTGCAGCCAAGGAGCAGCGAGCTCGTTTTTAATCCAGCATTGGAGAGATAAGTAAATAGGGACTTATTTGAAAATAAAGTTGGAAATGTATTGAATTTTTCAACAGGTTATATTAAGGTAGGGGGAAAAGAGTGACTCCTTTTTTTTTTTTAGGAGTGGGAACCATTCCCAAACTAGTGGAGCAGGTAAAGCCCTGGGTATATAGAGTCGCTTTTAACGTTAATAACATATACATATACTGCCAATGTCCTATCTTAAGAAGGACGGAAGTTACAGCGGGCGAAACGTAAGATGAGAACAGTAGTACGAATAATCGAAATTATACATCCTATCCTAACGTTTTTCACACATTCCTTTTCAAATTTTTTTCCTCCTTGTTCCTTCTTTCGCTGGCTTCTTTTCAGCACTCGCTTTTTTTTTTCTTTCTTTTTCTATTTAATGCATCTGCATACTCTTGCTGAACTAGCACATATTTTATTTTATGTTTATTATTCTATGGCTATACCTTTGTTGTCACTGTTAATTTAGTATTATAAAACTGTTCCGAGATATGGCGAAAAATAATAGGCTATTTGGGCTATCCATAATTATAAAAGTCTGATTTTCATAAATATTTGTAGGAACACAAAAACAATTAGAATATTCGGTACACATTTACTTTAAGTCCTAAACTCAGTATTGACAAAAACCAAAAATTCAACGCAGCAACGTTAACATTAACTTGGTAAAAGTATATTATGCCATAGTGAAACCGAATATGGAATCGGTAGAATTGGTGCCCTTTATTAACCCAACCACTAACCCTAAATCCAGATTAGAATATTTCCACTCCAAACTTAGGATTAGTAGTTGGGCTAATGAAGTGTATGTTTTTTTGTTGTTTTTCGGCTTATTTAATTTTTTTTGTTTTCTTTAATAAAAAAATTTTAAAAAACAAAAAGAATTCAATAAAAAATATTGTTTTCTAAAAGTGTACCAATTTTACTCATTTAACATCCAGTTTTGCAGGAGCATAATAGACTTTTACCAAGTTGATATTAATCTGTCCATCTTGAATTTTTGTTTTTTGACAATATGGAGTTTAGGAAACTAAAGAGTAAACATTTACCGAATGTTCAACTAAAATTATTTTATAAAGACAATAAAATATCAATCATAACTTAAATCATTAATATTTAAATCTTCTGTTACAAATATCCATTTGTATCGTCATCACTTAGCAACTTATCAACGCGCACATCTTCAAAAACATACAAATTCAATGTCAAATATTTTCTAAAAATTATACATAATAAGATATTGAACTAATACATAAAAAAATACAATTTTTTCATATTCCTAAAAGTATTAAAAAACCAAATTAAGCAACATCAAAAAAAAAAATTTATATTGATGAAAAAGCAAGCAAGCAATATCAGCGTTATAGGCTCACATCATGGTGTTCGATACTACAGGCTACTTCATGGCTCATCTGAGAAGCACGAATGGAGGCCTATTGACAAATGTTTAATTTTCAAAGATTTTTGTAGGAAATTAAGTCGACTATATTTGAAAATACATAGAAGAACATTCTGACTCATACCTGAGGATAAGAAGATGTGTCGAAAGATGAATAAATTAAAATACACATTTTTGTTGTGGAAACTAATAAATATTAAACAAAACAAAAGAGGTAATTAAGATATCTGGTAAAAGATATGATTCACGTAGAAATTTTTCTTATTATTATTCTATTATATAAAGGGCAGTTGTGTGTGTGTCCAGTTAAAAGTAAAAAACTACTAAACAAACACCCACCAAATTGGGGGTGGCAGCTATTTTCCAAGCATTAACTAAAGGGAATTAACTCTGATTTTTTTTTCACAAAGTTCATTCCCTTACACCGACTCAAGTTGTCTGTGTGTATGTGTATGTACATAGAGAGGAATGGGCTGGACGTCTGAGAAGAAAGAGAAAGAGAGATAGAAGTTATGTTACACTTTTTACCAACGTCAGGTAGCCCTGCTAGTCTTAAATGAAAACAAATTACTAGTTTATTTTCTTGAAAATTTGAAATAGTCATTTTTAACACAATAATAAATCTGCATAACATAAAATCAGAACCGTATTTACAGAAGTTATCTAGGAAACTTATGTCAAAAAGCACCCAATTCTTATTTTGACAGTGCTAACGAACAGGCATGCTGTTTTTTTTATGTTTTTCTTCGCTGGTAATGTTTCAGAAAAATTTTAGTAAAAAGTAAACAATTTTTTTAAGACTTAAGAGGAATAATTAAAAAAAAAAAAATACGGGTCAAACTTTCTCTTAAGTTTGAAGAGAAAATTTTTTTAAAATGAACTCCATGATGTCGTCTGACTGACACTAGACATCGCTGGCTTGCCGACGATCCCCGAACCAGTTGGCCTCGACAGAGGGGATGGCAAACGACCTGATGGTCTGACTGTGTTTCTCTTTGCAAACGGCAAGTCACTTATATGGGATGCGACTTCTGTCGCCACTTTGGCACCCTCGTCAGTGATAGAATTGTCAACAAACCCTGGACATGCAGCAGCGTCAGCAGAGAGCTGCAAGCAGTCAAAATATGTCCGCTTCTCGACAGATTTGTGTTTCGACCGATTGCCGTGGAGACGAGTGGAGTGATAGGCTCTGCTACGCACGACTTCCTCAGGACAATCGTGCATTGACTTGGCTTTACGAGCACCTCTCTATCGACATTATTCCTGGAAACGCCTTGAGCCTGTTCTCAGCCTGTCAAACCAGCCGGACATTTGATGAAACTTCCTGATGCATGTTGGTTTCGAAAAGGACATTTTATTACTTATTATTTGCCTCCCCATTTTCCTTATCAATATTTTATTAATTATTATTTGCCTCCCCATTTTCCTTCTCAATATTTTATTTGACTATCATTGTTTGTATTTCACAAATTGATTTTTGGTTTAATGAATAAAGAATAACTTATTTTTATTTATTTATCTAGAGTAAAAAAAAAAAAAAATTAAATAGTAAATTTTTACCAAACAAAATGAAAATGAAAAGTAAATATATCAAAAATTATTTAATTGCCTCAAAATCGAGAATTTATTTTGGCAAATATCTTTCTAGGTCCATATTCCGATTCAATATAATCTTTACGGCAGAAAGTTGTTTCTAAATCCATTTTAATTTTTATTTCAAATAATACCGCAAGAAATATTGAAGATACTTTGGGCCGATGGGCAGAGATTGCCCGAATGCCCATGGCAATCAGAGGTTGCGAGCCAATGAGCAGAGATTGCCCCAATGCCAACGGCAATAGAGAATCAGCAGCAACTGTCGTCCCAATGAGCCTAGTAAACAGTAAAACTGGCAAAAGTACGATGGAATTTAAATTTGAGCCAGATTAATACGCATGTGCAATAACATTTTTTATTTTATCTTTTTTATAATATATTAACAGCGACTATATTTTACAACAATATTTTAAAGTGTGAGAAAAGAAAACTGGCACATGTGAACGGAAGAGACAAAAAACAAAAGTAACTACTGGCATGCAGAGAGACAGAGTTTGTTTAGGGGCTAGATAAATGCGTGTGTAAAATTTAGCTGTCCAAATAGCCAATGTTAGATGCTCTCTGTCTCTCTGCCTGAATAATGTATCCGAGTAAGAAATAAACATATGTATTTTGGATACAAACGTCGTAGAGTTAATTAACAAAGTACCAGCAAGACAAATGACCTCTGCAAAATATCCATGAGACGTGTCCAGTCTCGTGCAGAACAGAATACATAATAAGGCCAAATAAGTCTTGATCTCTTATTCCTTAATCTCATGAGATCATCATCATCATAGCAACATCAAAGAATCGAGGCAGCATGCAATAGGAAGTGCAGACTCTGAAAGCAAGCTTTTAAAATATACACCAGAAAAATGCAAAATTTTTAAGTGTCAGTGAAATCTTTAAAAAGAAGTATCTACTATAATAATATACATCTTGGACATCTTTGAGAAATTGACTTACAAACTAGTCTATCTTTCGCCAGGTCTTTATTCCTCTTTCTCTCAAGTCCATTTGTATCACTTCCTCCAATGTTTTCCTTGACCTTCGCCTGTGAACTGGACCTACTACCTCAACTGTTCTACATCTACTGACCCAAGAACTCACAACCATTCTTTTAATGTGGCCATACCATCTAAATATACTCATCTGCACACATCTCCCTATGCTGTACAGATTTAATCTTCCTCTGAGGTCATCAGAACTAAGTCTGCCTTTAAGAGTCACATTACACATCCATTGTATCATTCTCATATTATTTCTCTCCATGCAACGCAAGTCCTCAACCCTCACTGGCCAAGTTTCATTTCCATACATCATGACACTGCATACACATGCCTGATAGACTCTTCGATTGGTCGACAGTGGTAATCCTCTGCTGATAAGTAAAGACAAAAGTTCCCTGAACTTACTCCATCCACTCCTAACTCTTGTAATCACACTAGCACTTGCTCCACCCTGTACTCCAATGGTATCACCAAGGTAACAAAATTTCTGAACAACATCAATAGCTTCACCATTCAGGTATACTTCACATCTGAGTTCTCATCCATCTCCATTGTCTTACACTTCTTGCACATAAACTGATTATCCTCTCCGAACCTACCAGTAATTCTACTGCAATTCTTGTATACTTCTATTTATCTTCCTCCCACAAGGTAAGATGTGACACAAGGTCGGGAAAGTGGGAAAGAACCAGCGCTCGAGAATTTGAGCACTCTAGCTGTTTAAAAATTGCCTGGGCAGCCCCGTCGGCATTCCTCGGTAGGGGCGCCTCAGACAGTAAGCAATAAACTTACTCCTCCCCAAAGAGGGGAGGCAAAGCCTGGGAGGGTGGACCTCCTAGAAATGCACAGGACAGACCCATAGACCAGCGTAAATCAAGCCCCGAAGGCCAAGACGATACCAGTCTATGGGGTGCAGTACCCATCGGAACAGATACTACACTTTGATCTTGGCCAAAAGGCCGTTAATTCTTGTGTACTTAATTCTTACAAGTACCACAAAAGATTGAATTGCACCCGACTCTCTTTCCACAAACTAAGCAAGGGAACTTTCCCCTTTTGAGGAGCTTTCCCACACTACAACCACTGATCATCACTTTGGTCTTGGTACCATTCACTCTCAGACCTTTACTTTCCATAGCATTCCGCAAAGTCTTTAACTTAACAAGTAGGTTTTCTATTGTTTCAAAGGCAAGTACTAAATCATCAGCATACAGCATCTCTTCAGGGCAACCCGTACACAACTCCCTAGACAATGTTTCTAAGACATAAATGAAAAGCAACTGACTCAGTACAGAACCCTGATTCTATTTATCTTCCGCCCACAAGGCAAGATGTGACACAAGTTCGGGAAAGTGGGAAAAAACCAGCGCTCTAGAATTTGAGCACTCCGGTCATTTAAAAATTGCCTGGGCTATCCGGTCTGCATTCCCCGGTAGGGGCGCCTCAGGCGATTAGCAATAAACTAACCCCCTCTCAAAGGGTGAGAAGGCAAAGCCTGGGAGGGTGCACCTCCTAGAACTGCACAGGACAGACAACCGATAGACCGGCGTAAGGCCCAGAATCCAGTACAGAACCCTGATGTACTCATACTTTGGCATTAAAGCTGTCGCTAAATGTGCTGTTAATTCTAACACGACTTTGAGCATTTCCGTACATTGCTTGAACAACCTTCGCTAACCGTCTATTTGCCCCTAGGTTACACAAATTTTTTATAGTAACAAAACCATATCTTCGTGAAATTTTTACATATATAACAAACTAAAAATGGTAATTTCTGTAAAGTAGTGAACTCCTTACATAACATTTGAAAACTAATTTGAAAAAAAAAAAAAAAATTAGCCAAGGTTAGTTACCTTCACACATACACAAAATATGTCTATGACTGATCTTTACGCCCCCCCCCCCCGCAAAAAAAATGTGATTCTACTTATTTATAAGTAATTACGTATGAACACTCTGAAAACTTGTCAGAAAGAAGGAATTAACAAGCATAACAAAAAAAAAACAATAAATTTAGAATTTAGAGTGGAGGATCAGTTTCATATATAAATTTAACATAAAATGATCCTCCATTTCAAGGCTATTGTAAGTTTTTAGAACTGTTAACTAAATGTTTTACCATTAACCCTAAGTCCGACTGGCAATGTCATAAAAGTACACATACATGATCACCTATTTAAAAATAAATGAGATTGTTCGATCATCAAAAATTAAGTAATCAAAAATTAACTGGCGTCGCTAAGGTAAAATTTTTTACTTTACCCATTTTAAAATGAATTGTTTCAAAATTTAATTATGTTGTTCCGTCAACCAGCTTTAAAAACCTACTTTTTGCATGAGTTTTATTTCAATTTTAATATACATCGAATTGTTCAAATTCTAAATAAATTTTTTAAAATGTCATTTTATTTGTTAAAAGAATGTTGAGCTGGCAATGGCAATAATTTTTACGAAAGAAGAAAGACAATTTTTTCTTAATATAATAATTAAACCTTACACAGATTGATTATTTCAAGAGAAATATTATCATTTACGGTAAATTATGGAGATTGACGAAAAAGCAACTGTGGAATTTCCACAGATCCTACGAGTGACTCATTAATATGCTCAAGACAGTAAATGTTATATATCACTGCCCATAAAAATAATCGCAAAATTTCAAGTATTTTCACACTTTTTGGTTTAATTATAGTCCATAAAAAATTTTTTTTAATTATATTTATAAACAAAAAGATAATTTAAAAAGATTGACAAGCAGCGGAATATTTAATTTCATTTTTCGAGTTTTTAATTTCCACAATAAAGCCACATAAATGTTCTGATGCAATGCCTCGAAAAGAAAAAGTAGACAAAATTCACAGAAATAGGTTCAAAATTAAAAAATGAATATCAAGGAAGCTATCATTCACTAACATTAATCTCCAAATAAAAAATGGGGTAAGTTTAAATTAAAGAGAAAAAAATGTATTTATCCGAAATTTTAAATAAAACTTACTTTAAAAATAAAATATGTACAAGACATTGGATGGATGATAGGCACTTGTGGGAATGAGCCCCAAGAGACTGCTTGAATGTTCCAGTGCATCTCCCTAGCTATCATCTGAGACAACGCCATGTCTATTACGATGTCATCCCGTAACATCTAATACTTCTAGTGTGTATTTCTCGTTTCTGTTTTTGGTGCTTCTTTACTTTCACAGTGACATGTTAGGCCTCTCTTAAAAAAAATTAGCTAAAGAAATATATAAACTGTGTTATGTACTTACGTGGTAGCTGAACAGAAGAATGTACACCAAAAATTATGCCAATTCATCCAGTATTTATTAAATTAAAAATAAAAAAAGATTTTATCGGTCAGACAGCCAGATTTTATCATGGGTCATCAAGTTATTTCCCTTGCCTAATCAGTAAGCTGAACTGGTTACAAAATGTCTAATGATACGTAAAATCGTTTCTTTTTTTCGTTTTCTTATAATTCAATAAATACTGGATGAATTTGCGTAATTTTTTATGTACAATCTTATTTTCAGCTAACATGTAAGTACATAAAGTTTATACATTTCTTTAAATATTTTCATATCATTGTGAAAGCAAAGAAGCACCAAAATTTTGAAAGTAAAGAAACACCTTATTGTTTACTATTGATCCATTGTTCATTGAAATGAAAATCATCGTTTTACTGTTTACAATTACCAAAAAATATGTATTTTATTAAATATGTAATGACACCAAAATCCAATAATTATTTGATTTCTTAAAGATTTTTTAATATGGATGGGTTTTTGTTTAAACCGGCTAAAATGTTTTAATATAAAACGAGGCACGGAGATAAACAGTTTTTTCATGCAAAATGTTGCCAAATTCATCGTTCGAAGAAAAGTATATAAAAAAATAAATTTTTCTTCCCCATTTTGTCATTCTAATAAAAAATTGATATTAAAGTTTATACGTGTGGTGTGGAGCAACTATCTCCCATTCACCAGGTCTCCAGATGGCGGAAAGGGGAATTTTAGATATGGAGGTTAACTGCAAATACTCAATAAGCAGTCCCGAACCAACTGGTAGTTTACTCAGAGGATGGATATGAGATATGCTCAAGTCAGGTATAGCTCCATGAAATGCATACAGATGCTCAATGTAAAGTTTAGACTTGGCTGGTGTTGGCCACTATAAGAGCCGACTGATTGACTTGATCGAGTACAGGATGTTGACCTTGGTTAGTGATGAATTAGTGTCGATAATGAAAAAGCTTAAGGCAAGGAAGCGCATCCTTTGTAAAACTCTAGCTTAGCCAGCTATCAGTGTGGATGACCTACCTTAACCTACACGCTAATTAAAAAACGATCAAGATGTAAAGAGACCCCTCTCCCCTTCACAACCTTGTTGGCGCAAATGTGCTGATGGGCAGCTAAATACCTGAGTGGTGACAGTCAAAGCGACGCAGAGCCTGGCCAATACCAGATGGGTGACCATTTGATATACCAGGTGCTGTATGTGCTCTTTGCTTAACTCAGCATTGTTTCCAGTCATCCTGGACTTCTCCTTGCCACTGGAATCAAATAGTGCCAACTCAGGAGAGGTGCGGTTGGAGATTGCGCAACCCTTGTTTCAGTTACATGTGCAGATCCACTTACAGGGGTTATCCATTGTCTCTCAAGACTGAACGGAGGCCATGCTATAGCACCATCAGGTCCACACGTAGTTGGTGTTTGACTATGGAATCGGAATTTCGTTTTCAAATTTTTCTGACATTATCTTTTTTAAAAAGTTGTCGGGTGAAAGTACTTATTCATGATTATATTTTATTTGTATTTTATTTTTTTAAATAAATATTTCCGTTTTGTGGTGTATCTGCATATGAAGGCATTTTTTAAAAAAAAATAGTATAGACTAAGAAAACAGAAATCTTCAAAAAGGAAGAGGAATGGAATCATCTGAAAAGTTTAATATCTAGCTCATGAAAAATTTGTATGGTTACAAAAAAAAAGAAAGCAAAACTAAATAAAAATAAATTAAAATTTTAAAATTAACCGACAAAATGAAAGCCAGCAAGTGCAAAAACAAAAAAGTAGTGAATAAAAACAGTTAAAAACGATCAAAAACTGTTGAAAAGAATAGAATACAAAAGAACTTTGAATACAACATTAAAAAAAATAAAAGATGGGAACAAAACAACTTATAATCTTAAAATATTTAACGGAAAATATGTATTTTTGACGATTTAAATCATTTTCAAATCATATTCCAAATAAAGAGTATACACAAAGGTATTAAAGTTGTTTACTGATGTTTCAAAGCAATGTTTATTTAAAGTCATATAATGCAATATAAAATTCAGAATGTCTGATTTGAAAATGATTTAAATCGTCTAAAAAACATGTATATACTCAGCTCTATTTCACTAAATATTGAGCTACCGGTGTTTGCAAATTGATGATTGATCGTTGTGCTTAATGCAAAGAGTTTTCGGTGTTTAGTTTCATTGATACTCAAGTGAAATATGGCAGTTCAAAATAAAATAACAGTAAAGTTTATGAATAAACTTATTTATCAGTAAAAAATATTAGCGTACCCCAAAAATTATGTTAAATAAGTGAGTAGAATTTTACTAAAAAAATAAAATTAATTTACTATTTCGAGTCTACGAACTTGGAACAACAAGCCAGCGTGTTGTTTTCATATTAGAAGAAGAGAGATAATCTTCTACGTCATGCTTGGCTTGACGTGAATGTCATACAGAGTTTGTGGACTCCGAATAATAAATTCATTTTATTTTTTACTGAAATTCTACTCAATAATTTTCCGTAATTTTTGGTGTACACCAATAGTTTTCACTGATCAGTAAGTATATTCAGTAGTTTTTCTTGTTATTTTATTTTGAACTGTCATATTTCATTTGAGTCTAAAATAAAAATAAGCACCAAGGTTTCTATTTGATTTAAATTTGAATGTATATATATATATATATATATATATATATGTGTGTGGAATCTAACATTCTAATACATAACATAAAATAGAGATGAAATATTGAGAAAACTCTAAAGAGAAATTATGTAATATGAAATGAATTGTTGTTAAAAAATAATTACATCCACAGCCAGGGTGATGGGACTTCATATGGGTGTTGAAATTGGTTGTACGGGCAAGGCACAGGTCACAATTTACCAGATCTCGAGATTCACTTGAACCAGAAAGATACTGCTAAAAGAAACAAAAAAACACAAACTCAGAATAGATACAAACTCATCTATGAAATTCAGACTCAAAATATCCCCACATTTTATGCAGTAAACTAGCGGACTTTGGCGGCTTGTTATTGCATCGCAATGTTCGCTACTTGGAATACTTGAAACATTAATTTATAATAATAAACATTTCATTCATAACTTTATTGTAAACAAGAAACAAAATCTTTCTTTTAAATGTGATCATAAAGAAAGAAAAGAAAAAATCAATTTGCATTGTGTCTTGCAATTTCAGATCGCAATTTGTTGAAAATTAAGTCAATCGTTCGAAAGATAGGAACATTTGAACACAAGTGCTAAAAAAAATAAAACAATATTGTGAAACAACTATTTGTTGTATTAAAATCAAAGCAATCATTGAATTAAAAATCAATAAATAATAGTTAATTAATAAAATGTCCTTTTGCAAAACCAATATGCAAATTAGTTAACCTTGCGACTGATATTGCATATACATAAGCAGTATATAAAAAAAAGATGGTGCATCTATTGTATAGAGTTGAATTAACTTGAAATATGGTGTTTTGACTTTACCGTTAGTGCAAGAAATCGGCATAACTTTCGCATTTATTAATTTAGATTTCCGAAACATATTTTTGTTTTGTTTTTTTTAATTTTTTTTTTTTCATTGTATTTTTTTTTTTTAATATATCGCTTGTATTGTATTGAATTGTTTTGTGGGGACAGTTGCTTGCGATGACTTTTGAGGGTTCCATTGAGTAACGGATTTTCAGACTTGTCAGAGGACATGATAGTGCGATTTTGTTTGACCTTTACAATAATGGGGGTTGACTCCACAGACATCCTGAGATGTTTGGCATGAGGCGGAGACAAAGCCAGACGTAAGAATTCACCAAAAACAATCTTGCATCTTGAGACATCATGAGTGAATAGAATGTGGTGAAGACGGGGTTTAACATAAGTGATGTAGAAAAAGAAAAGTGAGGTGACCAAGAAGAAAAAAAATGATCTGCCTCTTTTAATTCTATAATAGTATCCGACATAGAGCTATAAATTGAGTGTACATGTCGATTACGCCCAACTCCAAAAAGCCAACCTCATCTATTTTACATGCTGGCATGTGTATGACCCAAAGGTAAAGAGAAAGAAAAAAAAAAAAAAAAAAAAAAAAAAAAAAATCGCACTATCATGCCTCCTGACAAGTCCAAAAATGTGTTACTTAATCAACCCCCCCACAAAATTGACCCATGGTAAGTAACTGTCCTCACAGCTTGGTAGGTGGAATTGGAATACTTTAATGATCGCTGATTTACAAGTATGGTTTGTGAAACCCTAACCGGAGATATAAAATCAATAAATCTGTGAACCATAAAACGAGTATTGTTGTTTTCTTGACAGGATTTTTGTTGCAGGTTTATGCAGGTCCGTTGATTTTATGGGGCGGCTCGAATTTAATAGTAGAACTGCTAAATGTGGATGCCTTGTGTTTGCAATCATGCACAGTTGAATGAGGATGATACAGCAACATGGAAGAACCAAGTCAACATCCGACAGCGCATTAATTTCTACGTAAAAGATGACAGCAGCAGAATCATCAGAAGAAACGAGACAGCATCAGATCCTGTTCTTGGTTATCCACACTATGTAACAGTTATTTTGAAGAAGATATGTTTAAATAACAGACCAGTCCACCCGAGTTTCAGGAGATTTGAAACACCCACTATTTGATAAAGAGGTCTTATCTCGAAATATATTATGCAACACTGTCACACACATTAGATCACTTGTGTAGAAGTTTTGACCAATCAAGATCAATTTTTTTTTTTTTTTTTTTTTAAATCACTTTGTTATCGCCCCCTATCTCAACACCGACATATTTCCATTTCTTGCATCGTGATAGCCTTCTATGACTCCTCTATATACGTATTGCATGCAATTATTTAAAAAATATCGCTGGTAGACCTCTATTTTAAAAAAAATGAGGAAACTCCTAAATATGGGAAGAAATTTAAGGAAACAAAGTATTTATTCATCTATAATATTATTGGTCAGTCTCCATTAAAATAAAATAGTATGTGTGTGGGTGGGGGGGGGGGATCCTAGATAGGAGAGCGTTCAGATCCACGTATTAACAACATTGCAACAACGTTTCAGCCTCGAAAGTTTTGTACAGAATGTGGTGGTACTGATTACACCATACGCTCACACAACAGACTATTTGGTTTACCCAAGAAGTGGTATGCCAGCCTCATTGAGGACATAATTCTAGATTAGTTTCACTGTTGTTAGTTAATTTGTAATTTACATCTAGCTATTTTGGTTCATGGAAAAAAAAAAGTGGATTGCAATTTGATTGCAATTAGATTCATCAAATCTCTCTTTTTACTGTGTAGTTAGCTGTTGTTCCGGGAAATCGATGAACCAAAAAGCCAGGCTGAACCAGCAGATAGTATCAGATACCATTCTTTAAATCTTAGAAATATTCCAATTTTCATGCTTTCACCGTATTCCCCTTACTCATACGCTTCTAACGAGCCCTTAACCACCTCATTAGCCCAAATTTAGGATGATTTATACCAAATTATCTACTTCTCGGAATTATGCGATGTTTGGCTTATTCTCCTCCATAATTTAGACTCCAAAATCCTAATATTGTACCCTTAAAGTGCCTAATGACTAGAAATTTTGGTTGAAATATGATGTCACTAGGTCCAAACTGCCTTCAGCACCCCTAGAAACCCAGTTGAACCAATTTCAACATTTTAAGAACACACTCCATTCCTATTTCCAAACTTTGGCCATCTGGGCCCACTGTGGAGAGGAGACTTCATCATCATCCGGTTTTGCTATTCAACCTTCTCCAAGCAACACAACAGCGAGCAGTAATAGCACATTCGCAACAACCACCGGGTAGCAGAAGGTAGTTTCAACATCAAGTCGGGGTGGCATTCACATCCATAAGTGCCCCCGTTTAGCCATCTATTCAGTGGGCAACACGCAGATATCGGCAACAAACATAATCTGGATCAACAACCAGCCTCCCAGCAAGACCACTACACTTCTTGTGGACCCATATTCAAAAAACAAATTTATTTTCAAAAAGCTCTTGTGAAATGGCTAGCGAACTCAATCTTACGAGGGGAGTGTTGGCTTATTCACTCATATATACATCATCATCAGTTTAACGTTAATTTTACATGCTGACATGTGTTGGACGGCTTTAAGAAATTGACTTCCAAACTAACCTAACTCTGGCCAGGTTTTTATTTATCCCTCAGATCCATTTTTATCACTTCTTCCAATGTTTTCCTTGGCCTTCTGTGAACTGAACTTGCTACCGCGACTGTTCTACATTTACTAACTCAAGAACTCTCATCCATTCTTTCAACGTGGTCATACCATCGAAGTCTACTCTTCTGCACACGTCTCCCTATACTGTACAGATTTAATCTTCCTCTGAGGTCATCAGAACAAAGTCTGTCTTTAAGAGTTACATTAAACATCCATTGTAACATTCTCATATTATTTCTCTTCATACAACACAAATCCTCAACCGTCACTGGCCAGGTTTCACTTCCATACATCATCACACTGCGTACACATGTCTGATAGACTCTTACCTAGGTTAACAGTTCTCATGCTCTGCTGGTTAGTAATACTCTTAACTCTTGCAATCACACTAGCACCTGCCCCACCCTGTGCTCTAATGGTATTATCAAGGTAATAAAACTTAGACAACCTCATTGGTTTTCCCTTTGTGCATAGAAGACGGCAACAACAATGGCAATGCTGTATATAACATTAATAGTAAATAAATGTATGTTTATTTATGTGCGATTTGTGAGACAAATAGGCAACAGTAGCAGTCACAGTGTCTGCACCGTGTGTATATATATATATATATATATATATATATAGTTTGAAAAGTCACACATTAAAAACATTGCTGAAATGGCAATAATAAGGAGAATATTTTTTTTTTTAAATAGTTTGAAAACCTGGACAACGCAAATTATTTATGTTTTTTAAAATAAATTATTTATTTACTTTAAAAACTTGAGTACTTTCGGTGATAAACACGCTTGTCAGAAGTATAAGCATTTTTTTTTTCTTTTCTTTCTTCGTATAATCCTATCTGACGGAGAAAAAAAAAAATATATGCTTATACTTCTGACAAGGGTGTTTATCACCGAAAGTACTCAAGTTTTTAAAGTAAATAAATAATTTATTTTAAAAAACATAAATAATTTGCGTTGTTCAGGTTTTCAAAATATTTTTTTAAAAATATTTTCCGTATTATTGCCATTTCAGCAACGTTTTTAATGTGTGACTTTTCAAACTACCTTATTCACGTAACCGCCTGCTACACACAGCGGCATATCAACATTACTCGTCGATAACATCAAGACGAATTTCAACCTGACTGCGATAAATAGGTCTCAGTCAGGTAGGATTATACGAAGAAAGAAAAGAAAAAAAATATGCTTATACTTCTGACAAGCGTGTTTATCACCGAAAGTACTCAAGTTTTTAAAGTAAATAAATAATTTATTTTAAAAAACATAAATAATTTGCGTTGTCCAGGTTTTCAAAATATTTATAATAAAATATTCTCCTTATTATTTATATATATATATATATATATATATGCAGATAAAATAGACGATATCTTATAAAATGAACTGTTGTGGAGGCAGAATGTTTTAAAGACAGAATAGATAAAAAAATTTAAACCAGGAAAAGTAAATAAACAAACAAATGAACCAATGAACGTCTTCAAAAACTACAGGACTTTTTTTGAAGACGATTGTTGATCCGAACGAAACCGGTCAATCTTCGTTTGTTTTTGTTTTTAATTTTTCCTGTGTTTCATTTTTTTTTTATTCTCTCTTTCGTACATATATGTATATGAGTGTCCGAGTAAGATTTCATCCCATCATTTATATAAGCAGCAGTGACATCACATTTTAGTGCAAAATGTGAATTGTATTTTTTTATCAGTTTCCAGCAATAAACTTGTACGAACCAAACGTTTTTTTTTTTTTCGTCCCTTCACTTAATTTAAAGACCGTATTCGCTTTGACTCAAATTATTCTAATATGAATAACTTTTTGGCAACTGGGACAAGCAACATTTCTAGTATTTCTAACAATATAAATAAATATTAACTAACCTGCTCAGTCGGATCCAAAGTGAAAAAATCATCAACATTTTCCTCATACAATAAGTCATCAAATATATCATATTCCATATCATAAAAGGCTTGGGCCTCTCCAATTTCTTGCTGACGTTCAGGACGGTTTTCACGATGACTTTCTCGAAAGTTTCTGGTTCCAGCTAGGATAAATAAAATTTTTTTTTAAAGATTTAAGAATCATTTAATTTTTTCTGCAGTTTCACAATGACATGTTAGGCCTCTCTTAAAAAAAAATAGCTAAAGAAATGTATAAACTTTGTTATATACTTACGTGGTAGCTGAGAAGAAGACTGTACACCAAAAATTACGCAAATTCATCCAGTATTTATTAAAGTAAAAAAAAAATTTACCTCACGGTCGCTATTTTTCTTGTATTTTGAGTTTTTCAGAGAAAAAAAAATCGAGTTATCTCCCTTGCTTAATCAGTATGCTGAAATGTCTACCAATACGTAAGATCGTTTGTTCTTTCTTTTTCTTATAATTTAATAAATACTGGATGAATTTGCGTAATTGTTTATGTACAATCTTATTTTCAGCTAACACATAAGTACATAATAAAGTTTATACATTTCTTTAAATATTTTAATGTCATTGTAAAACTACAGAAGCACCAACATTTATATTGGAATGTTGTAAAGCTTATAAATGTAATGTTATTAGGGCAATACACAGATTGGAAACCCAGATGATGGCAGACAGATTTAAGGTCAAAATAAAAAATGTGCAAGACTGGAGCGAAATGTTTTCCACATACTTTAGATTTATATATGCAGTAATGGGTTAACTACCGACATTGCTTTATTAATTGGATCATTTTTTAATTTAATATTCAGCTTTTTTAATTTCAATGTACAGTAGGAGCATTTCTATTGATCCATCAAAGAGTAATTACTTACATGGTCTGCTAGTGAGGAAACTTCTTATATCCATGTGTCGAGTTCTGCTTAGACGACGGCGGCGGGTTCGCCCAAGATGTATTTCACTCTCTCGCTCATCAGATGATTGGTCGGACAAGGTTTCTATATGAGCCACTGGTGCTTCTGTCGTCTGAAGGTTGTTTTCCCTTTAGAAAATGGAGGAAGAATACATTTTTTTTTTAAATTAAGTTCAACACATATTTAACTTAAACAATCTACATTTTGAAATTTTTTAGATGAGGATTGATAATCTAGATTACTCGCACTACTGTTCTCATCTTGGATGTTATTCTCACAACTTTCGAGCGACGTAACCTCCAACCTTCTTCAGGTGCGTCGTGTTGAACTCTGAAATCTGTATGGAATTTCGAATGGAACGCTTTATTTAACCCACAGGGTAGATTGGTAGTTTGGTAGTTTTGTTTTACGGCATATCAACCCTTTTTGGGTTATTTAATGCCGAATCTGGTCATTATAGTAAAAGTTCTTTATATCTTCAAATGTTTAATCATCGTTTTTGGTTTGGTAGTTTTGTTTTACGGCATATCAACCCTTTTTGGGTTATTTAATGCCGAATCTGGTCATTATAGTAAAAGATTTATGCTTCAAGTTCTAAAAATAAAATAAAAAAGGGGAGGGAGAAAGGGAGAGGGCTGTTGTTTTTGTTTTTGGTTTTGTAGAACATAATTAAGTTTTACAAAAAAAAAAAAAAAAAAAAAAAAAAAAAAACGTCAATGTAGGTGAATTTCGTCTCAGGGAGCCACAGGGCAGCCTGATCTGGTATCACCAGCAGGGTAGATTGTTCTAGTTCCATCAGCCATGACCCGATAGAAGTCTTAAGTAATTCTTAATTATATCCTTAGTATCATCTGTACTAAGGACTGAACCTTCAAACCCCAGAAAACTTTCATTTACAACTAGTTATCACCTAGCACTTTATCCGTTGCGCCACGAGTCCATCTACTTAAACATTTTGCAGACCAGCAAAACCCAACAAATATATTAAATATATATTATACTAGCTGTACCGACCCGGCGCTGCTCGGGATGCAGTAAAGTCATTTTAGTTTCTAATTTTTATTTGTTTGCATATTTTTAAAAGCTTTTCCAGAAAAAGAAAGAAAATTTTAGTTGTAAGGGAGGCAACTATTTTATATTCTTCAATTAAAACTATGAGTTATTCCCTTTGTTGATTTTGATTCTTCAGTCATAATTTGGAAAATGTTTCCATATTACCAGTTGTTCAGGTGGGACTACATATTTAAAAAAAAAATAAACTGCAGCAAAGTACTCCTATGAAAATTGGCTAGTCAGAATCAAAGTTTGATATATCAGCTTACATGCTATTTAGGTTCAGCGTTTAACATCTCACAAGATAACTTATATATTATATACATACATATATCCTTGTTGTTGGAATGACAAACCAAACAACGTTATAAAAATAAATTTTTTCTTTATTATCTAGCTTTTTAGGGCAGATAATCAAAAGATTTTGCTATGAAAGATCAATTCTATGCAGGCGTTTTTTATGGGCAGGGTAGGGTGGGGGCGAATGCTGAAAAGTAGTTTTTTTTTTACTTACCCTACCACTAACCCTAAGTCCGAGTGGTAAGCCTCCCTAAAAACCAACCTTTTCTTAACCCTACCACTAACCTTAAGTTCGAGTGGCAAGCCCCCTCCTCAAGCCTCCCTTATCCCTATTACTAAGTCAGAGTGGCAAGCACCCCCAAACTGAAAACCTTGGAAAACCACATGCAATCGTCTAAAAAAGTAGAACCTCCACAAAAAAAACTGCACATAGTTTATCTCCTATAGCAAACAAAAAAAAAAAAACGGGTTAACTGCTCTAAAACGCTAAAATAGCCCGCAAATGAAGAGATCATTTTACATTTAAATTCATATCCAAAACTCATCCCCCACTCTAAATTCCAAAATGATTAGGTTTTTTTTTTTACTTCAAAGTTTTCAGGGTGTTCACACAATCGCCTAAACAAAAGTAGAATCTTATGTTTATGGGGAGGGGGTAGCGAAGGATTTTAATCTACAATACCTTTTTTATTTCATACTGAAAGTATCGATTGATATGTTTCAACTTCATTTTTGCTTTTAAATTCGTTACATTCCGTTAAAACTAGCTTTTTGTGTAAACAAATGTCCAAAGTTGTTTTTTTGTGTGTAATAAAAGTTTAATAAATTAATACGTTTAGTCCAAGAAAAAAAAACATGGCTGTTAGCAAGAGAAAGTACATTACACAATTTTCTTTAAAAGAAATGTTACTTATCAAAATTAACAAATTTCTAAAGTCTATTTATCTCCCAACCAATAAAAATGGCATTTCCTATTTCTCTCTGATCTTCACAACAACGTGTTAATTTCAGTCTGTTAAGTCTTCTAAACCAGAATTACATAAGAGGGGGTGAAGGAAACGGGAAGTAATTCTTTGATGAAGCAAAAGTTTTCTACCTCCCCTCTCCATCGTGAATCGTTTGGAGTATGTCAAAATTAACATTTCCAGAGAGAGAGAGAGAGAGAGAGGAAAGGGGAGTAAGGAAGAGAGAAACAAAAAAGAAAGATAAAGTGAGAAAGAGAAAAACAACAGAAAAAAGAAACAAAGTGAGAAAGAGAAAAAGAATAAAAATCGACTCAAATCTAACTTTTTTTTATTAAAAAAGCAAAAAAAGCAGATTTAAATGGAAATTCTGCTTTTTTCTGGAAAAAAGAAGCAAAATTCCGCTTTTCCTGATTTACAAAAAAGCGGAATTACACTAAAAAAAAAAGCGGAGATCTTACATCCCTGTTATATCTGTAGTAGAAGTGATGGTGAACCAAGGGTCTTCTTTAATTCTGGACACATCGGAACCTTCAACCTCCAGAAGACTTTCACTTAGAATTGATCAACGCACAGGAAAAAGCGATGCAATGGATAAAGGCATTTATTAACAAGCTGTTCAAAGTGAGTCTTTTGAAGGTTGAAGGTTGAATCCTTACTACAGACGAGAATAACTTAATGCTTAATTAACACTTCTACCCGATCATGGCTGAAAGAACGAGAACAATCTACCTCCGTGGATTAAATAAAAGATTCAGCTCGAAATTACATATTATTAATAACTAAAAATAACATAATAATTAATTAACATGGCTGAAAGAACGAGAACAATCTATCTCCGTGGATTAAATAAAAGATTCAGCTCGAAATTACATATTATTAATAACTAAAAATAACATAATAATTAACATGGCTGAAAGAACGAGAACAATCTACCTCCGTGGATTAAATAAAAGATTCAGCTCGAAATTACATATTATTAATAACTAAAAATAACATAATAATTAATTAACATGGCTGACAGAACGAGAACAATCTACCTCCGTGGATTAAATAAAAGATTCAGCTCGAAATTACATATTATTAATAACTAAAAATAACATAATAATTAATTAACATGGCTGAAAGAACGAGAACAATCTACCTCCGTGAATTAAATAAAGGATTCAGCTCGAAATTACATATTATTAATAACTAAAAATAACATAATAATTAATTAACATGGCTGAAAGAACGAGAACAATCTATCTCCGTGGATTAAATAAAGGATTCAGCTCGAAATTACATATTATTAATAACTAAAAATAACATAATAATTAACATGGCTGACAGAATGAGAACAATCTACCTCCGTGGATTAAATAAAGGATTCGGATCGAAATTACATATTATTAATAACTAAAAATAACATAATTAATTAACATGGCTGAAAGAACGAGAACAATCTACCTCCGTGGATTAAATAAAAGATTCAGCTCGAAATTACATATTATTAATAACTAAAAATAACATAATAATTAACATGGCTGAAAGAACGAGAACAATCTACCTCCGTGGATTAAATAAAAGATTCAGCTCGAAATTACATATTATTAATAACTAAAAATAACATAATAATTAACATGGCTGAAAGAACGAGAATAATCTACCTCCGTGGATTAAATAAAAGATTCAGCTCGAAATTACATATTATTAATAACTAAAAATAACATAATAATTAACATGGCTGAAAGAACGAGAACAATCTACCTCCGTGGATTAAATAAAAGATTCAGCTCGAAATTACATATTATTAATAACTAAAAATAACATAATAATTAACATGGCTGAAAGAACGAGAACAATCTACCTCCGTGGATTAAATAAAAGATTCAGCTCGAAATTACATATTATTAATAACTAAAAATAACATAATAATTAACATGGCTGAAAGAACGAGAACAATCTACCTCCGTGGATTAAATAAAAGATTCAGCTCGAAATTACATATTATTAATAACTAAAAATAACATAATAATTAACATGGCTGAAAGAACGAGAACAATCTACCTCCGTGGATTAAATAAAAGATTCAGCTCGAAATTACATATTAATAACTAAAAATAACATAATAATTAATTAACATGGCTGACAGAACGAGAACAATCTACCTCCGTGGATTAAATGAAGAGTTCAGTTCAAATTCTGTATAGATTCTCGGGTTCAACGAAGATTTACACATTCGCAAAAAAATCCACCTGGAAAAGGTCAGAGGTTACATTTGACAAAACATAAAAAATAACAACCAAGATGAGAATAGTAGTCCAAATAATCCTCATCTCAAAAATTCATTAACCAGATTATATTGTATTTGCTTTCATGCTTACCAATCGGATGCAATTCTATAAAGCTGAGCACTGAGTACATCAGTGAGAGAAGTGCCACGGGAAGTGAGGGAGCTTTGCGGAAAGGACAAGTCGACAGGGACATTGGTCGTTGTAGACGTACTGACTGTGGTGCTTAGTTCAGTCATAGCACAGTCCGGAACTGGGTGCTCTACCATCCATGTTGCTAAGGTGTTTACAACATGAGCAGAGGCCTCACCACTTACTCCTAAAACAAAAGATAAAAAGGACAAACAGATCAACGAATATTCTGATATGTAAATCACATAATGTATAGGGTGCAGACGATATTTGTTTGCAAGTTTACTATCGAAGAAACAATAAAACAGTATTCATTTTGTGAGATTTATTCATCAAATATGGGTCAGTTTGTCTTCATGACTCGTTCATGTTCTTCTATTATTCATTTAACGACACTTTTCTCTTGTTCAGGGGGTCAGACGTTTTCTGATATTACGCAAGCTTACTCTCCAGTTCTCACGGTTCAGCGGGTCAACCGTCTCCAAATTCAACTCTGTGCGGTCTTATCTAATCACTTGCTTCCAAGTTTTCCTTGAGCGGCCAACCCTTCTGCAATTTATTACATCCATGTTTCTGCAACAGTTTATCCAGGAGGATGAAAGCTCCACATGATCATACAAGCGTAACTGATTCGTCCTAACGATAACCTCTATGCAAATGTAGTGCTTTCAGCAAATCCTCTGATCTGATCGTTTGGTTTGGTTTGATTTCACATTGCAGATCGCTAATCATGGATCTGTCATTGCGCTGCAGTTTGTCAAGAGAAGGTTGAGCGAGAGCCCAGTATTCACTGTCATATAACATGATGCTCCTAACACTGCTGCTATACAACTTAACCTGAATATTGAGAGGAATAGCTTGCGATGCTATCAGAGGCAACAGCTCACAAAATTTTCGCCTATGCTGCCTTCACCATTGTGCCCGTACCGAATTTACATCCACCACCTGCACGCAGCATATTTCCTAGGTAGTAAAAAAAAGTCTACTACCGCCCGGATATCATCGTCTAGTACCATCTCTTTGTGGGGACGGCCATTAATAGGATGCGTCTGTTCCATGCATCTTCTACACTTAAAATTGAGGTTCGGGGGCTAACTTACCTCTCATGTTACTACACTTCTTGTGAACCCCAAAAAAGCAGAGGTTACATTGCATCCCATTGAATCTAGCACCCTTCGGACACACAAAACAAGGATACCAATCAGAGCCCCTTAGAGATTTTAGATCAGAGCCACACACCATATTTGGTTTTAGATAAGTTCACCCTTGACCTCCAGACCATTTTTCCATATTTTCAGTTTATCCTTTAGCTGTTCCAAGGACTCGACAATGAGAACTAAGTCATCAGCGTAGAGTAATTTCCTGTCAATTTAATCAAATGAACCCATCTTTGGCTTTACTGAGAGCTTCTGAATCGGCCAGTCATTTGTCGCTATCTCCTAAAATGGTCCCTAAAGGCTTTGGTCATCTTGGCCTTGAGCTCGTCTTTCATGTTGCAGCCTGGCACCTCATACAAAGAATCAAGGAGGTTGCAGTCAGGCGAGATGAGGCCAGATGTTAGGTGAAATGTGGTTGACGAAATTCTGACAACCAGCTGGTATGGCAGAGCGTCGAATCTTGCTGCCACACATATGGCCAACTTGCAGCTACCGATATAGAGTATCACTATCTCGCTCAGAACACAGATTTAGTCATGAGTGTTCAGTTTGAGGGCTTTAAAGAAGTGGGATGACATGATGTCACCTTTAGTGGCAAACTCTAGCGTTCTGATGGCGTCAATTTGCTGATTACATGCTTTTCTCACTGATGTCACCTCGTAATCGAATTCTGAATCATTGAATCCTTTCCGAATTTCTCTAACATCCTCCTGCTGACACTGAGGAAGTCTGAAATCTCCTTATTTGTCCCCTGACACAGATTCCATGGAAAACTTTGTCTCTTCCACAAATAGGGAAGTTCAAAATTGTCTATAATCAATTATTCTGACAAAAAAAAAAAAAAAAAAAAAAATGTAAATATAGTCACGGTTTTTATGAAGACTGACAGTAAAAAAAAAAATTAAAAAAATAAGATATGCATTGAATAAGCAGTTGAAAATTATCAACAAATATGGTCTGTACTGAGTACAATGAATGCATAATATATAAAATTTGCAAAGATCCCATCATATGCAAGAGAGGCAGCGTCAACACACACCTGTACTCTTGTATGACTGAGACTTGATCGATGCCGAAACATGAAGATGTAAAATAAAATAAATATAAAATAATAGACGCATACAACCGTTCCCCTCCCCCTCCAATCATTTTTGGCATTTAATTTCTTTTAAAAACTTTTCATAAAATAATATATATTTTTTTTAAACCAAGCTGTTAAATTTGTGGGTAGGTGTTCAGTTTGTTATCCAAGTTTGAGGGAAAATGATCCCTCCTCTTTGAAGTTGATATTCCTCCGAAGACATATACCTGCCCTCCCCACTAAATTTTCTGATATTTAATTTTAAAAAAATATTATTACTATATTGATTTAACACAAAATTTCAAAAATTATTTTAAAATGCATCGAGACTTCGGGCATTGAAAAACTACAATAATTTTCTTTTTGTATGATCAGAAGTCCCAAGACTTCGGGGAAAACACATGTGGCTGTGACATCATACTAGAATTGAAAGACGTCCTTTTTTAGCAGTCACTCATGAGTGAAGAAGGATAAATCGCTTACAGGTCAGGTGTAGAAATAGACAGTCCAGATAGAAAATTTTAGTTCCAGAAAATAGTCCTTGGTGTAATGGGCAGCAGGTGTAGTAGATGTGATTATGAGGGTAAGTTCTCCTCCCCGTTCCTCTAGTCATGTACAAAAAAAATGAAATATCAGTACTAAATATTAAAATCTGGGAGCAAATTAAATCAAAATCTGAAACATCTATGCTCTCTTATGTTCGACCTCTAGGAGAATTGAACCTGTAAAATCGCAAAATTGGGCCACGGGTTTAAGAGTATAAGGAAAAAAGTAGATTACCAGTCGCTCTCATAGCCTGCATGATATGGCCAAGTGAGAATCCCATTTCCATCAAAGGAGCATACAAAGGTGACGGTGGGGTTTGAGGGGCCTGAGAGGCACTAGACAAAGCAGCAGGAGACAATGTTGGGTGCCGTAATGGTGGTACATTCACAGGAACAGCAGACAGACTGAAAGAGCATGGAGTAAAAAAGAACAAGCATGTAACATTAGAAATTTAGGTACTTATTTACATCTAGATACATGCGAAATATGGCAGTTCAAAATAAAATAACAGGAAAACGTATAGATATATTTACTTATCTGTTGAAAATATTAGTGTACACCGAAAATTACAGAATATAAGCGAGTAGAATTTTAATAAAAAATAAAATTAGCAAGACCGCGTGGCGTGTTTATATTAAAAAAGGAGAGATATTCTTCTACGCCTTGCTGACTTGACACAGATGTCTTTTTGGAGTATGTGGACTCTGAATAGTGAATTAATTTTATTTTTTATTAAAATTCTACTCGCTTATTTACTGTAATTTTTTGTATACAATTGATAAGTAAGTATATCCATAAGTTGTCCTGTTATTTTTTTCACTTGTGTCTCAATTTAAATGGTACAACAACAAAAAGCAAAGACTGTCTAGTCAAAAGCAAATAGCAATCTATAAGCTTAAAAAGTGGACTTGAGTTGGACTTTAGTTTATATATGCAGTGTTCTAATCCACATCTTGATATCTTAAAAGCAGCGCACCGCCATTTGCAATCTTAGCTACTTACA
The DNA here is from genome assembly GCA_963556195.1 of Sepiola atlantica. NCBI lineage: Eukaryota > Metazoa > Mollusca > Cephalopoda > Sepiida > Sepiolidae > Sepiola > Sepiola atlantica. The sequence continues at coordinate 35,282,794 of OY744538.1, read as the reverse complement.
GCATTAGATTAAAACAGCACTCTAAATAGTTGGTATAACTGACAAATGTTTACCTACTAGTATGATAATCAAATAATCTTAAAATCCTAACAATATGTCTTCAACCAGGCAACGCCAGTGTCACAGTATGATGTAGTTATCTCCGCTTAGATTTCTCTTTTGAGGTAACTCACACATGTCTCTGTTCTCCACATACTAACCAAAGCATGTTTTACTAACGACAAATGTATGAAACGTTTATATGGTGGCAGCGGTAAAACGAATAATAAAAAGGAATCATAAACTCCACAGTGAACTCTAACAGTAAACTTCAGCGTGATTTTAAAAAATCCGTCTTTCTCGACACAAGTGCACCATGTGTGCTTATTAAGCACAGTAACGGCAGGTAGATATAGCTATTTAATTATAAATAAATATATTTGTTGTGTCACTTACCTGGGTTCACTCAGCATTGTTCTGATACGATGTACAACAGGTTGATGCCGCTGTAGTAGGGAGCTGCTGTCCATACTCGAACGACGAGTACCCACTCCATTGTTGCCAGCATTAACACCACTGTCGTCAACTGCTGATGCAGCGGTACTAGTGCTGTTGCTCCGTTCTAGTGGTGGGCTTGAGGCTAAATCAGTGCTGGACTTGATGCCCATCGATGTCAGCAGTTTATCAAGTTGTTCTACAAATAGAAAGAAATGGTTAATTCATATAATAAAAAGCAATTGTGCAACGTAATTAGATTCAAAGTGTTATAAACTGAAATATGACAGGCTTTAATATCGACAGTGTACCATATTATCTATTAAAACGTTATATATGTCACTAAATATTTCATTTTTGATGAGAGCAAAGGAATTAAATGAACCCGATGTTTAGTTATTGCATGTTTCTTATTTTCATGGAAATGTGTTAATTAGACAATCCTGCTAATACATTTAAAGCTGTTAATTAATTAATCACACTTCTCAGCATGATGTGACTATCTATATACTGCCATAAACTACTAAAATTCTGTGGATCTTGTTTGCTTGTCCCCGTGCACACTGGATGACATCACAAAAAGATTACATCGTCCATTAAAACAGTTAAGGGGGTGGAGGAATAAATTCTTTATTTTTATCAATGCACAAAAGGCATCATGTACACTGGATGATGTCACAAAAGGATGACGTCATACATTAAAAGATCAAAGTGTAGTATCTGGCCAAGATCAAAGTGTAGTATCTGTTCCGATGGATACTGCACCCCATAGACTGGTATTGTCTTGGCCTTCGGGGCTTGATTTACGCCGGTCTATGGGTTTGTCCTGTGCAGTTCTAGGAGGTCAACCTTCCCAGGCTTTGCCTTCTCACTCTTTGAGAAGGGGTTAGTTTATTGCTAATCGATTGAGGGGAATGCCAGGGAATGCAGACGAGGCTGCCCAGGCAATTTTTAATGGCCAGAGTGCTCACCTTCTTGAGCGCTGGTTTATCAAATCCCACTTTCCCAACCTTGTGTCACATCTTATCGCTGTGGGAGGTAGATAAATAACGTGTATCCCCTTCTTTGTCTATAATTTTTATTAAAAAGTTCTTGTACAAAATGACCCCAAAAAAATCCCACCCATAAAATTGTTATTAAAATTCACAATCCTTTCTGCAATCCAACCATATTTAAACTTCAGTCTATGACCGACTTGATGACGCTAATCTAAATGAAGGGAGTTATATAAGTATAGAAAATATTGAGCAGAGTTTGAATGGTGACTACTTACCTTCATACTGAGAAAGATTAGCCTGACCGTCAGACTGTGCTTGGATCATGATTTGGTACAGAACATTTTGAGCTCGCTCTAGTTCCACCAAAGATACAAGACGCCTGAAAGGAGAAGGTGCCGTGCCCAATTTCACCATTTGTTTCATGATGGTCCGAAGTACACTCTTCATGTCATCATCCCGGCGCACCACGGTGCCGTCAGGAAGCGCTTTACTACTCTCAGCCCTCAAGTCCGACTTGGGCACGAGCAGCATCTCTGCATATTTGTTCGTCAACAGCACGCGATAAAGCATTCTTAACGCTGCCAGTTTGAGGGAGGCCAACTTGAAATTGAAGATCTCGTGTTGCAGAGCTATCAGGTCTTCGTTAGTACTCGGCTCAAAGACTGCGTCTTCGGACGATTCTTCAGCTATGATTACAGGTACATCCTCTTTGACCGATTTAGTAGCTTGAACCTCCGAGTTACCCGAAGTAAGACAAGAATGCGAGTCTCTCACTGCACACAATGGTTTAGGGATAGCCGGCACATCAGCCTGATTCAGCCTTGCTTGATCTCGAATGAATGTTGTCATTGTTGGACCGGGAGCTGTGCTACCGTAATAAGTGACAACACTTGAACGCAGTTGGTCCGAAAGGGTGATACTCGTAGAATTGTTGCTAACAGCAGGTTTTTTCTTATCCGCGTTGTGATCAGCCAAAGCAAGCACGTGGTCTTCGGGACAGCTTGATTCTGAAACGACTGGCCTGGCAACCTCTTCATTCATACTCTTCGCAACAACACTAACAGCAGCAGCAGCCGCCACCGCTGCAGGTGACTCGCGAAAATTGTCAGCGGGTTTATCAAATTTAGAAACGTCAGAGTTGACGGTCATAAATTCTCTACGGCCGATATCCTGTAACAACCGTTTCTCGTCGGTTATAAAAGTGAGATTCATGACCGCTTGCAAAAGTTGTGGGGTCAAGCCTGTCAGATGATTGATTTCGAACTCCGATGGTTCCAGGGGCTCAAGATTGTTTATCGCAGCATCACTGAAAAATATAAGAAACAAAATTAAATAAACAGACATTCAAAAATATAAGCAGAAATAACAATAGAAAGATTCTCCCACTATATAATAAAAGCCAATGTGTATTTATTTGTATATAAATATATATTTATTTCTTAATTGTATTACATAAGAAATCAAATCAATGTGATACTATTGGTTTCAAGCTTTTATGGTCTAAGAAAATGAACATAATGTAATGTAAGGTAAGGTAAGATGTTGCTTTACGGCACATCAACTCTAAGGGTCATTTCGTGCCATGAGTGTGGAAGGGAGTGTCCTTCATTTGAATCTTAAGTAATATTTTAAATTGTTTAAGGTTAAATGCATCTTATTGCCCCTGTTTTAGGGCCTAAAATTCAATTTTGGCTATTTCGTTTGTTTTGTATTAAATCTTTAGATGAGTTCCAAAAGGTTTATTTTCTTTAGAAAATGTAACATTTTATAAGGTGTTACTTTCTCAAATAATGTTTTTAGGGTTTGTTCATTAAAGTATTTTCTACGGGTATTTTCATATTTTTTGCAATCCATTAAGATATGTTTTATGGTTAGTTGATGATCACATGTTCTGCATTGAGGTGCATTTTCTGCTTTTAAAAGATATTCATGAGTTAGTTTTGTATGAATTGTATGGTGAATTTAGTATCTAAATTTCGTTTTGATAATATTTTTTTTATCTTGCCCAACATTTGGGTGAATGTCTCTAAGTTTGTTGTTTTGTTGTTCATCCCATAATTTTTGCCATTTGGTTTTGATGTACAAGTTGATTTTGTTTTTCCTATCTGTGTATGGGATTCTTATATTTGTTGGCATCAGATTTGTTGCATCTTTAGCAAGTTTGTCAGCTTCTGTATTTCCTCTTATGTCAACGTGACTGGGGATCCATGCCAATACTATTGTTTTATTATTTTTGGTTTGGTGATGATATGTTTCCATGATTTCCTGAATGAATGGGTGGTTTATGTTTCTTTCTCTTAGTGCAATTAGGCTGGACATGGAGTCACTGAAGATAATGAATTTGTTTTCATTAGACTCTTGGACTAGTTCTAGTGTAATGTAAACAAACTGACCGTTAGCCCTCGTCAGCCATAATTTCAGGGCTAACAATCAGTCTGTTACGTTACATTAGGCGTTTTCTTAGAAGCTCAAAACCGATGGTATCACGTTGATTTGATCTTTTCTTCAGTAATACAATTAATAAATAAATATTATGCTCCTATTTAATAATTGAGCACTCTGTTGGATTTCTTTCTGCCAAACTAAACCAAAAAGTATATCTAAATGAATAGATGCAAAATATTTTTCCAACTATCCTATCTTAACATCAAAACCGGTCAGGGTTATTTAATTCTATGATACCACATAGATTTTTGAAATACATTATATATAGCAAACGGCAAATAACCTCAAACACATATAGAGCTTCTTAATTTGCATATTTATTATATAAACAGCCCCTAATAAATACATATTTTGTAATATACAGTTGTCATATTTACTTATATATACGCATTATTTTCGTTAATAGTAAAACTTCTGAGGTCACTAGAATGTGGAGATCAGATATAGAGAACACATACTACATTTTGATCTTAGCCAAAAGGCCAAGTAATCATAAAAATAATGTTTTTTTTTTAATGAATGAAAAAAAAAAAAAGATTTAATCTATTATTATATTATCTTTCGTCATAAGACAGTTTTCTCAGGAATTACTTCCTCTTTTTTAAGGAGGTGGGTCATCCTTCCAGGTATTACATCCTCCTTTGTGGGAGGGGGTAATGTAATATCTGCTATGGTTTTATCAGACTATCTTCCCAGGGACTACATTCTCCTTTTTTAGGGGGTAGTGTAGTATCCATGACACCATACTCACAAGTATTACCTCCTCCTTTTATGGGAGTGATCCTCCCAGATATTACTTCATTTTATTGTGGGAAGTATAGTTTATGTTCGTTCCACATGATACAATCCTTCCATAATTATATTTTTCGTTTGGAGGGGAGGATAGTGTACTATCTGTTCTGTTGTCATGATACCATCCTCCCAGTCATTAACTCCTCCTTGGGGGGGGGGGGGCGTTCATCATAATACTATGCTCTCAGTCATTACATCTTCTTTTGTTTTGTGGTCAGTGTAGACTATGTTCGTTCAGCATGATATCATCCTCCCAGGTTAGCAAAAATATATTTTCTAGTATTTATATATAAATAAATGTACTTCCATCCCATAGTGCAAGTAAATGTACTTCCTTTCCCTCTCATCTGACTAGTAATTCTATCACACAAATAAAAAATATGTCTAACAAAACCATTCCAAGTGTTTAAGGAAAGTAAGAAAGCAAATAGCAAGTCAGACAACCCTGCCATCTGAAATAAATTCGGAGAGAAATCCTACACTATTTCCATAATTAGACGTTTTCTTTCTTTTTTTAACTGTAGCAAAGGGTGTTAATCTAAACACCTTCTTTTTCCATACTGAAATTATCAACATATATTTTACCTTCACGTTTGCTTTTAAATTTGTTAAATTCCATTAAAATTATCTTTTTGTGTAAAAAGAATGTTCAATGTTTAATTTTTAAAAAATAAACAAGAAAAAAACATGGTCGTTAGCAAGAAAAAGACTCCAAGTGTGTATATGGGGGAGGGGTTATTCTTTGATGAAACCAGTCTTCTACCGCTCCATACCCGCATCGTGAATCATTCAAAGTGAGACAGAGCAAGCCGAGACGGAGAGAAGAGGAGGAAGAGAGGAAAAACAGGAAGAGAGGAAAAACAGGAAGAGAGAAAGAAAGATAAAGCAAGAGAGAGGAAGAAAAAGAACTTGAGTTTTTTAACTTCGATTAATATTGTTCCATTTGATAGTGTTTTAATTGTTTTAGGTTTTATTTTTTTGAGAAGAGTTGTTCTATTTTAAAGGGCGATATTTCAGTTATCGTTCTATCTTCAAATATTGGTGTACCTTGATACATTATTTCAACCTCGCTATCAGAGCTTTCGCAGTGAAGTCACTTGGTGGATTTTGGTGTGTACATTTGTATTTTTTTTTTTTTCCATTTCATCCTTCCTTCTCCCTACCCACCCCGGAGTCAAACTGCGTGGGAGGTGCAAAGGAATAAACTCATTCGCCCTGGTACCTCAGCTCTACAGGAAGAGTATACTTTCATCTGGGGAAGCCACAAGCACCTGCTTTCTGTAGACCTCACTGTTCAAGTACAGGGATGCCTCTCGGGTGTATGCAGCCATGTTGTGGTTTTCTTCCCTACAATCAACTGACCCCGAGCCACTACCTTCTAACACTCATATATTTAGTTTATTATTTTGTTTATTTTACTTTTTCATAAGGCCATTTATATAAAAGGTTTATGTAGGCAGTTTTATTTAGACACAAGTTTTTTTCTTGTTTTTTTTTTTTGTTAGGGCTTGTCGTAACCAGCCGATTGGTCGGATCGGGCTTCTCCGACCGCCCGTCTAGTCCGATTAGGGCCAAAATGGAGTGTTGCAGCCAATGGCCTTTTGTTCTATAGTCATTGGGCTGCTCAGCCACCAGGATCCCATTCTCAGACATCACGGGTTGCCACCCATGGCAAACAGGTGGCCCCATGGGGGGGGGGGGGGGGTCTTACCCTGCTGCAGAAGTGCAGTTGGCGAATTCTACAGCCCCAGCCAACAGGGCAGACTGTTAGGTGTCATCCACCCGCACTCTACTACTAGTGTTCATATATATATATATATTGTACGAGACCGACAAACCACTCCTCTACGTCCACCTTACCCATTGCCCACTAATCTAGTGGTCTCCATCAATTTGTTGTTTTGATACTTTATTATAATACAGCTTCCTATTCCAGGAGCTTCTTTCCAAGAACTGCAGACTTGTGGAACTCTTTTCCTGCTGACTGTTTTCCTCCTATCTATAGCCTTGGTCTTTTCAAGACTAAGGTCAATAGGTATCTCCTGTCTTTACAGTAATCATATTTCGTTCTTGTTAGCTCCTTACATCAAGTGGCTTCAGGCTTTGTCTGACCAATGAGTCAAACAAGCTGGAACAAAGGAAGCGGGGAATAAATCACACAATTCTGAAGAACACATGCCATAATAGTATTTACAGAGAAAACTGAGACTAGCAACATCCCATCTGTGAGAGAGAGAGCGCGCTGAGAAGAAAGGGCGGGGCCAATCAAATTATAAACATGTTTCTGAACCTTATCAAGAACCCGCAAATGTGACAGAGATTCGCCAAAAAAGCGACACAGTGAAAGATGACCTCAAAAAATGGCACATTGGAAACCAACATAAATGTTAGAATTCTATGGAGAAAATCACTTTGTACGACGATGGACAACGTGCAACCCATTTCTGATGCGGAAAAGACATGCTGGATGACAAGAAAGATAAATGTGGCGGGTGTGATGATCCTGAACCCAAATCAAGCAGTGGAAGTGGCCTGCCTTGCTTCAACCCCACCAAGTTGTTTTAAGTGTGTTCACAAGTAATCGCCTAAAAAAGTAGAATCTAATTTTTTTTTTTTGGAGGGGGGATGATTTAGCTTATTGCAGTGCAATCACCAGTCGTTTTGTTTCACATTAGCTATGAGTTCAATCATCACTCGTAACACCTGATTTATTTTTGACATTTCTTCAATTTTCGAACCACACACCAGGCAAAAACGGACCCTTTTATGGCGAGGTTGAGATAAGTCGGGTCCGTTTTCCCTGCTTGATCCAAGTTCAGGATCATCACATCTGTCAGAATAAATTTTTAAAATAAAAACATATGCGATCATACTCGATGTGTGCTAAATTCCATAAAATGTGCCTAGAGAAAACAATCAAGAAACAAATTTAAAAGAACCTGATGAAAGTGTCACTGTCGTCCCAGTGAACTTTGGCAGTCGTCGCTTGTTCTCGAGACACGCCCAAAACGGTTCCTTTTTTACTCGTGGTTTTGTGTTTACATCGTCCTCCAACTCTCAGTCCATGGTCGAGTCCTCCGATTAGAACAAGACTGGGCCACACCTGTAACAAAAAAATAATGGTTTACAGGTTTTCCACCGTTTTAAAGTTCTTAAAAAATTCGAGCTACTCAATTGATGAAAAACTAGCTGTATGTACCAAGTGTTACCTGAAAGTCTTTCTACTTTCATTTGTGTGTTCGTTTTTGTTTTTTAATTATTAACAGATTAAAATGGCTGACTTGTTACCAAAGAAACGCAAATGCATTCTGGTTGAATTTCCTAATTAAATTATTTTTTTTAAGTTTTAGTACTTCATGTTATTGCATTTTCGATTTCAATAAATAATCGATTCATAAAAAATCAAACAATAGCATACTCTCTCTGGAGAGCTTCGTCACAGGATTGAGAACAGAACTTTCGCCCAGGGAACAGTTGTTCTGTTGTGAACACATGTGAATTAGCAGATTATACTTAAGTATTTGCTAAAGGCCTCTTCAAGGCTATATATACAGGGTGTTTCAAAAGTCTTGGGAACATAACGTTGTATAACGCATTTGTAATGTTCCCAAGACTTTTGAAACACCCTGTATATATATATATATATATATATATATATATATATAGTAGTATGTTTTTAAAAGGCTGTGGGCAATGCAAATTCCGGGTTGGATGTAAGCTGGAAGGAACAAAAATAATAAATTGAATACGAAATGGGACTTACTATTTTTTTATTTTTTAAATCTTACATAACAGCAAGTGTGGTGTTAGCTGTTTGTGTGTTGTTCGGATGATTATTAAAAATCATTTATTTAATATTTCGGGAAAAGAAACTTCCCTTTGTCAAAAATAATAAACACCAGAGGAAAACTCCGTCTGTGCAGAGAATCTACCAAAATGTAACATCTCTGAAGATGGAGAGTGTCTTTGAAATTAATAAGATAAAAGTAAAAAAAAAAAAATAAAAAAAAAATTTAAAAAAAATAAATTTGTCTTGCATTGTAAAAGGGCTTTTATTCTCAATTTGTAATATATATATATATATATATATTTTGCAGGGAAGTTTCACCATCGTCCCACATGCAGTGCCTGATTTGGTATACAAGAACTGTATGTAACTACCACCAAATAGCAAAAGGTGGCTTTAACATCAAACCTATGTTGTGAATTTGAACTGTTATTTTTAAACAGAGTAAGGAATTATAAGTCAGACTTTCTTAGCCGACTCACCTCTACCTTTCTTATGTAAAAAATACCAGTCGAGGATCTGCCCTCGACAATCAGTCCGAAAGAGACTGGTCCATTGTGACAGCAGTGACCTTTTTCCTCTCGGCCTGTTGTATTTGTTCTGTTTAGCTCTAGATGGTCCACCTTCCCAGGCTTTACCTTCCCGCTCTGGGAAGAAGTTAGTTTATAGCTAACTGCCTGTGGCGCCCTCACCGGGGAATGCCGACGGAGTTGCTCAGATAATTTTTGTGGAGACAGAGTGCCCCAGCTTTTTTTTGCGCTAGACTAGTCTCCCCTACCTTCCGGCCTTGTGCAACATCTTCCCGCAGTGGGAGGGAAGTAAATACACTTTGTACCTCTTCTTTTGAGTATAACAAAATCTGCTTTCATTATTATTGCTTAGCAGAGTGAAATTTACAATCCTTACATAATCCACAAACGAAAGGTGAAAATAAAAAGAAGGATTTTACCTCAAAACATAAGGACTCAACAGACTGTAACAAAGGTTTAATATCACTTGTTGTGGTATTAGCAGCTGGTTGTTGGCCCACTCTACTCTTGTCACCTGCTAAACAATATGCAAAGAATAAGTAAGAATTAGACAATCTCTATTGCAAATGTACAAACAAAGCAAAACATTTGATCAAAACAAAAGATAAACCTCAATTTATACAAAGTTAGGCATGAGGAATAAAAGAAACAATGTTTCAGACAAAATGTAATAAAGGATAAGCAAATCAACAACTAGCAAAAATAAACCTAAAAACACATATTGAATAGTTCTACCAAAATATTTCAATTCTTAAAATACAATCATCATCAGTTGGTAGCAGAACTTTAATTAAAAACAGAAAAATTTTCAAATTTATACAAAGAACGCAATTTGGAAAAAAGTTAGGTATGTGTATATGTTTATGTACTTCTATGTATAGGATTCACTCCTAAACTGATTAATCGATCATTATAAAGTTTAAACACAGCTGCTAGCATAAGGGGTGTTGATGTTGGATATATTTAGTACAATTTAGTTTTATACAAAGGGACAAAAATGGGGTGGAAGCCCTTTGTGAAAATTCAGATCCTCTGATTTTTGTGAAATTCTAACAAAATTCAATTAATAAGTATTGCCCAAGGGGTTTTAGGGAGAAGAATATGGGCCCGACCTCACCTCACATTTGTAAATTTAAATATGTCAGATTTGCATTAAATTTGATTCATAGTCATTAGACACTAATTAGGCAAAATTCCCAGAATTTCAATTTCTTCTTAAGATCCCCTCAGTTTACACCTTAAATTTTAGACATTTTCTAGAATCAAAATTATGTAAATGAAGGGAGGGAGGAAAGAGAGAGAAAGAGTGGGGAGAGAGAGAAAGGAGGGAGGAAGAAAGAGGAGGGAGGAAGAAAGAGAAGGAGGGAGGAAGAAAGAGAAGGAGGGAGGAAGAAAGAGAAGAGAGGGGGGTAGTAAGAGAAGAGAGAGGGGGGTAGTAAGAGAAGAGAGGGGGGTAGTAAGAGAAGAGAGGGGGGTAGTAAGAGAAGAGAGGGGGGTAGTAAGAGAAGAGAGGGGGTAGTAAGAGAAGAGAGGGGGTAGTAAGAGAAGAGAGGGGGTAGTAAGAGAAAGAGAGTGAAGAAAGAAGAGGGGAGGAAGGGGAAAGAAGAGAACGAGGGAGAGAAAGAGAAAAAGTAAAAAAGAGAAGGGGAGGGGGTTAACATGGTAATAAACAATGCATTTTTACCTTTTTCCATGAGAGCTTCAAATTTATCAATCTTGCCCATCTGCTTAATGACCATTTCATTGATTATGCTCATCCAATGTTCATTCCGATGTAGAGTTCTCAAAAGCGAGATGGACGCTTCAACCATTGCTGTGGTTGCAGGAGCACATAGCGGATCTCCAGGCAATAAATCACAAGGAGTGCCTTGAACTTGCATATCTATGATCTTTACCTGAAGGAAAATGTCAAGAAAATAAATTGAATAAAAGTTTAATCAGTAGTTTAAAAACACAAATTATTGAAAGTCAAGTCAGGTTTCACTTGTAGTGTTAACCTGATCCAACCTTATACAAGTGTCAAGTGTAAGGAGGACAAACAACTTGTCTGTTCTGCTCCCGTCAACGCAAGAATTGATTCCTTTGGTATAAAGACCAAGACAGTTTTTTGTTATGAAAAAAAATTGTTTTTATTTATTAGTTAAATTCATTTACAAATAAACAAATGGGTCTTGGACTTGTGCCGGTTTTGTCACACTGACCCTTGCTTCTTCTCCATTAGTCTCCCTTTCTATCAGACTCTATCTGTTGGGTACCAAAAAGGCACTCTGTTAAATAAGATTTTCTTTATGTCATCTGACGTCAGGTCTGTCATAACTGCCTGTGATCAGGAATCAGATTACAGCTTTTTCAGACAATAGCATTTTTTTGTTGGATGTGCTTTTCGACCTACTGATGCTATGGACAAGGAATGTTTTCACTGATCATTTCTTTCCAAAATAATTCTGTGTTTTTTTTTCTTTTTAATTTTGATCTCAAATCCGTCTGAAGACAACCCGGGTTCAAAACCCGCATCCTGCCGAATAACATTACATACTTGCTACTGTTAACATATAAACCTGCTTACCAGTTTTATGGTTAAGTGGTTGACGACTGAACATGCTAGGCTTGCTTGATAATAAGGGTACCTGACCCCACCCCCTTCCTGTCAGATTGAATACAAAACCTGTGAAAGACCAAAGGAGCTTCATTTTTAACCTACAGCCAAGTCAGGTCCGCAGCAGTGTGATGCCTCTTGGACTAACAAGCCCTAGTTTGGGAAGCAGCAAACTGAGTACTGGCGGAAGAATTGCTCTGTTGGTTAACAGTAACTTCAGACTCGGCAGAAATCACCCGGTTCTTTTGACGTCTGTAATACAGTTGTACCAGTTCTCCTTAGTATACATTAGGGTTCAAGCAAGTATAAATATATGTGGGACGACAATATCAAAGAACTCAACTATTGAAGAAGTCACAAGATCTGTTGAAAAAAAAAGGAGTTGAAAGACCATAGTGGACAAACATTTTTCCAGTAACCAAATCTGTTACTACGGTTGTCAGAAAAATGGTTGGATCATTCTACTGCTCCAGAAAGTACCTGAATCACAATGCAATCTTTTATCTGTATAAGAGTCAGATACACCCTAAGATGGGGAGGTGCCGCTCTGAGCACTTTTTCTTGCCTTGACAAAGTACAAAATCAACTTTGTAATCTAGTTGGGGATTATCTCTTCTCTTCCCTACGACCACTTTCTCACAGAAGAAACGTTGCTAGTCTTTCTCTACTCTATTGTTATTTCCATGTAAGGTGCTAGGCTGAGCTTCAATCCTTGGTTCCCCCTGTAAAACATTCACAGCAAGAACTCGTCTAGCTTCAATCACCTAATACCAAATAAAATTTCCATGAAGAGAGTTTCTTTCTAAAAAACATCCCATCAGTGGAACACAATACCGCACACCTGCTTTCCAACTGATTCTTTTGTCACTCACCTATGTTAACGCAATGGTAGAACCATAATCTGGGATATCTAAATATAATTTCTATGACTTGTATGAACTAAGGAGACAAGATTAAGAGCACAAGGTAAGAACCAAAAAACAACACAGCATCCAAGGAACCAAAACGGTGTATGAGTATTGATTTACTCTTCTCCAGGAGTTAGGCACAAGGCCAGTTTTTATCTTACTCCCACAAGTAAGATGTGACCCAAGGTCGGGTCGGGAAAGTGGGGTTTGAAAAGCCAGCGCCCGAGAGGTGAGCACTCTGGCCATTAAAAATTGCCTGGGCAGCCCCGTCGGCATTCCCCGGTAGGGGCGCCTCAAGCAGTAAGCAATAAACTTACTCCTCCCCAAAGAGGGGAGGCAAAGCCTGGGAGGGTGGACCTCCTAGAACTGCACAGGACAGACCCATAGACAGGCGTAAATCAAGCCCTGAAGGCCAAAACAGTACCAGTCTATGGGGTGCAATATCCATCAGAACAGATACTACACTTTGATCTTAGCCAAAAGGCCAAGAAGAGTAACGGAGTTAAAATTAATAAACTTACCTTCTCACCAGGATTGCAACTGTAGAACATGACACACGGATACAATTCAGTTGCATCAATATCATCAAAGGCAAGCTTTAATTTCTAAAATAAACAAGAACATATAATCATTATCGAACTTTGAAAGTCGTTAAATGTTAGTATGCGAGCGCATGCATATTGAATATGCATAGTTCACTTTGAAGTATGTGTGTACGAACATAGTATTAATTTATTTCTTGTAGTGAAAGACAGAGTATTTTAAGTTGACATATCAATTTTTGTAGATAGATATGTATTATACTTGCTTTTGCGTGTTTATCTGAAATTATTTTTTTGCTTCTTCTATAACCTTCGGTTATGCATAAGTGTTATAGTTCGGATTTGTTAATAAATGTTCTTGTAAAATCAAAAGCACAGAAGATGCATATTATAGCATTTGAATCTTAATTCTCAAAAGATAAACTAAAGTTTGGATCAGAGGTTCGTGACCTCAAATGGGGTCAGCTAGTGATCTTTTTCTTGATCACGCAGATATAAAAATAATTATTCGAGGTAAGAATAATCTCAACTTATAAAATTAAAATCGAGAAACAAACTAAATGTTAAGATGATTTTTGCTGTGATGTATTTTAACATCACCAGAGGTTGAGTGGCCTCCCCAAAAATGTCACCCATGGAATTGGTAATAAAATTTACTATTATTTCTGCAATCCAACCATACTTGTAAGTTTAGTTTCAGTGATAGAACACAAATACTCGATATAAAAAAAATATTCAGAATGCCTATCTTGTGAATACTCGTGATAATCAGGGAAGAGGTTAACTTGTGAATTGGGAAATATTTTGCATTTAAAAAGTGGGCATAAACTTTTTTCTGATTTTGTAAAAGTTTCTTCCTTTAAAACATCCGTTATATACGAGTCTTTTCTATTCTTCAGATGATTTAGTTTTCCTTAGTAGTGAAACCCCAGTTGAGAAAATCCCTGTAAATGATGCAGAGAAACTCCTTCTTCGACTCGGCCTCTCTGAAAGACGTCCAGCATCCGGTGTGGTGCAGTTCACTGAACCTGATCCCCTGGGAGAAAAGTTGGTCACTGTTCATTCAAGCGATGACTTAGTCACTTCACTCGGTAAGTTGGTGCTTTTGCTTTACCCCACCCATCACCTTTTATTTTTGATAGGGTTTGATTACGTTGATATAGGGTTTCCCTGTCATATGGGCCTGCAGAATGCACCAACTGCACTTCAGCAGTGAGAATAAGATCCCCCTAGGCCACCTGTTGGATGTCAGTGACGACCCATGGTGTACGAGGATCGGATCCTGGTGGCTGACCAGCTGATAGCTATGGAACTAAAAGGCTATTAGGTGCAATATGCCATTTTGGTCCTTATTTGGAATAGACAGGTGGTGGAAGAGGCCCGACTTGATCAATCAGCTGGTCATCCCAAGCCCCGTTATATATAACCTATAACTAATAGCTTTCACCCCCCCCCCCAGCCTATCACTGAAACTGTTAACACAGACTTTCAAAAAGGTTAAGAATTTGGTTGTGTTTTCAGGTGTAAAATAAAAGTATGTTGAAATCAGGTCGACATTGGTAAATGGATGAGGAAACCTAGAAACCAGAAACTTTCCTCCTCAAGACAAAGAGGAAGTACAAAGTACACAAGTTCAATCATATAGCAACAATTAAAAAAAGTTCCAGAAAGAAAATCCATACCACGCCATTTTTTCCAAAGGATAGCGTCCGTGCATCCATGTCTAATAAGACAGTGATGTAATCTCCCTGGCTGTAACCAGGTAGGGTGACAGACTGTTCTCCGTTATGGTAAAGATTACCACTGTAAGCACGATATAACCACATATCAGTCGTAGTGCGTTGACTATAGTCATTAACAGGCCACCGGGATACACCAACACACGTGCCTTCATTGCCAGCGTTCTCTTTTACAATGAGAAACTGAAATTTAAAAAAAAAAGACAATAATAAATCATTCTTGCCACATAAAATAAAAAAAATTAAGAATAATTTTATTATTATTATACAAGAGGCAAGCAGAAGTATATTTGAGCAATTTTTGCTTTTAATTTCTATATCTCTCTCTCTATATATATATATATATGCTGATGACGGCTGTGAGCCAGAAACACGTGTCCATGGATTACTTTTATGTACGTATAAAATAAATAAAAATATATATTAACGGAAAAAATACATCCTATGAAGTTAAGGGCGACTAATAATGCAATTTTCTGCATCTTAATCACTTAGGAAAGTGAGACAATCGAAATAATAGTAAGCAAAATAACAACGAACGTAGCGTTCATTGTTATTTTGCTTACTATTATCAATAAAAATAATTATATAAAAATACATATATATATATATATATATATATATATATATATATATATATATAAAATCTCTTTCTTTCCCCCTCCCCCATTTTCTCCCATTCCTCTCCCCCACTCAGCCCATTCTGTTCTCTTGTTTTAATGAATTGAAAATAATAATAATTTAAGATAATTAAAGTTATTGCTCCCACACAACACCAGGTTTCTTCCCTCCCCCACCTCCCTTAAAAATATAATGAAATCTATATTTCTTTTAATGTATTCCCGGACAATGCCGAGTTCCTTATCTTCCTCCTCCCCGTTAATAATATGATGAAACCTATATTTGTTTTAGCGTATTCCCGGGACACGCTGAGTTTATTGTATATACTAGAAGAATACCCGTCCCAGGACAAGTAAAATTAATTCCCAGAACAGAACAGTTTTGCACTATTTTTTATGTTCCCTTACAAAGATTAAAATCAAGACATAACCTTATCTCTAGAAACCTTTTTCTAATTTTGATCAAAATCCATTACATGATTTTGATTCTAGAAAATGTCTCAAATTTCAGGCTTAAGCTTAACGAATCTTAAGAAAAAAATTTTAATTCGGAGAATCTTGCTACATTGGTATCTTTTTACTTTCTTTACATGAAACTAGATGAAAGTAAATATAGCCCACATTTGGACGCCTTGCAGCTGTGTTCCAAAATTCATGATGATCAGTAATTTAGGTTAGGAGTGAATCCTGTATATACAAGTATATAAACATACCCAACTTTATATAATTTATTATTATTTCATTTATATATACACACGATATCACAAAGTAATATAATATATGACAAATATATTCAGTATTTACAATGCTCAATACGTGAGTAGAGTTTGTATTAATATGAAAATATATTTATGGCAAGTAAGCTACACAGAAACCGTTCATGTTTCATTACCAGGAGAAAACATCATGGAGCCTGATTATTTCTGTGTATCTTACTTGCCATAAATATATTTTCATACTACTATATAATGTATTATATATATATGGCATATTTCTCTCGCATTTCAAAGTGTGACTGTCACGACAACCTGATGGTAAAAAAATGAGGTTCATAATACTTGGATCCGGTGCGGTTACGTAATTTCATACTGACGAGTGTAGGAAAATAAAACATGTTTATGGATATTAAAAATATTTATTTATTAAATAATATATATATATAAGACAAATTCACTAACACTCCCACCCCTCCACTTTTTCACTCACAGCCATCCACATTCATTTCACTCTCTGCCACCGACTTCCCTCAGCCCGGACCTTGGTTCTGCGCTCCCAGTAGTGGCTACTACTTCTTCTCATCAACCCATCATGTCAATCCAATATTTCTATGTACTTGCATGACATTTTTCTTAAAATTATCATCCTGAGGAAGTCTTACGAATAAAGATGAAACGTTGATGAATACATAAAAAAACATCTTTTGTTTTTTCCTTTCCCATATATATATATATATATATATATATATACTTAAAAGAATTGCATTATTTTAATATGCCATGGCCAAAGTTTTGTGCTCTTTGCGATCTACGGATGGTTTTACGCACAAATTTTGTATCAAATTCAAGCTTTACTTTTTCTTCAAAAATTCTGAGCCGGCCAAAAAGCAAGTACTAACAACCATCAGTATATAGATGTGTGATATATATATATATATATATTAAATAAAACGTTTACATATTGGATTTTGTCATACCAAAAGTGTCATGCCAATCAATTCAACTGACAATTATTTAATGACACATCAAATTCATCTTTGAAATGTTGCTCTTTAACCATCCAGACTAGACCTTGTGTCTAACTTTACTATTGTGGAGAGGCAAGTAAATAGGGACATTACTTAATCTCAGTAACATCGTCAAATGAATTATGAATGTTAGAGTAAAAAAAAAACCCCACTTACTTTCCACTGATAGCAACCAGACGTTATCTGCATGCTACCAAGTCCATAGCCTTTTCCTCCAGCCCCGTGGACAAGAGTGTGTCCATTTTCAACATAACAGCACAATAACTTGTCCGTATCAAAAGATGCACTCTGTTTGTTCACCACTTCTTGCTTTGTATCGGAATTAAATCCTCCCTCAACTGAGTCGGATTGTTGAACTTCATCAATTTTTTCCATCAATTCTGTTTTCTTTGTTAAAGTTTGCTGATTAGCAAGCACCATTGGGACACACCACATATGTTGAGCCATATCGGAAAACAAACGATGTACAATCTGTCAGGAGGAGGGAAAAACAAAGGATATAAATTGAAATCAATAAAAAGCACAATAGCACATTTAGAAATAATAGAGAGGCATCGAATGACTATTAGCAGAAAAGATTTCAATAGAAATTTGGTCACTTTTTGAATTTATTTATTTATTAATTTTTTTTTTTTTTTTTTTTTTTTTTAATAAAAAGGGTTTAGGAATATCTGAACAAAAAAAAATTGTTTCCAAATTTTTTTATAAAGATTGATAATATGTATTATTTGTATTATTCAAACTGTTATTCTGAGTGTTATTTTAACGTTTCAGCCGATGTAACCTCCAATCTTCAGGCGCTTTTTTTTAAGTATGTCCTTACATCTCTCTGAGAGGCTCTGTCCATTGATTAATATGTTCCGTTTCATTTTGAAATAGTATTTTCATAGCCAACATATGGAAACATCTTATTTTAGATGTACCTAAGAATCTTTAGAAGCGACTCTGACTGTTATACCCTAGTTTGAAATAAAATTTCCTTAGATCTGTCACGCTTCATGTTTGAAATAAAATTTTCTTTGGATCTGTCACACTTTAGTTTGAAATAAAATTTTCTTTGGATCTGTCACACTTTAGTTTGAAATAAAATTTCCTTGGATCTGTCATGCTTCAGTTTGAAATAAAATTAAAATTGTTGGCATCGAATATTTCTTCAAGAGTAGAATGTCAGCCTTTCGAAAAGAGATTTGCGATAAAATATTGGCAAACTCAAATTTTTGGTTTACTGACTATATTTCTTTTTTTTCTATTCAATCAATGTCGCTTTTGCCTTGTCCAGGGATCCAAATTTTTTTGTAGATTTCGCAAGCTCACTCACGGTTCAGCAGGTCTCTAAATTTCGTTGTGTAGTCTTTCATGTTTCCTTGGCGGGCCAACCTTCCTGCGACTCAAGACATTCATGCTTCTGCAGTGATTTATCTAGAAGGATGAATGCTCATCAAGTGTGCACAAGGATGAACAACCATATCCACAGAGTTTTACTGAAATCTGATGGGCTTTTTTTTCAAGAGACTTCTGTATGTGATGTTATAAAAGGCGCTGACGAATAGACGTTTTGGGATCATCAAAAATAAATAAAAATAAAATATTTCCAAAAAAGCCTTTGAAACGATCGTACACCTAATAATAGTTGGTTTTCAATTCAAATGTTCAAATTTTATTGATCTTAACTAACTTATATATATATGTGGAAACTCAACCTGCAGGGTACAAGATACCAAATGTACCACATCTTCAGTCAATGTTATGGTGACCTAACACATTCTTTTGTATAACTCTCCTTAGCGTTATACAAATGAGATTATTAATTAAAATTAGAGATGCCCCAAAGAGGTATAATAAATAAATTGACACATACCATTTCAAAATAATCTTTCTCTGTGTCCGTAACACAGTTTGGCAGAATGACCTCAAGTAAATGGAGAGCAATTAGGCGAGTCCGCAGGCTGCTGATCAGAGGAAAACCTGAAGAAAATAAATGCAATCCGGGGATTAACAAAATCTTTAGAGATTCAAATCTACATCTGGACGACTCTCCAAATTTAATAGCACCTTTTTTTTTTACTGAAGGGTCACGACTTATCAAGACTAAAAGCCACTCAAGAATAAGGGTTAATGAGAGTGAATGATAGCTAGTTGAATCATTTGAAGTATGGCATGGGGCAACGCAAGACAAATCAAGCCAAGATGGAGAGAGGACGAGAAAGAGAGAAAAAAAAAAAATAGGAAAGAGAAAGACAAAGTGAAAGAAAGGAAAAGAGAAATAAAATCGAGTCAAATGATGAAACAATAAAGGCATAAATCTCTAGCAATTCGGCAGAAATCAATCTTTGCTTGATGAAAAAGAAAATCCCTTTTTTTCTGAAGTTAAAGAAAAATATGGATGGTTGTTTGGTTGTTTTGTCTTACGGCATATCAACGCTTTAATGCTGAGTACGATCATTTTGGTAAAAGTTTTTCTGCTTCAAATTCTTGATATCTTCAAATATTTATTCATGGTATTTCGTTTGGTTGTTTGTAGAAAAAAAATAGTTGTTTTTGTTTTTGGCTTTGCAGAACATGATAGAGTTTTGCAAAGGGAAAGGAAAAAAACAATATCAATGTTTGGTGCATTTTTAGTCAGGAAGCCGGTATCTTAATACAGCCTGATCTGGTAGCACCAGAAAAAATGCAGAAATACGCTTTTCCTTACAATAAAAATGGAATTCTGCAAAAAGACAAAGATCTCACACCCCTGACAAAAAGAGATAGAATAATAATAATAATAATAATAATAATAATATAATAATAATAATAATAATAATAACAATAACAATAATAATAATAATAATAATAATAAAAACAATAATAATAAAAACAATAATAATAAGATTGAAATGGATATTTTGCTAGTTCGTTTAATATGAAATTTCTAACAGACAAAAAAAAGCAATCTCCTTAAGAAAGACAATGAATATAATTTTCATACCTTTATCAGAAAATTTGCCAGCAATATCCAGGAGTACATTGGTCCACTTCTTGCAGGCTAAACGTGACTGGACTGGAGCAGAGGCAGCAATTCTTCTCAGAAAGACTAAAAAGTCTCCAATGGCAATTTGACTAGGACAGGATTCTAACAAAGTAAAAAAGAAAATAGGCAAATAAGCATTCAGTTTAATAGAATGACCAAAATTCATAATGAGTTAGTTATGTGCATATGTTTATATATTTCTATGCATAGGATTCACTCCTAAACTAAATAACTGATCATTATAAATTTTGGAACACTGCTGCTAGGTGCAAGGGTGGGCAATGTGGACTATATTTAGTTAAATTTTGTTTTATATATAGGAGAAAAGAGGGTTGGACACCATTTATGTAGATTCAAAAACAACTATTTTTGTCACATGTTAACAATTAGATATCAATTAATAAATATTCCCCAAATTTTAGTTAAAGTATTTTAAAGGGTTTTTAGAGACATAATATTTGGCATAATCTCCCATCTGAAAATTCAAGTATTTCAGATTTGCATTGAATTTGATCCGTAGTCATCAGACACCAATTAAGCAAGATTCTCTGACTTTTAATTTTTTCTGAAGACCCCTTAAGTTTAAGCCTTAAATTTTAGACATTTCTAGAATTGGAATAAGGATTCTAGACACAAAGTTTAATAGCATTATATCTTGATTTTAATGTTCGTAAGGGGACATAAAAGTGATGCAAAACTGTTCTGTTCGGGGAATGAATTTTACATGTCCTGGAACGGATATTCTCTTGATGACATAAGAAAATAGAGAAAAAAGAAAGGCAGCGGGTCACATGTTTTTAATGATAAAAGTAAAATTAAACGAGAAAACAATGTTTTTTGTCTTCTTTCTTAATCTACTTAATCTAACATTTCATTTTTTTGAATTCACAAAGTAAATAATGTGAAAAGTAAATAACTTCATTTGCAACATATTTTCCTTTGTTTACCAATTACATCATCATATTTGATTTAACATCCGTTTAACATGCTAGCATCTGTTGGACAACATAAAGAACTGATTTATCTTCCTTCCACAAGGTAAGATGTGACACAAGGTCGGAAAAGTGGGAAAAAACCAGCGCTCGAGAATTTGAGCACTCTGGCCGTTTAAAAATTGCCTGGGCAGCCCCGTCGGCATTCCCCGGTAGGGGCGCCTCAGGCGATTAGCAATAAACTAACCCCCTATCAAAGGGTGAGAAGGCAAAGCCTGGGAGGGTGCACCTCCTAGAACTGCACAGGACGGACAACCGATAGACCGGCGTAAATCCAGACCTGAAGGCCCGGACAACATAAAGAAATTAACTTCCAAAGTAAGCTATCTCTACGATGTCTTTTTCATCCCTCTTCACTCAATCCATTTTTATCACTTCTTTTCATGTTTTGCGTGTTTTACTCACTAACTTTTGTGTGATGGGATAGAAGTACATATATTTATTTATATACAAATAAATACACATTTGTCATTATTTGAGTGAAAGATTAATTTTAGATTCTGAATTTATTTTCTTTTTTTTTTATATCCAATGAAACACGTACCTTTTTGTTGTTCTCCATTTTGTAAGATGGCGGATGAAAGTAATTTTTCGAGTTGTTTCCACAGTAAGTCAATAACACTCTGTATGACCCCATCGCTCAAACGATCAGCATACATTCTGAAAATAAACGCCAAAACAAAAAAATGATGAATTTATTTCAAATAATTTACTTTATTATTAATCATTCTACTTGTTTGTTGTTTTTAATTATGATGAAATAACATATAGAATATATTTTAAAGAAATAAAAATGTATTTCAATAAGTCCCTATTTACTTGCCTGCTTTCTTCAAGACTTTGCTGTTGCGGGGTGACCTCAAAGTGAATAACTAGAGAGATGCACTGGAACATCCAAGCGGTTTCTTAGGTCTAATTCGTACAAGTGGCTATCATCCATCCAATGGCTTGTATAATTTACTTATATTAACGTTTAGAAACAAAAGCAAAAATAGCATTTTTTTTTAACAAATTTAAATTTTATGGCATGTCAACCGCCGTTGAATCATTTTATGCCAAAAAGTTACATATGTTTTTTATATACGATTGACATTGTAGCTTAATTTGTTCTCTAGGTGTATATTTTGTAAACAAATAGTCTGTAGATAATGGTTTGTATTTAACATAAAGATGGAACCCCGACAGGTACTGTTTGTTTGTTTGTTGGGTTTTAACGACCTTTCAACCCTTATAAGGTCATCTCAGTTCAAACTTTTTTTTTTTTTTTTTAAATTAGATATTATTGTACAAGTTGGTTTCTTTGAGAAACCCTATTATTTGAGACGGGGCTATATTTTCAAATAATTTTTTAAATATTAGTTGCTTTGTAGTATTTACTGCGTATATGTGTATATTTTTTGCATTTAAGTAATATGTATTTTATTGTTTGTCCTTCATTGCAGTAGTTACACCGAGGCTCTTCCTCTCCTCCCAGTAGGTATATGTGGGTCAGTCTTGTGTGGCCAATACCACTTCGGGTCAAAGTGGACTTTGAAGCAGTGGTAACTGAAGCCCTACCATCAAATGTATTATTGTGTCATATCCAGAATAAGGGTGGGGCTGGGGGGCTTTTGTGTTGAATATCTAGGCCAGGTGTACTGAAAACATCAGCTGGCAGGAATAAATGTACTTAACACAGACACGCACCTGGCCGGAAGAAGCAACATGATTGATTGTCGAAAATAAAATAAGTGTTGATTGATTCGGAACCATCTGCAAAGGTTAGCGGCAGACGAGAATACCCTGTCACTAAATAAATGCCCTGGAGGTGTTGGTACATTGAAAGCCAATACAAAATCCCAGAATTGGTGTTTGCAGATGGATGCGTGGGTGTCACAAATTGTTACATAATCTCAATCCGAAATCAAGATAGTCACAAGTTCACCGACTGAGTCCGAAAAAAAAAAACACGTCAAATTCCTGTGTGTGCATCTTCTTTCCTCCGTAACCAGCACTCATTCATCACCACTGGCAATAAATATATATCATTACATTTTTATACATCAATGTTGTTGTAATTATTTTAAGCACAACAGAAATACAACATTTGGTAGGGTTGGGAAATAAGGTAGGCAGAAGATAAAAAAAAAAGTAAAAAGGACTTGGAAAGATAGATTTTTAGATGGTGGTGCGTGTGGAGTAGAGGCTAACACCTTGTCCAAGGGTATTAGAAGCAGTTTAGTGTCCCTATTTACTTGCCTCCCCAAGAGGGCAGAGTGTTAGACACAAGGTCATTTTTTTAATGTAGAAAAATCCGGCTCCATAAAAAAGGGGTACTCTGCATTGAGACTAAAACAAATAAAAATATTGCCTCAGTCTAGAAGAATTTCTCCTTCACTGACCGAGGACAGAAAAGATGAAGTATAGTATCAGAACATATACTACACTTTGCTCCGAGTCAAGTGTCGTGCCTGGGACAAATTCTATTTTTGTAAATTTTTATTTCTTTTACTTATATTCACCCCAACTGAGACGTTTTTGTACAGTCGGGAAACAAGGAGCAGGGAGGGAATTCCAAAGGCAAGGAGTTCGAGAAAAGAAGCTACTAGAGTAGAAAGCTTTCCAGCATCTGGGGATCCCTACAGTGAAGGGCTGGGTTGGTTTGTTTGTTGGTGTTTAACAACCTTTCAACCATTATAAGGTCATCTCAGGTCAAACTTTTTTTTTTTTGATTAAAATAGTTTTTACAATGTTTCTTTTTTGTGAAGGTGTTTTTAGAGTACGGGATTTGACTATTCATAATGTGTGAACGTTTTGTTTGATTTTTAGATTTTGGTATGCTTTTTTTAAGGGGAGGGGGAGTAATGATATTATTTGGGTCATTCTTTTAGTGAAGAGGCAGGATTTTGCTGATTGTCGGGTTTGTCAGGGGTATTTACATTCAGGGGGCACAAGTGCAGCAAGTTCATCAGAGCATATTCCATTGAAGTATTTGTAAAACAACACAAAGATATAAAACATTGCAGCGATGGGATAGAGGCTTGAGCTTGGTAGACAGTGTGAGACCTATTAGATTAGAGGCTCTTTTTTTAACCCTGTCTAAGAGGGAGAGACTAGTGGTTGGTGCATCAGCCCAGATGCATGAGCTAATGGTGGCTTTGTAGAGATATAAGATACTGGCAGGTGAGAAATTCTCTAGCCTGGTAGAGGGAGCCCACCTTCTTGCAGCAAACTTGGCAGTATCTTCTTAAACTCATAGATGGAATCCTGAGAGATATTACCATTCCAGATCAAAATGGACCTGGACCTTTTTTTTTTTTTTTTTTTTTTTTTTACATGATTCACCCCAAACAAGGCAGGACGCCACTGTAAACGTAAGGGGCTACTGAGAAAAAGGAAAAGGGGAGAAGGATTGGTGGTTCAGCTTAAATTGGGATCTGAGCAGCGAGATGTCTGTTTACATTAGTTTTAAATTTCTGCATGTCAGTACTGTCGGGGAAACAGGGGGCAGGGAGGGAGTTCCAGAGGCCAGCAGCACGAGGAAAGACGCTATTTGAGTAGAATGCTCTCCGGCATCTGGGGACCACCAAAGTGAATGAATGAGATTTAGTAGAATGTCGAGTTGAGAGTTAATAAAATAAAGACTGAGTTCAAACGGGACGCCGAATTGTCTTTTTTGGTCTTTTCACTACCAACAGTCCAAACACGCATGAGAACGACACGACATTTACAATCAAACTTTTCGTCCAGAATTTGATTCTTTTTTTTTTTTTCTTTTTCTCTTTGCATTCAACGTAGTTACAACATCAACCTTTCTTGCTCTCCCCACAGAGCAAAGTGTCTAAGCTTTTTATCACGACAAAAATTAGCCCATGCAAATCAAGGCTCATTTGCATATGTGAAGTCTCGTCATGTGACAAAAAGCACACGTTTCTATTTGGTGACTAGAACACTGGGTTCAATCCCAGATGGACAATGCACGGTCAACCCTCACTTTTTTTCCTTCTGGACCTGCATGATGGCTGCTACACTCATTAAAGCCCCAAAATAGGGGTCTCAACACAGGATGCACTTTAAGATGGAACAGATGACATAGATATAAAAGTAGAATGAGGTAAATGCTGCTTACCCTGTTCCAACAGCGATTATTTGCAAGAGGTGCTGACAAGCCAGCTGTAGCATATTACTCAGCTGAGGAACCTCCAAAATTGAAGGTGGAATCTGCATCGTCAGGGGTACAGCGTGAGCATTCTCACTTAGAGCATAAAGAAGTGGCAGCAACTGTCCACAAGAAACCGCAAGCGACAAATCGGCAGGGCAGTATTTGTTGCTCATCGAAAGAACTGTTGACAACAACAGTTTCTGCATTGTACCTGAAAAGAACCAAACAAACATCTCAATTTTCCACTGATAAATTAAACGTCATATAAAATTAATAACATTTTTTTTTAATTAAGGTATCTTATCTCTACTTTTTAAAATTTATTTTTAAATATTGAATTTTTCGCTTTAAAAATCTTGGGTGCTTGTCCAGTGCAACGGCCGTACGAAAAAATTATTTATTTATGATAACAATATTACATACTTACTCAGACAGAAGAAAATGGAGGCATACTCATCGAAGCGATTGCTATGATACGGAAAATGATAAAATACTTGTAATTAAAGTTCTAGTGGATAATTTTTTCTACTTTTTTCAACATTGAACAATAAAATACCACTGAGTAAGTACGTAATATTGTTATAAATAAATAATTTTTTCGTACGGCCGTTGCACTGGACAAGCACCAAATCTTGAATTTATTATAAGCGATAAAACCGGGAGTCAATAGTAAAAATAAAAGCAGTGTTAAGAAAAAATGTATCCTTTTGGTTGTTGTTGTTGTTCATTCTGAGGTGCCTCAAATCTATTTGATCCCTTTACAGTAATAATACTAGATCTGGTGTGTGTGTCCATGATTTTTTTTTCTCATGATTACGTAACTTACATATTGAATTAATATTGATTTAATTTATTTACTATTGTTGAATATTAAAACCAACACTGCAATAGCAGAAATAAAACAATTTACAAATAAAAATCCACCATAATACATTTCAGTTTCTTTATAAACAAGTCGGCCATTTTAATCTTTAATTAGTAGTTGAAAAATAAAATGGATTACTTTGTGATTGTTCGAAATTTGATAGCATTTCAACTGTTGAATATAAATTTCTGGCTTTAAAGTTGTAAAAGCTCGTGTATTAAAAGATTAAAAGTTTTCTAAACTATTTACATCCAATAATTTTATAAATAGAAATTAAAACAAAATTACCTTAACAAAATTAGTTTGAGTTTTATATTTGGTTCAACGATTAATTTAATGATTAAAGAATACAGTAATAATTAAATTTAATTTTCAAAATCCTATTGAAAAAAAAAATTATTTTGTAAAAACAATTGCTTAAAAAAAAAAAATTGAAAGCATTTAAACTGTTGAACAGAAAGTCATTTAAACTGACTTTAAAATTCTTAGCAAATCCTCACATATTAAAAGATTGAAAGTACTGGAAGCTATTTACATCAAATAATTTTATTAATAGAGATTAAAGCAACATTACTATAGGGTGGGCAAAAATAAGGGTCCTATTTTTAAAAATTCATAACTTTTTTATTTATTGATTTCTTTTTGATTTTTTTTTAGAATAAGTAAAGGACCCCTTCCGAAGCAAGCATGAGCCGTATTAGCCCTAAGGAACGTACCCTCATTTAGAAAACATTATTTTTGCTTAAAAAACTCAAAACAGTATAAAAAACAATACTTTAGTTTTTGTAAGTTTTAAGAAGTGTTTTTCGGCTAAAATTTGTTTTGTTTATTTCAAAAAATCTCGGAAGGGTCAGTCTACACACACATAAAGTTTGGTGAGTTTAACTTTATTTTGTGGAAGTTATTCAAATTCAAGTTATTCAAATTTAAAGATAGGACCCTTATTTTGGCCCACCCTGTATAACTAAAAGAGTTAACAATTTGGTTTAATTTATAATTGAATGACCAGACGATAACGTAATAATTAAATTTTACTTTCAAAGTTCCACTTAAAAGTAAGTTTGTAAAATAACAGCAAAAGCAAAGTCAAAAAGAAGATTTTTAAGGTAAAAAAAGTTTTTTTTTTTAAAGCTTTTAAAAAAGTAAAAAAGAAACTAAAAAAAAAAGTTAAAAAAGACCCAGTACAGCTAGTATTATTTCAATAAAAATGGATAGAAGCTTGCATATATAATTTATTTATTTAAAAAGATATTTACATAGGTGACAGTGGTTAAGTGGATAATGACACGGATTGAAGACCTGGGTGTTCCAAGTTCGAATCCAGTCAATTCCACAGTACCACTTTCACTTAGGGATGTTGGCAACCTTCTCATGGTCCTTCCCGTAAGTACCCGATGTCTTTCCAGAAATATTCCGAACTAGAAAAACATCGGGGAAACTAATGCCAACACCAGAATCATCTGATTCACACGAAAGAAGAAGAAGCAAAATTGTTTTGTAACTTACATCACTTATTTAAGCTGTTGAATAGAAAGTCATTTACACTGACTTTAAAATTTTTAACAAATCCTTATTAAAAATTCTGGAAGCTATTTACATTCAATAATCTTATATAAATAGGAATTCTGTCTGTTCGCCCATTCGTCACAAGTTTTTAATTGTAATAAATATATTGCGAAATAATGGAGAATACTGCATTTAGCTAATCTAATACTTTAATCTAATCTAAATATGAATAAATGCAAATCTTTCCATAGTATATTAACATCAAAACCTTTAAACTTAAATATAATGATACAGTATATATAGTAATCTCTAAACTCCGTAAAACAAAACCCGTTTTTGCACATTTGCATATTTAGTTTCTTTTTGAGTTTCTAATAATATTCTGTTATATTCATTTATAATTGGTATTGTCAAATTTTATTATCTATTTATAATATTTTCCTCAATAGTAATATTATAATTATTAAAACAATTAATTAAAGAGATTTTATTAAAAAACTACATCTTAAAAACATTTTAAAACTTTCAGTTTCAAGGGAGATAATTGCATGAAAACTTCCTGTGTTGATGTTAAGAAAACAGATATTACACTTTGATTTTTTTGTGAAGAGACATTTCTAAATGAACGAAAAAAAAAACTCAATTTAATCGGAATTTATAAGTGTAGTATCGGTTCTGTTGTCATAAGACCGTCCTTCCAGGAATTACCTCCTCCGTTTTAAAGGTGCGTGGAAGAATCATCCTTTAAATTTCAAACTTAAAAAAAACAAAACTTTTCAAATTACTAAATAGTTAAAATTAAAAACTGAACGGAAAAAATAAATGTTTCCATTCGGCGTTCAATTGTACTATTGAGATTATTTGAATATCTCGCTTATTTTGTTTGATTTTCGCACACATTTTGGATGAAATTTATTAATTAGTCTAAAATTGTATTTTTTATCCCAAAATCAAAGTCTAATTTATTTTTTAAAGATTTGAAAATCGAACTTTAATACAATGCCTTAATCGCTGGCGGACATGTTGTAATTTCCTATTATTTTCTTTCGTGTTTGACATCTATAAAAAAGAAATGTTGACTTAATTTTATTTATTAAAAAATTGTGGTGTCTGTGTTTAATTTCACATCTATAAAAAAGAAATAGGTTTTACTTAATTTATAAAAATATTGTGGAGTCTTCGTTTGTGTTTGACATCCATAAATAAGGTACTTTACTTTCATTTTATTGCTTTTACACCAGCTAAAATAATATCACGTGATCTAGCACTTTTCAGGGCGGGAGTTTGTTTTTTTGTCACGATTATATAATACTCCTAGCAAAAATATGTGACCAGAGGGAGCATAATTTTGCTAGTTTTATAAAAAGAGATAAAAACATTACCGTAACAAAATTAGTTATAGTTATATAACAATTTGGTTTAATTAATAATTTAATAACCAAATAATACCATAATAATTAAATTTAACTTTAAAAAACAATTTTAAGAAAAAAAAAATCCTATTTAAAATAATAATTTGGTAAAAACGAGTTTTAAAAGAAAAGAAAAGTGAAATGAGAATGAAAGTAAAAAAACTCCTGAGTAATACCGAATAGGGACAGCTAGCATTTAATAAATCTGCCTTAATAAATAGATACTTACTTTCATCAAGAGATTTTGATTTGGAGGTTGTGACTAAAGCTCCAACAAGCAGCTCATAAATCCGGTGAACAGCCAGTTGAACTTCTTGTTGACTTTGAGCTCGAGCCGCCTTTATTCCGTCCTATCAACAAACGTAGAGAAACAAATTTGCGAAATTAGAAAGACTTGAATTCAAATATCAAGAGGAATATTTCATTTTATTTGCACGTCTCAAACTTTTACTCATATTTACTCATCTTGTTTGCTAGAATTCCCACAATGTTGTATTCACCCGAGTTCTTCAGGAATCAAGTATAGGGAGGAACACAATATGGATATCAATAATTAAGCAAGAAAGGGCAGTTAACTAAAATAATTAGTGCATATGCCAGGCTCCAATGTCCTCTTACAGAGACCAAGTATAGAGATGAGAACAATGATCATCATATTCCATTTAACATATGCTGACATGTGTTGGATGGCTTTCTGAAATTGACTTCTAAACTAACCAGGTCTTTACTTATCCCTCTTTTTTCCAAATCCTTTCTTATCACTTTCTTTCATGTTTTCCTTGGCCTTCCCCTTGTGAACTCAATTGTTCTACATCTACTAACTTAAGAACTATCATCCATTCTTTCAATGTGACCAAATCAACAAAGTCTCCTGCTCTGCACACATCTCCTTATACTGTCAAAATTTAATCTTCTGAGGTCATCAGCCAGTCTTTAAAACTCATATTACACAGCCATCAACCTTCACTGAACAGGTTTCACTTCTATACATCATCACACTGTGCACACATGCCTGATAGATACATTTCTTAATCAACAACAGCAACTCTTTGCTCATTAGTAAATATGTTTTATTTCAGAATATGGCATATTATCAGTATCATCAGCAATATCATATTGGGTTTAGTGTTTGTTTTAAATGCTGGCATGCATCGGACAATAGTTGATATAAATATATTGCCGTCATGTTTTATGACACGAGTACACTACTAGTTTCGCAATAAAACTATCCAGTTTTCATCATCTTCTATTCATCTAACATCACGTTTCCCTTGTTCAGACGTCAGACGTTTTCTGATATTTCGTAAGCTCACTCTCAAGTTCTCACAGTTCGGTAGATCAACTGTCTTCAAATTCCATTCTATACGCTCTTGTCTAATCACTTGCTTCCAAGTTCTCCTTGACCTGCCAACCTTTCTGCGATTCAAGACCTCAATGCTTCTGCAACAGTTTATCTATGAGGATAACCGCTTAACATGACCATACCAGCATAACTAATTCGTCCTTATGATAACCTCTATGCTAGGCAAATGTAGTGCTTCCAGCAA
Organism: Sepiola atlantica; assembly: GCA_963556195.1. NCBI lineage: Eukaryota > Metazoa > Mollusca > Cephalopoda > Sepiida > Sepiolidae > Sepiola > Sepiola atlantica. Next base: position 35,252,146 of record OY744538.1, on the reverse strand, counting down.
ATCCTCTGACCTAATGTGTTTGGTTCGGTTAGATTTCACATTGAAGACATATTTAATCATGGATCTGTCATTGTCCTGCAGTCGAGCATAAGAGGACCCAGAATTCACTGCGATATAACATGACGCTTCCGACACAGCTATTATATAACTTAAACCGGATGTAGAGAGGGGCAGCTCGCGATACTATCAGAGGCAACAGCTCACAAAATTTTACCCATGCTGCCTTCACCCTTGTGATTACATAAAAAGAGTAATTAAAACTTACCTGATAGTGACTTCCTTCGGGTAAAGCAGATGTCATCTCAAAAGGCAATGAACTAAGTCCAAAACAACCGCAAAGAAATTGAAGATGCACTGAACTGAGTAAGGTAGTTAAAGTGAATTCTTCAGGCGTGCTGTTTCCACTATCTTGGCTGTCGAGACTCGTCTGTCTTCTTTGGACATCGTGTTTGTCTTTCTCAGTTGACAGTAATTCGACAATTTGGTGGAGAGCATCAAGACGAGACTGAAATACAATCAAATGTGTTATTACATATCAAGTTAGAATGAACAGAAAATAATAGGAAATTATGGTTTGGTTGAGATATTGATTAAAAGTAAAAAAAAAGAAACAAATATAATTTGGATTATTCGGACAACTGTTCTCATCTTGGATGTTATTCTCAGATTGTTTCGACCGATGTAACCCCCGACCTTCTTCAGGTGAATCTTGTCGAAATCAGGAATCTTTATGTTGAGCTCGGGAATCTGTACGGAATTTCAAACAGAACCCAGTATTTAATCCATGGGGATGGCTTGCTTTCGTTCCATCACCCTCGACCGGGTAGAAGTCTTAAGTAATTCGTAATTGTATTCTTAGTATCGCCCGTACTGAGGATTGAACCTTCAACCCCCAGAAGACTGATTATTACTGTTGTGAAGTAGTCCAACAGTAAAAAGAAGAAGTCAAGTCGAGGTTGGGTTAAGATAACAAGTGTATTAACATAAAAGGTACAAGGTAAGGAAACTGACTGCCCTTTTTCTCTCTCCCGTGACTCTGGTGACTCGCACTATTTATAGTGAGAACCAGTGTAGTTTCTCTTCTGTTAGAACGGCCGGCGTAACAATTACTTATATCTGTTGTACAACGGGTCTTTATGGACGATTCTAGTATGAATTATAGGAATCGGAACATTGTGAGAATAACATCCAAAATGAGGAGAGTTGTCCGCATAAACAAAATTATGGATTATGCTCCGATGAATTGGCTACTCTGCTGCCCCCTCGACGTAAATTCACTAGACTAACTCGACAATCAACTAAATCTCATTCATTCACTGTGGAAGTCCCCAGATGTCGGAGAGCCTTCTACTCAAATAGCTTCTTTCCTCGTACTGCTGGCCTCTGGAACTCCCTCCCTGCCCCGTTTCCCCAACAGTACAGACATGCAGAAATTTAAAACTAATGTAAACAGACATCTCGTTGCGCAGATCCCAATTTAGGTTGACCGCCCCCTACCTTCTCCCCTTTTCTTTTTCTCAGTAGCCCCTTACGTCTACAGTGGTGGCCTGCCTTGTTTGGGGTGAACTATGTTAAAAAAAAATTTTTAAATATAGAAAATATGGTTAAGATGAAAAACTGCAATATTTTGAATCAGGATAATCAAAGTCGAGGCCAGACTTCAAATGAAGTGTGGTTAGCCCAGCAAGGCCTTGATCTATTGGCGGACATGGCAGATTGTTGAATCTTACTGGCACACGTATGGCCTATCTGCAGCTACCTGGTAATCCAGGGGTTCACTACCTGACTTAAAACATGGATGTAGCCATTTGTGTTCAGTCTGAGGCCCTTAAAAGAAGTGGGGTGGCATGACGTCACCTTCACTGCTTACGACATTGTTCTGATCATGTCAGATTGTTGATCATGCGTTTTTATCTCTGATGTTGCCGCGTAGTTGAATCCTGAATCTTTCAAATCGTTTTTGACTTTTTCTACCATCCTCCTGCTAATAACGAGGAAGTCTGAAATCTTATTTGTCCTTGCAACGCATATCCCAAGGAGAATTCTATGTCTTTTCCATAAATATGGAGGTTCAAAATTGTCTATAATCAATTATTCTCCAAAAAGAAAAAAAAAAGAATAGGAAATATAGGCACCAAGTTCGTGAAAAAAAAAAACTGACAACGAAAGTAAAAAAAAAACTAACAACAGAAGTAAAAAAAAACATGTATAAAATTAGCAGTTGAAAATTGTGAACAAATATCATTCGCACTCAATATGTCCTCAGTTATTCATGCTTTCCATGCAAGTTTTTTAAGGAAGCTGCTGCTATTTCAGAATTTTCCTTCTTTTAGACTAGTTGCCTTACCAAGGCTTGTGAGATTAGTCTACCCTACTATTTAACGCATAGCCGGAGGGAGGGCCTGCTCGACAAGACTATCTATGGTTCCACCGTGTAAAACATTCCCAACAAAAACCATCTAGCTACAACCACTGTCAATGATTTCCCTTTTTCCTTCTGTGTACCTAAAACTAAACGGAGCTTCAATGAGCAGAGTTTCTTTCCTAGAACTACCCGTCTGTGGAACACAATACCGCGGGGCTGCTTCCCAACTGACTACAAGTCGTTTTCAAGTCCAATATAAACAAATTCTTGTTGAGCCGTCCTCTTAAATAAACAAATACTGCCCAATTTCAACCATTGTTACCAATCATTACAGCGGTGTCTCACCGCCCACCAGACAAACTCATTAACCCCTATCCTTGAGTGGCCTTTGGGCCTTGATAAGCGGTGACCCTTTAGTAAATAAAAAAGATCATCAATTACCTGAGCTCTTTCTTGCTGATGTTCAAGTGAAGTGGCAAATAGGATTTGATTTGTGCCGTGCTCTCCACACACAAAGTGGAATACATCCAGCATGAGTTCTTTGATGCACATCTTACGACAGGTGTGGTGGTCATTTTCTTCACTGTAATAGCCAGGAGTGATATCGCCTACACGCTCCTGACGCCATCGAAGTCGACGTAAAATTTCTTTCACCTTTTGAAGAGATTCCATACTTGGATCTATCAAAAAAAAATTTTTTTTTAAAGATTATATATATATATATATATATGAGAGAAAGAGATATATATATATATATATATATTAAAATAGAGTTCATATTTTTTTAATTTTTTAAACATCTTTTCAAGAATTAAATAATAAATGAGGCTAAAAGCCTTTAAAAGCATGTTCAGATGCAATATTTAATAAAATAAAATCAGAACAGATTTTTTTCATTTTTACTTTGATCTTTTGACTAATCATTTCTCTAGACACCTAGCTTTGTCAGAGTATGAGGTGAGGTTGTAACAGTTTCGTATGTTTGTAGCAGTCCGTAAGAATGGAAAATGGACATGGTGTTGTTATAAACGGTTCACTCATGACATCCATTGAAATAGAGTATTAACAAAAACAATCTAAGAAAATATTTGGGGTATAAATCTTCACAATTATCTATTTAGTTTTCTTTCACTTATATCAGTAAATATAAGACTTACTGTTAAAATATTAATAAAAATAAAATCCGGGATAGTCAAACATCTTTTGATAATTTTTCAAAAACGAATCCAAAAGTAAATTTGCCTAATGGAAAGAAAACATCTAAGATGGCTGCAACTCTGAAAAGAGGGACGCAGATATAATTATATATATATATATATATATATATATATCTATGAAAATTATAACTAAAAGGTAAACTTTTAGAGAGTTGGACCTATTGTGAAATAAGGAAAGCTCAATATACTGGATAGAGCAAAAATATGGCAAGTCAATGAAAATTGATTAGACCTGCAAATGGAAGCAAATCAATATCTTCAGTTGTTCAAAACAAGGAGCAGTTTAGTTAATAAAAAACATTTATTTTTCTTCTCTTTCATTCCTTAAACCAGGCTTTTCAAAGATTAAAATCTTATCATCAGAGGAAAATTATGATTGATAAGTTGACAGAAGAGGACTGTCAAAGTTCTAAATTTGAAAGAGTTTTTAAAAAGAATTTTTAAGTTCAAACGGGTATGAAAATCACCAATAACGAAATCCAAAAAAGCGTGGGGCTCAGAAATATTGGTAAATCCAGAGGAATCTGTATAAAAATCCAACGATGACGATTCCACCTAGGTCTGTTGTCCTCTGAGATTTACCAATATTTCTGAACCCCACGCTTTTTTGGATTTCGTTATTGGTGATTTTCATACCTGTTTGAACTTAAAAATTCTTTTTAAAAACTCTTTCAAATTTAGAACTTTGACAGTCCTCTTCTGTCAACTTATCAATCATAATTTTCCTCTGATGATAAGATTTTAATCTTTGAAAAGCCTGGTTTAAGGAATGAAAGAGAAGAAAAATAAATGTTTTTTATTAACTAAACTGCTCCTTGTTTTGAACAACTGAAGATATTGATTTGCTTCCATTTGCAGGTCTAATCAATTTTCAATGACTTACCATATATATATATATATATATATATATATATATATATATATTAAGTAGAGAACTAAAAGCAAACTTTTAGGAAAGGTAAAACCTATTGTGAAAAGTATATAGCTCAATATACCGGATAGAGCAGATACATAGATAGATAGAAGGATGAAAAGGAATTAGAAAAGCGACGGAGGCAGATCTTTTTTCAATTCAGTTGCTCAATGCAAGGTATATTCCGCAAAAAAGCAATTTTTTTTTTCCCCCTACAATCTTTGTTTTACTTTTTCAGATTTTGAATCTTGGCTTTTCGCCAACTTATCTATCCCAGCAATTTCCTCTAATAAGATTTTGATCTTTGAAAAGCCTGGCTTAAGGAAAAAATTAATTAAATAAATTGCTTTTTAGTAGAATATACCTTGCATTGAGCAACTGAATTGAAAAAAGATCTGCCTCGATTACTTTTCTAATTCCTTTTCATCCTTATTATATATATATATTATATATATATATTATATATATATATATATATATATAACAAAATCAATCTTCTCTCAAATAACAAAACATTTGAATCAATCAGATTACACATTAGACAGAGATGCTGATAGATAGGCGTCCTGCGTCAGTGATGCATAAAAATCTAAAAGGATGCAGTAAAATCTTATCTATGCATCCCAAGGAAACATGTCATACAAAAAATAATATATTCAAATGTACACATCCAATCTGTTAGGGGTGTGGGTTTTCTGATAATTGATGAAAGTAGCATTTTTTTGTTTGTTTGTCTAACAGGAAATTTTCACGAGTGAATTTAACTTCCGTTTTTTTCTTCTTTTTTCTTTCTGCCCCCCCCCCCCCCCCCATACCAACACAAGATAATTGTAAAAATAGTCGATCTGACCAACCTACCATTTTCTTTGTAATTGAAAAATTTATTTAAGGATCGGTGAAATACATTTCAATATTTTCTTAAAAACCAGAATGGACTACAAGGTGGATGTTAGATAGAATTTCCGAGGATCCATTAAAATCAAATCCGTGTACATGATGTTTGTAGTTAAAGACGAACAGGGTAGATGAAGCGCTGTTTAGACTTGGTAGGCAATCACCTAGATATAAAATCACAGGTCCCTCATCACCTCACTGAGTTGGTGTCAGAAAGGGTATATGGCTTACAAAAATCTTGCCTCAACTAAGGAAATAACTTCCAAAGAAAATATATTGCAATTCAGGTTATATAGTTAAAATAATCACCTGGCCAGAGATAGGAAGTCAATTTCTAAAAGCTGTCCAACACATGTCAGCATGTGAATGGATGTTAAATCGAATATGATGATAAAGGAAGAAAAAAAAAAATTGCAATAAAAAATACTCATTGGTGTCTATTTGTTTTTTATCAAGGAAAACAATCTCTGATTAAGGGCAGAAAAACTATCCAAAATATCAAAATCATAATAGCACCTATAATTTACATGCTTTTATTTTTTTCATAAGGCTACATAAGAAATTCGTTTTTTTAGTCAACAAACGCATTTTAAATTACAATATTTCTGGGACCAAAAAATCCATTTATATTTGATATTAGTTGTACTGACCGTGCATTGCCTCAGATCCATTACGTTCAAATTTGTTTTGTAAATATTTCTATGATCTTTTTGTTAAGTTCAGTATCAAAGTTAAAAGTGAACCTGGTTAAGAACTGAGGATCTGTGTAACGGAGATTACGGAGATTTCTATTAATATCATTTTAGGTAAAAATGTCTCCATATTACCAAACTGCCAGACAAGCTTAAGTATGTTTTCAAATAAATTGTAGCAAAGTACATTAATTTATTATTGTTGTTGTTGTTGCTGCAATGGCGTTCATCCTAGTTTGGTAGAGCCTGCTTTCTCTGGCCTGCACTACATCTCAAATCATGGCGGTCCATTCACAGCATCCTGAGCAACATCGCACAAGATGGCGGTCCATTCACAGCATCCTGAGCAACATCGCACAAGATGGCTAACCTATCACGATTTCTCTGTCGAAAACTGACTACCTGTGAACCTGCGAGTTCAGCCAAGTCCTCCTTGATAGCTGTTGTTCAGGTCCTCAGCTGTCCACCGACACACTTGCACCACCCAGAGAGTGAGAGAGGTAGGGCGGATTACATTGTGAATTAGCTTTCCCTCCAGGTGACAAGCTGCATGTTCAAACCATCAGAGACATCGTTGCAACAGGACAGATCGCAGAAACTTAAGATTGAGGTTGAGGTTGTAGCAGAGAACAGCAGTTGGGACACAGTCAGCTCACCAGCAATGCAAGATGCGGGGAAGGCAGTCATTGTCAAAGACTTCCAGCTTACGCTAATCAGCCACCCTCATTGGCCATATCTCACAGCCATAGAGGAGGATTGAGCAGGCGACGGATTGGTAAATATGGCTCTTTGTCTTTATTGAAACAAGGTTTATTAATTTATAAAGTTCATTAGTTTATTGCAAATAACATGATACAACAATAACAAACGAAAATTGGCCAGTCATAATCAAGGTTTGATTTGTCAGTTTAAATGCTATTTAGGTCTAACTTTGAAACAATTTTATATTTGGTGATATGATATATAATAAATAAGCTTTATAAAAGATTAACTCACTTTCCCCTGATAACGGAGTTGCTGTGCCATTACACTGAGCAGCCGTGTAACGGAGATTTCCATTTCCACCATGTTGCTTGAATAAATAAAAAGAAAATAATGAATATATAACGCAAATAAAATATAGTCTATATCAGTTGACATAAACTGATTATGGAAAGAAGAAAACCAGCATAGAAATAGGTGTTTCACTATTTGTGACTTTGAAATAGAGATATTATATTTTTGTCTATATATTAATGTTATGCCATATGAAAAAGGGGAAATTAATATTAAAATGGATACACAATGGCACATTCTGAGACAACATAACAATCTTCAAAAAAACGACATTAATTATTTAAGAGAAATGAAGATTTTATTTAGACAAAAATAAACATTTACAGCAAATATCTTTAAATAAAAGTAATGAAGATAAAAACTTACATTTGTTTTAGGCATAAAGCCTGAATCGTTATGGGGGAGGGTCGTTGTTCATACAATTTTTCAGAACATTTGGACTTACCAACGCTAGACACTCTCACTAAAAACCCACATTCACTCCATGGGTTGATCCTACTTAAAAAAATCCCCAAACGTTTTCAATTAATTTTTATTTACAAGAATGAAAATGTACAATGAGCGGTGATTGGGAGTGGAACAACAGAAAAAAATACCCCAAAAACAAATATAAATAATGAACAAAATAAAATGGTAATGATGATGCAGGTTAGTTAGGCCCTCCCAACCCCGAACTAAGTATAAGGCCGCCCACTGTTTTCCAGGTGATCCAAAAACAAGTCAGTCTCTAATTAGGAGTGGGAGTTAAGTGGGATGTCGAAAATATGAAGATGAAGGTATGAATTATAGGCAGTATGGAAGTGAAACCTAGCTAGTTAGAGTGGAGGATATGTGCTGCATGGAAGATTAAATCTGGGCAGTATAAGGAGATGTGTGCAGAACAGGTGACTTTGTCGGTATTGTAACATTGAAAGAATGAATGAGAGTGCTTTGGTTAGTAGATGTACAACAGCTGCGGTAGCATCATCAGTTTAAAGGGGACAACCAAGGAAAACATGGGAGGAAGTGATAAGGATGGATTTGAGAGAAAGAGGGATAAATACAAACCTGGGAAGAGATAGGTTAGTTTGGAAGTCAATTTCTAAAAACCATCCAACACATTCCAGCATGTAAAAGTGACGTTAATACCTTAATATAGTGTGACTAAGTGGTTAACGACGTGGACTGAGCACGTGGGTGTGCCGGGTTCGAATCCAGTTCATTCCACAGAAACACTTTCATCCAAATCTACATCTGACCTTGTGTCTAACCTCCTGGAGAGGAGGTAAATAAAATAGCTTAAAAGAGTGATGATGATTATGTAAATTATTTACAAGAATGAAACGAGACATTAAGAATTAGATATGTCTAAATACTCGGATGGAATACTCTCCAAATTTCATATTTGGCCTCATTGAATAAATTAATCAACAGATGACATACACTACACTCATCCAGAACCGATGTCATGTATCACCAAAACTCCCAACAGACAGGGAGCCTGCTGGAACCTCCCATACCCCCCCCCAAAAAAAAGATAGTTTCAGCAAAAGATGTCAGAAAAAAAAATTAATTTAATTTTTAACAGTAGCAATATATTAATTAAAATACAAAAAAAAAAAGTATTATTCGGATTATTCGAACAACTGTTCTTATCTTGGATGTTATTCTCACAAAAATCTACTTACCTTAATGTGCAGTAACTTTTTTTTTTTTTTTTTTTTTTTACTTATGTTTTAGAATTTTTGAGATGAGGATTGATAGTTTGTATTATTTGGACTACCGTTCTCATCTTGAATGTTATTCTCACAATGTTTTGGTTGATGTAATCTCCAACCTGCTTCAGATGCATCTTATCAGACTCAGGGAATCTGTCCAAAATTTCTAACGGAACCCTTTATTTAATCCACGAGGGTAGCTTGCGCAACAGATATAAATGCTAAGTAATAATTACTTCTAAGCGACAGTCACGGCAATACTAAGAGTACAATTACGAATTAAGACTTCTGTCCAGTCACGGCTGACGGAACGAGTGCAAGTTACACCCATCGATTAGATAAATTCTTTCATTAAAGATTCTGTACAGATTCCCAAGTTCAACAAGACGCATCTGAAGAAGGTTCGATGTTATATCAGCTGAAACGTTGTGAGAATAACATACAAGATGAGAACGGTAGTCTGAATAATCAAAATTATCAATCCTTATCTCAAAAATTCTAAAACATAATAAATAAAAATAATGTTATTGCACATTATTAGCATTTACGTAATATTTCAAATTTATCTTCAAAAAATTTTTTTTTTTAACACTTACTTCAGCAGATCCTTCCGTTTCAGCATTTCCTTCGTCCAGGTCGTTTAAGCAACATAAATTAGGTGAACTGCTCGTACGGGTCACAGATTTCTTGTTCTTCCTTGGCGATAAGTATAATCTTCTCTCAGTACTTGGATCTGAAATTAAACACACAACATTGTTACGTAATGCATGCGACGAAAAGAAAGCCAGTGTCCTTGTGTCAGACTGATATAGATGCAAAAATAAAGAATAAAACGAAATTGACCTTTAAAACAGGATACAAACAAAGTCATTGAGTACACAAGCAAGTACTGAAAAGTCACGTGATTACATTGGCACATGTAAAAAAAATTTTTTTTTTAAATTTGAATCTACCTTTTTTTTTTCTCGTCACCATGTAAATCGAACCTTGATAAACACATTCTTCACGGTTTTGCTTTAGTTTAGGCACCGACTGACTTTCTCAGCCTTCGGGCTAGCATCAAAGTGTAATATCGGTTCTGTCCTCAGTCAGTGGAGGAGAAATCCTTCTAGACTGAGGAAATTTTAATTTTTGTCCCAATCCAGAGTACCACTTTTTGGGGAGCTGGATTTTCCCCACATTAAAAACTGACTGCTAAGTGGCTATATAAGCCACCTATAATACTTTTAAATATGTATATATTTAAGAGAACATTTTTTTGTATCCTAAAATTAAACAGGGAAATTCAAAATGGAGGATGCTACCAAAATCAGTTTATCGACAGACAATTAACCTCTCCTCATTCAAAGTAATTCTGTTAGTTGCAAAACTGTTAAATAAATCATTTTATTGTTGATCTCCATATAATCGTTTTCATCCATTTATTTCTTCACATTTTTGTCTCACCACTCACACACCACTTCACAACTGACTTCATGTCTAACTCTGCCCTCGTGGGGAGGCAAGCAAATAGAGACTTAATGAAGCAATAAATAAATCCGTTTATTTACCTAATGTTGAATTATTGTGTAAAATATTCAATATTGTTTACTAACTAGGTGTACCTACCTGGTGTTGCCCGGAGGTATATTTACTGGCAATGTTTTGCTTTTATGTTTGAAAACTATGCCACATTTTTTTGCCAAAATATATTTTTTGTTCCAATCAAAGGGAAGTATAATTATGTATGGTCAAATACAGAGTGATGTTTCTTTTTATAAAGATGGCGGCCATTTGAAAATAATTCTGACTTTGACAAAATTATTTTTTGGAAGAGTATTAAATCGAATTAAATTTTATTCTTCTGAACAACATAGTGCAATAATCAAAAAAAAAAAAAAAAAAAAACAACTTACAAACCAGAATCAAATATTGATTTTGTAGAAAGAAAGTTATCGATGACAATAAAATGAACAGACTGACTTTAGTTTATATATTAGAGAAATCAGTGATTTAAGAAAATGTAATTTTAATTTCTAAAAGGTCTTACAAAAGGACAAAAAGGCAAACACCATGAAATAAACTGAAACAAAAAAAAAGTCACTTGAAATCTTATAAAGAATGGCATAAAATGAAGTTTTGCTTTTATTCTGTAGATAATGCTTCATTATGTTTACTATGCATAAGTTTCTTTTCTTTTTAAATAATTATGTAACAAATTATTTTTTTTTTTAATCATTAATACTTAAAATATTTTTGTAATGATGTGAACATGCACCGGACAGTTGCATGTTTAGTGGGTTGCATGTTTGCAATGCATGTGAAGAACAGTCTTGCTGCGAGTGAGAAATATTTAACTAAGAAAAGAGAAATCATCCAAGATATGGGAAATATCTCTGATTTTGGGTTTGGCCACCCAGAATATGATTTGCCTCTTTGAGAAATTAATGTTCCTTCAGATACGAGGTTCCCTGCTGTGGTTATGACCTACTTGAGTTTTGCCAAAAATAATGGCAAGCTAGATACGGAAGCCCCTAGGTATTAGGTGTTTGATGTTCATAGGTAAGGCTGGTTATTATTTTCAAGTGGATATCCAAGTGGTCTTTCTGGTGTGATCCCAGAATGTCTATATATATTCTAGCAGATGGACATGGGGAACAGTTGACCCTCTGGACATCTCAGGGTCAATTAGTTTTCAGTGGACCTGAGAAACAGATGGTATGGTGTTAGGACAACTAACGAAAACGAATTACCTCCCTTGAACCATTTCGAGAGTTAAGAGTTATCGCTCTTGGAAATGGTCTTCTGCCCAGAGAGAAAGATAAACAAAGATCACGGCATCAGACACTTAATATGTCAATCGCGTACAGCGGCAAAATAATTAATTAATTCATTCTGTGTTCAGTTTTAATAAATCTGTTAAACATTTCTCTTGATAGTTCATCCATTTCTTTACAAGTTATTATTTATTATAACCTAAATTACGAGGTTATAAAATATGGTTGTGTTCGGTTGAACTTGTATTTTGATTTCGTTAAGCTAAGATTTATCATTTGCAAGTCTGTTGCTCAGTAGAAAAAAACGAGTATCATTGTATTCTCCAAAAATAAAACTTTGTTACTTGTTTTAAACTGGAGTTGTAAATTTATTTGGACGATCCATCTGTTGCAGCAGAGACTGAGACCCCACAATTGACACTGCGATGGGTGTCAAAAGCGAGCAACAATTTTGGACCATCACGGGCGGACAAGCACGGCCCGTGCAATGAACGCACGTTCATAATAAAAACAGAACTTAAAGTGTTTTTTAAGCAATAGAATTTCGCAAAGATTTTGACATTTGTAACTTTTTTAATTTTTATTATTATTATTATCTTCATTTTTCATCTTCCTACCTCATGTCGAGGTTAGACTTCCAATTTCTCCTGTCTGTTGTCATTTCGCTTATGCCGTCAGGATTAGGTCATCATCAACTGAACCCTTCCATGTCTTAAGCAGTCTATCACGCGGCATTGTGAAATCGATGTGGGACACATTTTGGAGGGTGACAGGTTACATGGTTATACCACGTGAGACAGCGTTGTGCAACGCTATATCTCATGATAAATATACTATTTTGTTATGTACGATAATCATATTTATCAATAAAATATTGTTTTATAAATTCTTAGTTTATTTATATAGTAATTGAAGATTTTTGTCTGCGTGTGTTTGATAATTTTGCACCACAATTGCAATGAAACATAGTTGAGTTGGTGGATGTATCCCATCGATCTATCCATCCATCTGCATACTCTAAAGAGTTTCACTACATGCTGGAGAATAGAACTCCAGCCCAGGGGGCAATTGTTCTGTTATGTAATCCCAAGTGCAGTTTTAGCAAGTTATACTGAGGTACTTGCTAAAGGCATCTTCAGAGCTGGAGTTGTTGCCGTCCTCCAACATACAGTCCCTGGTATTCCTGAATAGTCACCTATCTGATACTGACTAGCTGAATTATTGGACCATCACTTTTTGGGGTGGCACGGTGGCTGAGTGGTTAACGACGTGGACTGAGGACCTGAGTGTGTCGGGTTCAAATCCAGTCCGTTCCACAGGTACACTTTCATCAAAACCCACACTGACCTTGTGTCTAACCTCCTGGAGAGGAGGTAAATAAAATACTTAAGTTTGAAGAGTCAGCCATAGAATAATACACTCCACTCGAGGTAATGTGGTAAAAGAGCAATCGCTCATGGATTCTTCTTCATAATTTAGTTTCAATGTTGCTTAACTCTTGGTGATCTAACGAAAATGATTATGCTGTACACATGTGTGTCGATCAGAGAAAGGTAAAAACGTTATTAAAATTATTGCTAATATTAAAAACGATAACGACACTTCAAAACTTTCGTTCAAAGTTCCTCAAAATTCGGCATGATAAACTTTGGGGTGCTGGATGTATGTTTGCATACTTCGGAGAGCTTCGCCACAGACTTGAGAACAGAACTTGTGCATAGAGAGCAATTGTTGCGTTGTGGATTAGCAAGTTATACTATAGTACTTGCCAAAAAAAGCATCTTCATAGCTGGAGTTGTCACCTTCTCACATACACCGTCTGTTATTCCCAAACGGTCACCCATCCAATACTGATCAGCTTCAATGTCACTTAACTTTGATGATCTAATGAGAATTGGTGTGCCAAATGAATATGCTGTACATGTGTGGGTATATCAGAAAGAGAAAAACGTTATTAAAATTACTGCTAATATTAAAAACAGTAAATACTTCTTCAAAACTTTTGTTCAGAATTCCACCAAATTTGGCATGAAAAATCCTTGGGATGCTGGGTGTGTCATGGGGGGGGGGGGGGGGCGAAAATAACACATTGCTATTATAACTCCTACTGATAATACTACCACCTACGAATGATATACAAAAGCAAATTTGGCATAAAGAGCCCTTGTCATGCACGATGTAATAACATTAGGAACGCCAATTATGAGGCATAAAGCTCTAATAGTTCTCCACGGGAGCTAAACTCGAACAGTTTAGCCTTTGAGCAGCTTTTTGGCTTGAGTATCATCATCATATTCGGTTTAACATCCATTTTACATGTTGGCATGTGTTGGACGGCTTTTAAAAATTGACTCCTAAACTAACCTTTCTCTGGACAGGTCTTTGTTTAACCCTCTTTCTCACATGTCCATCCTTATCACTTCCCTTTCATGTTTTCCTTGGCGTTGCCCTGTGAACTGACCAGTCTCTCTCAATTGTTCTACATCTATTAACCCAAAAACTCTCATCCATTCTTTCGAAGTGACCATACCAGAGAGGTCTCCTGTTCTGCACACATCTCCAGATTTAATTTTCTTCTGTTTAAGACTCACATTACACATTCATCTATATTATTCTCATATCATTTCTTGCCATGCAACGCATGTCCTCAAACTATCACTTATAATTGAATATTGTTAAAAAAATTGTTACTAAATACTTTAAATATTATTATGACTACCAAAAGAGTTTATCAATAATAAAATTAGTTAATTATTTACCTTGTGAAAGGTGAGATCTACTGTTGTATATTGTGTCAGAAAGTACAAGGTCTTCATCTGCAAAAAAGAAAGGTTTTCAAGTTTTTAAAAGTTATACAATATAAAAAACGTTACTGAAAAACTGTCAATCAAATGCAAAAACAAAACAATGGTGTGTAACAATTTATAAATAAGTGAATAAATCAGGCATTTAGGTAGCCAATTGCAAAAAAAGTTAAAACCGAGATGAATTCCCAAACCTAAGAGGTCACGGCCCGTGTGTGTGTGTGTGTGTAGAGGGCAGTGCAAAAATAAAAAAAGAAACTTTTTCCTAAACGCCTATCAGTTTCATCTAGTCAAAATTAAAAGGAAGGGCACCAATATTCATGTGTGGGAAAAGAGACAGGAAGTAATTCTTTGATGAAACAAAAGTCATTTAACTCTCCTACCCCTTCATGAATCGTTTTAAGTCTTAGCCTTCATAGCAAAATTAACAATTTGAGTTTTCAGAAAGAACTGTCATAAGTGGGAAAAGGAAGGCAAGACAACTCTCGCTTCCCTTATTTTGTCCTTTAGTCCTCAGATTCTATGAGCAATATTTCTGACAAAAGAGGAGGAATTGCTGTTTTTGGGGTTGGAATCTACTTAATACTTATTGTTGGCTAGTTTTTTTTACCTTGCAGTAGTATTTTTTAGTTCCTTATATCAAGTGGCTTCATGCCTTGTCTGAAGCTATTTCCATAAAAAAAAGACAAATGAGAAAAAAAAAAAAGATTAAAAGAGAAATAAAATCCAGCCAAATAGCATTGAAAAAAAAAGAAGGTAAGACTCTAGCGATTGGCAGAAATAAGCTTTTTCTTATTTAAGAAAAATTGGAGAAGAACTCACATCCATGTAAGGCTCTCATGATTTAAGCAGAAATCCGCTTTTTTTATTAAAAAAAAAAAGGCGGAATTCTGCAAAAAAGCAAAGAACTCACATCTTCGATAAATAAGTGAACAAATATATTTTAAAACAAATCTTGCACGATTTTGCATCTACATGTTATGTGAAATACAAGGTTTTTTTTATGTCTACATTGGCTCATACCACTCACCATATAAGGAAGGTCAAATGGACTGAAATGTCCTTCCTAAGTCAATAAAAACCTTTTAACAACTTAAATATTTTTTTTCTATTTAACTAGAGAAAATATGATCTGTTTGATCACCCATTGAGCTCAGGTTATTTTGTTTGTAATCAGGAAAAACTGAGTTTGCAATGCCAGTTAAATTCTCTTTAAATAAAAAGACAAAATCCAAAATTTGTCTTCTTCTGCTTGCTATATATCACCCTCCTCCTTTTTCAATCTTCAGCTAACGGGTTTACAAAAATGACTAATTGTAATTATATTCATTTTTGTTTATAATAGACTATTGCAATCTTTTTTTATTTTTCTTCGCTTTATTACCTTAGACTGTTAACTAACAGAGAGAGTAATAGAAACTGAATGATAGATATTATATAAAATAAGGTCAAAAATGCAAAAAAGGGTGAGAGTGATAGAAACCTGATGAGTTAATTGCAAATTACTGCTAATTAGAACAATTAAAATGGAATTTATTTCAAACATGATTAACTCCAAAAACAGGAATATTTTAACATGTATTTAGTGTGATTAAAATACATAGGAAAAAAACGTTCGTTAATTTAATAATAATAATAACTACTTTGATACGCAGTGAAAAATGAAAAAATTTAATTTCTTTTGTTAGAATATTTGCTTTATTTTATTGTCGTCGCACTGGGATAAATTGATCACTACAAATTAAAAATATTTTGAATATTAATCTATTTAATTTTCAGCGGCAGCCTGGATGAAATTTTCTGAGCTGTTACCTCTCATAACATTGCGTTCTGCCATCCTCTACATTCAGGGTAAGTGGTACAGCAGCTGTATAAGGAACATTATGTTATATGGCAGCGAATGCTGAGCCCTCACCCAGTCTTCTATCGCTTAATTGCAGCGCAAATAAAAGATTCATGACTAAGATGGATCTGCAATGCGAAATCTGACCAAACCCAACACATCAGGTCAGAGATCAGAAAGCACTACATTTGTCCAGCATCGTAAGGATGAATCGGTTACGCTGGTACGGTCATATCAAGCACTCATCCTCCTGGATAAACTGTTGCAGAAGCATGGATGGTTTAAATTGCAGACATGTTAACCGGCCAAGGAAAACTTGGAAGCAAATGATTGGACGAGACCGTAGAGAGTGGAATTTGGATACAGTTGACCCGCTGAACCGTGAGACCTAGAGAGTGAGCTTGTGAAATATCAAAACACGCCCGACCTGTCGACAAGGGAAAAGTGACCTTAAATAAAAAGAGAGAGAAAGGAGAAATAGAAGCAGAGAGAGAGAGAGAGAGAACTCTATCATACCAGTTGGTTGCATCATGCAATCCTAGGGCATTTCCACTAGTCATTCTATGAGAAACAGAGCCCCCCTCCCCCACATGGCGAGCTTCATACCTCACCGACTCAACTATTTCAAACATGTGATCTGTTCGACCAATCATAGCCTAGTATTTCGTAGCCTCGCTCCCTCTTTACTCTCTAACATAGAACCAAAGAGAAAATATTTATTATGGTACTTACCTGCTAATGGCCGTCTTACTCCAATCATCAGGAATAGACATCGTTCTAACCAAGTGCAAACAATATCTTCAAAGCTGTTATCTTCATATTCTTTTGCATCAGAATCATCGTTTTTATTTGCTTCATCTGAAAACAAATTTATAAAACAAAATATAGGTTTTCTAAAGAAATGGGAATAGAAAAAGCGCAATTACGTGGCATAACAGATAAAGTTGTGAAGTAATAATCAGTTCTTAGTGACCGTCTTCTGGGGGTTTAAGGTTCAATCCTCACTACAGGTGATACTAACAAAGAATAGAATAAAAATTATTTAAGACTTCTACCCAGTCATAACTGAGGGATCGAGAACAATCTAGCCCATGGATAAAATACAGGGTTCAGTTTGAAATACTGTATAGATTCCTTGAATTCAATATAAAGATTATCGAGTTTAACAAAATGCACCTGAAGAAGGTCGGAAGTTACCATGGCAGAAATGTTGTGAGAATAATATTCAAAATGAGAACAGTAGTCCAAATAATAAAAATTAGCAATGCTCATCTAAAAAATAACGAAACATAAGTATTTATTGGGTTTCCAGAAAACATTCAATTTACACACATTTGGCTTGATTATACAGAAGAATCAATAAAGTAATTGAGGAATGTGATTTAAAAAAGATTTTTTTTATTGATAATCATATTTTGTCAATCATCATCATCATCATATTTAATTTAACGTCCACTTTACATTCTGGCAATCAATTTAGAAGTTAGGAACTCAAAATGGCTGCTAAATCCTAAGAATCTGATATACTTTGATAGCGAAAGAAATCGAGTGTGGGTGCTAGAGGATCTCGTCCATAAAAATTTACCTTCTATATAGCCCTGTGAGGCCAAAGCGAATGGGTTTTCTCCTCTGCCATGCCCAAATCTTTGACTCTTAAGTGGGTAGAGAAGAACATTATTTACCTCCTTGTCAAGAGGTCAAGTGTGGTTTTGAAAAGCCAGTGCACTAGAATAAGTGCACTCTGGCCTACAAAAAATGCTTGAGCAGCCCTATCTGCATTCCCCAGTATTGTTAAATAATGATGCTGATGGTTATGATGATGCTGATGATGTTAGCAGGAGCAGCGGAAGTCTCGTTGTCACTTCCGTTGTGACGATCCGGCCTCTTGCTTTCCAGAATTTGGTGCGTGTAGACGCATATTAGCGACCTCCGGCTGGGACGCCAGTGGAGGCGTTAGGCATGAATTAAAGAAGTTAATGTACGTATTGCGGTGATTCTCTCTCACTCCCTCCGTGCCAGCCAACTCAAGACTTGTGTTGTGCTAAATAAATATTTGGAAACTCAAAAACGGCCTTTGGGTGTGTTGTGCTTTAAGATGACTGCAGCGTGCGACCATTACGATGAACGGCGTGCGGACAGCCAGGATGAAGCTGATACGCCAGGTAAGTGAGAACTGCCACAACCCATGACAGGACGGCTATGCAACAGTATTTCCACTGTTCATTCTATTCTCCAAGTGGCTATGGAGAACAGCCCCCCCCCCCTCACGATCACCTGTAGGCTAGCTTCATACCTCACCGACAACTATTTGAAACATTATCTTTTTGACCAATCACAGCTTAGTATTTCGTAGCCCTGCCACCTCATTACTTTTTTTATATAGAATCAAAGAGAAAATATTTATTATGATGTATCAAGAGATCAAAGAACTTACCTGCTAATGGCCTTAGACAATTAGCAATAAACTAACCCATTCTCAGATAAAGGTAAAGCCTGGGAGGATAAAGCTCCTAGGACTGAATAGAACCATACCTCAGCTCGACTGCAAGAAAGCCACTGTCAGACTGATTTGTATCATGAGGATAGAGAAGACGATTGATGCAACAAATTAAAAACTACCCATGACCCATAAACAACCATTAAAAAGTCTCATATGAACTTTGATTCAGAGACTGAGTAACAAAGTGAAAATTCCTTCCAATTTTTTGTACTCAAAGCAACTAATAATAAATCGTTAACGGAACCGTCACCGTTCATGATTCAAAAAATGCTCTCTAGCAGAATCAAACGTAAAAATGTCAAAAAAACTCTGAAATGGAACACTACTTGAGGAGATAGTTGTTTAAAGAATTGAGCTATGGACCAGACAAAACAAGGCTGTCGGCCATCATATTTGGTTTAACATCCGTTTTACATGCTAGCATGTGTTGGACAGCTTTTAGAAATTGACTTTCAAGCTAACCTATCTCTGTCAGGTCTTTATTTATCCCTTTTTCTCTCAAGTCCATCCTTATCACTTTTCTTTAGCATTTTTCTGCCAAGTGACCCCTGCTACTTCAACTGTTCTACATTTACTAACCCTAAAACTCTCATTCATTCTTTCAGTCTACTCTTCTGCATACATCTCCTTATGTTACCCAGATTTAATCTTCCTCTGAGCTCATCAGATCTAAGCCTGTCTTTAAAACGCACATTGCACATCCATCATATTATTCTCATATCATTTGTCTCCATGCAACGTATGTCCTCAACCCCCACTGGTCAGGTTTCACTTCCATACATTATCACACTGTGTACACATTGGAAGAATTTATAAGACTTTTATTACCTTATATAAGATATTGTATGCACTCCTTGACACCAGTAAGAAAACAAATATTAAGATATAATATTCAAATTGGACAGCATATAAAGAAAAGTAATTAAACTAATAAACGGATTATAAATCTCAATTATAAAAATAGGTTGGAATCCGTGGATTTAATTACTTTACTAAAATGAATACACAGGTATATTTATTTGTTTGGCTGCCATAAAACACACTTAATTTACACAAACAAGTCTGCTTTATTATACGGAAGAATCAAAAAAAGTAATCGAGGAATGTGATTTGTGAATAAATTTCATCGATAATCATATGTTCTCAATATGAACTCTTTGTTTTTAAAAAATATTCACACACAAAAACAGAAATGAAAATAAATGAGTCATTAGAAAATTCATTTACTTGTAACTTAAAGTGTACTTCAATCAGTCCCTATTTATTTGGCTGCACACGAAAGCCAAGTTTTTTCTTTTAAACATAGAAACATAGATGAATTCTGGTAGAAGGACATGAGTCGTCCTATGGCACCAGCTCCTTGTCTTCATCTTTGTATGCGTCCAGTGACGACAGCAGCCTTATAGTTGAATTTGATTTCTTGGTCAATCCAGAACTTATCCAACCGCTTCTCAAATATCTTTACAGTTTCGGCTTCAATTACACTTGATGGCAATCTATTCCACAAATCAACACAGCGATGGCTGAATGAATATTTTTCAGGTTCAAACGTGCCTGTTTCTTGTAAAGCATCTGACTGTGTCCTACTCTTGTATTTTTTCTAGTCAATAGTTTATCTGCATTGAAATCATATTTTCCAGAGAGCAATTTATAGCACTTAATCATATCCCCATGTATTCTTCTATAGGCCAAACTTGGCAATTTCAGAGTTTTCAACCTTTCTTCATAACTCTGATCGTACAGTCCTGGAACAAGTTTAGTAGCTCGCCTTTGTACATTTTCTATCATTTCAATGTGTTTCTTTTTATATGGTGCCCACACTTGATTAGCATAGTCAATATGAGGCCTCACAAACGCTTTAAACAATACATCACTAAGACTTGGATATTGCAGGATGATGTCATAATAGACATTGTGCCAACTCGGATGATGGAGAGATGTGCTGGAACATCCAAGCAGTTTCTCGGTGCTTGTCAATTGTGTGAAAGGTAAATAAAATGATCGTTGGATGATTTAGAAATGTTATTTCACTGGAAGTAAAGGCAATCGTTTGCATTCATCACATCAAAATTATTTTTTTGAATAAATAAATAAATATATCAAATCACACCTATTCACATATGTGCCATTTTTTTTAATAGTTGAATAACTAAAATCATGAATCAAATAAAATAATTAAGAAACCTTTGATTTTCTCTTCTTGACCTTCATTATCATTATTTGCTGATTCTCTGGAAACTTCTTCGTCTTCTTCAGATAAGCCAGTCTTGCTTTTATGGCTAGCAATAGGTTTCATCTTCGGAGCCTGATTTGGTGATAATTTATAGCCAATCAATCGGCTTCTGGCTTGATAGACTAACCGATATGCCATGATCAAACTTCTGTTTGGTCTAAAAAAAAAAAAAAAGAAAAGAAATATGAAATCAATTACTAGATTCATTACAATAGAACAACCATTTGAAAATAAATTGATTAAAATTCAGAAGAATTGATTAAAATCCATTGACAAACACAAACAGATAAGTGCCTTTAATATAATAAATATGAAATCAATTCATACAACAAACATTTGAAAGAAAAATTGATTAAAATCCATTAGAATTGATTAAAATCCATTAGAATTGATTAAAACCCATTAAAATTGATTAAAATCCATTAAAATTTATTAAAATCCATGCACACACATGAACAGATAACTGCCTTTCATATAATAGATAGTAGAATACTCTTCAATGGTTTGTTTGTCTAATAGCAAATCAACCTTTCTTTTGCAATATTTAATACTGCAGCACAATACATATAGTAACCGTTGCATTGTATATGATTAATTGTACGCAAGTTGTTATTTTACCCATAGACAAGGGGATTGCAGGTTTATACTATTCCTAACAGTATTGAGCATAAATGACAATAGATACGATAGAATTTGAACTCAGCATAGCAGATTTCATAATCCAATCATGCATGCATTCTGCAATAACAACAATGAAACCATTATATATATATATATATATATATATATATATATATAGGAAAAATAAAGAGAGAAAAATAAAGAGAGAAAAATTAAATAGAGAAAAAAATATCGAAAAAACATTACTCCAGTATATAAAAACGAGAGAAAACAGAAGTCATAAGTGATCAGCAAAAGAATGTATTTGCTTACCTTTCACATGTCTGAGCAGTAGTTATGAGATCACAGTGCTTGAGCAAAGCTGCCAAGAGGAATTTAGACACTTTGTCCAATGCAGGTTCTTTCATCTCGCATGTATCCCAGTCTGTTGATGAGGAAGAAAGAAGAACATGGCGGTTAAGAATATTTACAAGTTGCTTGTATGCATAAGGTGAAAATTATTACATGTAAAATAAAATATATCTGTATGGGATATACAAGATGTGTGGAAAGTAACTCCTCCATTATTATTTAGTCCTCATAATTTATTACTCAAATATAATTCTTACAACAAATGAATATGATACATATAGCATGGGGTTTTATTTAGAATTGAATACAGGGACCAGCATTCGCCACCAGCTTCTCAAGCCGTCTGGTAACCACATCAACTGATTTCACAAGGAATGCTATTTTCGTTTGTTTGTTTTTTTTTCCTTCGTACTAGTTAAATGATGATGACTACTACGAGGGATTGAAAATCTCCACATACCATTTATTCAAAACAGCAAGTCCTCACACATCATAGTGAGATGGATAGATTAACGATTGAAAACTGTTAACCTATCCATCTCACTAAACTTTATCCATGAATGTTTTTTTTACCTTGATAAGTGGTGACTCGTTAATTAGAAATTTTTTTTTTTAAAACAAACAAAAAAGAGTTACTTGGGAAATCAGTTGATGCGGTTTCCAGGCTGTCTGAGAAGCTGGTTGTGAATGCTGGCACCCATATTCAATACTAAATAATATACTTCCTCTTGTTGGCTTTTGCGATACAAGCCAGAAGACTTTTTCTAGAAAAAGTAATGTCCAGTTCAAGTAACTGCATCTCACTAAGATATTTATATGTCCAAAATACAGTTCAAATATCGAGATGATACACTTTCCTTTCTTTTAATGTCAGCTGGAATTTCATGAGAACTATACGATTTGGGGGTGAGATAGTTAAACAGAGGATAAGTTGTTGGATTTTGGAGAAAGGGAAGTTAGTTGGCCATAGGAAAAAAAAGCCTTACATCTCGGCTGGACAAACAATAGGGCTCTGAGCAGAAATGGAGATGGTCACCACGAGAACTCAATACTTTTTGGTACTGCTAGCCAAATAAGAGATTAAGTTTTCACTAGTATCCTTCAATGTATAAAATACAAACTCGATTGCGTCCAAAAAATGCTAACACAAATAATAAAAATTGTTAATAATACAATGTTGCCTCTTTATTTGGAGGAGAGCCCTTTATTCAATCTAGCTAGACACATGCGACGACCTGTACCAGAATCAAAACACATTGATTTCAGACAGGACACGCACAACGTTGATGATCTCAAACCTCATCTGATGCCACGATGACGATCACATGTTCAATGGTGACAATTAGCAGTACCACATCTGTATACACAACAAGAGTGGAGGCTGTATAACTTCCATTTGCAACAAATGGAGGGTCAAAATTAATCGCGCCAGAATCGTTTCCCAACATATACGCTCTTCTGAGGAAATGTCTGTTCGTTAGATCAATTCCAGAAGACTGATACGTAATATTATTAGGAGTAAGATGCAGATTAATACCCCGGACGATTGCAGACGGACTTATGGTAAAAATAAGAACATAAGACAATAAAGAATTATTTTGTAAAGAAATGTTCGTGATGTCAGCAGGTAAAAAAAAACAATCAACAAGAGAATGTTATCGTCTTGAAATCTGTGGTTAGAAATCAGGCTGCAAACATTGACAACATAACTGACGACAAATGATGTAAACAAATCTTATTTAACATGTTGACTATGAGGCCTGAAGAAGAAGGAGTCTGGCAGACTAGTCAGGAAGAGAACAGAGTCTAGGAGACAGGCAGACTAGTCGGGATGAATAGATGTGTAAAACTACAAAGTCTGTTTGTTCACTTGTGAATTAATTTAACGAAAGAATAAAAGCATTCTTTATTAAAAAAAAAACACAATCTTGTTGTCTATACTAATGGAAGAAACTCTTGACCCGACAAGAAACGAACTTTGGATTAATCAAATAAAGGATAAAGATTGATTCAGTGACTCCATTACAGATAGACACATTCTGACAAACATTCTCTATGTAGAACTATCAACTGAAATAAGAAAAACTGGCTGCCCACAGCTTTGATTTAAGGATGTCTGTGAACAAGACAGATGGTTCGATATTGACCCTGCCACCTTGGAAAACTGTTCAAAACCACCAGCACCCCCCCCCCCCTTAAAGTCCAACCCTTCCTCACCGTAGACAGATGAAGTTGACAAAACACTTAACCTCAGCAGGAGACAAGAAAATAAAAATAACATAATAGTTCAACTAAAACTTTACCTTTTTTATCTGCATATTCAAGCATCATACGCCAAACATGTTGTACAGGTTCCTTAAAAACCCCTTGACCAAGTTCAAGAAGAAAGATGGTATCCGCATCCAAATTCAGATCTTCAGGAATATCACATTCTGTAGCCGTGGACGATATCATGGAGTACATGCTATCACGAATTATCATATCTGTAAAAAAAACAAAAGCATCTATTTATCAAACTAAATGCATATAACTCATGTGTATAACGATGTCTAGGCTATAGAATATTAAATCTTACAGCCCTGTATACAATGATAATTTGCAAAATAATTTTTTTAGGGAGGGGGGTTATATTTTATAATTTTATTTCAAAAGAATGTATCCATTAAAACTATCACTCAAAGATTACCATGAAATAAGATTTTTTTTTATAAAAAATAAAATACAGTGTAAACAATGATTTATAAATGATAAAACCAGTCCTTCTTTTCAATCAAACTGTCACGAAAAAAAGCTTTATTTTTATTTTTATTAGAAAATACACCAATTTGGGGATACACTAAAAGTATCAAACTCTTAGAATCTCTTTGCTTTTCGATAAGTTGTTTTTGTTGATAGTATTACTACTACTACTATTATAGGTGTTAAACTAACAAATATTTTATATTCTAATAAACCAACAATTTTATTTTCAATAAATCTAAAAAAAAACAAAAAAACTTGTACTTGTGAGCACATAGATTTTTGCAAAACAAACAATGGTACTAAATTTATATCGGTAGCTCAATTAGTCATTGAATTATGACTGTTCATAGTTTGTAGGGAATTAGAAAATTTGCCATCTTGTGTGCTATTTGTATAGAAGCCAATTTCCAGTGTATAATTAAAAATGCAAGCTTCAAACAAGTGAAAAATCCTTACAAATTCAATGTCATCTTGTGGTAAATGAAAATTAATCAATGGAAGCAAAAATTGTTAGATCAAAGCAGTCAAAACATTTGGCAAAATCCCATTATCTCTTGAAAAAAAAACCGTACAAAAATGAGGAGCACACATTTGACTGTTCATATAAGATTCATTTCAACAGCTAAAACCTGGAAGCTTCTTACTATGATTCATAGCACATTAGATCAAGTTTGATTTTTCTTTTGATAGTAAATCAATAAAAAAAAATCAGATTTGGACGGTGTAAAAACAAACAGAAAAGCAATATAATAATAAAGCAAAAATGTCATTCTTTAAAGTTTTCAAAGTTCTTTTTTTTTTGAAAGACAACTTAAAATCCTATTTCAAACCCACCATATTGATAAGTGGCTCTTTTTCTTTAAGATGGGACTATCTTTATATGCATAGAGATACACAATATCGCATACATTAAATTTGAAAACATTAACATTCAAAAATAAATCGCCCATCACCGAAAATAATAACCAGACTTGACTGAAAAAAAAACAAAAAAAAACTATTAATGACACAAGAGAAAAAGTTAGATTTTGTATACATCAAATTCTACCAAAATACCCCAAAACTAAACGAGATATTGCAGGCTGAAATTAAAAAGAATTTGACTATATTTACTCATTTTCACACTCTAAAACTAGTCTGGTTTGTGATACCTAATTCTATCTTTTACAGACAACATGTTTACATATATCTTTGCATCAACTCCCCCCCCCTTAAAAACTTGAGCGCGAACGCAGACACCAAACTATATCGAAGAAACAGTTTTGATATGTAGCCTCATTTTAAGATGATTCATTGCTAAGTAAAAAAAATGAAAAAATCGTTTTTCTTGCCTAAGTAGTTAAATCAAAATTGTTTTTTAACTTGTTGCATTTGCTTAGATGATAGGGTGTCGGACAAATTCATCCTAATTACCATATGATGTTAAAGTTACGAGTTCAAATCACGACCTCGGCGTCAAAATTATTTATTGATTATTTAGTTGTTCAGATGTGCCCTAATGTATTTCTTATGTTTCTGACTATATATATATATATATATATATATATATATATATATATATATATATATAGGATAATCTCCTAAACTAATGAACGGATCATTATGAATTTTGGAATATATATTCTAGGAAACACAGTGAGTAACATGGGGAGATTATTTATTCTGTAAACTTTAACATTCAGGTGGTGCATGTATGTATGTATGTGTGTGTGTGTGTATATATATATATTTATATATATATATATATATTGTTGTACAAGATAAACTCTTAAACTAATGAACCAATCATTATGAATTTTGGAACACAGCTGCTACGCATAAGGGAGGGTAATATGAGCTATATTTAGTTTAATACAAAAGGAACAAAAAGGAGATGGAAACCCTTTAAGAAAATTCAGATAACCCCCAACTGGTGTTAAATTTTAACAATAGGTATGAGACATCAATTAATAAACATTCCCCAAATTTCAGTTTCTTTGGAGTATTTTAAAGGGTTTTTAGGGGACATAATATGGGCACAAGCTCCAATTTGAAAATTCATTTTTTTCAGATTTGCATAAAATTTTATCCATATTAATTAGATACTAGTTAAGCCAGATTCCCTTAATTTTAATTTCTTATTAATACCCCTTAAGCTTAAGCCTTAAATTTTAGACATTTTCTAGAATCAAAATATGTAATGGATTTTGATTAACATTGGAATAAGGATTCTAGACATAAGGTTTAGTATCATAACATATTGATTTTAATCTTCGTAAGGGGACATAAAAGTGGTGCAAAACTGTTCTGTTCAGGGAATTAATTTAATCCTCCTGAGACCGGTATTCTTTTAATTAAGTATGAATTGTTCAACTCTAATAATGTATTAAAAAAAAAAGAAGAAAAAAAAGGCAATTTTAAAGATAGGAATGATTGTTTTAATTTATAAGAAAAGAAACAAAAGATTGTCATACAGAGTTTCCACCAGACCATCTTGATACAGGTATTACATAACATTGTAACATTGTGTAGATAGACAGATATATGTGTGTTTGTGAAAAAAAAAAAAAAATATATATATATATATGTGTATATTTGTTCCACCATTATATGTCTTATTTGCTCCAACTTGTGTCTATCTGTCACACCTCTGCATTGTATTGCCTTCTAAGTATCACATTTCTATATAAAAAAGATTGGATGGTTATGCAGATGAGCGGACCATTAAAAAATTATTTTTTTATAAAAACAATAGGATATACTTATTCAGTGTTATCTTCTTACTGT
This sequence comes from Sepiola atlantica, assembly GCA_963556195.1. Classification (NCBI taxonomy): domain Eukaryota; kingdom Metazoa; phylum Mollusca; class Cephalopoda; order Sepiida; family Sepiolidae; genus Sepiola; species Sepiola atlantica. The sequence continues at coordinate 35,224,696 of OY744538.1, read as the reverse complement.
GCAAAAAAGTAGAAAAAATTATCCACTAGAACTTTAATTACAAGTATTTTTCCATTCTGCGTATCATAACAGCGACTCGTTCAGTAAGCCTCCATCTTGTTTTTTAAGAAGATTTGAAGGGCAGATAACTGAAATCTTCTTAAAAAACAAGATGGAGGCTTACTGAACGAGTCGCTGTTATGATATGCAGAATGGAAAAATACTTGTAATTAAAGTTCTAGTGGATAATTTTTTCTACTTCTTTGCACAGTGAGTAAGAAGATAACACTGAATAAGTATATACTATTATTTTTATAAAAAAATGATTTTTTAATGGTCCGCTCATCTGCATAAGCACCAAAGATTGTAAATTAACACTTACCTAAATCGCTTGAAGGTCTTTCCAGACCATTACTAAACAAACGACTTTCTAACCACATGGTGTTCATTTTCTCACTGTTGGACAATGGCGGACCGAGGAGAAGAGCATTCAAAGATCGGCCTACTAACAAAGAGCAAGCTCGTTCCAAGTCAAGCAACCAGGACCATTTGGAAGCAGCTACAATTTGATTTGGGTCTAAATGAAAAAAAATAAAAAATAAAAAAAGAGAAAAAAAAAGATTTGTTTTTTTAAATTCCGAAACATGATTTGATTTTTTGAAATATTTTACGTTGATACTAGCTGTATCTACCTGGCATTGCCCGGAAGTTTTTTTACATTTTAAATTTTGTTTCACTCATTTTCATCAACCACCCACCCGTTTTTCTCTTAATTACCTTTTTGTAATTACATTTAATTTTGTCCTCTTTTGTTTATCAATTAGTTTCATCTTCTTATCGATTAGTTTTGCTTTCTTATTGATTAGTTTTGTTTCAATGATTTCAAGTAGTGAACAGGAATTGCGAAGCTGGTAAAGCTATCTCATTCTAAATAGCATTATTATTAGCAAAAATCATTTCAAAATAAATCAAAAACGTTTCATGCTATCTCTATATTAATAAAATTGTATGACCCTTTCTCATAGCAACATTACTTCGATAATTATGCATTCAATTTTTTTTTTTTTTACTTACTATTAATTGAATTTTTTTTTTTTAAATAAAAATGCAATAGCTGTAAATAAAATAGAATTTTTAAAATACTATTTAAAAATTAATTTGATTACAAAATTAAATCCACTATATAATATATTTTACTTCCTTTTTAAACAAATCAGCTTTTTTAATATTTTCTTACCAGTTAAGAAAAAGGTAAATTACATTCCGACCTTTCGAAATTTGAAAGCATTTAAACTGTAAAATTAATTTCTGGCTTTACAATTTTTAGTAAATCTTCATCTATTAAAAGATTGACAGTTTTAGAAGCTTGTTACATGCAATAATTTTATAAAAAGAACATGATCTTAACAATTAGTTATAATTTTATGATAATTCAGTTAAATTAATAATTTAATGACCAAATGATGCTGTAATAATCAAATTTAACTTTCGAAATCCTATTTAAAGTTTAAAAAATAAGTTGGTGAAAAAAAGCTCCATAGTTTAAAAATAAATAAATAAAAAATAAAATATAAAAAATAAATAAATAAAAATAAAAAGTAAATAAAATAAATGAAATAAAAACAAAAATAAATAAAATTAAAATAAATAAAAAATAAAATATTAAAAAAAATAAATGTAAAAAATAAATAAAATCAATAAAAAAAATAAAAATAATAAATAAAAAATAAAATATAAAAAAATAAACTTTTAAAATTTTTTTAAAAATAAAATAAAAAAATAAAAATTTTTATTTTATTTATTTTTTTAAATTAAAAAAAAAAAATAAAATAAAATAAAAAAAAATAAAATAAAAATAAAAAAAAAAATAAATTAATAAAATAAAAATAAATAAATAATTTTTTTTTTTTTTTTTAAACTAGAAAGATCTCAAGTAACGCCAGAGAGGTACAGCTAGTTTAGCATCAAAACAAAAACATTCAATTAGAATGAACAGATAAGATATGCTTAATAATTTTAATTTACTTACCAGCGACTTGAGATTCCACTGGAGATTCCTGAATGATCTGATAGGACAGCAGATTCCGATTGATCTTATCCAAGGAAGGTAAGAAGTTGAGCAAGTCATGTAGCAGAGGTGTAAGAACAGATTGCTGAGGGAGCAGCAGAAGGGCGTGGATTATATGGATCAACATGGCACCGGCAGGAGAATCAAACAGGATCTCTAATCGGGTATAAAAAAAAGAAAGAAAATGGATTCAAAATTGTTACTTTATACAAAAGTTTACATGTCTTGGTCTTTTGGCTAAGAGCAAAGTGTAGTATCTGTTATACTACACTTCATATTTTCTGTTCTTGGTCAATGAAGGAGAGATTCTTCTAACCGGAGGCAATTTTTTTATTTTTGTTCCAATCTACAGTGCTTTTTTTTGGGGGGGGGGGGGGGGGAGCTGGATATTCTCCACATTAAAAACCAGACTTGTATCTAACTCTGCGCTTGTGGAGAGGTAAGTAAATAGAAACAAACATCTATATACTTATATGCTAAGGCAATTTGATGTTTGTATGTACATGATCACCCTCCACATCTTTTTTTAAAAGATGGGATCGCCCGATCACTGAAGATGACAATGCAATAAAACTATTTTTTTTATATATTTCATCTGATGTCACTGTTGCGTGGAACAACGTGAAACTAACTAAAATACACTCAAAGGGTAGTACATGTTCTGTCGAAAGATGGTACAATAACATCACGAGGTCTGCATTCATGCCAGACCGCCACGGAATTGAAATATGTCACAAAATCCTACAAGAGTTTTGGAGATAGACCCCCATCACCAGATATATCCTGAAACTACATTAACTAAAGTACTTAGATAAGTGTTTTAGTTTGAACAAAGGTGATACAATAATATTGTGGTATCTGCATTCACGCCGGTTGTCCATAGAATGGAAATATATGTCACCAACTCTTACTAGGGTTTTGGAGATAGAGCCCCATAAGTATGGCAGCAAGAGACAACAGGTGAAAGGTACAACTGCGGAATTTCTATGGGTCTTGCTAGTTTATATAAATGTATTTATTTAGTCTCTTTGGGCATATCTTATTTTAATCAATATTTCAGCTTTTAATGAAAAAAATAAAATACTTGTTGTGAATTGGCCTTTGTGCCATACCTCAGACCTAGTACAATGTTTTGTCCATATCAAAACTCAGTATAAAGTGAAAGTCTTTTGGAGTTAAATGTTCAATCCTCACTACAGGCAATACTAAGAATAATATAACATTTTTATAAGACTTCTACACGGTCATAGCTGATGGAACAAGAACAATCTACCTCGTCGATTAAATAAAGGGTTTAGTTTTAAATCTCTATATATAAAACTCAATGTTTGTGTGTGATGTTTGTGTGTTCCCTATAGAAGGAAAGGTTAGGGAATCTAGATAAAATTTAAAAGTGTATTCTTATGCAAATTTTACCGCATAAGACAATGGAAGTATTCCCGAATCTCTACGTGCACCCGTAAGGGGGTATTAAAACTTCAAATATATCCTATTCTTATGAAATTTAAATCCTATGTATAAAGTTTTCTGAGGAAGACAATGGAAGTGGTCCCGAATCTATAAGTGAACCCCTAAGGAGGCTATGAAAGTATAACCTCCTTAAAAATCTTACTTTTATGAAATTTAAATCCTATGTATAAAATTTTCTGGGGAAGACAATAGAAGTGGTCCCAAATCTCTAAGTGCCCCCCCCCCTTTAAGCTAAGGAAGCTATGGGGGACGAACCTTCTTTAAAATTTCAAATATACCCTATTTTGATGAAATTTTTATCTGTATAAAATTATGCGGGAAAACAATGGAAGTGGTCCCGAATCTCAACGTTACCTTCTATGTGCCAAATATCTACGTGCTCCAACCTCTAAGTGACCCATGGGGACAGAACCTCCTTAAAACTTTAAATACGTATATCTGATTTCTTTTATGATTGTTATTTTAAAAGTCGACTTAACAAATGTCTGAATTATTTACTTGAGAAAGTATCAGACTGAAAACGTTGAGTGTGCGGTTTTAATTATAACCTCTGATTTCTTTTAATAAAATTATATAAAATCAAAGAATATATTTTTCTTTTTTTTAATATAATAAAATGTAAGTGAAGAATTTTGGTATATTTAATATGTAACGTCTCTCCGCCTCTCTCTCTTTATCACTATATACCTAGATCTCTCTCTCTCTCTCTCTTTTTATCACTATATACCTAGATCTCTCTCTCTCTCTCTTTATCACTATATACCTAGATCTCTCTCTTTTTATCACTATATACCTAGATCTCTCTCTCTCTCTCACTATATACCTAGATCTCTCTCTTTTTATCACTATATACCTAGATCTCTCTCTCTCTCTCACTATATACCTAGATCTCTCTCTCTCTCTCACTATATACCTAGATCTCTTTCTCTCTCTTTATCACTATATACCTAGATCGATCTCTCTTTTTATCACTATATACCTAGATATCTCTCTCTTTCTCATATATATATATATATATATACATATATATAAAATAAAGGAGAACACCTCTCTGTCAGTGTGCATGTCTGTCCCTAAAAATGAAGACACACTAGGCAGTGTACCTTAAATATAAGTGTATTTACATGTAGAATTTGCATGTGAACATAATGGAAGTAGCTCTGCATCTCTAATTGCCCTTGAAACTAATGAGACTTTTCTGACATGATACATAATGAAATTAATCTATTTATAAGCGTTAGTTTAACAGTATTAAAATATATCTGAATAGCTCAATGGGTAATACACTATAATTTTCTGAGTTCGACAAAGATTCATGAGTTTAACAAGATGCACCTGAAGATTTTTTTTTTTTGTTGGTTGGTGTTGAACAACCTTTCAACCATCATAAGGTCATCACAGGGGGGAACAGTTTTTTTTTTAGAATCAAATAGATTTTATAATGTTTCTTTTTTTGTTAAGGTGTTTTTATTTGGGAAAAAGCTATATTTTTAAATAATGTTTTTATATTTGTTACTTTGTAATATTTGCTGCATATATGTGCATATTATTTTGCATTTTTCTAATGCTTTATTGTTAGTCCTCGATTGTAATAGTTATACCGAGGTTCATCTTCTCCTCCAAGCAGATGTATGTGGGTCAGTCTTGTGTGGTCGACACGTATACATGTTAATACAGTGTCTTTTCTTCGATCAGGTATCATGTTTATGTTTTCTGTTCTGACTATTGGTTGATGTTCATACAATTTGTTTTGAGGAAAGCTGTTCCATATTGCTTGCCATTTTGATTTTATGTATTCTTTTACTTTCCTTTTAAAATCTGTGATATTTTTATATGATTTATATCCTTGTTAATGGCTTTTTTGGCTAAGTTATCTGCCTTTTCATTCCCTTTAATGCCAACACGGCTTCGTATCCGGGCTGCTTTTCTTTTAAATATTTATAAAATATGCATAATTTAATCCTTTATACATTTGTAACTAATAATTAATTAAAGATTGTATTTTATTAAAGCAGTTATAAAAGCATCCTTTAAGTCTTGAGAGACAATGGATACCTCTTGCATGGTTAGCTGAGAAAGCAGGCAGATGTAGGCAGTTCCGCTGATCAACTCCGAGTGACCGAGAGAAAGAGCGGACTCTAGGATTTCTGGTTGAAAGTAGATATATTTAGGAGACGAGCAGATTGGATGGATTAGATTGGGTTAGACCCGAAGAGTGAGGCAAGGTAGAGGGCTTGAGACGAAGTAGACAAGCAGACGAATTTGAAGGGGCTTTACAATGGAGTTAGTATTAAGCCGAGATTCTGAATTTCAAAGACCGGAACTTAGCTCAGATATGAACGCTAGTGGTGAGGCTCCAACGAGGCATACACATACACTAGTTACCAACAAGTCAAATACACTTTCTCTCAGTCACTCCCAGTTGATCAGCAAAACTGCCTACATCTGCCTGCTTTCTCAGCCTCTCTCAGCTAACCACCCAGAAACTAACAAACAACTGTCAGGGCGCCATCCCGTCTAGGGACTTCAATAGATTTGATGACCCCCTCCAGTGTCGCCCACTTATCTTACTTCCTCATTCATCTTTCTTTTCGTTAATTATTCCTTAACATTCTATGGGGTCTTGGCTGTGGTGAGGGCAGTCCATAACATCGCAACTGCATCATTAATACTCTTGGGAAAGGTATGAATCCATATATTCACCCTCCAGCTATAGATCAAATAGTAGGGTAGACTAAACTCTCAAGCCTTGGTTGAGCAACTAGTCTAAGAGAAGGAAATCTCTGAATGTATATATCTGTGTTTGTGCTTTTTTATGTGGGTCTGTGTTGCTTTTGCTTCAAATACAACTTGTAAACCAATGCACGCGATCGCCAATACAAAAGACAACACAGCCAAGTAAAAAAGATGAAGGAAAAGGAAATCCATGGTAAAATGTTGGGGAGGAGGGGTCGATGGTCGGCACAGTTTTACAGTTATCTATAACATTTACGAAAATTAGAAACAGCAATATCTATGTATTCATGGACATACTGAATATTTCCAGTTATATAATAAAACTACAAAGCTTCAAATCTTTGTTTTTAATTTGATGGTTGTTTGGTTGTTTTACGGCATATCAACCCTTTTCAGGTTATTTAATGCTGCATCAGGTCATTTTGGTAAAGGTTTTTATGCTTCAAGTTCTTTATATCTTCAAATATTTATTCATGGTGTTTGGTTTGGTTGTTTTGTAGAGGAAAGATGTTGTTTTTGGCTTTGCAGAACATGATTGAGTTGTGCAAATGTAAAGGAAAAAAAAAACATAGCATCAATGTTTGGTGCATTTTAAGCCAGGAAGCCGGTATCTTCAGACAGCTTCATCTGGTAGCACTAGTGTTTTAATTTGTAACATTTCTTTCTTAATACATCACTTTATTGAAAAACAAAATATAAACACAAATTAGAAAAAAATAAAAATACTAATAAAATAAAACTTACCCCCAACTTTAATAAGAAGTGGTCTATTGTCTTGTATGTCGGAAATCATATGAGTACAACAGGTTATGATTTCACCCGACAAGGGTAGCATTAGTGATAAATGACGATGAAGAACACGGCCTGGTATTGACTGAAAAATCAAGGAGTATAAAGTGAATACAAATGATAAGGGGCAACATTTAAAAAAAAAAAATTTTTTTATGGAAGTCGCTCCAGACAAGGCATGAAGCCACTTGATGTAAGGAGCTAAAGAAAAAAATATATTTCAAGGTAAAAAGCTAGCCAACACTAAGTGTTAGATGGATAGATTCTGACCCAGAAAACAGCAATTCTCCCCCTGTGTCAGAAATATCGTTCATGTTCCACTTTCTACTCTTCTGCAGATTTAGTGTAGATATAGCATACTAGTTATGTTAGCAGTTGAAAGGATACTAATCGACAAAGATAAAAGAATATATTAAATGAGATTTCTAAATAAAATATACAACAGCAGCTAAGGGAAGAGTCAATCAGGTATGTGTACGAATTGTGATGATGTATGGAAGTGAAACCTGGCCAGTGAGGATTGAAGACATGCGTTGCATGGAGAGAAATGATATGAGAATGATATGATTGATGTTTTAATGTGAGTCTTAGACTTAGATCTGATGACCTCCGATGAAAATAAAATCTGGAAAGTATAGGAGGATGTGTGCAGAACAGGAGACTTTGTTGGTATGGTCATGTTGAAAGAATGGATAAAAGTTCTTTGATTAGTAGATGTAGAACAGTTGAGGTAGCAGGGACAGTTGGCAGGAGAAGGCCAAGGAAAACATGGGAGGAAGTGATAAGGATGGACTTGAGAAAAAGAGGGATAAATAAAAACCTGGTCAGAGATAGATTAGTTTGGAAGCCAATTTCTAAAAGTCGTCCAACACATGCCAGAATGTAAAACAGGTGTTAAATCGATGATGATAATGATGAGAAACTGTAAAATATAATTAGATTTATGAAACTCTTATTTAAACATTATTTTTTGGGGGTCCATGATGCATAAAACACACTTTTAGTGCTAAAATCACGCACTCGGACGCACAATGTACTTACGGTATCATTATTAACAAGATTCATGCGACAATACGCCAACAAATGCTTGTGTAATGATGACAACAGACTGTGAAGATGGCGTGGAGGGGAGCTGTTATCCAAGCAGAGGAGCTGCAACGCTTTATCACTATTTTTTTTTATTTCATTCAAAGCTTGAACCTGAAGGAAAATGAAAAAAAAAGGGATCAAAATAAAGGCAAAAGCTGTAGCGCTCGATATATCCAACGCTTTATCATTATTCTTTTAACAAAAAGTAGATAAAAAAAATATTCGGCCATGTTGTTAAAAACACAAAATTTACTTACAATCGATTTCATCAATTTAAGTATTTAATCCTGATCAATATTTTATTTTTTATTAGTCATACATAAAGGAAAGCGGAGGAGTTCTTACCAGAAGTCATGACACTACCACCCAAATTACCAGATACTAATTTAATAAGAGAAATTTTTCTATATTCACTTGTGCAAAAAGAAGGAAAAGAAGTCTTGATTTATTCGTTTTGCTTTCTTTTGTTACTTTTCGCTGACCCACATTCAGAGAGGAGAGGCGAGAAGAAAAGGAAAAAAAAAAGTCTTGTTTTTATATACTGTATAGCGTTACCAAGTTGTACTTGTTCCCGTGAGGCAATCGGTTAACCCACTGTATCTAGAGACGGAGTTTGTGGGTTCAAACCTCACCCAAGACATAATTATTTTTTATACTGATTTTGTCCGAAAATAAACTTAAACATTTCAAATTACAATACTAAGCAGATTGTTTAGTTTTATTTCATCGTTTTCTGTAATCTACGGAAAGTAGGATGCCGGGCGACGCTGGCTAACCCTGCTAGTATATTAATATTATTCTAAGTTTGCCAACTCGTAAAAGTAATTTAAGAAGAAAAGAAAAAAAAAAAATAATTAGAGACAGTTAAGAGCAAAGTAACTACAAATCATCTGATCTTTTTTTAAGCGAGAAGCAATATCTCTATTTATTAGCTTCCCCATGAGGGCAGTCAGACATAAAGTCATTTCTTAATGTAGGGAAAATCCAGCTCCTCAGAAACGGGCACTCTAGATTGGAATAAAAATAAAAATTGCCTCAGTCTCAAAATACTTTGACCCCTGCCTGAAGGCCGATAAGCTGCAATTTCAGAAAACCTTTGATCGTTGTTACAAAAAAAGGATAACTGTTGTTTAAAAAGAATATTTACCGTGTGAAAAGTGAGAGTCCTTAAGACAGTTTTCATTAAAACTTCCGCAAGTTCAACATCCATGGAGTTGTCATAGTCAGGATTAGCAGAAAAAGTAGATTCAAAAGGTTCCGCAAATCCAAGTAATGAGGCGATATGAGTGTTGTCTTGCAGGCTTGCCAAGATGATATCAAGCTGCATGCGCTAAAAATTTTTTAAAAGAAATTCATTTTTTTTTTTATTAATTAAAAACATTCAAAAATTTTTCAAAAGAAATTTTTTAAATTTTTTTTTTATTAAAAACATTCAAAAATTTTTCAAAAGAAATTCAATTTTTTTTTTTATTATTAAAAACATTAAAAAAATTTTCAAAAGAAATTGATTTTTTTTTATTAATTAAAAACATTCAAAAATTTTTCAAAAGAAATTCAATTTTTTTTTTTTTTAATTAAAAACATTCAAAAATTTTTCAAAAGAAATTCAATTTTTTTTTTTTTAATTAAAAACATTCAAAAATTTTTCAAAAGAAATTCAATTTTTTTTTTTTTAATTAAAAACATTCAAAAATTTTTCAAAAGAAATTCAATTTTTTTTTTTTTTTAATTAAAAACATTCAAAAATTTTTCAAAAGAAATTCAATTTTTTTTTTTTTTAAATTAAAAACATTGAAATATTTTTCAAAAGTATAAAACCACAATTATAGAATACAATCATATTTTTAATTTTCAACTTTCCGAAAGTGAGCGATTAACAAAGGGATGGCCGACAGTAGCACATTATATGACTCTAAATTATGGAAGACTTACATCAAATCTGTTGTTAAGGTCACTGGAAAAATGGTTGGATCATTCTATCACACCAGAAAGTACCTGACTCCTTATGCAATCCTCTACCTGCATAAGAGTCAGATATGTCCTCAGATGGAGTACTGCTGCCACATCTGGGGAGGTGCCACTCAGAGCACTCTTTCTTGCCTTTGCAATCTAGTAGGGATGATCTATCCTCTTCCCTACATTCCATTTTCCATAAAAAAGGGATTTTGCTAGTCTTTTTCTAATCTATCATTGTTATCATAGTTGGTGCTTGAACGGTTATTTTTAGTATTATTCTATCATTTCACCATATGCTAATTCATCCCCCACCACCACCACCACCACCACTACACAAAAAAATGAGATCCTACTTTTCTTTTTAGCGATTACATGTAAACAGCCTGAAATACTTGACGGTAAAAATAATTATTTAGAATTTAGAGTGGCAAACAGTTTTGCATATAAATTTAACATAAAATAATCACCCACTTCTCAACCAGATAACGTATTTAAGGACATGTAACCATTTTTTGTTTTTATTTAAATCTTGGTCATTTTCATAATTTCTTTGAAATAAATTGAGGGTGTGTGTGTTCGGGGATTTTTTTTTGTGATTTTCTGTATTGTCATCCGGACTTAGAGTTAAGGGAGGGCATCTCATAAAACTGTCCACTTATCACATACTTTAGTCATGCGCATAGGTTCAATATTACTATCTCATACAAATTTATCTCCCTTTAAAAAAAAAAAAATGTGGTTATATGTCCTTAAAACACTATCCGGTTAGAAAATGGGTCATCATCACCGCCTGTGACCGTTATTGAGATGATTTCACGTTAAATTTATATGCAAAACTGATTCCCACTTTAAATTATCACCAAGTTTTTCAGGTAGGCTGTTTACATGTAATCGCCTAAAAAAAGTAAAATATCCTTTTTATTTTTTTTAGCGAATTAGCATACAGAGTGAAGGTACAAATTTACGTTTTTTTTAAGTTAAATTTATATTGGCAGAGTTTGGGTTGATAACATTATTGATATACAAGAAGTAAATTAACTAAGATTTAATAGATATCAACTTCATGTTTCATACGTATAAATGCCTTACCTGTCCCCGAGAAAGTGTGTCCCACCGGTCATTTCCTTGCGGAAGAAGTGAGTGTAAAAGCTCCATCCTCTCTTTTAGAGGCGGCAATAATAATGGTGCACCAATTGACAAGGTCTCTATCACAGCCTGCAATGAAAGAAAAGTACATAGACTAAAAATATAAGTAAAAAACATGGTTAACAATAATATACAGAGTGTTGCAGCAAAATCCGACACTTGATAAAAACCGAAATAGGCAATAAAAACGAAAGTTGTATATACAGAGACCTGATAGTTTATTTAGCAACAATTAGAGTTACATACTATATTTAGCGGCATAGGCAACTATGCCCAGGCAGGAGCGAAATGAGTCACATGCTTTGGCAATCATGTCCTTGTCTGTAGTGGTGAACGTCTCCACGAGGGCAGCGTTCAGAGAGTCGACAGTGTTATTAGTGTGCTTGTTGGTTTTGGCCTCAATCACACCCCAGAAGAAATAGTCAAAGGGGGTACAGTCAGGTGAAGAGGCAGTCACAAGTTCGGTGATGAATGGTGAGGAATACTGTTGAGCAGCCTGGGTTGCCTTGGCCTTATGTGTAAAAGCGGAGTCCTGCTTGAAGATGTAAGCGCATCTGGTGACGACCTTGTCCATTCAGGGCTTTACCATGCTCTCAACACCTCATGGTAGATCTCGGCCTTTTTGAAAGTGGCATGACGTCCCCCTCACTGGAGATGATGCCAAGGACCATGATGGAGGAGTGAAACTTCATATGCTTCACAGCAGGAACCTCTTCGATTTTTACAGATCCATCTGCTGTTCTGCATGTTGCTTGTCTGGTCCGGGTCGAAATTCTTTTCATCAGAGAACCTCAGTATCCCGGCGGACCCATGCTCGAGATCATTCAGCAAAGCCGCCACTTTAACCTTCCTCGACTCCCTGGGGGCATTTGTGATGAGCATGCGGTGAGACATGCAGTAGGAAGAGTAACTAATGTTATTCTTGACTGTTCGGCAGATCGTCGACTTGTGACAGCCCATATCAACGGTGATCTGGGTGTAGCTCTGGCTTCCGGATTTTATTGCAACATCCTGTAGAAAACTTGGCAAAGCTATTAAGGTTGTTCAGAAGTTTTGTTACCCTGGTGATACCATTGGAACACAGGGAGGAGCAGGTGCTAGTGGGATTGCAAGAGTAAGGAATGGATGGAGTAAGTTCAGGGAACTTCAGCCATTACTAACTAGAAGTGCGTTACCACTGTCGAACAAGGAAAGAGTCTATTAGGCATGTATATGTAGTGTGATGATGTATGGAAGTGAAACCTGGCCCGTAATGGTTGAGGACATGCGTTATATGGAGAGGAATGATATGATACAATCAGTGTGTAATGCGAGTCTGAAGAAGATTAAATCTGGATAGTTTATGTCTGTATTATTTCTTTCTCCCACATTTTACAAATAATTGGACTTGTTTTGGTTTATCTTCACAATGGCAGCCATGATTGTTTTCTTATTGTTGGTTTGAAATTGTATTTCTTGTCCTGGAATAAAATTATTTCATTAAAAGTTTATAGAGATGTTTGCAATTTAAATCCAAATTCTTATTCACTTACCTGCTGTACTGATGGAGGTGTATCAATATCTAGGAGTCTGAACAGCAAATTTCGGAATGGTCGAGAGTGATCCCCAAGAATTCCCTTAGATACTCCACTAGCTTGAGCGAGGGACAAATGGGTACCAAGAATTTTCAAGCATAAATGGATAAATTGGCAGTGATCCCTAATAATAAAAAAAAATATTAAAAGAATTTAAAAAATAAGACTCTTTATTATACATACATTAGAAATCACGACAATCTCTTCTTGATCTTAAATTATAATTTTAAAATATAGAAATTAATAATAAATAGCAAATTTGTTTTAAAATTTCCCTATGGTTAAAAAACAATTTTTCAGCATTTCTGATTTTTCTTAAATTTTCTTGAGATAAATGTTGAAATAATAAGAAATGTTCTTCCTGTTATAACTTTAAAAATATGCAACCAATGAATCTCTGGCAACGCTGGGTAGGTATGTGATTCTATGTACTGCCTTTCACAGCCAAGACCCCAGAGAATAAGTTAGGAAATAATTAAAAATAGGAAAAATGATGAGGAAGTTAAATAAGTGGATGACAAAGGAGGGAGTCAGTGAATCTATTGAACTCCCTAGACAGGATGACGTCCTCATGGTTGGTTGGTAGTTTCTGGGTGGTCGGATAGCGATAAACTGAGAAGAAAAATGGATGTAGCCAGTTCCAGTGACCAACTGAGAGCGGCTGATAGAAAGACTGGACAACTAAGATTTCTGGTCAAAAGTATATACTTAGGAGACGAGCAGATTGGATAGATTAGATTGGGATAAGCCTGAGAAGTGAGTGAGTCAGAGTTCGGTTCACCGAGAGAGTTTGAGAGTCAACGACTTGGCTCTACACAAAGATTTTCTCTCGGGCCAACATGATCGGACAATTATCAAGAGACAGCATTTGGGGTCCGTAGCCATGATGACCCACATATATGTCCATTACCAACAAGTCAAATACACAACGTATATAGTTGGGTTTGTATATTTATTTTTTATTTTGCGAGTCTGCGTTGCTTTTACTTTAAACACAACTTGTAAATCAGTACACGCACCCGAGACATTCAGCAACATGAAAGATGACACAGCCACAAGAAGATGAAGGAGAAGCAACCCCAAAGCACAGATGTTGGGGGTCGATGGTCATTGGTTTATACAGGTACAGTTAGTTAAATTAATTTTTAAAAAAAATTTTTTTTTTTAAATAATAATAAAAAAATTTTTTAAAAAAATTTAAAAAAAAAAAAAAAAAAAAAAAAAAAAAAAAAATCGCTGTATTTTGTGACGCTTACTGTTTAGTTTGGAAGGGAAGAGGTGGAGCAGAGCCATTCACATCATCGCAATAATGTTCCAGAAAAGTATGTAACAACAAAAATGTAGATTCCTGGAGGTCAACACAGAAAGGACGATGCCAAGCGATCACATTCCTGCAAAGAAAAAAAGCAATAATATTTGACTTTAACAGAAAATGATTAAAGGAAAAATATATAACATTTTAAGAATATACAGTAATAAAAAAAAATCCACCTATATATGAGACAGAAATTATCTGTCTGTCAACTAACTATTTTAAAGAACTTTAAATTTATTAGCAATTAAAACCTATATTTTATTATGGAAACCATTAATTATAAATAATAGATTAGAATACCATTAAAAATATATAGTAATATGTTGTAATATATGGTAATTAGTAGTAATATATAGTGATAAGTAGTAAAACTACACATCTAAAATAAGAATCGGTTTAAGGCTCGTAAAATTCATACTAGAATTGACTGCAGGACCTGTGGCACAACGGATATAAGTGCTAAGTAATAATCAGTTCTAGGTGACAGTTTTCTGGAGGTTGAAGGTTCAATCCTCAGTGCGGACAATATTAAGAATACAATTACAAATTACTTAAGAATCTAACCGGTCATGGCTGACAGAACGAGAGCAAGCTACCCCTGTGGATTAAATAAAGGGTTCCATTCAAAATTCTGTACAAGTTCCAGAGTTCAACAAAAAAGATGAACCTGAAGAAGATCAGAGGTTACATCAGCCGAAACGTTGAGATGAGAAGAATAGCCCGAATAATCCAAGCTACACTTTATTATCACCTGGTTTTCACCATAGCAGAACCTTTTTGATTGCATTGAACTATTTAGGGGAATTTTTAAAGAGCGGACCTGGAAAGACACGAACCTGCAATTGCATTTTTTTTTAAATCTCAGATTTTAACGAGATTTAAATTAAAACAATGTCGTAAAATTATACTGATTATAACAATCTGAGCAAACTTCGTTCATCAAAACCCCCTAAAAATTAAAATGTTAAAACTTCAGTAGTGTTATCTCTATTTTCACACACTTTTTATCATCAAATCAATTAGGGCTTGAAACCGCTTTTATAAAATCAGTTTACAGATGATGATCACTAAAACCAAAACCGATTTGCCAAAAACGATTTCAATGTTTGTAGTTTTTTCTTTCCATAAAACATTTCTCTACTGTTTTCCTTTGAAAAAATATTGTTGTAAATTAAGGTAGTCAACCATTAGCTAGCTGAGTGGTCTTTGTTTCATTTAAACAGATCGCAACATATCAATTTCCTATCTTGGATGTATTGTTGTCACAAAAGCTTTTTCTGTTACCATGATTGGTGTTTTCTATATAAACATCTTATGTGCATTCATTTCTCTACAATAAGTCAAATGTTGTAGCCGCCAACAGTGTAACAATTTCAGTATCATAAACTTGATTGCTCTCTGTTGAAAACAGTGCATAAATGAAAATACTTCCTCAATTTAATTCTTTTAACAATAATAAATTAATTTTGTAATTACTCATGTTCTTTTCTTTCACTGCAGCTTTAATTTCATTCCATTTGTGCACTATTTTTGGTATGGTAGTTTTGTTTCACGGCATATCAACCCTTTTCGGATAATTTAATGCCGAATCTGGTCATTTTGGTGAAGGATTTTATGCTTCAAGTTCTTTATATGTTCAAGTCTTTTTTATATGGTGTTTGGTTGAGTGAAAGGTGGGGGGGGGGAGAAAGATGGGAGAGGGAAGAAGAGGAGAGGGAGGGAAATTGTTTTTTGTTTTGGATTTTGCAGAACATGATTGAGTTTACAAAGGAAAAAAACAATAAAACATCAATATTTGGTGCATTTTGAGTCAGGAAGTCAAATTGAGACAGCCTGATTTGGTAGCACCAGTAGGTTCTATTTGACCCATAGATGGAGCCCTTACAGGTACTACCACTCTGGCCCAGTAATGGCAACTAAGGGGCAATTCCACATTCCCCACAGCTCCTAAATGGAGGCCTCACCACTGGATGTCTTTTAAGGTCGTACCCAGGACCGCACTATTTTTAATCTGAAATGTGCGAGGATATGAATATTTATAATCACACTTTTAAGTCTTACATCTCTGCATATCCTGCGTTCAAAACGGTGTACAAATAAAATTAATTTTTAAACTCTTAAAGGTCAGGACCTGTTTAAGGAATCACTTCACGATAAGCTTGAATGACACAATTACTCCTCCCTTCACAAACTTTGAAAATACATTTTTCCAAATTATTGTGCAATCATCAGAAATCAATTTATAATAAAAAAAAAATGAAGAAAATGTTTGGTCACACTGCTCTAAGTCTGTCAAAACCATTTTTTTTGTTGAAAATGACTAACATATAAATTCGGTTTTGAGAATGATTGTTTTTTGCAAACTCTAACGTCAATATTTTCATTGCCTTAAAGTATTTGGGAGATATGATTTCTTACACTTATTAAAAATTACAGTACTGATACAGCTTTTGAAACATATAAAACAGACGTTTGTTCGGCATCTTCCGAACGTTTACATAAACAGCCAGAAGATGCCAAAGCCCTTAACCAATCAGAACGCTCGAGAAGCAGATGACAAATTTACCCGTAAATTTAGTAACTTTTAACATTCGTGGCTGGTAGAAATCTGCTAAATGAACAGGACAAAAAGCGAGCTGCTTCTCTTTTAACACTAACCCTAAATTAACCTAGTCAGTTTTAAAAGCTGTATCAGTACCAGAAAAATAAAACGCAAAATAAATCTGTAAAAAATCATTGTTGCATTGATTATGTTAAAAAAAACACAATTTATTGAAAAACAAAAGAAAAAAAAGTTAACTTTCCCATAAAATATTTTTTTTAAATTCATTGATTTTCTTAGTCAGAAAATAAATAAATTGTTTTTTTTTTCATGTTTAAAATCAGCCTAGTTTTGATTTTGACGGCGGTTCGTTTTAATTCGGCTTTTTCTAGCTGTTTATGTATTTCGGCATCGGCAAATGTCGGTTTCGTCTGGTTCAAAAGCTATACCACTACTAAAATTTCAAGTGTGTTTTATTATGAAACTGAAGTTCTCTATACAGTAAAATAATCCGTTACAGTTTGAACTTTCATTATACCTAATTATAGTTTGAACCTAAAATAAAGATGTTAGGACGTATCTAAAGATTGCCTAAAAACTTAAATTAATGATTGGAAAAATATGATTTTTTTGTCTTAAGATGTAAAATATGATTGTTCACCTGTCGGTGGGAAGAGCTGTCCATGCAACACTGTGTGAGGTTCCAGCAGAGATTTGGTGAATGTTAATTCCTTCCATACCAATGACTTTTTTTGGCTTAGAGATGGGGCTTTGCGCATGGCCTTGACCACACTGACCCATTGTGTTGTTGCCCCAAGCATAAACTTCATTTTCTAAAACAAATAAAAGAAAAACAATATTCAAATAGATACCAATATTTAAAAATAGAGAATAAAATTATATTTAGTGCTACCCCGGGTTACAAGATGTATTCTGTGACGATGTGAACTGAAATGTTTGTGAGTCAAAACAATTTTTTCCATTGAAATTAACGTTAATCCAAATAATCCATTCACGTTCCTCGGAAAAAAAACTGTTTTTCATTAATCTATAGCATAAATCATTTCTCTACTTTTTGCACGCTCAGAATTGCTGAAGCAGAGTAGAAACTGGCTGCCGAGACACTGCATCCTTCAAAACACTCAGGCTTTCTGAAATTATCAAAATTGTCCGAGAAATGATATAAGAATGATACGATGGCTGAGATCAAAGTGTAGTATCTGTTCCGATGGATGCTACACCCCTTAGACCTTGTCCTTCGGGCCTTGATTCCACCGGTCGGAGGGATTGTTCTGTGCAGTTCTAGGAGGTCTACACTGTCAGGCTTTGCCTTCTCACCCTTTGAAAAGGAGTTAGTTTACGGCTAATCGGCTGGGGCGCCTCTACCGAGGAATGCCGACAGGGCTGCTCAGGCATTTTCTGTAGGCCAGAGTGCTCTTCCTCTCGGGCGCTGGCTTTTCAATCCCACTTCCGACCTTGTGTCAAATCTTATCCCTGTAAGAGGGAGATAACTACAAGAAGAAAAAAAATGATATGATGGATGTGTAATGTAAGTCCTAAATACAGACTTAGTTCTGCTGACCCCAGAGGAAAATTAAATCAAGACAATATAGGGAGATGTGTGCAGAAGAGTAGACTTCGATGGTATGGCCACGTTAAAAGAATAGATGAGAGTTCTTGGGTTAGTAGATGTAGAAAAGTTTAGGTAGCAGAATCAGTTGGACAAAGGAAAACATGCGAGGAAGTGATAAAGATGGGAAAGAGGGATAAATAAAGACTTGGCCAGAGATAAATTACTTTGAAAGTTAATTTCTTAAAGATGTCCAATGCATGTAAAACGGACATAAAACCAAATGCGATAATGATGCACCTGATGTTCCCCTTCCATACGCATGTATATCATGACTCATACACTGTTCATCTTCATGACAATTGTACACTATCCCATATATGTACTTTTGATGAGTTGTAATGCAACTGAGCACTGTACATAACAATATCATAACACCTGAAATCTTTGACTTGTTAACATAGTAAGTCTTTTAGTCATATCAGTCCAGCATTTAGCGCATCTTTATATTTTAACAGCATTCTATCAGAATGTCACGAGCAACGCAATTGCAAAGTGTTCACAGTATGCAAATCTGAGTACAACTGATGGTCTACAAAATGCTAGCAGAGCGCAGTAGACTGCTTGTGTTTGTGTGTTCATATCAGAAAAACCTGCGAGTTTGTTTTTATGTACATGCACCAATACATTGTTCGCTGGTCAAAACGAAATTTGTTCAAAAATGTGTTTGTGGATTGATTCATTTTTGAACCACAGTTTATGTATGCATGTATGTATATTTATATATATATATATATATATATATATATATATATATATATATTTTTTTTTTAATGACTCAAAGCTTCTTTAGACTATATATTGGGTATTTAGATCTGTATGGCTAGGTTTCCTTCCTCTTATCTAATTACCTTTCTGGTACCTAAGGTACTTAAGCTTTATTTTTTATTTATTTATTTTTTAATGCAACTTTAATTTTATTGCTAGTTACCATATTGCAACTTTAATTTTATTGCTAGCTACCATATTGTAGAATGGTTCTTGGGTGTAGTGTTTAGATAGTATTATTATCTTTTTGTTTTTTTTATTTATTATTGTTATAATTAATGTTATTTGATATGCAAATTATCATATCATACGGTAGTCTTATGGGTAATATATTATTATTATTATTTTATTATTATTTATTTATGTATATATTAGTGAAATTTTAAGCTGAATTATTTCTACACTTGATTATTGGGGAAATGGTAACATCAGTACCATTGGAGAGCCATGAATATCATAACTGTCCTGTTTTTAAATCTCCGAAACAGTTACATGGTAAACAGCTGATGATCCCCGTGTTAATATTAGACGCTTAAGGTCTCCTGTTTTTGTTTTACTCTTAGATACTAACCCCCCCCCCCCCCATTTTCTTTTTTTTTATTTACTAATTTTTTTATTTATTAATTTTCCAACGAATGTTAAGTCTGCAATATCTTGGATTTAAACTGCATTTTTCTTTTCTTTTTTTTTTTAAATGACTCAAAGCTTCTTTAGACTATATATATATATAGATATATATATATATATATACATATATATTGAAAATGGAAGATTGGGAATGTGTCAAATTTTTTAAACATTTATTTTCTATATTATTTGCGACTTGTATTTTGAGTATATTACACTCCTCAGGCAGGAGGTGATCTGCTAATGAGAGCTGAATTAGCAGAGTTTTTATGAGGAATAGTCATAAAGTCATTGGTTTTATGACTATTCATTTCTTAGTGGCATCTCGTTCTTTTGCGTGAAGTGGCTGGTTTTTTGTATGTTTTTTCTTTGTACATGTGTGAGTATGTTTGTGCATTTATAGGTGTGTCTTTGTATGTAAATTTGTGTTTTGCTCATTTTGTTCAGTATGCGCAGATGTCTATTCATGCTTCTTATGTAAGTGTGTGTGAATACATATACGTGTATATTTAGCGTAAAAATAAACCCTTACTTTCCATACATTTTCAGTATTGTTTCTAAAACGTTGCAGTTCTTGATAATTTGTGAAAGGATGAAATTCTTACCGTGTGAGAGAGCTAAGCAATGGGTATCACCACAAGCAATATCTACAATGCAAGTACTTTGAAATTCTTCAATAAGACGAGGGCGCAATGCAGTATATTCCGCATAACCACACCCTAAACAAGAACCACAGCCCCAAGCATAGACCTAAAAGACAATGGAAAAATGGGTTTTGTTAAGGAAAAATTTAAATCAAGGTCACATTTGAAAAATACATTAGCGAACACTGACTTCGGGTTGCCATCGACTACGGTCAATCCATTTATTATTATTATTTTTTATGTACTAACGGACCACATCTTATCAAGGCCTAAAGGCTACTCAAGGATAAGGAATTAATGAGTTTGTCAGGTGGATGGTGAGACAACACAGTGAGAACTGGAATTTGATTATTTAAGAGGATGGCTCAACAAGAATTTGTAGTCAGTTGGGAAGCAGTACCATGGTATTGTGTTCCACAAAAAAACTTTGCTCATGGAAGTTTCGTTTGAGTTACACAGAGGAAGAAAAGAAAATTATTTACAGTGGTTGTAGTTAGAAGAGTTTTTGTTGTGAATGTTTTACAGGGGGCATCATAGATTGGAGGGAACCATAGATTGAAGCTCAGTCGAGCACCTAACATGGAAATAACGATAGAGTAGAGAAAGACTAGCAACCTCTCCTCTGTAAGAAAAGGAAGAGAAGAGGACATCAGCCAGGAGATTTTGAAGTCAGCTTTGTACTCCGAGGCACCTCTCCAGATGTAACAACAGTACTCCATCGTAGGACAGATGTATTTGACTATTATACAAGTAAAGGATTGCATCAGGAATGAGATACTTTCCAGAGCGGTAGGATGATCCAACCATTTTTCAAGCGACCTTAGCAACAGATTTGATGTAAGTCTTCTATTTCAGGTGTCCTAGAAGCTTACCAAAGTAGAGGGCTTCCTCAAGGAGTGAGCCCTTCATTTCAATTGGAGCAAAGTGAGGGTTTGAGCATTGGTGGTGAAAGGAGAAAAATTTGGTTTTAAGTAAACCATTAATAAAATATTAAGATTTAATTAAATAAATATCAAACAAGGATATTTATATAAATATAAATTATTTAATATACACATAAATTTTTTTATATAAATTTACAATATAAATATATAGATATACATTAGAAATAATATAATAATACTAATATAATTAACTCTAAATATTTTGGGGTACTTCTTGACATAGCACACCCCGATAAATACGCTAAATAAAATTCTAATTTTACGAGATACATACTTCTTATGGTGATTAAAAAATCGGAAACAAAATTTTTCGGAAAAAAATCCAGTAGTTTTTTTATTATTATTTAAGATATTCAAATTTTTTCATCGATTCACTAAATAATTAGAGAGCAGCCATTTTTTTTTATCACAAGGTGATCAGGGGCAGCAACTCGTTTCTATCGATAGGGGTTAACACTTTTGGTGCAAATGGTGAATTCCTATTTAGCAGAATGTATGTGGTGACGGAAATTCGATAAATTGAATAAAAAAACTACTGGAGTTTTCATAAAATTTTGTGCTGGATATCCCTACAAAAAAAACTGACCCTTTTAAGTAAATAGGGATGCATACCTGTCCTGAAGATGTCAAAGCTAATGAGGACTGCGTACCACAGACAACTTTTCGGATATATAACTCTGTGAAAGTCTCAATGATTTTGGGCTTGTATAGGCGATTGGTATCTCCATGTCCGAGTTTTCCTATAAATGCAAAGTAGGAGATTATCATTATAAAGATTGTAGGGAATTTGTCACTGTGGTTGTTCATACCTGGTTATTTGCCCTTGGATTTGTAAATCCAGGTATTTAGACACTAGGAATTTTTACACAAACAATGTTTACAAACGATGAAAATTTTCACTGAAAATTTATGTTTTTTTTTAAAGTATGATTTTCTTATTACGCGTTAAGCTTTTTTAAATTTGCAACGGTGTCGTCGTTGGCTCTCAGCACATGTCCAAACCATCTGAGCCGCTAACATAACTAACATTGAACAACGATGAAACAAAGACTGTTGGGAATTCAGGACTGAAACTTGTTGGACAAGTCAGGCATAGATTGAAATTTATCTGTACCAAATATGGTTGGATTGCAGAAAGGATTGTGGATTTTATTAACGATTCCATGGGTGACTTTTTTAGGGGGTGGGGTTGCTGTGTAATAATAAAAAGGGCGAGAAATAATGAATGAAATAAGTAATCAATCTTACCATTGTCACCACCTCCAAAAGACCATACCGTTTTACCATCTTGCGATACAGCGATGGTATGTGAGCTACCACACACCACCTGCCCCACACCGCTAACATCTTTAACGCATGTTGGTATGTTTTTACTGTTGCTGTCACCATGTCCTGAAAGGTAATAATGGCAAAAATAAAATCACAATATTTACGGGTCAAACAAACAACATATTTTAATAGACAATGTGGTTGAATGTTAGCTTCGTCTTTATTTCATATTGCAAACAGACAAAATCTGTTTTGAATCCAAAACATTTGCATAGATCTGATAACCACAGTTGCGGAATTGGAGGGAGTGAGAGGTTCTGGAAGGAGTTGGATTCGTAAGAATGTTAAAAATGAGAGTCGGATTTTTTTAATCTCCGAAGAATCAACAGACAATCTGAATATTGGAAGACTTTAAAAGAGTCAGAGTAGGATATTTTGGAATTCTAGGAGTCTGAGTAAGATCTTATACCTTCCGACTCTGCAAGCGTGCTTACAACCAAATAATTTAGTTTTAACATTTGCTAGCATGACTTGTGGAAATTCCAAGGTTAATCAAAAGGAAATGGTATTATTTGTATTGCAGGTTTTTACTCTCGACACCAACAGTAAGGCTCAGCAGTTGTATGCGAAGTCGGGAAAAGTTTGGCCCAGAACACACAAAAGAATGGTGCAGAAGCAACGTTGCCACTCTTACTGCATGTGGTTCTGTGCCTGAATACATGATTCAATAGGGCATATCTATCAAAACCAAAGACACTTGTATGAGAGGCGGATACTTACAAAACATGCAAACTATGGTGAATATGTGGATAATACCTACTATGTGGGATACCTACTCTTCTCAACCAGGGGTTCATCACACAATCATCTGTTCATCACAGTTTGCATGTTCTGTGATAGTTGGAAGACTTTCTGGTATATGGCATGGTGGCTCAAGTGACAGAGTATTTACTTCTCATACAAGTGATTCAAGATTTGAATCCTGAGTTCAGATATATCATACTGAAGAGTCCAAAGGAGGGCGAAACTCAGGTCTAGCACTTCCTGTCTATGGCTGATATGGTGTGTGTGAGCTGCAGTGTTATCTCTGGTTGGAGAAAAACGAGTATATAATATCTCACATTCAATTACTTCCGCTTTCGAATGACACATGTAATAGAGGAAATGCTGAAGTAGCAATAAAGTTACAAACAAAAGAAAATATAGAGTTACTTGTGGCAGACCCTGTACAACATGCCTTTTTAGATGAGAATTGATTATTTGGATCATTCGGATTACTATTCTCATCTTGGGTGTTATTCTCATGCTTCAGTCGATGTAACCGCCTTAGATAAACGGTTCCGTTTGAAATTCCAGAGTTTGACAAGACGCACCTAAAGAAGATTGAAGGTTACATCGACTGAAACATTGTGAAAATAACATCCAAGTCGAGAAGAGTATTTATTTACTCTTCTCCAGGAGTTAGGCACAAGACCAGTTTTATCTTACTCCCACAAGTAAGATGTGACCCAAGGTCGGGTCGGGAAAGTGGGGTTTGACAAGCCCGAGAGGTGAGCACTTTGGCCATTAAAAATTGCCTGGGCATCCCCGTCGGCATTCCCCGGTAGGGGCACCTCAGGCAGTAAGCAATAAACTTACTCCTCCCCAAAGAGGGGAGGCGAAGCCTGGGAGGGTGGACCTTCTAGAACTGCACAGGGCAGACCCATAGACCGGCGTAAATCAAGCCCCGAAGGCCAAGACAATACCAGTCTATGGGGTGTAGTATCCATCGGAACAGATACTACACTTTGATCTTAGCCAAATTGCCAAAAACATTAGAAGAGTAGTCCGAATAATCCAAATAATAAAAATCCCGATATTTCTTTCTCAATTGAAATAAAAAGAAGAAAAAAAAAAAAAAAAACCCTTATGAAGTATTAGTTTGTTTTTTTTTACATAATTTTATTTTGAGATCATGTATACTTTATAAATGACCCATATAGGAAAAACATTTGATGTAAGCAATACAAAATAAGTATAAGGAAACCTACCCAATCTGCCATAGTCTCCGTCTCCACACGTATAAAGCTCTCCATCTTCTGTCACGTACGCACTATGACGATGGCCAGCAGACACTGATTTCACAACCTACAGTTAGAAAAGGAAGTTGTTTTTTTTCTTTTACATTTCATGCAAAAACTATAATAATCTCGAATATAATTATTACATATACGTCTATAGGGCAGGTCCAATGTCTCGTAAATCCTACCTTGTGTCGTCCACTTCTTCCTGTAACTGAGACATTTCATCCACGATCATCACCTGTAACTAAAGTCTCACAGCATCCAAAGAAAACAATAACATTCTCGAATTTGAAGAAAGACCCTTTGAGATGTTGACATTGCCTTCTCTTCTGCTAGCGGTGGAGGACGTTCCAAGCTATGACATCTACGGGCCGTAGCCCCTTAACTTATCATCGATCTTAAGTCATTCATTACACATGCTGTTCGCTCTGAGACTTCCAACGAATTGGCCTACCTCTCTCACTCTTTATGAACCATGTGACGTCACATCTGCTTCTTGCTACGCAGATTGAGGTGACATTTGAGTGCATACTCGCTGACCTGATAACCCCAGTTTCCTGTGTACGTGACAACGTTGGCCCGCAAATCCAAATAGCAAACATACACTTTACTATTTAATATAATAATACGTGTTGATTCTGTTTCAATACAGATATGTATAGTCAGCAGACAATTCAAAATAATAGTGTTTGTAATGTAAACAAGACAATTGTTTTTTCAAAGTGAATAGATATATAGATTTATATACAGGGTGTTTCAAAAGTCTTGGGAACATTACAAATGCGTATATCTCATGAACTATTCCAGGTAGAAAAATGAAACTGGTGCCATTTTAAAGCTTGCTTAATCAAGTTTTTGGTCATACTAATGATTTTCGTGTTATCTTTCCAGGTGCAGTAATGGCGTTCTCTAAACAAGACAAGGCATTTTGCGTCCTCCAATTTGCAAAGACTGAATCGTGGACATGTGTTCAGCGTGCATTTCGCAGGAAATTTAAAAAAGAAGCCCCTGAAAGGAAATCCATTGTCAGATGGCATGCTAAATTTGTGAAAGATGGGTGTTTGTGCCCAAGTAAGCGAACAGGTCGCCCTTCAACTTCAGAAGATGCAGTTGAGCAAGTTCGGACAGCCTTTCAACGGAGCCCCCGTAAATCAGTGAGAAGAGCCAGCAGGGAACTTCAGCTTGCTCCAGCAACTGTCTGGCGTGTCTTAAGGAAACGACTGCAAATGGTACCTTACAAGCTCAAGTTGGTCCAAAAGTTGAAGGACACTGATAAGCCACTTCGCCGTGACTTTTGCATTGCAATGCAAGAGAAGTTGGAAGATAACGGCTTTGATGACCGGCTTGATTTTAGCGATGAGGCGACCTTCCATCTGAATGGCAAAGTTAACAAGCATGACACTCGCATATGGGGTACTGAGAATCCTCATGAACTTCTTGAGCACGAGCGAGATTCACCAAAAGTGAACGTGTTTTGTGCAATTTCCAAGAAAGGTGTCTATGGACCGTTCTTCTTTGAAGAGGCAACTATCACTGGTGAATCCTATCTCAACATGCTGGAAGACTGGTTAATGGCTCAGTTGGAACAAGCAGAATCTGATGACTTCATTTTTCAACAAGATGGTGCACCACCACACTGGAGTCTTAGAGTAAGGCAGTTTCTTAACACAAGGCTGCCTGGTAGATGGATTGGGAGATCTGGGCGAGGTGATGACGTTCTCATGCCCTGGCCTCCTAGGTCTCCAGATCTTACCCCGTGTGACTTTTTCCTTTGGGGCTTTGTCAAGCAACAAGTCTATGTGCCGCCCCTTCCAAGAGATATTGACGAACTAAAGGCTCGAGTAACGGCAGTTGTGGGAACCATTGACGTCAAGATGCTGGAACGCGTTTGGCAGGAAATGGACTATCGACTAGATGTCTGCCGTGTGACGAATGGTGCTCATATTGAGCAACTTTGAAGATTCCCCACAAAACTTGAAACTTTAACCTTTCCAACGGTACCAATTTCATTTTTCAACTCCTAATAGTTTTTGAGTTATTAAAAATCGTTATGTTCCCAAGACTTTTGAAACACCCTGTATATATATATAAAAATAAAAGTTCAAACACCATAACTTTAGTTATATCACAAGGAAGTATTTTAATGATGAAAATTATTTCCTATTCAGGTTATTAATTTTTCTGAAGATCTAATTTTAATTCAGGAAGACCTTGAATGTCCCTTACCATCAGAGTGTAACGATACTCAAGTGCTGATTGAGAGAGCTTCAGATCTGTCATCTTTGAAATTCCTCTGCATTCTATTTTCAGAAAGAATGTGTCTTGTATCGTCTCCAATATATCTGCTTGGTTAATCGTGATATTGGAAATGTTATACCCTCTAAAAAATTCCAACAGAGACCAAATAGCCAGCCATGGTACATCCCTGAGTTTGATGCTGCTTGCAGAAATCACTATTTTAATTGTTTTCAATGAAATAGATGCCCTGAAACCAAAGCCGCTTCCAAAACTGCACGAGTACAACTTTCAGCCTCACCCAAAGAATTGATATTATAGAATGTAAAAAAAAGAAAACTAAAAAAAAAAGAAAACTAAAATAAAGAAAACTAAAATAAAGAAAACTAAAAAAAAAAGAAAACTAAAAAAAAAAAGAAAACTAAAAAAAAAAAACTAAAAAAAAAAACTAAAAAAAAAAAACTAAAAAAAAAAGAAAACTAAAAAAAAAAAGAAAACTAAAAAAAAAAAAAGAAAACTAAAAAAAAAAAAGAAAACTAAAAAAAAGAAAGCTAAAAAAAAAGAAAACTAAAAAAAAAGGAAACTAAAAAAAAGGAAACTAAAAAAAAAGGAAACTAAAAAAAAGAAGGCACATGGCATTATGAGCTGGGCATAGAGTTTCTCATTCAATCCCAAGCAACTCCAAGTATTCCTGCTAGTTTAATTAGAAAAGATGTAGGTATTTAATTTTTTAACATGCTTCATTTTAATAATATTATTCTTTTTATTTATCTTTCTGGCAGGATTGCAAAGTTGGAGTCAGAGGTTTTGGAAGGAGTCGGACTTGTAAGAATATAAGGAGTCGGAGTCAGATTAAAAAAATCTGACTCCAATTATTACTGAATATTGGAAGATTTTAAAATAAGGAGTTTTAGTCTGAGTCAGATATGTTAGAATTGTCGCCGTCAGAGTTTTTGGAAACCTAGAAGTCGGAATCAGATCTTATAACCTTCCGCCTTTGTTATCCTGCTGCTTTTTGGGTGTCCAAGTATAGCAGTGCAATGATTCATTAAAATTATTTAATCTTAATAATTAAAAACAAAAAATCAGATTATGAGAATTTTGCATTTAATATATGCCTTCTCCCCTATTCCCCTCCTCCTAGCACTTCTCGTCTCATTTGCCTTTCTTCCTAGAATCAGTGTGCAAACAATCAACCCATTGGCATTCAGAGGGAGAATACATTCTCAACATAATCCTCCCTAATGCTCTACCTAGGTGGAGCAAGTGTACTAGTTAACAGTTAAGGACCTGGACAAAAACCATTAAGGAGGACCTGCCTGAGCTCTCCGGTCTACAGGTGATCGGCATTTAATGGTGGAATCACAATTGGTTCACCATCTTGTGCGACCTTGCTCAAGGTCTCCCTGCATGGACCGCCATGGTTCTGGATGTAATTAAGTCAGCTCAATCCAACCAACCGCAACAATCAGCCCATACCGATTAGAAAACAAAAATAACTTACCTTTCCATTCAAAGGCCCTGGGATCAACTTAGGATATTTTTGAGATGACGTGTTTCCATGACCAAGTTTACCATAATCACCTGCAAAGAAGACATTAATATTATAGAGATTAGCTAGAATACTCGTTCATTAACTGATTTTGATTCTAGAAAATGCCTAAAATTTAAGGCTTAAGCTTAAGGGGGTCATAAGAAGAAATTGAAATTCAGGGAATCTTGCTTAATTGGTGTCTAATGACTATGAATAAAATTCAATGCAAATCTGAAATATTAAATTTTCAAATGGGAAGTTGTGCCCATATTATGCACCCTAAAAAACCTTTAAAATACTCAAAGGAAACTGAAATTTGGGGAATATTTATTGATTTATGTCTAATACTAATTGTTGAAATTTCACAAAAATACAAAGTAGCTTAAACCCTCCTTTTACCCTCATTGCATGAAACTAAATCAAAATAAATATAGCCCACATTTGGACTCTTACGAAAAACCTTTTAAAATGATCCAAAGAAACTGAAATTTTTAGAATATTTATTAACTGTATTCAAATTTTTAAAAACTCAGAGGTATCTGAATTTTCATGAAGAGCTTCTACCCCCTCTTTGTCCCCTTTGCATAAAACTAGAACTAAATATAACCCACATTACCCACCTTTACGCCTATCAGCTGTGTTCCAAAATTCATAATGATTGTTTATTTTGTTTAGGAGTGAATCCTGTACATATAAACATATAAACATCATATATAACTTTATAAAAACAGAGATGCTAACATCATGCTTTAATGTAAGTTAAACGAGGATTAAAACATAAAAATATGCATATTGAAATATGTATCCCAAACCAAAGTTTTATTTTCATTATCTAAAAACTTTTAATGTGAGCCCATAGATCTTTGCAAAACATAAAAAACGATACCAAATTTATTTTGGTAGAACCAATTAGCCACCGAATTATGATCATTCAAAATTTGTTGAAAATTAGAAAATTTGCTGTCTTGTGTGCTATTGGTCCAAAAGACAATTTTTGTCAGTCTATGACTAAAAATGCAGGCTTTGAACAAGTGAAAAATCCTTACAGATGTAGTGAAAAATCCTTACAGATGTAGTGAAAAATGCTTACAGATGTAGTGAAAAATGCTTACAGATGTAATGCCATCTTGTGATAAAAATGAAAATTAATCATAATAGAAGCAATAATTAGATCAAGCCAGCCTAAACATTGGGAAAAATCCAATTACCTCTTGAGAAAAAATTTACAAAATGACACGAAAGCACAACAAAATTCATTTCGAAATTTGCCAAAACTACGCCTGATGTTCCACCCACCTCCGCAATGCACATCATATCTTATGCCAATACTCGATCCATCGTTGGGCATCAAGGTTACAGTTCACCAAATCTTGGTCAGTACAAGTTGGTTCATCACTGCAGTAAATGAGGATGTGTTTCATTGTCTAGAATTACCACAAGAGTCTTTGCTGGTCCTCACCTGGCTGTCCTTCCGTTTGTTCTTGCTCGGTTTAGGGTGACCCAGTCCTTCCTTTGAAAATCCGTTCCATGTGAGAGATGTTCTCTGGTTTCGTGGATAGCTTTGTTCAAGTAGTCTTTCCGATCATTCCATTTGTCAATGTGGTGGCAAGTAGCAAAGCTTCACGTGTTGATACTGTTAATCCTGATAGCTACACTCGTTAGATAATTGGGGGGTGTCCGAGAGAGAGAGAGAGAAAGAAAGAGAGAGAGAGCGCGCCCTGAAAGGTGGGAGGAGTGAAAGCTGAAGTTGGAAATGATGTCACGTCTGTTCGGGGCTTTTTCTGTCTCTTGTTCCTGATTCACTAATCAAGACAGACGTGGAAAATGACCAGTCTGCTGCTAGTAGGTGGAGGACTGGAGGAGGTAGGGTGCAATAGCCCAAAATGGCCTGATGATATCTCTATCTAGTTCCTTCATTCTCTTTCTCCCGTACAAACCATTCAATCTCTGTCTCATGTTTAAATAAAACTTCTTAAAACAGACCAACGTCCACGCGTTATCATTTAATGGTGAGTTTAACAAGTGACGAAGCGGCCAAGATACACCAGCCAATGGCGTAGACGAAACCCGGGTACTCAGTTTGAGGTAAGCAGTAATATAACACACTACATCCATTACTGGTGGTAAAAGGAAAGATAACTTCAAGGTTACTTAGAACTGATTATTACTTAGCACTTTATCCGTTGCGTCACGGGTCCATAAAATGATTTAGTTTAAGATGATTTAATGAAAGTAAAATGAAGCTGTCTTACCATCGCCCCAACTGAAAACTTGTCCCTCTGTTGATACGGCTAACGTATGTCCATCGGATCCTTTGGAAGACGAAATCTTTTTAATTTGACATTTTGGATCAAATGCCAATTTTTTAGGGACAGCTTGATTGCTTGAATCTCCCAGTCCCAATCTGCCATAACTTCCTTTCCCACAGGCTGCTACTGATCCATCATTTTGAACCACAAATGTACAGAACTGCCCAGCTTCAATCTAAGAAAAGAAAAGATAAAGAAAAAATAAGTAAATGACTTTGAATATAATCATAATCATCGGTTTAACATCCGTTTTACATGCTGGCCTGTGCTGGACAGCTTTTGAAAATTAACTTCCAAACTTATCTCTGGTCAGGGTTCTTTGGAAGTCATTTCCTTAACTGAGGCAAAATTTGTATAGGCCGGATGGATGCATTTCCTGACGCCAGCCCAGCAAACAAATAAATCTCTTCGTATTTTAGTAACATTGTGATCACAGAAGTTTATAGAAAGCTGGATTAAATTAGTTTTTGTTTGTTTTTCTACTGTTGCGTCATTGCTTATCAAGACGTCCGAGGATAAGGGTTAATGAGATGGAACGATTGTCAGCTGAAATATGAGGAACAATTAATGGTATGAACTGAAATTGATTACTTATGACAATTATTTGTTGACATTCGGTTTGAAGACGACTATGTTGTAATCTGCAGGGAAGTAGTCCTGCAGTAATGTGTTCCACACACTGGAAGACCTTGCAAAGAAGCTCTGTCTATGAAAATCCCACCTGACGCTAAGGAAAAAGGAAAGTCTCTTTCTGTTGTGGTAGATAGAAGAGTTCTTGTTGTGAATGTCTTACTTGGAGGAACCAAGGATTCCATAGAAATAACGATAGAGTAGAGAGAGACTAGCAACATCTGTTCTGTGAGTAAGACGCTGTAGAGAAGAGATCATCTCCCACTATATTCCAGAGTAGATTTTATACTCTGTAGCGACACCTTACCCAGATGTAGATATTTTTATATAGATAGAGGATTGCATCTGAAATCCGGTACTTTCTGGAGCGATAGAATGATCCAAACATTTTTCCAGCAACCTTAGCAACAGACTGGATGATATATACAGAGGAAGAAAATTAAATGTTTATAAAAAAATTCAACTAGTTTTTATATTTATTCCACTAGTAAAATTAAGATATAATGCTATTAAACCTTATGTTTAGAATTCTTATTCAGATCCAAATCCATTACATGATTTTCATTCGAGACAATGTCTACAATTTAAGGCTTAAGCTGAAGAGATCTCAAGAAATTGAAATTCAGAGAATCTTGTTTAATTGATGTCTAATGACTTTGAATCAAGTTTAATGTAAATCTGAAATAATAAAATTGGAGATTCTGCCAATATTAGTCCCATGTAAAAACCCTTTAAAATTACCCACAGACACTGAAATTTGGGGAATATTTATTAATTGATGTCTAATATTTATTATTGAATTTTCACAAAGTGTTTCCACCCAACTCTTTTCTCACTTTGCATAAAACTAAATATACCCCACATTACCCACTCTTATGCCTAGCAGCTGTGATCCAAAATTAATAATGACCGGTTATTTTATTAAGGAGTGAATCCTATACATAGAAATATAATTCTAGAGATGAAAGATGAGAATAAAAAATTGTAAAGATACAATATTTATTAGAACATCAAAAGTTCAAAGCAAGGAGCTTCAAAGATAAACTCTTTTCATCAGAGGATAGGGAAAAGCCGACAATGTAATTGTAAATATTATCGGCAACATTTAACTTTGAAAATTTTACATAAAATAAAACAAACTAAATAAAGGCCAATAGGTAAAGAGTCTTATGTTGAGATGAGAGCGTTTATTCTCATCTTTCATCTCTAGAATTGATTGCTCTATTCAATATATTGAGCTTTATATTATCACGATAGATTATTATTAAACGATAATTCAATTATCTTTAAATTCAACATTTGAATACATAGAAATATATATACACATACCTAAGTTTATAGAAATAGAGATAATACTAAGCTCTTATTATGGTACAATAATGAAATTGTCATTGTGATCAAATTTGATTAAATATCTGATTGCTCAACATTATTAGGTGCTTATGCTGTTCAGCGGCCATATGAAAAAATTATTTTTTTATAAAAACAATATTATATACTTATTCAGCGTTATATTCTTACTCACTGTACAAAAAAGTAGAAAAAATTATCCACTAGAACTTTAATTACAAGTATTTTTTCCATTCTGCGTATCATAACAGCGATTCATTTACTAACCTCCATCTTCTTTCTTAAGAAGATTTCAAGGGCAGATAATTCGAAATCTTCTTAAGAAAGAAGATGGAGGCTTAGTAAACGAATCGCTGTTATGATACACAGAATGGAAAAATACTTGTAATTAAAGTTCCAGTGGATAATTTTTTCTACTTTTTTGTACAGTGAGTAAGAATATAACGCTGAATAAGTATATAATATTGTTTTTATAAAAAAATAATTTTTTCATACGCCCGCTGAACAGCATAAGCACCCAAATTGTTTCCCTGGATAAAAAATGTACCTGCTGACAGTCTCCAAATGCAGTGGTGAGTTTAGGGGTGGTGACCTTTTCTTGACTTCCTTCACCCAGCTGATGGCTACTGTTACTCCCCCAGACGTAGACCTCACAGACACCTCCCATCACTGACGAAGTGTTTCGATTCTCATCTGGACTCATGCAAGTGCTAGCATAATGAACGGCTAAATGGTAGACCTGTAAAACGAAGAAGAGAGAAACAAAGAAATTAAATAAGAGAAAATAAAAACAGAGAAATTTACTCAATCGTAACTACTCTGTCAAATTTTGACTCTTTATTCATCAAAAAGTAATATTTATGGAGAAATGATTCTATTATAAAAAAAGGTAGGGAGAGAGGGAGGGGGTCCAAAGTCGGCTCCAAATTCGAAAATTTAATTTATTTTGGGGCGAACCAGAAAACAAGAATCCTGAATGCATTTGTTGGCATTTATCTCCGACCCAGCATGAGAAGATGTGGAGATTGAAAAACCAGTGGCCAAAGTGTGTTGTTCGCTTTTGCTTACAAAAATGTCTGAACATCCTGGTCGACATTCCCTGGTAGAGGTAGTAGCAATAAATTAACTCCTTCTCAAAGAAAGAAGGTGAAGCCTAGGAGTGCGGTCCTCTTAGAATTGCACAGAGACATACCTCAGCAGACTGTCGGATTGATTTTCAAGGACGTATCATCGACTGGTATGAAAAAAATGTTTCAAATTAGGCGAAAAAACTTATTTGAAGAAAAAAAGCTGAATAAAAGCAAATTGTGAAAATGTGTACTTATGTACATCATTTTTTTTTTTTTTTTTTGCTTTTAATTTTTGTTTAAAATTTCTCCTTTTATACACAAAAAAACACTATATTCTAAAAGTATGGTAAGTAAAAAAATAAATATTTGATATCTAAAGTTACTAAAAAATATTCTCTTTTAAATACTTGTGTTAGAAATAGAATAGGATTTCAATTTCATAGAAAAAATGAAAACGCAATTTAAAAAAACAATAAAACAGCAAAAATCGAGACATAACTCTTAAATAATTTTTTCTGTCTAAATTTATGAGATACAGAATTATTAATATTTTCAGATGTGTTTGGAGTAGCGATCAAAATCTTGATTGTGTTCAACAATATTTTGGCTGTCATAAAATGGCAATTATAGATAAAATATTCAAATAGAGACTCGGTAAAATTAGTCGCTATTTAGATGATTCTTTTTATTAACATGATTTCAATACTACAATTATGGGATGGCATGATAGCTAAGTGGTTAATGACGCGGACTGAGGACCTGAGGTTCATTCCACAGAAACACTTTCATCAAAAACCACAGGAGGTAAATAAAATACTACAACTATAGTGTATTTGGATTATTCCGATTACTATTCTCATCTTGGTTGTGATATTAAATGCACAAAACCATGGTTAACAATTAGTTCTAAGGTTCAATCCTTACTAGAGGCGATAACAAAAAACAAAATAATACTTGTATCAAATCATGGCTAACATAATGCTAACAATCTACTCATGTGGATTAAATAGAGAATTTGAAAAAGGGTTGCGGAGTCGGATTTTTAAATCTCCGAAGAATCAACATATCTGAATATCGAAAGACTTTAAAATAAGTCAGAGTCAGATATTTTGGAATCCTAGGAGTCAGAGTCGGACCATATACCTTCTGATTCTGCAACTCTTGTTTGAAATTCTGTCTAAGTTTAAAAGTTAGACTAGAAGTTTCCCCAAGTTCAAAAAGATGGACCTGAAGAAGGTTGGCGATTACATTGGCCAAATGTGAAAATAACAACCAAGATGAGAATAGTAGTCCAAACAATTCAATTGATACAGATTATCAATCTTCATCTAAAAAATTCCAACACAAATATGGTTAATAATAAATAAATAATACAAATACATGTAAAAGCAGATTTTGTCAATTTATCAGAAATAAAATATGGATAATCACAAAACAATAACATATATATATATATATATATATATATACATACACACATACATACATACACACAAGATAAATATTGGATTCTCTTACCTGTTCCATGAGGTACATGGCTGCATCGTAAAGAGAGATAAATCCTTCTTCATCTTTTACAGGTTTCTTCTTTACTGTGAGAAATTTATCTGTTCCTCCCTGTTAAGAACATATATGAATTTAATAAATATATAATTATAAAAACAAAACAAAAATCGCCCATCAGTAAATTATAAAAATAAATAAACATACATATAGCATGCTTTCACAAATGCATTTATAATTAGCTTAATATGCGGATACAATTAAACAATATACACATAACACAATCAAGATCAATGTTATTGTTTGTCTGATTAATCCGTTTTCCTTGATGTAAACATCCAATTTACACTTTCATTTCTTGTCGAGACATGGGTTATTTCCCTTGACAGAGATAAGATAAATGATTTTTTTTTTTTTTTCATAAAAAAAGTGATTTTATTTTTCTTTGATTTCTTTCATAAATGAACAAACAATCCCCGGGATCTTTTCATGACCTCTAACCTCCTGACTCTTCTTGCCAGGACCCATAGTCCCTTCTCTTAAATAAAAGTTACTTACTTGGGTTGACGTCAGTGCTGCTGACCAATTTTTTTATTAGTCTGAATCTTCAGCACGTTTGGTCAATCACATTCCTTTTCAAAACAATATTCATTTCTTTGTTGATTGTTTTTGCCTCGTTGGCGTCACTGACAAAGAATGTTCCGATTTCTCTCCCAAATAATTATTTTGTTTTCTCTAATTTTGCCGTTATTATTCTTTTTCCATACGTGGCTTCAAACCCATATGCCTTCTTCTGGATTTCTTATCTTCATTGCTACTCGTTATAATGTCACATATAGAGTGCGGATGATATTTGTTCACAAGATTGCTGTCTAGAAAAAATAACAGTTTTATTTTTTGAGATTTGTTAATCAAATTTGTGTCAATTTGTCTTCATCTTCTATCGATTTCATTCGTTGAACCTGTCGTTTACTTTGATGACAGCCTCGACATAGGCCTTTGTCATTATCTCCCGACTAAGGCACCCAAAGGCTGATTCTAGCATTTTGTCCGTTCTTCATGTTGCAGCCAGATCTGTTGCTGTCTTGTTTCGACTCACCCAATACAAAGTCGTCGACAGGATTGCAGTCAGGTGAGCTGAGAGGCCAGATATCAGGTGAAGTATGGTCAATGGTTCTCTGACAGCCAAGACTGGGTCTTCCAGTTTGTGTGGTAGGGCACCGAGTCTTGCTGCAACACGTACGATCTATCTGCAACTACTTGGTCAATCCAGAGTTTCACTACCTAACCCAGAATGCAGATGTAGACATCAGTATTCAACTTGAGGTCCGCATGGAAGAAACGGGGTGACATGATGTCACCGCATGGAAGAAACGGGGTGACATGATGTCACCGCATGGAAGAAACGGGGTGACATGATGTCACCGCATGGAAGAAACGGGGTGACATGATGTCACCGCATGGAAGAAACGGGGTGACATGATGTCACCGCATGGAAGAAACGGGGTGACATGATGTCACCGCATGGAAGAAACGGGGTGACATGATGTCACCGCATGGAAGAAACGGGGTGACATGATGTCACCGCATGGAAGAAACGGGGTGACATGATGTCACCGCATGGAAGAAACGGGGTGACATGATGTCACCGCATGGAAGAAACGGGGTGACATGATGTCACCGCATGGAAGAAACGGGGTGACATGATGTCACCGCATGGAAGAAACGGGGTGACATGATGTCACCGCATGGAAGAAACGGGGTGACATGATGTCACCGCATGGAAGAAACGGGGTGACATGATGTCACCGCATGGAAGAAACGGGGTGACATGATGTCACCGCATGGAAGAAATGGGGTGACAGGATGTCACCTTCACTGAAGACAACACCACACTGAAGACCATGGTTGTTGCTAGAAACTTTTTCTGTGTGGCTCTGGGCACATCTTTGGAAAAGGCAGCAAGCCACCTGTTGTTTTGGGAGTTGATCTTGGCAGGTTTTCTCGTCAAACAAAAACCACAGCATGTCTAGCTCCAGTGGGTGTTTCAACTTGTATGAAACGTAGCAGATGTCCTCATGCATCACCAACCTAATAAGATTTTCATCTATATGCTTTTCTCCTTTACTGGCGCGCATTAACTTGCTGGGATCATTGTCAATAATCTCTTTGAGGATAAACTCTGGCATTCTGACAGCGTCAGATTATCGATCATGTGTTTTCTCTCTGATGTTGCATTATAGAAACAAAAAAAAAAAAAAAAAGAAAAAAGTTGAATCCCAAATCTTTTCATTCCTTTCCAACCATTTCTACCATCTCCCTACAGATACAGAGGAAATCTGAAACCTTCTTTGTTCTTCTGGCACAGATTCTAAAAAGAACTTGGTATCTGGAGGGACAATAATTTTTCCGAGACTCAAGTGGCTAAAAATCACAGCAGGAACCTCGTATCCAAGAACACATTACTATTTCAAAGACGTCTCCTTATTTCTTGGTCGCCTCTCTTCTCTTAGCTCAATAATTCTTCCATGGCAGGCCTGTCGTCCACATGCATTGCAACTATGCAACCCACTAAACATGTAGCATCGCACACGTTTACACTTAGACACAGGCGAAACGGAAATAATATACTTTACAAATATAATTTACACGGGTCAAGCTAGTAGTATTTTTTGAATAATGATGGAATATAAAGATTAAAAACTTACCACAGATTGCACCATTTGCTGCATAATGTCCATAAAGAATTCATATCGAATTTTCGTTGATCGCTTTGGCTGTGAATCACCTTCAGTTTTCATTGATGCTGCATAGGCTTGTAGAGCTATTTCAACCCATTCGAGAAGGTAGCGTAGCGAACCCCTTTGGGCAGCTAATGCCAACATGAGTTCAGCAGCCAGCTGCTGACCAACCAAGTTTGCACTTGAAGAAGGCCCTATCGTATTGCGCAGGAACGTTGTCACCTGGTTCAGTGTTTCCATACCGAGGGGTGTCACCTTCATCTCGTTGGCCAATGACAATGGCGGCAGCTTTGTAACAACATCAAGAGCAGTTCTGAAGACGTCATCGCACAGACAGACATTACCAATCTGGGGAGCGAGTATCCAGTTCTGTCTCAACAGCGAGAAGAGTAGACTTAACCCAGTCTTAATGCCCATTTCAATGAGAACTTCAGACCCACACTTGGTTTTGTCTCCGGCAAACTTGGCATCGTCGTTCGATTTGTCTGCATCTAAACAAGGTTCTTCTAGGTTCGTCTTATTCTGATCATGATACTTACTAGATATTGCAAAATAAATCCGCTGTAAGACAGCAAGTCTTTTCTGTAACAATTTTGCAAATGGAGATGTCAGACAGACCGTTTCCGCCAGGACCTTCTGGCATCCGAGCAGCGCATTGAGATAATGTTCTTGTTCACCGGCAGAAGGAGGTTCATGCTCAAAATCGGGTAGTATCGGAGTTTTTAAATGAACAACCTGCGGAAACTGACAACATATTTCTTTGTTGCTGAACAAGCGTTCGTAGAGCTCATCCAGCCGGTCGGAAGATGCGACCAATTCACAGTCTTCAGACGCCCAACTAGTGTTAAAGTGCTCAATGTATTTCAGCTTGATATGTTGTCTCCTACTCATCTTAAATGGACTTTCTGAAAAACAAAAGAAAATTTATGTATATAGGAAAATATAAATTGTGCTGAAAAGAGAACAAATTTTTTTTAGCATTTTGGAGACACTTCTGAAAAAGAGACTTTGCTGGTTTGGACACATTCTTTGAAAGCGCGAAGATGAATTCATCTGAAAGTTTTTATCACATGAAAATATCACATAAAAATATCACTATCACATGAAAAAGAGACTTTGCTGGTTTGGACACATTCTTTGAAACCGCAAAGATGAATTCATCTGAAAGTTTTTATCACATGAAAATATCACATAAAAATATCACTATCACATGAAAAAGAGACTTTGCTGGTTTGGACACATTCTTTGAAACCGCAAAGATGAATTCATCTGAAAGTTTTTATCACATGAAAATAGCGCTATCACATGAAAATATCATCACATGAAAATATCATCACATGAAAATTTTTTATCACATGAAAAAGAGACTTTGCTGGTTTGGACACATTCTTTGAAAGCGCGAAGATGAATTTATCTGAAAGTTGGTGGCCAGCTGAAGAAAGACAGACATGGAGCTGATAATTGGCTTACGTGTTTCGTTTTTGTATTTGTCGCTAGAACCAAAAATGGCTGAAGTATGGCCGAAGACTTGGCTGTCGATCGGCATGGGTGGACTGCCTCGACACGAGACACTGTGAACACATTTGGAGCCAGCTCAACCTATTCCAGGTAAATTCCGTTACAAGTTACCCTAGTCTGTTTGTGCTGACCCTGATTAACATTATACAAGATGGTTTAACGAATCACGATTCCACTGTAAAAGAATTTGAGAGCTCAGTTCAATCCTCCCTGATGGTTGTCGTCCATGTCCTCAGCTGACCCCCACCGATATGCTCGTGCCAACCAGACAGTAGTAGGGAAGATAATGTCGCAAATTAATTCTTCTACGCTTCTACATATTTTACGTTAAAATTATAGTACTACTCCCTCATGTTTACCTGATTAAAAAAAAAAAGAACTTCACTTCTTTTTTTGCACATTTGAAAAATTCTTGCTAATTAGTTGCTTTGAAAGGAAGGAAAAAAAAACTTTCATCTTAGTTTTTAGAAGAATTGGAATTTTGTTTCAAGGCACATCAATCCTATCGGTCATTTTGTGTCATACAATGTATTAACATAGAATGATCACACTTCTGAACAGCAAACGTTGTAGAGACAGGTAACCATTTTTTTTTGGGGGGGGGGGCTGACACGGGGGGGCAGTAATCATTTAACTCTGGAAATTTTTTAAAAACTAGCATGGTTACCTGGCGTTGCCGGGAGGCATGAACAGCAAGATAGAAGAGTGAAAATGTGTGTGTAACATCTTTCTTTAAAAACTTCTTCCACCCTCCCTCTTTATCCCCTTCCACTCTCTATCACCCACTCTCTCTCTCTCTCTCTCGCTTTCTCTCACAACTGGAAAAAATCATTAACAAATTATTACATAATAACATTTTGTCCGAGGCAATGCCGAAAAAGAATATATCAGCTTTGTGGATGTGTATTGCGTAGTTTTTACTTTTAGTTAGACACCAAAGATAAAAAATACTTATGAAAAAGCACCAGAATTCTGCTTAAATATAATTTTAGCTAATTTATATACATAGAAAAAATAAATTGGACTGAAAAATTAAATAAATTTATGTATATAGAAAAAATAAATTGTGATGCTCGGATAAATAGTAAAACTCTATCCTAGGAGATAAATATGTATATAACATAACTTCATATAAAATTAGGGAAACTTGTCAAAAATACAAAAATTGTACGAAAATGTAATTGTAAAAAAAAACAACAAATTTACGAAGTTCTAATAAAATTAGAATCAGACGTTATGAAGAAATATAGGAACTAAAACTACGGCATACAGAAGTGTCAGCAATTCTGCAGAATTTCTAACAAAGAAAAAAGGTGAAAAAAAACAAACAAATATCCAAAAAATTAATGTTACCAAAGGCAAGAAAAGTTACTTTTCTACTTACCTGCCTAATTTTTATGTTTTCAAGTAAACCCCTTTTATTTACACGTTTAATCGATGATTTCGAAGCCTTGTAAACATGATGTATTCAAAATGGCACTGGATTTTACTCGATAACGATTAAACATGTAAACAAAAGTACTTTAAAGACACACAAAAATTAGGCAGGTAAGTAGAACAGTAACTTTTCTTGCCTTTGGTAACAGTTATTTGTTGGTTTCATCCCTTTTTTCTCTGTTGGAAATTCTACATTATCGCCAAAATGTCACAATAGAGTAGAAGTGCGGACTCTTCCATCAAATAGATTCTCAACGTACTTCTTCCATGTGATATATGCCTATTTATGTATATTACGGCAGAATAGTAATTTTTTTGCCGTTATTTATAATTATTAACACCATATAATTCCTTGAGAATGGGAAGTGAAATAGCCGAAAGTGTGAGGACAAATTGTAACAAAAATATTCAATTAACTATCTTCTTCTTCTATTATATAAAGGGAAGTTGTTTCATTTTACTTCAGTCGAAGTTCTCAGAAATCAAGGGGCCCTTTCCTGGGGCTAACACTTGATCTCTATATTAGATACATAGATATTCGAATATTCCATTCAAGTTCTCCTTTACTTGTCAAACGTCAAGTAAGTAAAGAAGTTAAGAACATTAATTTTCCTCTCCCCAATTGACCAGTTAACTATGTTATAGTATATCTTTATTATGGTCTCTTGGTCTTACCGAATTCCAGAACAAAAATTCATCTGGTCTGGTGGAGTATCCAGCTAAGTGATATTATTTAAAGTAACATCACGAGGAGAAGGTGCAAAAATCTTCGTATGAGCTTGTGTATAGCCCAATCGAGAGGATCTCATTTGGGCCTCAAATACTATGTTATTTTGAATATTTGGTTACGGTTTGCTCGTAGTGGGAAGTATCCTCATGTCTGGTTGTCCTTTGGCTCCCCGGGGGTGCAAACCAGAATTTTTCTGAGGTCAAGGATGCTCATTTTATATCCAGAACAATTGCCTCTACATTTTGGCCAAGTTTCAGAAAAATTGAATGGATGGATCAAACGTTATGGGAGAAAAGGGTCATTTTTTGCCATTTTGGGGTTTTTTGACCCCCTGGGGGCGCGAACCAGATTTTTTCTGAGGTCAGCGATACTTATTTTCTATTAGAAACAATTGCCTCCATATTTTGGCCAAGTTTCACAGAAATTGAATGGATGGATGTAAAGTTATGGGGCAAAAAATCTCATTTTTTGCCATTTTGGGGCCTTTTGACCCCCTGGGGGGGCTAACCAGATTTTTTTTCAAAAATCGGAGAATGTCACTTTCTAACCTGACAAAAGTTACAACTTCATGCAAAATTTCAGAGAAATTCAATGGATGGTTGTGAAGAAAAATCCGGATGGACAGACGGACGGATGGAAATGCCTCAAACCATAGGTCTCCCGATTTTATAAATCGGGGGACCAAAAATATCCATTCTTTTATTCTTAACTGACGTCGATTTTGTCAGGAGGGTGTCTGTTTTCCGGTCACTAAAGAGAACTGATTTTTTTCAAAGAGTTATTTCCAACATGCCGACTCAAGTAATCGAAAAAAAAAAGTTTATGTCCAGAGAGAGGAATCGGCTGGGCGGCGAAGAAAGAGGGGGTGGGGAGACCGGGGAAGAGAAAGATAGAAGTTCTGCCCCGGGCAATGCCGGATAACCCTGCTAGTATTTATATATAGTAATCCAGCTAAAGTCTGTAATATTAATTCTATCATTATTCTTATTATTTAATTTTTACTATGTAATCGGCTAAGCCCATAAGAAATTCATATTTTACCTTAAAAAAAAAACAAAAAAATCTACTATAAATTGCATATGTAAATATTAGGTGGATGCATATGTGACGAAAAAATGATGTGCGTGTTTCCATGTGCAAAGATACATTTCACCAGACAGAATTGTATCCCCCCCCATTCCTCCTTCCCTCTCCACAAATGTCACACTGCCAGCTGCTAATTTGCTGATCCACTTGACATCTAGAGAAAGAAAGGGTTGAAAATCCCAAGAAAATAAGTTTAATTAGTCTGATTATAGAAAACTTTACGGCTTGCATGTTCAAAAGTGATTATTTGAATTTAGTCATGTGACCCTTTCAGATTGAAATTTGCTACATTCTTCAATATGAAAACGGAAAGAGCAGACATTTTTCGGCCTGAAGAAATCGAGCTTATCAAAGCTACGGTTGAAACATGTCTAAATCTGTAGCCATACGTTTGTATAAATAAAACGCTTATATAATATATATATATATTGTTGGTATCTGTCTTGGGAGGGAATTGAGTTCTGCGTCTCGGATCAGTCTGTTGCTAAATCACAGCATCTGCTGTAACAGTGCAGGCCTATCCTGGATCGGCAGGCTCTGTTGCAGTTACCACAGATGCAAGTAGCGTCTGGTTCTGAGAGCTCTGATGCAGCCATCTGTTGTCTATGCCCCCCCCCCTCCACTGTTGGTTTCTACTCTTCGCACTCCTCTTGGAGCATGCCTTCACAGCACTTCTCCAGCAGCGGCAGTCTTCAGTCATGGATTTCAACGCTTGCTGGGTCGATAGCACCTGCCCTTATGTCTAACTTGCAGACATCCTTGTAGCATAAAAAAGGTCTTCCTGCTGATCTGGAGCCAGTGGCAAGCTCAACGAATAGTACCCACCCTTGGGGATCTTCCCATCATTCATTCGCCTTGCATGACCAGGCTACCAGAGTCAACGTTGGGTGAACAGAGCAAACATGCTTGGGATATCACCTTGATTAAAATTGCTCTTTACAGATACACACACACACACACACACACAGAAGAATATCCGTCATAGTATGGGTAAAACTAATTATCCCAAAATAACAGTTTTGCACCACTTCTATGCCTCCTTATGAAGATTAAAATCAAGATCTGCTACTAATTGATGTCTAATGATTATGGATAAAATTTTATGCAAATCTGAAATATTTGAAAATTCAAATAGGAGGTTGTTACAATATTATACCCCTTAAAAACTTTTTTAAAATGCTCCAAACAAACTGAAATTTGGGAAATATTTATTAATTGATATCAAATAACTATTGCTAAAATTTCATCTGAATTTTCACAAAGAGCCCCACCCCCCTTTTTGCATGAGATTAAATTAAACTAAATATAGCCCACGTTGTCCACTCTTACACCCAGCAGCTGTGTTTCAAAATTCATAATGAACAGTTAATTAATTTAGGAGTTAATCCTGTACATAGAAATAAATAAACATATACACATACCTAACATTATATAAATAGAGATTTGCATAAGTTGTAGTTAGTGGTTATTTGTTTACAAACTCCTAGGATTTTTGACAATAGACCCCCACCCTACCCTCAACAACAATATATATTATGAAAGTACATTAGCCAGGGTACTTGGATAAGTATATTTCATTTTGATCATAGGGGATGCAATATTATCATCGGGTCTGCGTTCACGTTTGCCATCAATAAAAATAGAATACATTTTATTTTAATTATAATTTGAAGATTATACACAATTTTTACAAAGTAATAGGGCTTAGACCAGAAGTGTACACCCCTAAAAATTAAATATTATAAAATGTCAAAAACCAAAAAATAAAAAAGGTAATATGGTGTTATGGGCTTGGCACAACAATGCCAAGTCTTCTTGCTAGTATTTTTCTCACAAAAGAGATGTTGCTAGTCTTTCTCTACTCTATCGTTATTTCAATGGAAGTTGCTCGACGTTCACTACAAGAACTTGTCAAGCTACTACCACTGCAAATAACTTTAATTTCTTCATCTCTGTATCTAAAACCAAACGAAACTTCCATGAGTAGAGTTTCTTTCCAAGTATTTCCCATCTGTGGAACACAATTCCACGTGACTGCCTCTCTGCTGACTACAACATGGTCCTCTTCAAGTTCAATGTCACAAATACTTATCGAGCCTTCTTCTTAAGTAACCAAATTCTGCACATTCGGCCCATCATTTCAAATCTTATAGTTTATCATCCAACTGACAATCTCATTAACTTTTATCCTCAAGTGGCATTTGGCCTTGGTAAGTAGTGACCCATTCGTATGAAAAAGA
The DNA here is from genome assembly GCA_963556195.1 of Sepiola atlantica. Taxonomy (NCBI): domain Eukaryota; kingdom Metazoa; phylum Mollusca; class Cephalopoda; order Sepiida; family Sepiolidae; genus Sepiola; species Sepiola atlantica. The sequence goes on along the minus strand of OY744538.1, from coordinate 35,179,704 downwards.
ATTAAAAAAATTTTTTTTAAATATCTTTATTAAATGTAATGGTTGAGCTTTAATTTGAAAAATAATTAAGTTTCAACAATTGATCAATTTTGAATGTAAATTAAACATTCTTTTTGCATGATGATAATTTAGGCATTTCGATCAATAAAGGACATCTTTTTTATACTATATATAAAATGAAGGCTGTGTAATAAAAAATAATTCTGATAAAGTGAACAAATAACTGAAATAGTTATTCCTTGTTAGCACAGCTGTAGAGTCTGACTCAGACTCCCAAAACCCAAACCTATCCGACCCCCAAAACCCAAACCTATCCGACCCCCAAAACCCAAACCTATCCGACCCCCAAAACCCAAACCTATCCGACTCCCAAAACCCAAACCTATCCGACTCCCAAAACCCAAACATATTCGACTCCCAAATTCCAAACATATCCGCCGCCCAAATTCCAAACATATCCGCCGCCCAAATTCTAAACATATCCGACCCCCAAAATCTAAACATATCCGACTCCTACAATCCAAACAAAAAAAAAGTAAAAGAAAAACTAAGTGGAATTTAGTCAATCGAGAATGGACATACAAGATCAAATATACACATTGCACAACGCAGTAAATTAGTTATGTTGCAAACGGTGTTCAATTAGCTGGTGTCATCTGTACTATTTCGACAAGCTTTTCTGTCGGACTTTTTATATCCTCAGTTAGCAAGACATAACTGTAGACAGATCGCGTAACAGCTTCTGAGGTTGATTTATTTTTATGGCTGTTTGTTGAAAGTTATTAACATTTAAATAACGTGATTAGTTGAAACTCAGAAACATAGCCTGTTACATGCTTTACATAAACAACTTATTTTTATGTCCCTATTTACTTGCTTTCCCACGAGGACAGTATTGAACACAAGGCTGCTTTTTAATGTGGGGAAAGTCCAGCTCCCCAAAAAAATTCAGACAAAAATAAAAATTACCTCGTAAGAATGCTAGGAGTCGGAGTCATATTTTTTAATCATACTTCGAGCATTCTTACGAGTCTGACTCCGACCAATACTTCAAACTGACTCTGCAACCCTAGTTTAAAATTGGTAAACTTATAAAACATGTTTTGTTCAACAGGTTGAAAAACTATAATAAAACAAAAAAAAAAAGGCTTGAAATCAGATATTGAATTTGAACAAGAACAATCTACCCCCCCCCCCCCCATCTGGGAATATCAGGTGCTGTATGTGGGAGGACGCCAACACCTCCCTGCAAGAACTGCAAAAACCTAACATTGCTACCTCTCCTGAACGGAATATACATGCGACTGGGAACCGAAGTGAATTTAATATTCAGTTAGAAATTTCTTCCTCAACCCACCTAAGGCAAATGCTGCTTCGTTTTGTTTTTGTTTTTTTGTTTAGAGTCAAGTGATGGATTACCGACTCCGCAGCTCTGGTCCTTTGTTAAAATTAATATAGCAATAAAAATGCTCTCAGCAGAGAAGCAGCAACCTTCTGAACAAGAAATGACAGAGGTCAAGTTATTTACCTCCAGGATGTTAGACACACGGTCAAAGTATTTTTTTATTTACCTCCTCTCCAGGAGGCTAGACACAAGATCAGGTGTGGTTAGCCAGCGCACTAGGATAAGCCGCGTCGGTATTCCCCGGTAGGGCACCTCAGCCGATTAGCCATAAACTACACCTTCTGAAAGAGAAGGTAAAGCCTGGGAGGGTGGATCTCCTAGAACTGATTAGGACAATACCTTAGACCGACAGAATCAAGGCTCGAAGCCCAAGACAGTACAAGTCTATGGAGTGTAGCATCCACCAGAACAGATACTACACTCTGATTTTAGCTAAAAATGACAGAGGTCAAGAGTACTGTAGAAAAGTGAAATAAAAATAGAACTGGCTATGCACACCCAATGACTGCTGTGGTTGTACTCTGCAATCAGGGAAAGTTACTCAAGATTAATTAAAATTCAGAAGGAAATAATCAGATGTAAAGATAACAGAATAATCTTTGTTTTTTTTCTCTTTTCTCTTTTTAATTTAGCGATTAATTTATCTGAGAGAAATTCATCTAGAGACAGAGTATCGAATTGCAAATTATCAAACATCAGATTATTAATTCATTTATGTCTGCACCTGTGCAAGACGAGGAATGTTATGTGCACCCTTTGCATCATCATCAGATTCGGTTCAACATCCACTTTACATGCTGGGTTGGGCGGCTTTTAGAGACTGACTTCTAAACTAACACATCTCTGTCCAGGTCTTTATTTATCCCTCTTTCTCTCAAGCCCATCCTTATCCATGTTTTCCTTGGCCTTCCTCGGAACTGACCCTGCTACCTCAACTGTTCTCCATCTACTAACCCAAGAACTCTCATCCATTTTTTCAAAGTCTCCCGTTTTACACACATCTCCCTATACTATCCAGATTTACTCTTCCTCTGCGGTCATCAGATCTAAGTGTCTTTAACCTTTAAATGCTTCATTTTTTATATTGGTTTAACATCGAAGATACTGATTACTTTCGTAGCGGGTGTGCTGATGCAACAATCATACTAATACCTACTCACACTTGCCAACAGGCTCGTTGCAGATGTGAAACAAGTTGCAGTTTGACACATTTTCGTTGAATATTATATTAAATAGGCATTTTGTTGGAATGTGTTATATTTGAAACAAAAAGTATTTAAGCGTTAAGACTCACATTACACATCCATTATATCATTCCTCTCCATGCAACGCATGTCCTCAACCCTCACTAGGCAGGTTTCACTTCCAAACATCATCAGACTGCGTACACATGCCTGATAGACTCTTCCCTTGGTCGACAGTGGTAAAGCCGTTGGTTAGTAATAGAAGTTCCCTAAACTTACTCCATCCACTGCTAATTCTTGCAGTCCTAGCACCTGCTCCTCCCTGTGCTCTAATGGTACCACAAATGTAGCAAAACTTAACAACCTCAATAGCTTTGCCATCCAAATATACTTTCTCCACATCTGAATTGATTTGATTGTTTGGTTTAACGGCATGTCAACCCTTCTTAGGTCATTTTATGCCAATACAATTTTGATTGAACAGTGGTTTTAAGATGCCTTCACAAAGTTTAGTTAGAGATTTTCTCCAATTTTTTTTTTTTCCAACTATATTTTGGTGTATATCTTAATTTCCTTAAGAAATTTAATTATTTTATTTGGATCGATCTTGCTAAATAATTTGTTTACATTGTCCATTTGATAGTATTTTTTACGGATTAGGTCAAAATCAATACATTTCACTAGTATATGTTCTATTGTAATTCTTGTATCACATGTGCAGCACATAGGTCGGTCTTCCCCCTTCAATATGTATCCATGTGTGATGTGTGTGTGGCCAAGTCAGCACCGATTTCTCTTTCCTCACTTTTCTGTACCCATTTTGCCATTCTTTGATGTCTGGCTGGATATTATGGAGTTTATTGTTTGTCTGCCTGCTCCATTCATTTTCCCATTTGTTCACATCTGAATTCCTATCAGTCTTCATTGTCTTACACTTCTTATGCACAAACTGGTTACCACCTCTCAGCATTTGGTGTTCAAATCAAAAAGTGCAGTGAAATTACAGGTAGGTACCTGCAATTTCCATGCACTTCTTGAACACGCAATGCTTACAAGCACCACAAAAAAATTGAGTTGCACCCGACTCCCTTTCATTAAGGATAATAAAAACAATGAGATACCAAGTTTAAAGATAAAAGCAGTAAAATATAACAATCACATAATTATATATGTACTAAGAAAATATGACCCGTTGGGTCACCCATTCTGCTGGGGTTAGTTTTGTTAGAATCAGGAAAAACCGAGTTTGCAAAGCCAGTTAAATATACAAAAAATAAAAAGACAAATTTGCAAATTAGTCGATTTCTGCTTGCTGTACACCCTTATTTATTTCATTTTGCTTATTGTATATATTAACATATAAAGTTATCTTGTCGTATTTTGAAAGTCAGACCCAAATAGCATTTAAGCTGACAAATCAACCATCACTTCTGACTAGCCAATTTTACATTTGTTATTGTTGTACCGTGTTATTGGCAATATAACATACTTTGCTACAATTTATTTTTTTAAATTCCTTAGTCCATTCCAGACAACTTGTAATATCACATTTTTAAATAATCACCAAAAAATAAAAATCAGAAGAGGGGATAGTACTGTTGTCATATTAAATATAATAGGAGTTGTCCATCTTATAACTAAAATGTTATTTCTTTTTCTATTTAAGTTTAAAAGTGTACAAATAAAAATAAAAATGACTTCACTGCATCCCGGACAACACCGGATATATACAGCTAGTATATAATATAGAAAAGCTGGTCTGATTCTTATATACTGTCATCGATACTTTGCGTCCTACAAAATCAATATTTCATTCTGAATAGCCAGAGTTATTTGTGAATCGTAGGACTATATTCTTTCTGCTTCTCCTAAAGTCACTTCTCACTATCGCTCCAAACACTTTCTCACACCTGAGGCTATTCTCTATCTAGGAATCTACTATCACACCATGTCTAAAGTACTGTTGTCATATTTGGGCTGTGAATCTCTGTCCCATTTAACGGTTCTTGATAAGGTGCAGAAACGTATCTGTAATTTGATTGGTCGCCACCATTTCTTCTTCTCTGCACCCTCTTTCTCACAGATGTGATGTTGCTAGTCTCAGTCTCTTCTATAAGTACTATTAGGGCATGTGTTCTTAAGAATTGTCTCATTTGTTCAGGCTCGTTTGACTCATTGGTCTAGTTGTCTTCATCAATTCACTGTTCAAATACCTCATTATAATACATCTTCCTATTTCAGTAGCTTCCTTCCAAGCACTGCAGGTTTGTGGAACTCTCTTCCTGCTGACTACTGTCCTCCTACCTATAGCTTTGGTCTTTTTAAAACTATGGTCAATAAGCATCTACTGTCTTTGCACTAATCATTTTTCATTCTTTTTTAGTTCCTTACAGCAAGTGGTTTCATGTCTTGTCTGGAGCAACTTCCATAAAAAAAAATGTAAAATGTTAATAGATTTAATTGCTTCCATAACATAATTAGACCGGGTCAGAAATATTTTTCAATGGCAGCCATTTAAAAAGGGGGCTTAACACTATTCGTTCATAATAATTACTTCCTTTTTGAAAAGAAAACAATATTTTCGAATATATATATATATATTTTTTTTTTTTTTTAAACGCATACTGTAAACTATAATTTGAAGTTTCTAATGTATATATTTAATATATTTAAAAGATTTGATTCAATTAATACTATAATGATTCTGATTTGAAAAAAAAAAATGAACTGTCCGATGTTAGCCTTGACTTTCATAACCCAACCTTAGTTTTTTGGGGTTGTTTTAATAATACTTATATTGCAAGTAACACTTTTAAAGATTTAAATACTGTCTTCACAACTAAAACTTTGCTTTCTTCATGTATCAAGATTAGAATTTTGGGTGTGAAAATGAGATTAAAAATAGAAGATTCCACTTAAGTTTAAGACAGGAAATGGAATTTTCCATTAGAAATCAAGTTAGATCTATGTTTACAGAAAGTTGCATCATGGGGGGGGGGGGGACAAAAAAGCAAGAGAGTTCCTGCCTTATGAAAGTTTGGCATTAAATTGATCGAATGCGGTTTTCCAAGCTTCCACCACTCTACAGATGTTGGTCAGAAGGATGCAGCTCATCGAGATGTACTTGCTGTAAATTACTGTTAAGGATTAAACAAAATCTCAGAGCAAATAATGGGAGTCATTTGTTGTTCTCTTTAATTGGTCTGATTATTCCAGCCATTAAGAGAAAACAGATGACTGCTACTGTTAAGACTGCAGGGAGACGTCACTATCCAATGAGCCAACTACTTACTTGTCAAAGAGACCAACAGCTGTTTCTGTCAATGAAGAAAATGATGGGCAATCTGTGGCGATCAAAGAACTTCACACGTAATGCTACAAAGGACTTTATAATAGTAAGAGTTAGCGCTCTCAAAAATCTTTTTCTTACAGAAAAGGCAAGATGTTTTTTACCCCGCCTAATAAACCGGTATTGTCCGGGTCTTCGGGTCTGGATTTACGCCGGTCTATCGGTTGTCCGTCCTGTGAAGTTCTAGGAGGTGCACTCTCCCAGGCTTTGCCTTCTCACCCTTTGTGAAGGGGTTAGTTTATTGCTAATCACCTGAGGCACCCCTACCGGGGAATGCCGACGGGGCTGCCCAGGCAATTTTTAAATGGCCAGAGTGCTCAAATTCTCGAGCGCTCGTTTTTTTCCACTTTCCCGACCTTGTGTCACATCTTACCTTGTGGGAGGAAGATAAATAAAATCAGCAGGTGACAAGATCCTCTGTTGATGTGTCTAAGCTTTTCATTGGGTTTATGAAATGGTTTATTGGCTATTATTACACCTAAGAAAGTTGATGCTCATGAGGTTTGTTTGTACTGTGATTTTAAGGTCAAGCCTTAACAAGAAGAATGTTAGACACTTGTGCAGCTGGTCAAGTGTGACCACTAGTGTAATTGTGTGATAACAGGAATGTGAGATAACAGCCAATGTGAAAAAACCCTGAAATTTGAGATGGATTTCGCAATCTGGGGACCACAACACCTGTTTGTGTGTGTGTGGAGGGGGGGGGGTAAGTGCAAAAAAAATAAAAAATAAAAAAATAAAAATAATTTGGAGTTTTTTTTTTTAACTAGGAGCAAAGTGTAGTATCTGTTTTGATACTACACTTCATCTGTTCTGTCCTCGATCGATGATGTGGATAAGTAATAAAAACACATTAAAAAATGTGAAAAATATTCAGTTAATGAAATATCAATCTTGGTAAAATAGAAACTTTCTATAACCATCTAAATTTGTTATTTACAACTGCATCTATTCGCCGCAATTGAGCTTCATTTATAGTCCCTATTTATTTGCCTCCCCACGAGGGAAGAGTTATCCACAAGGTCGGTTTTTAATGTGGGGTAAATACAGTTTCCCCAAAAGGGGCACTCTGGATTGGGACGTAAGATAAAAATTGCCTCAGTCTAGAAGGACCTCTCCCTCAACGATCAAGGACAGAAAAGATTAAGTGTAATATAAAAAAAGAGACTACACTTTGCTCTTAGCCCCCCCCCCCAAAAAAAAATCCAATCAGCTTTAACTAAGAAAGTCAAACTTAAGAGAAAGCCACCAGTGTGTATGGGGGGGGGGGGGGGGACACAGAAAATCACTCTTTGATGAAACAAAAGTCATCTGATTCTACCTCTATTGTTTTAAGTCTTAGCCTTCATGAAAAAATGTACATTTTCATTTTTCATAGAGAACTGTCATGGGATGGAAAGCTAATGCAATACAAGGCAGAGAGAGGAAGAGAGAAAAAACAGGAATAGAAAAGAAAGATACGGTGAGATAGAGAGTAAGAGAGAGAAAGAGAAATAAAATCCAGCCAAATAGCGATAACAAAATAAGGAAGTAAGGCTCTAGCGATTTGATAGAATTCAGATTTTTCTTATTTCAAAAAAGAAAAAAGCGGATTTCGATTAAAAAGCGGAGAACTCGCATCCATGGGAAGCTTTAGTCATTTGAGTGGAAATTCGCTTTCATCCTGTACGAATAAGGAGTTTGTTTTTAAGGGAAAGAAGGATGAAAAATCTAACACGGTCACAGATGATTGGCTATTATTACACCTGAAAAGTTGATGCTGATGCGGTTTGTTTCTGTTATGATTCTAAGGTCCAAACTTAGTAATAAGGATGCTAGCAGCTGGTTGAGCATGACCACTGTAAGTATGCGATAACAGGGATGTGATTATGGTCATCTATGGCCACCTAGGTCAGATAGCAATAGCCAAAGTGATGGACACTGCCAACTGAGTGAATTACATTGTGGTGATCACTAACATAGTCCCAATCAATGTCATATGCACTGTCATTTAAAACACTTGTTAACATTTTCTGCAAAAATATGCATAGAGGCATAATTAGTATATAACGGTTTGCAGTATCCAGGGAAAGTTTCAAACTCTGACAGACAGGCAACTTTAGTATTTATTATAATACTAGCTGGCTTTACGCGCTCGCTATCACTTCACAATTTAATTCCTATTCACTACTTGAAATCATTGAAACGAAACTAATCGATAAGAAAAAGACAAAACTAATCGATAAGAAAAAGACAAAACTAATCAATAAGGAAAAGACAAAAATAATCAATAAGGAAAAGACAAAAATAATCAATAAGGAAAAGGCAAAAATAAATTATAAATAGAAATCACCAAATTAAATTTTTTAAATGTGAAAGTTTTTGCTACTTCAACGAAAAGTTAGTCAAGCAATCGAGATGTTATTTTATTCTCTTTGCAACCATGTAAATATTTTTAAAATGTTCTTAAGATAAACAAAATTTCTAATGAAGATAAACCATTTCGTTTTTATAATGCATTGTTTACAATTACCGATCTTTGAACATATTTTTAAACCACTTCGAAGCTGGATTTTAACATTTTTCCAATTTTTAAAAAGTAAATAACATTAATTTATTTGTTAAATAAAATACTCCCCTCCCTCGAACATATATTTAAGTTGAGATTGCGTTCTATTTTTTTTAAATTTCAACGAATGAATTTATGAAAAAATCATTTTTTGATTGACATTTGAGCTCGCATTTTACAGCATATATTCTCCTCTCCTCTGTCTACTTCCTTCTATTTTACTCTTTGTTCTTTTCACCTTCTTATTTGTGCACTATCTTCTTCATACTGTGAAGCGCATCAAACACACATACATTCACTTTCATTATATAGATTAGCAGGCACATGAATGAGGACCTCTGATCACTACTGGACTCCTACTACCATTTTTATTCTTTTTAATTTCTATAAATTTCTAATATTCGAGTTATATGTAAAATAAAATAAGTAAAATGTCGGCTTTGCTGATTATGGATGTCCAGCGTGAACCAAGACCCCACAATATTATTATGAAACCCCTATACAAAAGTAATACCACCATTAGATTCTTCTTGAAATTTTACTAGAGTTGTGTTTTATCTTGGTATTGGGCTTTGTTTTCAATTACATCACCAGACAGAGATACCACAAATATAGTATATAGCTAAAAGAATACCCGTCCCAAGAGAGGTAAAATGAATAACAGAACAGTTTTGTACCACTTTTATGTCCCCTTGCAAAGATTAAAATCAAAATATGATACTAATCAATGTCTAATGACTATAGATCAAATTTAATGCAAATCTGAAATATTTAAATTTTCAAATAAGTTGTGCTCCCTCAAAACTCTTTAAAATACTCCAAACAAACTGAAACAACTTTTTTGCACGACTTGTATGTCTCCTTATAAAGATTAAAATCAAGATATAATGTTTAGAATCTTTATTCAAATTTTGATCAAAATCCATTACATGATTTTGATTCTCAAAAATGTTTACAATTTAAGGCTTAAGCTTAAGTGGTTTTTAAAAAAAATTGAAATTCAGGGTATTTTGCTTAATTCATGTCTAATGACTATGAATAAAATTTAATGCAAATCTGAATATTTAAATTTTCAAATGGAAAGTTGTGCTAATATTATGCCCCCTAAAACTCTTTCAAATATTAAAAAAACCCTGAAATTTGAAGAATATTTATTAATTGATGTCTAATACCTATAGTTAAACTTTCACAAAAATAAGAGGTATCTGAATTCTACCGAAGGGCTTCCCTCTCTTTACCCCTTTGCATAAATTAAATATAGCCCACATTTGAATCCTTACACCTTGCAGCTGTGTACAAAAATTAACAATGATCTGTTAATTAGTTTAGAAGTAAATCCTGTACACACATCCATTCTTTCAACGTGGCCATAAGATCGAAATCTCTTGTTCCGCACACATCTCCCTATATTGTTCAAATTTAATCTTCCTCTGAGGTCATCAGATCAAAGCTGTTTCAAGACCATATTTTGTATAACTTAAACAAAAAACCTACAAAATTGCAAAAAATGTGTATATGTATATGAAGAAATAAGATAGTCGTATAATATTTTAAAATATTTGGCGCGTTTGTAACGTGAAAAGGTTGGGAATGTGGTGCAAATGTACTTATGGGGATCATTTTTTCTTCAATGCATTTCAGCAAAAACGTCCGCCTGTTGTTGTGGGAGTTGGCTGCGAATAAGGTGTTTTTGTATCTTCGTAGCTTTTGCTCGAAAGTTTGGTTTTCCATTTCGACAGATAATGAAAATTATGGAAATCAGTCTGAAGAAATAAGATAGGCGTACAATATTTGAAAATATTTGGTGCGTTTGTAACATGAAAAGGTTCAGAATGTGGTGCAAATATTTCACTTCAGTCGAAGTTCCCAGAAATGGGGTTAACACTTGATCTCTATATGAGATACAGAGACATTCGAATATTCCATTAAACTTCTCCTTTACTTGTAAAACGTTGAGTTAGTAAAGACGTCAATAACATTAATTTCCCTCTCCCCAATTGACCAGTTTATTATGTTTTAGTATATCTTTCTTGTGGTCTCTTAGTCTTACCGGATTCCAAGAATTCATCTGGTCTGGTGGAGTATCCAGCTAAGTGCTGTTACTTGAGGTAACATCATCAAGAGAAGGTGCACCATTCCTCGAATGAGCAAGTGTATAGTTGTGTCGAGGGGATCTTATTTGGGCTTTGAATACTATGTTATTTTGAACATTTGGTCAGGGTTTACTTGTAAGAGTAAGTATCCTCATGTCAGGTTGTCCTGACAAACCCTTGTACAGAGAGACCGAAGGCACTCGAGGATGGTGTCTGTCTAATAGGTAATGCAAACTATGTATGTGTGTGTGTGCGCATTGTCTAAGTACGGTCAAGCTGTTAAAGTGGTCAACATCAGAATGTCTAAGTGATATAAATATCAATAGAGACTGTCCAACCAATTTTAGCCAAACTCAAACTGACCTGACGCCTGTAGCAGTTAATTTCCAGTGGAAGAAAATAGAATCACTTACAAACAAAATTAGAAATCAACAAAGAATGAAAGAGAAGAAGCGTCGATAGTTATTATCAACGAAGACAGTAACAACCAGTGAACGTGTAACGGCAAAAAATAGCTGGGCTAACTTAACCTACAGACAAAATAAATGGGATAATGTCCAGCCCAACAATAGCGAATTGAAATATAAAACAATAAAATGGAAACGAAAGGCAGAAAACAAAAAACAAAACAAAAAATAAAATAAAACACCACAACAAAATAAGTAAAATAAGAAAGTTACATACTCTATTTATCTTCCTCCCACAAGGTAAGATGTGACACAAGGTCGGGAAAGTGGGAAAGAACCAGTGCTCGAGAATTTGAGCACTCTGGCCATTTAAAAATTGCCTGGGCAGCCCCGTCGGCATTCCCCGGTAGGGGCGCCTCAGGCGATTAGCAATAAACTAACCCCCTCTCAAAGGGTGAGAAGGCAAAGCCTGGGAGGATGCACCTCCTAGAACTGCACAGGACGGACAACCAATAGACCAGCGTAAATCCAGACCCAAAGGCCCGGACAATACCGGTTTATTAGGTGGGGTAAAAACTTCACACTGACATGAAAAACAGTCATTTTTTTTTTTTATCCTTTCACTGTGGAATTAAGTCCCATGGTCATTCCCGTAATGATATATCCCCCACCTCCACCGCTATTTCTGTAACGATTAAAACTATTAAAAAACATACACAAAAAAACTATAATTCTAAAAACCGGTTAAAAACCAGTTTAGGCAGACTCCCCACCTAACTATTTTTTTCTTTAATGAATTACTATTACACTAAACTTTAAGATTAGCCCCCCCCCCCCCCCCAATGGGAAAAGTTTCTGACTTGGTCATTGCGTCATTCACACTAATAGAATCGGTCCTAACTTTTAGAAGTTAGGAGCTTAAAAATTGATTTGTGCACCGTTTTAACATCAAGTGTGCAAGGGTATAAAACTTTGAAATGCGATCAGGAATATAAACATTTGCATCCTCGCACATTTCATGTTGAAAATAGCGCACAAATAGAATTAAATTTAAAATACAATGTAAAAAAAGCACAAGTAATTTTAAAATTAATTTGTTATTGTTAAGAGAATTAAATTTTCATTTGTCGGCTGTTTTCAACATTGAGCAATCGAGTCTATGATATTTAAATTTTTACAATGTTGTAGGCCACCACATTCGACTTATTGTGGAGAAAGTAATGCTTACATAAAAATACCAATCTTTATGACAGAAAAATGCTTTGTGATAATAGTCAGAGTCGGACCTCGTTAAATTTTAGGAGCCAGAGTCGAACCGCGTTAAATTTTAGGAGCCAGAGTCGGACCGCGTTAAATTTTAGGAGCCAGAGTCGGACCTCGTGAAATTTTAGGAGCCAGAGTCGGACCTCGTGAAATTTTAGGAGCCAGAGTCGGACCTCGTGAAATTTTAGGAGCCAGAGTCGGACCTCGTGAAATTTTAGGAGCCAGAGTCGGACCTCGTGAAATTTTAGGAGCCAGAGTCGGACCTCGTGAAATTTTAGGAGCCAGAGTCGGACCTCGTGAAATTTTAGGAGCCAGAGTCGGACCTCGTGAAATTTTAGGAGCCAGAGTCAGACCTCGTGAAATTTTAGGAGCCAGAGTCGGACCTCGTGAAATTTTAGGAGCCAGAGTCGGACCTCGTGAAATTTTAGGAGCCAGAGTCGGACCTCGTGAAATCTTAAGAGCCAGAGTCGAACCGCGTTAAATTTTAGGAGCTAGAGTCGGACTTTCTGAAATTTTAGGAGCCAGAGTCGGACCTCGTGAAATATTAGGAGCTAGAGTAAGACCATGTGAAATTTCATGATACAGAGTGAAGTATTTGGTCTACTGACTCCACAGTCCTGTTAACTACAGGTGTTTGTTTTCTGACATGTATAAACTGCATCTATTGCTTTTCCATCCGATTTAAAGCATTCATTTTATTTTGAATCATCAGAGAAAATCAATCTGTGTTGCAATGGCCCTAATAATCTTTTTTTGCTTTGTGTGACAATGCATTTTCGCTAAATATTTAAAAGTGACTCATTTTAATAGTGTAGTGCAGCTTCATTCAAATGTATATACATGTGTTGAATAGAAATGCACTCTGATGATTGGATTTACCGTGAAACTGCAGTAAAGTGTGACGTCCCTTTTAAATATTTATTATTGTTATATAGTGTGATGAGATTAAAATAGCATGGAGATCAACACTTAGTTGAAAAACTAAATTTATTTCTTAAACGCTGAGTTAGTAAAGAAATTAAGAACATTTATTTTCCTCTTCCCAATTGACCAGTTAACTATATTATAGTATATTTTTCTTGTGATCTCTTGGTCTTACCGAATTCCAGGACAAGAATTCATCTAGTCTGGTGGAATATCCAGCTAAGTGCTGTTACTTGAGGTAACATAGGAGAAGGTGCACCATTTCTTGTATGAGCAAGTCTATAGCTGTGCAAAGGGGATGTTATTTGTGCTGCGAATACTATGTTATTTTGAATATTTAGTCAGGGTTTACTAACTTGTAGGGTGAAGTATCCTCATGTCAGGTTATCCTGACAAACCCTTGTACAGATGAGACCGAAGACACTCGAGGATGGTGTCTAGTAGGTAATTCCGACTACCTTGTATTATTATGCAATTTTATATGGTAAAAAAAAAACGTTACATAATTATATAATTTCAACAGTTGTCACAGCATCAAGAGGGCCATATTGTAACTAAATGAGAACTAGATTTGAAATAGATACTGAGATATTACGAAAATATGTGAAGTAGTGTGCAACAATGCCTGTCAAAGTGTCCAAACAGAACCTAAAGAGACGGCAACACGGTGCCGGTATGATGTCCTTGTTAATGACTGTAATCAAACCGGCTTAAATACAAAAGTGATTACAGTTCAATAACAGACACGAGCAAGATCAAGGTTAAAAAAGAAATGCAGACTGAACGAAAAAAAAAAGGAATAAAAATGTTAAGGTCAAATTAAGACATCATCATCATCACCATCATATTTAGCTTAACGTCCATTTTACATGCTGACAAAGCTTTAACTAAAGAAAGTAGATATTAATAAATTATAAAGTTAAATTCAGTGAACCAGTCATCTGCATTCAAATAACGGAAATTAACGATTGCATTATTGTACAACAAAGTTGACATATGACATATTATTCAGTCTTTACGAAAAAAATAAAAACATAGTTTTACTGTTTAGAATGCTATTACAACTACTAGGACAGAGATTTATTGGTCTCCCGATTTATAAAATCAGGGGACCTATGTTTTGAGGTATTTCCGTCCGTCCGTCCGTCCGTCCGTCCGTCCAGATTTTTCTCCACAACCATCACTTGAATTTCTCTGAAATTTTGCATGAAGTTGTAACTTTGGTCAGATTAGAAAGTGACATTCTCCGATTTTTGAAAAAAAATCTGGTTAGCCCCCCCCCCCCCCCACCAGGAGGTCAAAAAACTCTGAAATGGCAAAAAATCACATTTTTTGCCCTATAACTTTTTATCCATCCATTCAATTTCTCTGAAACTTGGCCAAAATGTGGAGGCAATTGTTCCTAAGTATCGCTGACCTTGGAAAAAATCTGGTTCACGTCCCCAGGAGGTCAAAAGCCCCCAAAATGGCAAAAAATGACCCTTTTCTCCTATAACGTTTGATCCATCCATTCAATTTTTCTGTAACTTGGCCAAAATGTAGAGGCAATTGTTCTGGATATAAAATGAGCATCCTTAACCTCAGAAAAATTCTGGTTCTCGCCCCAAGGAGGTCAAAGCGGGGTCAAAAATTCCCCAAATTTATTGCATTTTACACTCGCCACATCAAGTCACATACAGAGGGTGACCATGCATGCGCGGCTTGTTGTTTCTAATGTTGAATAATTTTATGAATGTAAATTGTTATTATTAAATTCATTCATTAGAGATAAAGCAGGTGGATTCTTTGCGGGGATACAGGATTTGGGAAAGTGAATTTATTTGTCACAGGTCCAGGAAAAGTGAGGGGCGTGTGAAACAATTCGATAGAATTTGTACAGGTCTCACTAATAACAGATTGTTGCTGTTTCAACAATGTTCACCCTGATCGGGTTGAGTCGGCTTCTTCTCTGGCCTACACTACATCTCGAATCATGGCAGCACATGCACGCCGGTCCTGAGCAAGGTCGCACGAGATGGCTAGCCTATCGTGATTCCACTGTCGAAAGTCGACCACCTGTTGACCTGAGAGTTCATCCAAATCCTTCTTGATATTTGTCGTCCAGGTCCTAAGCTGTCCACCGACATGCTTGCGTCACTCAGAGTGATAGGGAGGATGACATTGTGAATTAGCTCTCCCTCCGGGCGACGTGCCGCATTTCCAAACCATTGTTGCATGCACAGTCAGCTTGTTGGTAACACAAACAACAGATCAAAGACTTAAAATGGTTATGTTAAAGTTACTTTTGGTTTGGTTTGGTAGTTTTGTTTTACGGCATATCAACCCTTTTTTGGGTTATTTAATGCCGAATCTGGTCATTATAGTAAAAGTTTTTATGCTTCAAGTTCTTTATATCTTCAAATGTTTAATCATCGTTTTTGGTTTGGTAGTTTTGTTTTACGGCATATCAACCCTTTTTGGGTTATTTAATGCCGAATCTGGTCATTATAGTAAAAGTTTTTATGCTTCAAGTTCTTTATATCTTCAAATGTTTAATCATCGTTTTTGGTTTGGTAGTTTTGTTCTACGGCATATCAACCCTTTTTGGGTTATTTAATGCCGAATCTGGTCATTATAGTAAAAGATTTATGCTTCAAGTTCTAAAAATAAAATAAAAAAGGGGAGGGAGAAAGGGAGAGGGGCTGTTGTTTTTGTTTTTGGTTTTGTAGAACATAATTAAGTTTTACAAAAAAAAAAAAAAAAAAAAAAAAAAACGTCAATGTAGGTGAATTTCGTCTCAGGGAGCCACAGGGCAGCCTGATCTGGTATCACTAGAAAGTTACTTTTGATCCCGTTTAGAAGTTAGTCAGAAATCAATTTCCCTCTTCTTTTACTTTTTGTTTTTCTTATTTTCCTTTCTCTACTGTCAATTGTCTTGATTGATTGATTGATTGTGATTCTCTCTCTCTCTCTCTCATGTGAAAACATCTCTCTTTTCTCTTGTCTTCTGCATATCCGAAAAAGATATACTATATACCGAAACGTCATACGAATTGAGTAAAGACTTTTTCAGATGAGATTTTTCTTCTAAAAACATGTAGATCAACCATTGAAAATCAGAAGAGAGCTGATTCAAGAAAGCACGCATTGCATACACAAAGCTATTTGAATTTGTATCGAAATGTATAAAATTGTAAGGATTTTATAAATACATTTATGACGATCGGATGTACCTTGAAACTGCAGTAAGGTGTTAGGATAAGCTAAATTTATGATTATTTACTTGTTGTATCTAGCTGGTGTTGCCCGGGAGACTTTTTACTTTCAATTTTGTTACATTCATCACGCCCATCTCCCTGTTCTCTTAATTTCTTGTAAGAAAAAAAAAAAAATTACATTTTGGAAAGATAATTTCTTGCCAAAGACGTTGATTTCTTGCCAAAAGAAAAATATATTTTTAGTGTTGCAATGATTAATCGGAATTGGGAATCGGAAAAATCAGAACTTTTTTGGGTATCGGAATCGGAAAGATTTGAGCCGAATTTCCGATTCAAAAAGCGATTCTTTTAAATTTTTTGTTGTTGTTTAAAACTTAATTTTCTATTGCTGGTACTATTGATAAAATGATAAATATTTATTGATTTTAAACTATCAGTAAAACTAACATTTATAGATCATAATAATGAATTTAGGTAAAAATGGCGCCAGAAAAATGGTCCGGTAAAATTGCGCCAGAAAATTGCGCCAGAAAAATGGTCCGGTAAAATGGCGCCAGAAAAATGGTCCGGTAAAATGGCACCAGAAAAATGGCTCCGGTAAAATGGCACAGGTAAAAATTGCATGAGTTGATAAATAGTTACTCAGATAACTTGACAAGATAAATAGGTTTTCTAAATTCTCAAGTTGAAAATGACAATTTTGGAGGAGTTGTTTTTCTTAATATTATGACACTTGCATAGTTAGCCGCTAGAATCAACTCATAAATTGTTGACCAGCAAAAGTGGAGTGTAACGAACCGGTAATACCTGGTGTGTTATTAGCCCTGGCAGGGCTATGCCGCCTTCCTCCGAAGGAGGCAGTGTACAGGGAATATCAAATTCACAAGCGGTCCCCAGCCATGCGATCATGACATACAGTGCCTAGCATTCGCAAATGGTCACCCATCTTGTACTGGTCAGGCTCCACGTCGCTTAACTTTGGTAATCTAATGAGAACCGATGTGTCAACGCGACTATGCCGTGGAGTGTGTGTGGGGGTGGGGGGGGGGTCTGAAAAAGATAAGCTGAGCTCACAAACACATGTATGATGGATTATTGAAAATGACCACTTCATCACTGTCCGGATAGGCAGAATGAAAGTAGATGAGATCGGGGTGAAGTTAAGTTCAGATTTTTTGCGTGGGCAGATTCGAAAAGAGAATCTGACCAAGATTTTCAGAGCCTTCATATTGTGTCTACACACGTGTGTAGACGCAATGTGAAGGCTCTGAAAATTGTTTCCAACTGGCATAAAGCAAAGTAACTTCTTAAGAGGATTCTTTAACAGTTACTACTATGTCTCTCACAAGTACACAGAACCTTTTCAACTAAGCAGGTGCCATGCGTAAAATATTTTATTTTCATAAATTACAAAACATATTGCAAAGAGGCAATATTTTGTCACCACTCGTGTGGGGCCTTTTTTTTTTAAATCCAGTTAGTTTGCCTGAGAAAAGTAAATGGAATCTAGGAATTATATATTATTAGCATGGTTACCCACCGTTGCCCATGGGGGGTATGGATAGCAAAATAAAAGAGTAAAAAACGTGTAACATCTTTCTTTTAAAACTGCCCCCTCTCTCTATCCTTTTCCTTCCCTATTTCTATCACCCCCTCTCTCACTTTGTTTGGCAACTGGAAAGAAGTTGTTAATGAATTACTACATAAACTTTTAGCTGGACACACAGACTACTTTATATAATAGATTATTATTATTATTATTATTTCTTTTCATCTTCATGTCTCATTCTAGGTTAGAAGTTTTGTGAATAACTTCCAACTTCTGTCTATTGCCATTTGTGCCGCTAAGATCATGTCGTCATCAACTGATCCTCTCCATGTGTTAAGGAACCTACTGCACAGCTTTAGGACATCGATGTGGGA
Organism: Sepiola atlantica; assembly: GCA_963556195.1. Lineage (NCBI taxonomy): Eukaryota > Metazoa > Mollusca > Cephalopoda > Sepiida > Sepiolidae > Sepiola > Sepiola atlantica. The sequence goes on along the minus strand of OY744538.1, from coordinate 35,161,411 downwards.
CTTTGGAGCGTTTCGGATGACTGCCAGTGGGTGATGTTGCTGTACCAGTTAAAATGTCATTGTGCAATGGAATTTCTCATGGAAGCCTTTACAGTAAAACTGGAAATTTCCTCCATCCAATGCGCTGTAGCCAGGATCATGTTGTTCCCACGTTTTGTCGTTGACTACATCTCGCAGTCATACAAGAGCACAGGTCAAACATACATGTTGTACGTTGCCTCTTGCATATGATGGGATCACTGCATTTTGTAAAATTACAGACCGCTGCCTGAATACTCCATACAGCAGATAAAATAACATGAAATACAACGAAAGACGGTAAACTGCAAACGCTGTCTCTTGGTCAGTGAATATCCAGACAAAACAGATTAAAACAACCTTGTGGTGCGAGTGAACAGCCATTTCTACATTTTATAATATCAAAAAAAAACAAAAAACTAAGGCCTGGAGACAATGTCGGATTAGACTATTCAATTCAATAAATTTGGCAAAAAATCAAACAAGCATGCTTAAATTGCCATGTAGGGAAAGGGTGTACATAGAAGAGGATACAGTAGCCCAGCACCTGTCCAAATTCACCTTGAAATCGTTGGCGTATTTACTACATCTCCTCTAAGTCCATTCCAAGGTCCAGGGATCCTGATTGAGAAGGCGGCCCTCCTCAGGTTTAATCGAAATTAGCAGTGAAATAGTTTACGGTAATGCAGACCTCTTTCTGATGCAGGAATGAATAGTAAGTTCTGAGGGAGATCATAATGGCCATTGAGGAGATTGTCGGCCCAAAAGAGATCACAGAGTAAACGTCCGTGCTCAAGAGAGAAAAGGTTAAGCTTCTTGAATCGGTTTTCGTAGGGCAGATCCCGTAGTGCCTGCACCGTTCGAGTAGCCAGTCATTGTATTCTCTCCAGATGCTGGATATCATGTATTAGATATGGAGCAGAGGCATGGACGCCATACTCTAACAGTGAAGGAGGAGGTAATGCCAGGAAGGATGGTATCATAACAAACGAACATATACTACGCTACCTCCCACATAGGAGAAAGTAATGCCTGGGAAGATGATCTCATGACAACAGAACCGATAGTACACAACCTCTCCTTCAAAAAAAGGAGGAGGTAATGCTCTGATAGGATGGTCTCATGATAAACGAACAGATACTATACTATCTCCCTTTTTCCTGAATTAAGCATTGAAAGATTACAATAGTACAATTAATAGAAGTAATAGTATAGTTACAGCTTCAGACGGACAGATACCAAATCTCCATCAGTAATAGAGAACACTTTCTAGACTTAAGGTGAAGTGTTTTAAATATTTTATATTCATAATCCTTTTGTTGAATTCTTCCACGTAGTTCAAATTGTTCATCTTCAAATGAGACCAACAGATCGTTCTTCTCATGTACGACACAAGACTTTCTGATGGAGTAACAGCAGCCAGGAAGAAACAACACCATTTTTATTTATTTGGAGGTCTTACTGCATCAATCCCCGTCAGAAGAAATGTCGACCTTCGAACAACATACGGTGTCAATGGGTAACAGTTTACACAGTTGCTGCAAGAATTTATTTATCTACCTCCCACAGCGGTAAGATGTGACACAAGGTCGGGAAAGTGGGATTTGATAAACCAGCGCCCGAGAAGGTGAGCACTCTGGCTATTAAAAATTGCCTAGGCAGCCCTGTCGGCATTCCCCGGTAGGGGTGCCTCAGGCAGTAAGCAATAAACTTACTCCTCCCCAAAGAGGGGAGGCAAAGCCTGGGAGGGTGGACCTCCTAGAACTGCAAAGGACTGACCCATAGACCGGCGTAAATCAAGCCCCGAAGGGCAAGACAATACCAGTCTATGGGGTGCAGTATCCATCGGAACAGATACTACACTTTGATCGCGAGTGGGGTTTACTTAGATCTTGTGTGGATGGTCCAGAAGCAACTGCCGGTTACAGGAATGAAGCTCCAGCAGTTACGTGAATAAAATATATTCTAAGTTAAACCCGTTGTCGTTAATCTTCATGAACATACCTACCTTACGAGAAAAGAATCAAAAGAACATCTTCAGACCTGGCTCACAAAAGATGCAACATATAAAATTGATTAAGGATATATAACAGCCTTATTATAAACTCCTTGTCGTGCAGGCATCTTTTTAGATGATACTCATTGTTTCTTAATATGGGAGCAATACAGTAGGCTAGTTAACTAATGCATATTTTCTCTTTTGAGGGTCAAAACCTCGTACTTAATTAGGTTGGTTTTGTATCTTTTCTTGACCAAGTCATCGCTTGGAATTAGTCAAAGTGATTTCCATATGCGCATTAATAAAATTCTACATTGGAAGTTTCTTCGGAATAATTTGTTTCAAAGCGAACAACCCCAGTCATACTCATAATCTACTGTTGTCCGCAGCTATTTATTGATCTTTGGCAGTGAGCCAAGAGGGAGAGCAATTCTTATTCAAACATCCAGAGTTCTATGAGCGGCCAATGGCAGATACACTACAAAATATTGATATTATTTCAGAGGTTTCCTTCTCTTACATTAGTTGTCTCTAAACCTTTAGAGTCTTTCCTACTATCTGAGGCCATAGCTGGGGAAGAAGAGACTGATTCATATCATTATAAAGAGCATTAAACTCAAACCCAATCTGTAGCAAAATTACATGTTGGTGTGTAAAAATAAAGTTAAAAATGGAAAACTCAAAAGGGTTAGAAGATGGAATTTTCCATTAGAAGTCAAGTTAGAGTTAGTGCTACATGTATAAGAAATTACGACGTGGACAGAAAGTGCGAAGTGAAATGTGATAAAGAGCATAGCAAAGTTTGCGATGGGAATATTTAATTTTACAGTGCTTTAAAAAATAAAACATTGAAGAGCATATCGCCTTTGAACAAGAATATTTTTTTTGTTGCTTCATTTTTTTTCTATTAAAACACTTTTCTTTATACTTGTTATCCAATTTTACTAGTTATTAAATAGATATCAATATGTCCATTGATGTATATTAGGGGCAACCATTGTAATCTGTTGCAATATGTCCATGTCTATGTATGAATGAATGAGTAATATGCGTCCTATTTATATTGTGTCCTTGGGATGCCTGCTTCCATTATAGCCTTGTATGATAACTTCTCCGGAATGAGGATACAAGGCAGGTATAGTTTCTTCATCTTTTATTCAGCATCTCTAAAGATGATGGAAGCAGGACACATATTACTCATTCATTCATACATGAATCATACAACAGATTAAAATGGTTGTCCCTAACATACATCAATAGACATATTGATACACATCTAGTTATTACAACTACTATCAGGGAAGAGACGACAACTGGAGAAGAAAACGAACATCTCCGTTTCTGCTGTTAAAACATCATGACAATGAGAGCTACATCATCACTCCAAGAAACGCCCTTTTTCACTGAGCAATAACTTAAAAGTCTGTAGAATCAAATTGACACTTAATGGCATAAAAGGCTTTAATAGTTGATATGTAAGTATTGCATTATTTTAATATTGGATTACCCACTCATGGACTAGAAGCCAATCAGAACTTAAAGAATGTACTTGCCGATTTGACCATAAATGGAAGATTCCAGTCGTCTTGTAAACCGGCTTTGTAGTGTTCTGTTTAGTTTATTTGTTTGTAGCTCAACTTCAAAGCAGAGAGAGGAAGTTGTTATTGACGGTTGGATATTGATTGTTACACGTTCGTTATTGCTTTTATTGTTGTTGTTATTGCCGAGACTTTTTTTTTTACGTTAAAACTTTTTGCTTCTAAGATTTTTTTCTCTCTCTACAGTTTTAGTTTTATTTATTTTCCCTTCTTCCGTTATCCTTCTGTGATAATTTTTCCCCCTGCATTGGTGATGGTTACCCCTTGCCACCAGCCACAGGATCCCATGGATGTTAATAAAGGGTTGATCGAGGCTTCACCCCCGCCCTAACTTGGATTTTCTGGATGGACAAAACCCAAAAAGTAATAATCAATTTCAAAGAGTTCTTGGAAAGAGCCAAAAAATGCATGCACCTCGTGACAGGCAAGGGACTATTAGTGGACATTCCAAAACTGGAAGAAATAAAAAAAAAAATAAAAAAGAGTGCTTTAATGTTTGTGGTCGATAAAAAGATTAAAAAACAAGTCATTAGAACGTCCACAGAAATTGTCATCAAATTACTTGCAACTGTAGGATTTAGACCACGGAGAATTATTAAGTGCAAAGAGTATCATAACTGGAACACCCTATTTGCCATAGAAGAGGAATGTATAAAACTATCCCAAACTGAATTAATCACACAGGACTACATGCTTCGGATGAAGTACTTGGGGAAAAAGAAGGACCTCTGTCTCCGTTTTTCACAACCACTTCATGAGGATGGCAAACATTTGGGGGCATTTCTTATGAAATACAGAGATTAATTCCATAACCTAGGGCGAACACGTACGAGTATAGACCTTTGAAATTTTTCTAGAGAAACAAAATTCCCAATTATTGTCCCATGAAGGAGACCTTCTTGTTGGACCTACAGCGCAGTGGAACACTCGACGCTGGATTGCCCTCAGAGGAAATAGACAATCCAAACAGTAAACCCCGAAACAGTGCAACCATTTTTTTTTTTTAAATTAGTTGTTTTTTTTACTGACCATTTTTTAAAATTAATTTCTACAATTCCAATACTTGTGCAACTGATATAATTAGTTTTTTTGGGCTCAACAATTTTCGTAAAGTAATGAATTCACTACATAACATAAAAACAATTTTATTTGTGTGTGATCTGGAAACACTCATTCTCTGAATGTATGCGCTCTGGCCATGCCTTTGCCCCACATTCGAGCACTGCCGGAAACCATGCCTAAATGAACCCTGAACGCACTAGTTGGCCCATGCAACAGAAACCAATGAATACGCACAGCTCGTTAATGCCCCCACCTGACTTGTATAGACTATGGGCAATGCATGAACTTTTTCAAGAAAAAATATACAAAAAAACACTGAAGCGAAGTGCGCACAGAAAAAAAATTGGTGCTTGTGCATATCAACCCTGACATTGAAATATTTAAAGAATGTATAAACTTTATCATGTATTTGCGTGTTAGCTGAAAATAAGATTGTGCAGAAAGAATTACGCAAATTCATCCAGTAGTTATCAAATTATAAGAAAAAGAAAAAAAATGATTTTACGTACATTTTGACATTTTTGTAAACAATGGAGACCCCAAACCCCGAAATCGTGAAAATATGAGTTATCGTCCTTGACCACTGGAAAATGGTGGAAATATCTACCGAGTGATAAAACCGCTTTTTATTTATAATTAAATAAATACTGGATGAATTTGCATAATTTTTGGTGTATAGTCTTTTTTTCATCTACCACGTAAGTACATAACAAAGTTTATACATTTCTTTAGCTATTTTATTTTTAAGAGCGGTCTAACATGTCAGGGTTGATATGCACAAGCACCAAAAAATTGGTCACACAGGTGATGACCAGAAAGTGAGTGATCATTTTACGTTATATTTATATAGAAAAATGATCCCCACTATAAAATATTTTGAAATAAAAAAAAAAAATTTTTAAATTAAAAAAAAAAGGAATTCTCAAGCGACATAAAAAAGGTGATGGTAAATAACGAAGTGCCAAAAATTCTATTGGTTAAGAGATTTTGTTTTTAAAATCTGCATTGACAATGAATTTTCAGAGCGAGGAGAAATATTTAAAACAAACAAAAAAAAAAACCATGGTTAGAAATGGCATTAATTATTTTAAAAGTTTCAATCGAATCGTCTTTCATTCTTCTTTTTAGTAAAATAATTAATGTAATTTGGTAATCATGTAGTATGCTTAACACAGCAGAAATCGAGGAAAAAAAAAATTATATATATAACAAATAACTGTTTCCAAACGCAATAGAATTTATTTTTCTACCGACCTGGATAGTTTTAAACTTCTTTAAGTATTTAAAAAAAAAATGTTATTTCAATATCAGATTTCGTCGATATCACGTCTTTTGGAGATGATAAAATATCCAAAATTGCCAACCTATGTGTTGGTGTTTCATTCCTTAAAAAAAAAAGAAATTACTTATTTTACTATTCACCATAAGTCCGACTGGCAACCCCTCTCGGAGTTAGTGGTAAGCCTTTTTTTACTATCTTTTAAGCCTGAAATTAGAAACCATCTCCAGGAAAAATCGACCACCACTTTTTATTTACTCGTGTTTGGCTAAGTAAAAGTGACGATAATAAATTCAGAGATAATAAATCTCTGAATCAGTTTCCACATATACAGGTCAGTAAAAAATTTAATTTTCTGGCATTTGGTAAATTATTTTTGTATATTTTGTTTGGCTCAGCAAAGATCAACATCACTCTTCAAAGACGACCAACACTCTCCAGCAATGATGCTGCAACCAAGCCTTCCCGGACATCCATCCAGTATGAAAAAAATGCCTAGAAATTCGACCAACTAAGTAATAACTGACAACACTATGGAAGAAGTCGCACCAGTTTAAAACGAATACAGCTGCATATGCACCAGTAAATTACTCAACAACTGGATGTTAGTTAATTCACTCTGCAACATGAGTACGTATCAATTTTAACAGACACGCTCCGACAAGAGTACAGACGCAGTTCTACTTGTCTCTTCAAATCTGTAGACACACTTGTAAACATCAAGCTCTGACGACCATGTAGACCCGTTGTACGTCTGACTTCAACCATAATGCACCACTAATCCCAACAATTGAACGTAGATTGATTATATCTGCAACAAGAGGACTCATTAACCCAAACGACGCAATACGCAACAGTGCAGACTCACTTTCACTCATCACCTTCAACCGTGCAGACTCACTTGCAAACAAAGCGCATAAACAGTAGACTCACTTGCATACAATATGCATCAACAACTGTACAGATTCACTTGTATACAATGCGCATCAACAACTGTACAGATTCACTTGCATACAACGCGCATCGGCAACTGTACAGACCCACTTGCATACAACGCGCATCGACAACTGTACAGACCCACTTGCATACAACGCGCATCGACAACTGTACAGACTCACTTGCATACAACGCGCATCGACAACTGTACAGACTCACTTGCATACAACGCGCATCGACAACTGTACAGACTCACTTGCATACAACGCGCATCGACAACTGTACAGACTCACTTGCATACAACGCGCATCGACAACTGTACAGACTCACTTGCATACAACGCGCATCGACAACTGTACAGACTCACTGGCATACAACGCGCATCGACAACTGTACAGACTCACTTGCATACAACGCGCATCGACAACTGTACAGACTCACTTGCATACAACGCGCATCGACAACTGTACAGACTCACTTGCATACAACGCGCACCGACAACTGTACAGACACACTTGCATACAACGCACATCGACAACTGTACAGACACACTTGCATACAATGCGCATAAACAACTGTACAGACTCACTTGCATACAATGCGCATCAACAACTGTACAGACTCACTTGCATACAATGTGCATCAACAACTGTACAGACTCACCTGTACTCATCACTTGCCACAGTGCAGACCCACTTGCACTACTGACTTCGTTCACAAAGAAAACACACTTGCACTTCAACCAGTCCTTTAAGTGAGAAAAAATATTTTAAAAGTCTTAACAGAAAAACATCCGCCATTTTGAAAGGAGAACAAGCAACAGTGGCTTCTTGTTTTAGGGGAGTGGCTTAATGCCCATGTTTTAAAGATGAGCAATAGACTTGCAAAAAAAGGGCACCACAACAACGCCATGGATTTTTGTGGACATTTTAGTCAAGGTCCCAGAATTCAACAAGATCCCGCTGAAGGAGGTTGAAACGTTGTGAATATAACAAGCAATATGACAATCAGTCGCCCGAATAATACAAATTATCAATCTTCATGTCAAAACTTATTTCTATGTTAACTTTTAATATCCATGTATCTTCCCAGTTGTTTACAAACTTGCTTGTACTTTAACTTCAAAGAGAAAATGGGGAAAATGTATGCGTCATTGTATTATTACACTATATACTAGTTAACCCAAAAAGAAAAATGAGATTTTATTTTTTTGCCGATTACATGTAAACAGCCTTAATAAATAAAACAAGAAAAAATATATTTTAGAGTTGAGGATCAGTTTAGCATACAATTTTAATGTAAAATGACCACCCACTTTCCGACCAAATAGCGTTTTAAGGACACATAGCCAATTTTTGTTTTCAGTTAAATCTTTTTATTTTCTTAATTTCTTGGAAATCAGTTGTTGGTGTATGTGTGTTGGGGGATTTTTTGTGTTTTTGCCTATTGCCACCTGAACTTAGGGTTAGGGTTAGAGTTAAGAGAGGGTATTGCATTTCTTTTTGCCAAGTTTTTCTGGCTGATTACATGTACTCACCTATTTCAACTTTTCAAATCGCCATTTCTTGGAAATTAATAATATAGTTATTTCCTTAAAATGCTATCCAGTTAGAAACTGCTGGCTCGGAAATCAATGGTTATTTTACGTTAAATTTATATGCGAAATTGATTCCCTACCATAAATTTTGAAGTATTTTTTACCCAAGTTTTTCGGGGTGTTCACATGTAATCGCCTAAAAAAGGTAGAATCTTTTTTTTTTTTGTTGGAGGGGTGTAGCTAAGGGTGTTAATGTACAAAAATACTAATTTTTTAAATTTAGAAAAACAAAACAAAATTAAATTTTATTTAGATTTTAAGTTTCAATAAATTTGTAGACGCACACCGTATGCTAATTCACATAAAAGTAAAAATGAGATTCTACTCTTTTGGTATTATTGTAGATCAACACCCATCAAAAATATATCTATATATTTTTAATTCCGGGTGTTCACACGTAATCGCTTAAAAAAAGTAGAAATCATTTTTCTTTTCTTTTTTGGCAGAGAGGAGGGGTGATTTAGCTGAGAGTGTTAATATACAAAGTTACTAGTAAAAATACATTGAAAAAAAATGTTTTTTTTCTTTCTTTCAGCTTGGAATTAAAAAAGTACACTTGAACTCTTCGTTTTTTTTTATTTGAGGGGGGGGGGTACGTCACTCATAGCTAGAGTATATTTACTTTCTCTCCGGGAGGTTAGATACAAGGTCAGGTGTGGGTTTGAAAAGCCAACACACTAGTATTAGTTCATTCTGGCATACAAAAAATGTCTGAGCAGTTCTGTAGACATTTCCCGGTAGGTGCGCCCCGGACGCTTAGCAATAAATGAACCCTTAAAGCCTGGTAGGGTGGGGCTCATCGGAGTGAACAGAACCATACTCCAGCCTAACAGAAACAAAACCGCTGTCGGACTGATTGTCGATGACGTATCTCCGATTGGTACGAACAACCGTCCCCCCACCACACCCGGTTCTCGCAGCTGGAGAATGAAATGGCATTTTTTTTTTCATGTTCAGCTTAATTGACTAAGTTGATGTGACTTGTATATCGACAATATGGACGAGACGACTGGGTAGTAGTAGTAGTAGTAGTAGTAGTAGTAGTAGTAGTAGTAATGTTGGGTGTGTATAAGGTGTGTTTTTTCTTTCTTTTTTTTCAGTCTCGAAAATGCCGTAAAATATAACCCAAGTGTCAAATTGTGTTCGTTTCATTAATAAAACATAGAAGGATGGGGGGGGGGGGGGGGGGTAGGGTTAAAGAGAACGAAACCATTTTTTTTCTTTCTTCTAAATTTTAATTAATTTTGCCATAAAAGTCTGATTACATTTCAAATTATTGCCTTCATTTTTGTCGCACGTTTCAACGTAAAAGATGAACGAATAATCACCTGTCTATACTGTTTTTTTTTAATTATTGCGTAATAATGCATACGGCATAATCACGTTGACACACCGGTTCTCGTTAGATCACCGAAGTTAAGCGACGGTGAGCCGGGTCAGTATCAGACGAGTGACTATTTGGGAATACCAAGCGCCGTATGTGGGGAGATGGCGACACTTCCCGGCAAAAACTAACACCATAAAAAAACGGATTGCGGCTGACAACTGTCAAATAGATGTTGTCCTCCGTATCATTTTTCTATTTCTCAATATGATAAACGTGAGCATCGAGTGGAAAACGTACAAAAAAAGTCGTACATGTATAGAAAGAAAGAAGAAAAAGTAATTCCAGTGTGTTTATTACCGAACTTAGGGGTTTGGAGAAAGACTCCTTTAACTATATATTCTGAAAATACATTATTCTGATAAGGGCGATTTTCAAGAATAGTTAACAGAAGAAAAAAATGGGCAACAAATAAATGTTACCAAAGGCAATAAAAATTACTTTTCTACCTACCCAGATAAGTTTTTTTATGTTTTAAAGTATTTTGAAACGCTTTTATTTACTTTTTTTTTATCGTTGTCTTCGGAGTCTTGTAAACCCGACAAATTCAACATATACGATAATGGCAGGTGTGAAAATTTTTCTAGCTCGGTAGAGAGAGCCCACTTTCTTTTAACAACATGCAGAACAGATGTCTAGCCTACAGTCCACACGAGTTCCGCACGTCATGAAGACCGAGTTCCCTCAAACTGTGACGATCTGTGGGTGTGCTTCCAATGAAGGGCACGTCATGCCGACCCACATCTTTGAAAAAGGACTAAGACTCAATTCAGATAGTCATTTGAGTTGCTGTCCACTGTTGTCAAATGCTGGGTGGAAAGGATGACTTTGGGAAAGCCTACATGTGGCAGTACGACTCAGCTCTGTTTCACACCTCCTGGAAACCCCAGAAGTAACAGTCTGGGAACTTTCACATTTTTACTGGTCCTAACATCCAGCCCAATAACTCACTTGATTGTAACTCTATGGACTATCATGTTTGGGGCGCAATTGAAAAAGACACCTACATACTGCCTACAACACCAAAGACGAGCTGATTGACATGATCAAGCTGGTGTTCAGGCATCTCTCAAAAGACACTGTGAAAGCTGCATACGCCAGGTTCAAGTCCTGCCTGGAGGCAATGGTGTAAGCTCAGCTCGGTTGTTTCCAGTGAGTTGCATTTGGCAAAAAAAATTCTAATAGATGCACTTTGAATTTTGAGAATACAATTAATGACGAGAATCAATTAATGGAATTAATCAATTAATGAATCAATTAATAATTAATATAATGAGAATCAATTATTGGCCAAGATATGGCGTCTTTTCTTTCCTTTTCCAAAAAGTGTTAAATTTATCCCAGAACACCCCGTATACCGTTTGTTGTGCAATTGGTTTTACTGCACTGCAGTATTGTACTATAATACCAATAAATAAATTACTTACATTCAGACTTTTCGTGGCTCTCTAGCTTTGAATTATTGATTCCTTTCGGGGAGAGGCAAAGTTAGACACAGTCTGTTTTTAATGTGGTGAAAATCGAGCTCTCTTAATAGGGTTACTCTGGATTTGTAAGATAAATAGCTGTATAGATCGGTTGACTCCTCCTTTAATATGGTCGCGTTAGGCAATAACCCACCCATCCCCCTTCTGAAAGGAGGGGGTAATGCTCGGGAGGATAGTAAGATAGACAAAGGATGACTTTAACCCCCCCCACACACACACTCCCCACATTTTTGATGGCCTTGTGATTAAATTCGTAAAATTGTACTTGTTTCATTTTTGCAAATAAATAGTTCAGTCTAGTATCTGTTCGGTTTGAGGAGGTCATCCTCGGATTGGGGATGGGTTTATTGCTGGTCATTCATGAGGGAATGCATACAGGTATTTTTGTCCCATTTCACAGTGCCATCTTTTGGGGAGCTATTTCCCCCCATATAAAAAAAAACGACCTTGTCAAAAACATCCCCCCCCCCCCCCCCCCGAATTGGAGTCGGACCTTATACCTTCTGATTCCGCAACCCTGGTGACTCGTTCTATTCAAAGGCTGTTTTTCTTTTAGTTTTTAATCTATTATAATCTCAATAACAAAAGTATTGAATTAATTTAAATTAACGTAATAATTATCAGTAAAGATTAAACCTTTCTTTTCAAAATAAAATCGGCTAATAGCAATGTAGTGTAGATTTAATTACGAGAAAAAATTAAACTTATCCTTGAAAGTCAATGACTAAGCTGAAATGTATTGCATTATGTTCAATTAGATTTATTTTGAAATGAGAGTCTCTCTCATTTTCTAGATTAAATGGATGAAAAATTGTTGAATTTTCAATAACAGGATTCATTTATTTGATAAAATTATATAATCATTGCCACAGCGGATCCGATACGGGCTCCCACTACAAGCCACTCTTTACTTTTATTTGTCTTTTAGGCTAGGATCAAAGTGTAGTATCTGAAATGATATATATATACATAATTATATATACAATCACGTTGACACACCGGTTCCCGTTAGATCACCGAAGTTAAGCGACGTCGAGCCTGGCCAGTACTAAATGGGTGACCATTTGGGAATACCAGGTGCTGTATGTGCTCTCTGCTTATCTCGGCATTGTTTCCAGTCGTCTTGAATTGCTTGCCATTGGAATCAAGCAGTGCCGACTCAGGAGAAGTGTTGTTAGGAATTGCGCAACCCTTGCTTCACAATTACACACGCAGCCAGCCCCTTACAGGGGTGCCCATAGTTTCTCTAGATTGAACGGAGGGCATGTCATGTCGTCATATATATATACATAATATATCAGTTGGTTTTGTTGGGTGGAAAGAAATCCAATAGAGTGCTCGATTATTTTATAAAAACGTAATATTCATTTGTTATTTTACAGAAATTTAGAGCTCATGGTACTGAAGGTTTCCCGACTAAAACGGAGCCTGTCAAAAATCTTGCTGGATGCAATGTGTTCTATTGCTCGTCAGCCATCTGTAAATGGAAGAAACAATGGATGTGAAGAGGTCTTTCCGTGTTGTTTTTTTTTTTCATTTAAAGATCAGAAATGGCTGACGAGCAATAGAACATATTACACCCAGCAATTTTTTGCTTGGCTCCGTTTTAGTCAAAAAACCTTCAATAAACCAATAGCATAACTTCGGGATTATGTTCTATACGTGTAAAGGAGTTTCTTTGTGTGAGGTTTGCTTTTGTAATAGCACTCCATTACGAGTCTAATTTCCTTTGTGGTCCATTTCTTCCTCTGCATGGTCTTTGGTTTGTGCTGATCATATTTATTTACGGTTTTATTTGTGTATATGGCAACACCAGGCCCAGGCTTATTTTACACGTGGTCCTGTCACAGGGAGGTGTTTATCTATCCAATATGTAGAAATAACAGTGCATTATCACATACATTATACGTGTTAGATGTTTACGATAAAAAAATGTTGATCAGCATCTGTTTCAATGGCCAGAACTCAGAAACCAAGCGTTTCCAAACCTATATGCATATATAGAACATAATCCTGAGTATGCTATCGATTTTCCAAACACCATATATATATATGCATCTTTTATTCCTATGTAATTATATATGCTAACTACCATAGCACAAGAATGGTTCTTAATTGTAGTATTTTAATAGTATTATTATTATTATTATTTATTTACTTATATATATATTAGTGAAATGATAACTGAATTGTTTCTACATTTAGTTATTGGAGAAGTGATCATTTGATCATTTCCACTGGAGAGCCATGAATTTTATAGCTGTTCTGTTTTTAAATCTTCAAAACAGTTACATGGTAAACAGCTGATGATCCCCGTTTAATATTTCACAATTTAAGTTGAGGTCCCCTGCTTTTTTTTCACTGTTATATACTTGAATCCCCTTTTGTATTTGTAAATTTTACAGCAGTGAGTCGGCTTATGCGAGTACTCAGTCTGCGATATTTTGGATTTAGTATCTCTGGGAATTTAAACTGCATTTTCTTTCTTTGCTTAAAATGACTCAAAACTTCTTTAGACTACACATATATATATTACTATTTCATGTATCCACATAAAATTTATAAGGAGATATAATTTTTTATGTATCTATCTATTTTATGTATTTCTGCAATGGTTTATCCAGAAGGATGAACGCTCCACATGACCATACCAGCATCGCCGATTCATACGATAGATACTCCCTCTGTTTGAAGAGGGAGGTCCGTTTGAGATGTACGTGGATAGTTTCCAAAATTTTAAAGTGGAAAATGGAGTGAGCACGACTCAAGGTGGTAAATGAGTCAATGCTGAAGTTTGTTACAGAGGGAGTGTCTATTGGGGTTGAGTGTGATTAGTCTCTAAGACACATCCCCATTGTAAATAATATAACGCTCTCTTTGTTTTAAATATATACTTTCCTTTTTTTCTTTCTACATTCTCCCCTTTTAAAATCCCACGATACAGCTCTAGTTAAGTGTGGGCGAAACCGGTCAACTGGCACTTTTTATTTTCTCATTGTATCATGAAATTTATATATATATTTCATGTATCCACATAAAATTTTATAAGGAGATATAATTTTTTATGCATCAATTTTCAGTATTTACTTCAACAGTGCTCGATACCTAAGTAGAGCTAGGTAGTAAGCTATGAAAATATATTCATGGCAATTAAGCTACACAGAGGCTCCCGCGTTTCATCCCCGGGTGAATCTTCAGGCTAAAAATTTTAGCCTGAAGATTCCCTCCAGGGATGAAACGTGGGAGCCTCTGTGTATCTTAATTGCCATGAATATATTTTCATATATATATATATATATATATATATATATATATTCGTACAACAAAATTCAATCAAACCTATTGCAGATATTTTAAGTAGGTAGCTGTCCATAGAGTAAATGTGGTATTCGGGTGACTGTTGAAGTAAAAGTGATGGACAAATGGTGAAAGAATGAAAGGAACAGTGCTTGAAAGAATAAATCAAAATTCAGACTGACACTTCAAAATTTGACATAAATTTAGAAGCATTTAAACTGTCGAATAGGAGCCATTTCCTAGCAAATCCTCACGTATAGGAAGATTGAAAAGTTTTCAAAGCTATTTGCATCCAATAATTTTATAAATAAAGATTAAAACATTAGTTATAGTCCCATAACAATTTGATTCAATAAATAGTTAAATGGCACAAGAATACCGTAATAATAAAGTTTAAAAAATAATAATTTTGCAAAAAAAATAAAAATCTAAACAAAAAGGCATTATTAAAAAAGAAAAAGAAATTTAAAAAAAAAAAGACTCCGGGCAATGCCAGATAGGTACAGATTGTTCTATATATTAGCAGTTTCCCTCTAAACCACGGCCGCCTTTTTTGAATGTTCATTGGCGTAAGAATAGAACACAACCTATAAAACATGCTCTGATTCACGCCATTTCCGATTGATGATTTGCCAGGCATTAAACTTTTAGTTGCAGACAGTTTTATTCAGCTTACCATTTATATTGCTTTATATAAAAAAAAGCCTACTTTCACTTTCAAGAGACAATGGATGCCCTCTGTAAGGCTACCTGACCGGGGAGTCTATAGTAATGAGAGTAGAAAGTGAACCTTTATTTTCGGCAGCCTCGTAACTCTCGTTTCCCTTATTTTGTCCTTTAGTCCTCACATTCCATGAGCGATGTTTCTGAGAAAGGGAGTAGAATTGCTGTTTTCTGGGTTGAATCTATCCATCTAACACTTATCGTTGGCTAGTTTTTGACCTTGAAGTAGCATTTTATTTTTAGCTCCTTACATCAAGTGGCTTCATGCCTTGTCTGGAGCGATTTAGATAAAAAAAAGAGTTGCACAATCTCTAACCGACTCTTTTCTGAACCGGCATTACTTGGATCGAGTGGCAAAGAGAAGTACAACTGGAAACAATGCAGGGATAAGCGGAGAAAGACTGGTGTTATTTCGGAATTTTCCTTCTCTTAAAGAAGTTGCACAACCAAGACTTGAGTCTAGCTATGAAAATATATTTATGGCAATTAAGCTACACAGAGGCTCCCGCGTTTCATCCCCGGGGGGAATCTTCAGGCATTTTATTTTTACAGCGTACTATATATATATACAGGGTGGGCAAAAATAAGGGTCCTATTATTAAAAATTCATAACTTTTTTATTTATTGATTTTTTTTTTTTTTAGAATAAGTAAAGGACCCCTTCCGAAGCAAGCATGAGCCGTATTAGCCCTAAGGAACGTACCCTCATTTAGAAAACATTATTTTTGCTTAAAAAACTCAAAACAGTGTAAAAAACAATACTTTAGTTTTTGTAAGTGTTAAGAAGTGTTTTTCGGCTAAAATTTGTTTTGTTTATTTCAAAAAATCTCGGAAGGGTCAGTCTACACACACATAAAGTTTGGTGAGTTTAACTTTTATTTTGTGGAAGTTATTCAAATTCAAGTTATTCAAATTTAAAGATAGGACCCTTATTTTGGCCCATATATATATATATATTGTTGCAACAGCGTCTACCTTGGTCGAGTTGAGCTGGCTTCTTCCCTGAACTGCACTACTTCTCAAATCATAGCGGCCCATGCATGGTGGTCCTGAGCAAGATTGCTCAAGATGGCTAGTCAATCACGATTCTACCATCAGAGGTCGGCCACCTCTGCACCCGAGATTTCAGCCAAGTCCTCCTTGATGGCTATTATCCAGGTCCTCAGCTGTCCACCGACACACTTGCATCGGCCAGACAAAGAGGTAGGGAGGATTACATTGTGAATTAGCTCTCTCTTCGGGCGACGAACCGCATGTCAAAACCATCGAAGTCATTGCTACAACAGGACATATGAAAGACACTTAATATTGAGGTGTTAGTTGAGAACAGTTGGGACCTAGTCAGCTCGCCCGCAATGCAAGAAGCGACGGAAGCAGTCATTGTCAAAGATTTCCAGCTTCCGACCATCAGCCACCGTCATTGTAGACGACAGATTCGTAAATATGCCTCTCTGTTTTTATTTCTATTAAATCTTCCTACGCTTTATAAAGACCGCTGGACACATACAAAAGCAAATCTAGCAGCCTCAACACGACGATCGACCTCCGCCGCACCGTGCCCGGATGAAACAAAGGTGAAACCAAGGTACACAAATGACTCCACGTCCTCCAACATCTCATTCAGAGACCGCAGTCTCCAATTCTTTGGAGAGACCAAGGAAGAGAGAACCTTAGTCTTCGATGTATTGATGTGCATACCCAATCTGCACCTCATCCCTGGTTGATCCCAGCAATATGATGTCATCAGTATAAACCAGGTTCGACACACTCACCTTAAACTTCCCCCTCCCACCCCAATAACTCTGGAGAGTGTGATCAAGGATTTAGCTGACTTTGAATTAACTTTAGCTCACATAGACAAACACTGCAATATATGTTCGTTTTGTTGTAGCTATAAAAGCTTAGTGTGTGTGTGGGGGGGGGGGGTGTCAGCAAAAATAAAAATGTATAAATTTTTACCCTTTGCCCCCACATTACCAACAGAAAAATAAGCATGATTTTTTTTTCTAAATAGTGCAATTGAAGAGAGCTTGGGAGAGTGCACATCCCTGTCAAACGCCGGTCTTCACCTCAAAAGTCTTTGATTCGTCACCATATGCTCGTACCTGAACGTATTCACCTGTAGTAGCACTGGATGAAACGAAGAAGCTTTGAAGGAACACCATCTGTTTGCATGGTGTGCCAGAGGTAGTCTCTCTGTTAACAGGTTCAAAGGCAGTTGCAAAATCAATGAAGCACACAACAGTCAGCTGTTGATGAGCCCAGCGCTGTTGAGGGTGTGAGAAGGTTGAAAATTTGGTTAACACACATATATATATATATATATATAAATCCATGCCGTCACACAAATGTTAGCGAATAAAAAACATGCTTTTTCCTAGCCTCCGTGATGAGGGAAAATAAGAAAGCAAATAGCAAGTTAGACAACCCCCGTGCCTGAAATGAATTCGGAAAGAAATCCTCCACTGTAATAAAACTTCAACAGTGGGTGTTTTTCTTTAGGTCATCAGAAATGATAATTTAAATTATTGATGTAATTCTATGATTTTATATGAATATTAGTACAAAAACTGGTGAAGCATAATCTTTTTTTATTCGTCATTTTTGACAGAGGGTGTACACTAGTTAAAAAATTATGTATTTTATTTATATCCTCTCCAGGAGGTTAGACACGAGGCCAGGTAGGATAAGTGCACTCTGCCTGAATAGCCCCGTTGACATTCCCCGGCGATTAGAAATAAACTAACCCGTTCTCAGAGAGAAGGTAAAGTCTGGGAGTGTGGCCCTCTTAGAACTGAGCAGAGCCATACCTCAGCCCAACAGAGCGGAGTCTAGTTTATTTATATTTTTTATGGATAAAAAAGAATCTCATTTTTATTTTTCCGTTCATAGCATGGGGCAAAGAGTAAAAATTGACAAATAAAACTTAATACTACATTTTTTTTTTTTTGTGCATTTTCTTTCAAATTGATCACCTAATTTAAATTTAGTAAATTTACAGTTATTCTAAATCACTTAAAACTTTTAAAATAGAGACAATATAATTTTCTCTTTTGTTCTTTGATACGATAGGGACGCATTAAAAAAATCATGTTTTCCTTGAGTTCATATGTATAGAGCAGAAACAAGTCATAAAATTTGTCTTGTCTTTAAATTCAGAAATGACCTCCTCATCGACAGTTTACTGTTCCTTTGTGCTAAAAGTCTTTCTGGCACTCCATACCACTCGAGGATACGTCCTCGATACTAAGTCCGACCGAGGGTGAGCCATTGCGGTGGGCTTTTATTTGCCGCTTTGGAAAAGAGTTAGTTCATGGCTAACTGTTTGAGGCGAACTCACCGAGGAATGCCGACAGGAATGCTAAGGTAATTTTTAAGGGTTCAGAGTGCACCACTTTTTCTGCGCTAGCTAATTCTCCCCACTTTCGGCCTTGTGCCACATCTTCCCGCGGTGGGAGGGAAGTAAGTACCATCCTCGACAATCAGTCCAACAGAGACTGGTCATTTCAGTGACCGTTATCTGTCGGACTGCGGTATATGTCTTGGGTAGTTCCAGGCCTTCCCTCTTTGGAAAAGGTGTTGGTTTATTGCCAATTGCCTGAGGCGTCCTTACCGGATAATACTGAAGGGGTTGTCTAGGTTATATTTTAGAGGCCAGCCTGGCTCTTCCGTCGAAGCGTTGGCTTTTCTCCTACCTTCTGGCCTTGTGCTGCATCATACTTATGTGGGAAGTAAGTAAATGCGGGGCGCTAGATGTTTCCTCTCCCACCTCCTGGCCTTGTGCCACCTTATAGGGTCCCCCGGGGCACAATGGGTTTTTTTAATGATTTACTCTATTTCCCCCCCCCCCCAACATGTTAGATAGATACAATTGCTGTTACCATTTTTAATTACATCATCCTTAGTGCTCTGACTGGAGACCATTCCTATTGATCATTCTTTTTGTTGCTGTGAGTGAAGAAGGTAATAGTCAGAATTTATTTTATCATTTTCTACTTCTCGTTTGGGTGCCCTAAATACCATCCAAAATGTGGTTAGTGCTGTCCCCATTATTTTAATGAAACTTTATGCACTTACTTTCACAATCAAAAGTGTCTGGTATGATTATTTACTCCTCTGCAGGAGTTAGGCACAAGGCCAGTTTTATCTTACTCCCACAAGTAAGATGTGACCACAGGTCGGGTCGAGTAAGTGGGGTTTGAAAAGCCAGCGCCCGAGAAAGTGAGCACTCTGGCCATTAAAAATTGCCTGGGCAGCCCCGTCGGCATTCCCTGGTAGAGGCGCCTCAGGCAGTAAGCAATAAACTTACTCCTCCCCAAAGAGTGGAGGCAAAGCCTGGGAGGGTGGACCTCCTAGAACTGCACAGGACAATCCCATAGACCGGGGTAAATCAAGTGTCTGGTATGATCAGCTAAACTAATGTCTCCACCAAAATTATTTTCACAGCCTGCATTACAACCGGGGCATGATGGGTTTGTAAATATACAGACCTAGATAGAGCCACATTATCTACGTGACCAGTGTTGCCCAATTTCACCAAACACTTGTGGGTGTCCGAAGTCACCCTGATGTCTGAAGTTATCCCAGTTTAACGGTAGGCTACGAATGTAGCCTTTTAATATGGTATTGTGTTGTGCAACTTCTTGCAGTTTTATTATTATAACACTGCAGTGAACGGCCACCTGCAGTCCCTCTTTTAAAATGTCTGAATCGCTCACCATTTCATGTACTAAAAGTGTCATGCAGATCAAATAGATAAATACATCAGCTATAAAATTCGTTTTGGCAAAGTATTAGGATTTAAATAAGGTTAAAACGAAGCTTACCCATTGTGCCCCAGAATCAACTTCTTTATTTTTTGGTTTGTTTTATGGCATATCAACAATCTTTGGGTCATTTAATGCCGAATCAAGTTGTTGAATGGTATTTTAGGGGTAGGACGATTTCATTTTTTAATTGGTAATATGCTCTAAAAAGCTTTGTTTACTTTAAATCATTTATATTTTATAGTTTTAACAGCATGTCAAAAAATTAGGGTTATTTTATGCCGAATATTTATGGAAATTGGGGGGGGTTTCCCCTTTTTATTTTTATTTATATATATGTAATGTTATTTTTTTAATTCTTTGGTAGAGTCTGATTTTTTTTGAAGTATGAGAGTAAGATGTGGGGATTGTGTTTTTCAAAAAGATCTTTAATATTTTTTTCTTATTGTTGTAAAATCGATTAAAATGTGTTTGAGAATCACCTTAATTAAATTTACTTTGGATGCTGTTGGTTGACAACCCTAAACTCATTATCCCATGGATTACCTAGGCCTAATTCTTTCTAACCTTTGAGATGACACCCCAATGTTAGTTCTCACTCGTTATATTTTGCAGGAAGTCGCTATTCGGAAATTTATAGCAAAATTCATAAAAAATGTCTTAAAACTGATCCATTGTGCCCTGAAGGACCCTATTTGTGGGAGGTATCCGTCTGATCAGTCCTAGGAGGTCCACCTTCCCAGACAGTATTATTGAAGATTAACACCCTCAGTTAAATCCCCCCCACTCCCAAAAATTGAGATTCTACTTTTCTTTTTTTTGAGGCGATTACATGTGAACACCCCGAAAAACTTGTCGAAAAGAAAAAAAAAAAGGAACAATTCTTTTATAATTTAGAGTTTAGTTTTGCATATAAATTTCATGTAAAATGTCCCCTGCTTCCGGGCCATTCTAGTGTTTTTAGGAAGTTAATCAAAAAAGTTTTGCATAATGGAGATAAACCCTGTGCATATTTTTTAGGGGGATGGGGTTTATTTTTTAGTTGATTATCTGTCATTTTATGACCTTGCCACTCGGACTTAGGGTTAGTGGAAATTTTTTTTAGTTAGCTGCCCTAAAAAGTTCAAATGGCCCGGAAATAGGGGATGATTTTATGTTAAATTTATATACGAAATCGATACCTTAATCTAAAATAATTGCTTCTTTGTTATTTGTTTTTTTTCTTTCTCTTTTCCGCCAAGTTTTTCGGGGTGTTCACACGAAATTGCCTAAAATAGATAGAATCTGATATTTTTTTTTTGGGGGGGTTAATCTACAAATTTACCTCCCAGGCTTTACCTTCTTTCTTTGGGAAGGTGTTAATTTATCGCTAATCGCCTGAGGTGCCCCTACCAAAAGAAATGCTGACGGGGCTGCTCAGGCATTTTTGCGGAGCCAGAGTGTACTACCTCTGGTGCGTTGGCCTTGTACCACATCTTCCCGTGGTGTGAGGTAGGTAAATACCGTTGTTTAATGTTCCTTGGCCTTTTGACTAAGGAATGTTGTATATTGTGGTGATTGCAATGGGATAGACGAAGTAGAATAGACAAAGGATGACCAACGACGCCCTTAACTCTCCACAATTTTTAATGGCCTTGTATCTAATTTGTTAAATTGTATTTTTTTTATTTTATAATAAATAATGCAAAGTGTAGTATCTGTTTTGATATTGCACTTCATCTTTTCTGTCCTCGGAAATCCGTCTAGACTGAGGAAATTGTTTTATTTTTCTCTCAATCCGGAGTGCCCCTTATTGGGGAGCTGGATTTTAATCACATTAAAAAACCACCTTGTGTCTAACTCTACCCTTGTGAGGAGGCAAGTAAATAAGGACATTTTAAAGGCTTCAAAATCGTACTCGAATCTTGTACGGTCACAAGGTAAACATCTCATCGGCCACGTTAATAGAATTTTTTAAATTGTAATCTTTATTATTTTATCAGCTTTACCTAACAGGTGTTGCTCGGGAGTCTTTTTTTGTTTCATCTCTCTTTTTAAACTATGTTGTTTGTTTTTATTGAAATTTTTATTGAATAGCATTTTAAAAATTAAATTCAATTATTACGTTATCGTTTAGTCATTAACTTATTAATTGCACCCAATTATTACACAACTAATAGTTATGGTAGGGTTGAAATGGGCCACTTTTTGCCATTTTCTTTCTTTGACATTTGATAACTTCTCCAAAACTGCCTGCATGAAGGGGGAAATGTGCTCAGGGTAGCAAATGGGATCTCAGCATTCAGTCAAATAAAGATAATGTATGGTAATGTTCCCTACTAAAATGTACCAAGTTTTATGAGGTAGTTGAAAAAAAATTACCAGGGTGAATAGAGCAATTTATATTAAAGAGTTTAGTGGTAGCGCTTGATATATCCAAAGCCTTTGACATGGTCTGGCAATAAGGTCTTCTCATGAAAATGAATTCATATGGTATTACTGGACGAATATTTTATATAATTAGATCCTTCTTAACCAAAAGAAAAATCCAGGTTGTCCTCGATGGCTGTTCATCCAAACAAAATGACATAAATGCAGGTGTACCCCAGGGATCGATCCTTGGACTTTTATTTTTCTTCATAAACGACCTCCCTGATGACATTGTGTCTGAGATGGGTATATTTGCTGATGACACCACTCTCGTCATGTGGGAAAAACGAGCGCGCACATATCAGAAGCAATGGCTGAATCCTTAGAAAGTGACATTTAGTCTGTAGTGGAATGGAGTCATAAATGGATGGTAACATTTAATGCTGTTAAGACAAAGCTCCTTTCCTTCAATAACTACAAGAAACCTCTTCAACCAATTATTGCCATGACAAATAACACCTTACTTGAGAATCCAACGTTCAAACTCCTTGGCCTAACATTCACAGGTAACATGAATTGGAACAAATACATAGAAGACATTGCCAAGGCTGCTGCAAATAAAGTGGGCTTATTTTACCGTGCTAGAAAACTTCTCACACCTGACAGTATCCTATATCTCTACAAGGCCACCAACCACTCATGCATGGAATACTGTTGCCACATCTGAGCTGGTACACCATCCACTAGTCTCTCCCTCTTAGACAAAGAGTCACTAATCTAATAGGTGCCTCACTATCCACCAAACTCCATCCCCTGTCTCATCGCCACAATGTTGCATCCTTGTGCTTGTTTTACAAGTACTTCAATGGAATGTGCTCCAATGAACTTGCTGTTCTGGTGCCTTGACTAACCCAACCCGACAATCAGCTAAATCTCATCCATTCACTGATGAGGTCCCTAGATGCTGGAGAGCCTTTTACTCCACTAGCTTCTTTCCTCGTGCTGCCGGCCTTTGCAACTCCCTCCCTGCTCCCAGACTGTACCGACATGCAGAAATTTAAAATCAATGTGAACAAGCATCTCGCTGTATAGCTCCGGATTTATGATGACCCTCAAAACTTTCACCCTAATTCTCAGTCGTCCCTTACGTCTACGGTCGCAGCTTGCCTTGTTTGGGGTGAACTATGTTTAAAAAATAAAGTTAAAAAATTTTTTTTTTAAATCACTGTAAAAAATGGCATTAAGTATTTTTTCATCAACACATGTATATTAGATGAAGTTACTTCACTCTTGCATACATTTGTTTTTTTACAATAAAAGTCCTGTTTAAGGATCAGTATCACTTGGTGACACAGAGGGCACACATACTCATCAAAGATGTCACATATCAACCAACTCATAAGGTCACAAATATGAAACAAACATAAAATGAACTAACACACAGAGTCATACTTGGAATATTGCAAAACAGCCAATGCAGAGTTTTGGTTGGGAATGGCAATCATTATGCACCTTTGAAGTTGTATACCACTCTCCAGCTAGATTCGATAAATACGTAACACTGCAGGGTGGCCCACTTCACCCCGGTCACTTAATCATAAGAAAAATCGGGTATCTTTTACATAACTCCGCAGAGTCGCCAACGGGGTCCAAAAAACAAACGAGAACGGGGTAAAAAAAAAAAATATGCAACAAGTGACGGTGACCTACGTCGAGAATAGATATTTTCCTACTTACCTATGAAATTTGTTTGTATTTTTACTTACTATAAATGGGTTTTTATTAGATGTAAAAAAAATGTTTTTTTGGGGCACAGATTTTTACAAAAAAAATGGCGGCCCAGCCTTACCTCGTTACGATACCCCCCCCCCTCCCCTTGTCCAGTGTTCGTGTGACAAAAATATTGATTTCTAATAAATAGCAGTTGAAACGGCTTAAAAATACAAACAAATGTCACAGATAAGTTGGAAAATAACTTTTTATCGGCTACAGTTACTTTTATTTGTTGTATATTTGTTTTTATAGCGTTTTCACTCTGCGGATTATTGTAAAAGATACCCGAAAAATCTTGCTTTCCATCAAACATTTTTTAAAGGGCTTTTCAATTATTCTTATATTGCCTTCTCATTTCAAGAATATCATACATTAGAGTTCTTCAAGTGGTATAGATAAAAATCAGCAAAAAGTTTTATTAGATAGTGAAAAAGTGCATACCTTGGCATTCACACTTCCTTCTTAATCTGAGTGCAGAGAAAAAAGAATGATACAGTTTCAATGGCCATATTATAAAGGAAATGTTGATGCAATCCATAATGGAAGCATCAAACTCTGGAAAAACCTAAGTTGGGAGAAAATAGAGATAATCCTTCGCAGCCCATTTCATCCCGGTGGCCAAATTAACCCCGGGGTACCTTAATGTTTTTATCTATTTATAAAATTATTACATGTAAATAGCTCCAAAAATTTTCAATCTTTTAACATATGACAATTTGCTATGAATCAAAGTCAGAAATCACTTTCTATTCGACAGTTTAAATACTTCTAAATTCCTTTCAAATTTTGAAGAGTCACGAAGTAATTTAATGTTTTTTGTCAACTATTAACGAAAGATTAAAATGGCTGACTTGTTTACGAATAAACCGAAATGTATTGTGGTCGATTTAATTTCATAATTAATTTTTGTTTACATCGTTTTATTTTACGCAATTGCATGTTTGATTTCAATAAATATTCGATTAATAGTAAATTTTTGTAAAAAATCTTTTAGTTACGTAGAGACGAGAAACGGAGACACACGAGTTGTCTCATAATTTCATTAATATAGCGATTGGCAAATAAATTACGTATGGCATGTTAGAATAAATAATAAATTAGATTTAGTCCAATATGCCGACCGTATTGTTCATAATAATGTCGAACCTTAAAAAATAAACAGAAAGAATAATAAAAAAGGGGCCTTTGTTTACAATTGTTTTGATAATTCCAGAAATAAAAACTTGAAGAAATTACTTTATTCACAACAAACAAAAAAGTAATGGAGATTTTTTATTTATTTATTAATGTTTTGCAAGTTCGTATTTTATCTAATTACAAAAATGAAAATAGCATAATTTTCCAAACATTTTCAAACTAAATTTAACAAAATAGCCATTATTTGAGAATAAAGAGATTCATTTTTTAACCTGAATTATTTTGTTTTTGTTTTGAAAATTGAATTATTAGTTATATTGAAGTTTTCAGCTTTAAGATGGCTAACACCATCTTAACCAAATTAGTACTAGTTTTATAACAATTTGGTTCAATTAATAATTTAATGACCAAACAATACCGTAATAATATAACCTTATTATTACGGTATCGTTTGGTCATTAAATTATTAATTGAACCAAATTGTTATAAAATTATAAATAATGTTGTTTCAATGACAGCCATCTTAAAGCTGAAATCTTCAATATCACCGAATTATTTGTTTTTGTTTTCAAAATTGAATTATTTGCCTTTTGTTTGTTTTTTTAAATTGAATTATTTGGGGGGGGGGAGTAAATTGTTTTTGTTTTTTTGAACATTTTTTTTTTTTAAACTGAATTAATTTTTTTAAAGAATTCTTTTAAATATTTTTTATATATAAAGTTATGACAGGATACGGTATTTATTTGCTATTAAAAGTTCTGCTATATTTTGCAACTATATAAAAAAATATGAGTGTTAATGTTTGCCTTTAAAACGTGCGTTTTCGTCTTGTCAAATAGTATGGGTCAAGAAGCACAATGAACAAGTCATGCAAAACATGGAACTAATATGACTTTTAGAAAAGCCCAAATGTGCATTACAATAGAAACTTGTTTGTTTTCATTCAACCTAACAAAATAGCAAACTTTTAAGGCTTTTCAAAAATCGTTTTAAAAGAATTTGGTTAGTTTTAGTTTTTATTTTTAGGTTCAAATAAAAAGTGGCCACAAAATGGGGGAATGCAACAAAAACAGTTGTAATAATTAACTATGTACTTTGGGGGGAGAGAGGGAAGGGAGAAAACGCATTACAACGAGATTTTGAATAAAGATTGCATTATTCCTTAACTAAAGATAATCAAATAATTGTTATCACAACATTAAATTAGGTTTATTAATATTATTATTCTAAACGACCGACATTATTTGCAGAATTGTCGGAACAGATTTCCCCACGGCAATTTCTTGGTACTTCTTTCTTTTTTTTTTTTTTGCACTTCTAATTTTCAAAAGCAAACACAATTTAAAGCAAAGAATAATCTAATGAGTAAAAAAAAAAAACTACCTTAATATGAAGTGAACATCATTTAAATCAGCCATGGATATCCTAGTTGGTTTGAAAATAAAACGAAATCAAACGTGGTTTTTGACTGACGAGACAGTCGAGTTCTTTCGTTTGTTTAAAATTGTAGAATATTTTCTTTTCCATAGGAGAGGGAGCGGTGAAGAGGTTTAACAAGGGGAGATAACTCCGAATACCATCCCATAAGTTCTGTCCGGATTTTATTTTTTTGAAATTTAATATTAGGTGTTAATGTCTAATAGAACTTAATAATGAAATCATTGTATACATTATTATAATATTCTGTGGATCTTGCTCCTTAGCTTGCTTACTTACTTGTTATTGTAAATACATACAATTAAGCATATTGCCATTTTTGTCATCATGTAATTAAAAAATGCATGACTTCATAAAGGATGAATGGTAGTTGACAAAAGCAGCATGACATCATAAAGGATGAATGCCTGTTACCAAAAGCTGTTTACATCTATGTTTGCTTGAAAACAACAACGGCCCTCTTCCCTAAAATCCAACCCGGTCTGGGGTATTGTCCTGTGCAGTTTTAGGAGGTCCACCCTCCCAGGCTTTGCCTTCTCACTCTTTGAGAAGGGGTTAGTTTATTGCTAATCGCCTGGGGCGCCCCTACTGGGCGAATGCCGACGGGGCTGCCCAGGCATTTTTTGTAGGCCAGAGTGCTCAACTTCTAGGGAGCTGGCTTTCCAATCCCACTTTCCGACCTTGTGTCACATCTTTCTGCTGTGGGAGGGAAGTATATATAAAAAAATTTTTTTAAATCCAACCCTTTCTATGGTAGGAGCGGTGTAGAGTGGTTGGTCTGATGAGATGCTTGTCAGAGATTGGAGATAGCTATTTTGCAGTAGTAGAGATTGACATGTTACCCAATCCTATAATATTGACTGACCGACGGCGTGGGCAAAAACACACAAGCCACGCCCAAAAATTCCATCTAAAACAAAATTATATTTTTGTTTAAAAAACCGGCTCTTACACATCATATTCAGCGAAAAACCCAAAATGGCTATCACGTGGTATGCTTCATACTACGTCCACCACACCACGGCGATTAAAACCATTTTTGCGCCCACAACTCAAGGTGCTTCCTGGAGCCGATTGAAACATAATTTAAGCTAAAATGTTCGTTGAGAAAGGGGTTTGAAAAAAATCAGCACACGAACCAGAGGAGAATGTTTCAACCTCTCTCGCCGCTTTGGGGCTCAGGTGACCACTATTCACTTTCAACTCGCACACACATGCTTACGAACCCTGCTGACAAAAAGCGGCACACACACAAATACCTACACGGCCTATTAATTCTCAACTCATGCACACACACAGAGTCGTACAACAACGCACCCTGACAAAAGGCGACACACACATTCATACACTTATGCACTCTAACACAAAAGCATCAGAAATGCCTACACTGCCACACGCATATACACACTCATAAATTACAGGCATAAACACAAGCATCTTTTTTCTTTTTTTAACTGAACTGAACATTTCAAATGAACAATTAATGTCTTGTGATTTTGAATGTATATAAACATTGTGTTCTTTAAATAATGTTTCCTTCTTCTATTTTTCTTTCATTGTAACATTCATGTTTTTCCTTGTTTTTTACTCTGTTTCTAACATTTCTATAACAATTCAAGAAACCACGTCCCTGCAGTAGCGTAATCATCTGACTGAGCTGGATTGAAATCAGAGTTCCATATAAAAATACCAAGATCTTCTCTACAATTAAATTAACTTTATTTAACAGTTTCATTGATTTCATTTAACAGTTTCATTAACACAGAAACGTAAGGCAAGTTGGTTTGGCAGGCGGGCTTTAGTTATAGAAAGAGAATTGAGTTCCAGAGTTCCATCTCGTCCTGCCTAATCATGGCAAAGGGAGAGACGAGAAGAGGTTTTTAGTGTCAGGTCTCCATGACGTCTGTCCATGAACTGTTTGTATTTTAGCACCAAACTAAGGTGGAAATGAGAAAAAGTGATGTATCTCTACATGAGTTTTTACATGCCTGTTTTAGCCAACTGAACCACAAACTAATTACTACACCAGATATTGTGTGTGAATACAAAAGAAAGTAGATCACAGTCATGTAACTGCTACAGCAGTATCAACGTGGTAGTGTCAGGGTTATCTGGCTAACAGAGCTCTGGTGTAAATCCAACGAGAGTCAACATCAGGATCTGTGGCAAGGAAGGACGTGTCAAGCACGGAATGGCAAATCCATGAAGTGAGGATAACAAAGTTGCTTCCTTCATATGCATGCTTGAACTTGAGTTGAGCACGGTTCTGAAGACGGGAAGAGTTCCCGAAATATTATATCATACAGAGTTTCCACCAGACCATCTTGATACAGGTATTACATAACATTGTAACATTGTGTAGATAAACAGATATATGTGTGTTTGTAAAAAAAATATAATAAATATATATATATATACATTGTATTAAGGGTGAAACTATTTAATTTGTTCCACCATTATATGTCTTATTTGCTCCAACTCGTGTCTATCCGTCACACCTCTGCATTGTATTGCCTTCTAAGTATCACATTTCTATAAAGTTGCTTCTGCACATGTGAAGCTATAGAGGCTTTCGTCTTCGCATGAACTGTAAGACCAACCTTTATAATATTTTGTAATGAAACGGGTCGTCAAATGAAAGGAAAACAAAAAATTCCTATAAATAAATAAGTAAATAAATAAATAATATACCTATTTGAGTGACCTACAGTGTTTGGTGTTGGCTGCAGAAAGTAAAAAAAGTGTCACAGTGAAAGAAGTAAGAAAGCTCGGCTGCCAAAAGTATTTTTTAGAGTAGTATATCTTCAAGTGAAAATAGCCTTGCTCAGGGTCAAGTTGACCGGGGCGAGAGAGAAAAACGTTTTTCTTTGTTGGTGTCGAGCAACTCTCTGTCTGATCTGAAAATCCCGTAGAGTCTGGATGTAGTCCTTAAAAGGTTCAGTCAAAATTAATATACCCTGGAGTCTGATTGGTCCTCATGTGACCCAACCACCTCACAGGGGTTACTCTCCATGAGAGGAAAGAAATGTCAATGTTTATGACTGCGACACAACTGCCATTCTAAGGCCTAACCTTTGTAGCAGCTGTAATTACGATTTTGAATCTGTGCTTAATTTCTAAGCTCAGCGCTGATTGGTGCAAGCATTTAACTTCCTTTCTGACTTGACCAATCAGGGGCCATCTCTCATGCAGACTGAGCACGTGATGAAAGATTATAAAATAGATATCTCTCTCCGCACTTCCTCTTTTTTTCTCCACATGCAGGGACTGACAACAACTTAACGTTACTCGGACCAACTCTCAAACTTCTCTCTTGGGACTCAACAGAAATCTACCCGGGCCTTTGATCTTGGGTTTGACTTTGATAAGAAGACCCAAGATTCCAACATGGCTTCTTCTGCCGACACACATGGACTACTTAATGTAACACACACATACATACATACATACGTACATACATACATACATACATGAACATTGCCTGACTTCTACACCGGTGTACTGTACAAACATTCCTCATATATGAACTCTTTTCTCTTCCCTACTAACGGGACATTTATTTAACCGCACATGAACTTTCTAACCTTTTGCCTTTGTCCATACTCATGGACGTATTCATTTACTAACGCCCTTATCTTTCCTTTCTCCTTTTATTCACATGTTAACGAAGGTGACCAATAAATTTGTTTTAAATATTAGAAATGGACTTTGTCTGATTTCTCTACCTTCTCCAACTTTGTATGCAAACGCTGGGCCTTGCTGCTCTGGGAGTTGGGGGTAAAATCCTGCAATTTTGCAGGTCTAACGAACAGCTACGGTCAACGAGGATGCTTTCATGCAGACCAAAAAATCCTTAGGCGCAATCTTTGTCGGCTTTATGCAAAAGTTTGATTTGCTCAATCAATAATGATAACAACAACAGCAGATGTAACTGCTGCTTACTTTAAAAAAAATTTTTTTTTAACGTAGTTCACCCCAAACAAGGCAGGCCGCCACTGTAGACATAAGGGGCTGCTGAGAAGAAAGAAAAGGGAAGAAGGTTGGGGGGGGGGGTCAACCTAAATTGGGATCTGCGCAGCGAGATGTCTGTTTACATTAATTTTAAATTTCTGCATGTCAGTACTGTCGGGAAAACAGGGGGCAGGGAGGGAGTTCCAGAGGCCAGCAGCACGAGGAAAGTAGAAAGCTCTCCGGCATCTGGGGACCTCCACAGTGAATGGATGGGATTTAGTCGATTGTCGAGTTGGTCTAGTGAATTTACGTCGAGGGGGCACCAGAGTAGCCAATTCATCGGAGCATAATCCATTGAAGTATTTGTAAAACAAGCACAAGGATGCTACATTGCGGCGATGGGACAGGGACTGGAGCTTGGTTGACAGTGAGGGACCTATTAGGTTGGCGACTCTTTTTTGGACCTTGTCAAGGAGGGAGAGAGTAGTAGAGGATGCACCTTTATCAGCCAATATCAAAGTTAAGAAAGTATATATTAATCATAAAGTATATACAGCAAGGAGCTGGATGTCCCTCACATTGAACCGACCTTGTTTCACATCCAACCCTCGTGGGGAGGCGGTAAAAGTAAAAACAGTATTTATTTCCGAATGGATATGTATAGAAATTAGATGAAGTCCATTTCTAATAATTAAAACAGCTTTATTTGTCATCTTCGTTAACATGTATAAAAGGAAGAATGAAAGACAAGGGCGTTAGTGAATGAAAAAAAGTATGGACAAAAGCAAAAGGTTTAAAAGTCTACATGGTGTTAAATAAATGTCCCGTTAGTAGGGAAAAGAAAAGAGTTTATGAAAGAAGGAACCTCCTGTTTGTGATAAAAGAGAAAGAGTTCATATATGAAGAATCTTTACAGTACACAGGTGTGAAAGTCAAGCAATGTCCATGTATATAAGTATGTGTGCATGTTGCATTAAGTAGTCCACGTGTGTTGGCAGAAGTCGCCATGTTGGAATCTTAGGTCTTCTTGTCGAAGCCGAACCCAGGGCCAGACGCCCGGGTAGTTCCTGTTGCATCCCAAGAGAGAAGGTGGAGGTAGGTCCGAGCAACGTGAATGTCTTGGCTAAGAAAAGAGGAAGCGAAGAGGGAGCTATTCGTTTTATAATCTCTCATCACGTGCTCAGCTCACATGAGAGATGGCCGCTGATTGGGCAAGCTGGAAAGGAAGTTAAATGATTGCACCAATCAGCACCGAGCTTATGAATTAAGCACATATTCGAAATTGTAATGGCATCTGTCGCTGTAGTTGTACCGCTACTACATATGTACAGAAAATTATTGAAGCCGCATTTGAAGCTTATCGCGACTACAATATATAGACCTCAACATATTGTGAAAGGAAGAGGAGATAACAAATGATAACTCTATTTCTCTTAGAGGTGAAATAAGCCATGAGTGAAATGTCTCTCATGCTAACTTTATGTAAGTGAAAAGTTTGTTGAAAAGTGAGATGTATGTGTGAATTTATCAGCGGTAACAGTTTAGCTGCGCTACTGGATTACTCACTTGTTTGTATGCAAAACGTGTCAACAGGTATTCGATTAAATCGATGATGCTGTTTGTTGTTGTTCCTTTCATGTGGCTGGTTGATGTGTGTGATGCTGATGCTTGTTGTATGGTGGAAAGCATCACATGCAAGGCGAATATAGCAGGTAATATTTCTTCAACAGAGATTCTAGCTGAAATCAAAGCTGTGCAAATCTGTTAGTGGGAAAGATATGAATTGTTTTGACGTGGACTTTTGGTTCATCAGTGACATGTGGTTGCAATGTAATATTTAATTGTTCCATTGTCTTAGCGTTTATAGATGATTAGCGAACATTCTAAAAAAGTTTTATTTTCACACCTGACAGGCCAATCGGCTAATTATTGTGTAGATGTTGTATTTGCACATGTGCAGTATCATGTTTTGTTAATGTAGTTGGAGTGTTAACATCTTGAATGCAGCCCTGAAAAGCTATATGCATACAATTCATGTTAATGATTTTATTTTGTACGTTGCAAGGTGAAGATCTGGTTCTCTGTACATTACTAAAAAACAACCAACTTTTGAATAAATAATTTATTCTGATGATACTCTTAACGTGGTGGACTCCTTTTGTTATCTTGGGGACATGTTGAATTCAAGAGGTGGTTGCGAGTTTAGCTCTACTATTATAGTAAAATCGACATGAGGTAAGTTCCATGAACTGATGCCAATCCTGACATTGCCAACTATCCCTCTCACTACCAGAGGAAGAGTATATAGCAGTTGTGTTAGAAACATGATACTGTATGAAGGTGGTGCTGGGCTCCCACTCAGTTCTCACTCGCCCATCTTCAGCATAATGCAATGTCGTGTCAGATCATACCCAGCACATCAGCTCTGTAACCCTGCTGGCGAGGCTGAATATATCAAAGCTTGTTGAGCTCCTGACGATAGGTTGACGATGTTGGTTTGGTCACATTGAGAGGAGGAGGGACTCTTGGATAAGAAAATGCAAAGATCTTGAGATGGAAAGCTGGAGGAAAGTTGGATGCAAACCATCAACAAGAATCTTAGACAGTGGAATCTGAACATAATCAATCCTCAAGACCACCAAGCTTGGAGATTGAGATTGAAGGCTGTTGGAAAACGTCAGACCCTTGACCAAGGGAAATAAAACAATAAGAAGATGATGATGATGATGATGATGATGATGATGATGATGATGATGATGATGATGATGATGATGATGATGACGAGACTGATGACATCTCGATTGCAGTCTCGACAAACCACGTGCGCACAAACCATTTTAAAGACTTTTTATTTTGATATTGCAAGGTGAAGATCTGTTTCTCTGACATCACTACAAAACGACCACGTTTTGAATAAATAATTTATTCCAATGATACAGCAGTAACAATGTGCTACTATCGTTCATCATAAAAGAAAAGGCAGGAGAAATGTCAATTTCTTCCAATTCTATGACAAAAAGACGCATAAATCAATAAAATCGGGGTTAGTTCATACAAAAATCAGACCGTCCGAGTCTAGTCCTGTGCAGTTCTAGGAAGTCCAGCTTCCCAGGCTTTACCTCTTCGCCCTTTGAGAAGGGGTTAGTTTATTGCTAATTGCCTGAGGTGCCCCTACCAAGGAATGCCTACGGAGCTTCCCAGGCAATTTATGTTTGGCCAGAGTGCTCTTCCTCTAGGACGTTGGTTTCAAATCACACTTATCTGACCTTGTGTCACATCTTCTCGTTGTAGGAGAGAGAGTAAGAGGTGAATAAAAATGAATAACGAAATGTCGGAATTCTGCTAATTAACAAACAACTCTCATCCACGATCTCAAACAAAGAATTTGCCGTTGAATTTGTTAAGGATAACAAATTATCAAATGAAATAATGACAAAGTCTATCCATATAAAAAATATTAATTTTTATTGACAACTTGTTAAGACAACCAAAAATAAAGAGTTGGTAATGAACGAGAGTTCAAAGTTTCCCAAGAATGTTCTAAGAGTTGTTTTGCATTTAAGAACAAATTGAGTAGACCTGTTCATTTCAGCTGGTGCCATGTGAATGTGTATAAATAGAATAGACATTGTAGATGTGTGTGTGTATATTAGCTTGCCTGCTTTGATAGTGAGAGAGTGTGGATATGAACTTGTGTGTACATGAGTTCGATAAACTGAGTGTATATGCGGTCGCTGCGTTTAATAGTTCTTGTTACATCTGCCGAGGTCTTCAGCCTCAAACGACCCTGGCATGATTGTAACGAGCACTGATGTGTTGAATCTGAAAAAAAACAAAAACAGGAAAAAGCAAGAAAAACGCTGTGTTTGAGTTTTTATATTATGCATGGATAGTTGGAAGTGAATATTTCTCGCACTGTGATTGGTTGAAAGAAACTGAGTCGATGTGTAAAAACAACATTCACTGCTGCTGCTAATTCCAACAAATAAATTTGCCGTAACAACTATTTACATGCTAGAACTCGTTTCCCATCAAGAGTTTCAGTTTTGTATGTGCTCTAACTAAAAAAAAAACAGATTTTTCCTAAAAAAACTTTTTATTCATTTAAAACCAGAGAAAAGAACCTGCTGATTGACAACTGAGGTATGAACAGACACATCTTTGCTTTATATATAGAGAATTTTAAAGATATGAGAAAATTATGTCAAAGGTAAGTGTAATAGTGTATACAATTAATCTATATAATAAAAGTGAATGTATGTGTATATAGCTTTCTTCAATAATCACGTATGCAAATTAATTTTTATGAGCAAAGAAAGGGAGGCTTAATCTTAATAATAATTATAATACTAAAAAAAGAAAAAATAATCACATATGCAAATTTAATTTTATGAGCAAAGAAAGGGAGGCTTAATCTTAATTTTAATAATAATTATAATACTAAAAAAGGAAAAAATAATCACATATGCAAATTTAATTTTATGAGCAAAGAAGGGAGGCTTAATCTTAATAACTGATAATTAAGGAAAGAATTTATTTCACTTTTAATAGACACATAAAAAAAATTCCTTCGCTTTTAATATTTTTGTGGCTAAAATAGGAATAAATCTACGGGTACGCAGATGCTTTATTTATAGATCAGAGTGCAGATTAGTTTATTTTTTTAAGTAAAACTTATCTCGCATATTTTTTTTTTGTAAAACTTTATTTGCATATTTGTTCTTGAAGTAAGTTGGGGTTTTTTTTTTTTTTTGCTTCTAAGTTTTACCTCGATTAGATGTTTCAGTTTTTACAGTTAAGAGTTACCTCCCATGTGACAACAATAGGAAATCAATTGTTATTGAAAAAAAATAAATTGCTTACTAGTCCCCCGGGCAACGCTAACCCTGCTAGCATTAAATAAGTAATTATGTTATGGAATCTTTTAGATGAGGATCGATTATTTGGATTATTCGGACTACCATTCTCATCTTGGTTGTTCTTTTCAGAATGTTTCGGCCGATGTACGTAACCTCTGACCTTCGGGTGCATCTTTTTGAACTTGGGAATCTTTATGTCAAACTCAATAACCTATACAGAATTTTGAACTGAAATCTTTATTTAATCCACTGGGGTGGATTGTTCTCGTTCTGTCAGCCATGGTCATGTAGAAGTGTTAACTGAATAATTATTATGTTATTCTTAGTTATTATCGCCTGTAATAAAGATGTGGCCAATGAGGACCCATCCACGGACACATGGCACAACAGATAAAGGTGTTGATTAACAGTGACAGTCTTCTGGATGGCGGAAAGTGCAATCTTCCCCAGCAAAACTTAAATAATGAGATTCTCTATCAGAAAACCACATGGCCCCATTTTTATTTTCCTTGCCTGGTAAAATGTCAATTCGTGTTTTTAAAAGGGAAATTTTAGATGTAGGTAGGAGGAATTAAGCCCCCCCCCCCACACACACTGACATTTCGTTTTCAATTTATTGTTGTCATATTTGGTCTGGTTCACCAAACACCAGTCTCTCCCTCTTGAGCAGGGTGCAGAAAACAATTTCTAACCTAATAGTTCCCTCACTGTCTGTCAAGATCCAGTCCCTGTCGCATCACCACAGTGTTGCATCCCTGTTTTACAAGTACTTCCATGGAATGTGCTCTGATGAACTTACTGCACATATACTAGCCTCTCCTCCCTCCAACAGGAATAACCCTGACCCACCCGATCAGAAACAAAATCTCACCCCTTCATTGTAGAGGTCCCTAGATACTGGAAAATTTTCTACTCTGATAGCGTCTTTCCTTGGACTGCTTGCTTTTGGAATTCCCTCTCTGTTCTCTGTATTCCCGAACCATACAAACATGCATAAATTTAAATGTAATGTGAACAAACATCTTGTTGCCCAACTCCCCAACAAGGTTGAACTCCCCAAAAATCTGACTTCTATAACAGTAGTCCCTTATGCTTCAGTGGCAATATGCTGGGTTTGCGGTGAATAAAAGTTTTAAAAAAAAATGTTTTAATCCAATTCCATCCACCAAGCAAAAGTCTTTTCTTTTGTGCTTGGGCCTTATTTCAGAAAACACATTAATCTTTGTCAACAGATGAAGCTCACAACTAAAGAGTAGAAGGAGTGTGTGGGGGAGTCGGGGAGGGGGGGGGGTATCATTTTTTTTTTCACTCCTATAGGGCTCATCAAGCTCTACAGGCTTTCCAGCTTCTCTATTATTGGTCAATTTATTTGTGTCCAGTAATAAAGTCACAGAAGAAAATGCCTCAATTTTGGCTGGGAAAAAAGTCACAATTATTTTATAGGGCTCAGAATGAACAGCACATTTAGTGAACGCTTTAATGTTAAAGTGGGAGAGCATCAAGACTCTGTACTGAGTCTTTTGCTTTTCATCTGTATCTTAGAAGCATTGTCCAGAGAGTTTTGCACGGATTGTCCAGAAGAGATGTTGTATGCCGATGACTTAGTACTTACCTGTGAAAGTATGGAAGGTTTACTTGTCAAGTTCAAAACTTGGAGGTATGCTATGGAAAGTAAAGGCCTGAGAGTGAATGTCACCAAGACAAAAGTGTTTATCAGCGGTCGTAGTGTTGGAAATCCTTCGGTAAGAAGAAAATTCCCATGCTCAGTTTGTGGTAAGGGAGTCGGGTGCAACTCAATTTTCTGTGGTACTTGTAAGCATTGTATCCACAAGAAGTGCAGTGAAATTAAAGGAAGGTTGAGAGAGGACAAGCAGTTTGTGTGCAAGAAGTGTAAAACAACAGTTGAATGCAAACTCAGATATGGAGAAAATATGTGTGGATGGCAAAGTTATTGAGGTTGTTCAGAAATTTTGTTACCTTGGTGATACCATTGAGGCAAAGGGTTGAACAGGTGCTAGTGTGATAGGTAGAATTAGGAGTGGATGAAGTCAGTTCAGGAAACTTTTGCCATTACTAACCAGCAGAGCATTACCACTGTCGATCAAGAGAAGAGTTTATCAGGCACGTGTACGCAGTGTGATGATGTATGGAAGTGAAACCTGGCCAGTGAGAGTTAAGGACATGCGTTGCATGGACAGAAATGATATGAGAATGATATGATGGATGTGTAACGCAAGTCTTAAAGACAGGCTAAAATCTGATGAGCTCAGAGGAAGATTCAATCTGGACAGTATAGGAAGATGTGTGCAGAACAGGACGTTTTGATGGTGTGGCCACGTTGAAAGAATGGATGAGAGTTACTGGGTTAGTAGATGAAGACCAGTTGGGGTAGCAGGGTCAGCCCAGAGGGAAAGGTCAATGAAAACATGGGAGGAAGTGATAAAAAATGAAATTGAGAGAAATAGAAATAAATAAAGACCTGTCCAGAGATAGGTTAGCTTGGAAGTCAATTTCTATAAGCCGTCCAACACATACCAGCATTTAAAACGGAAGTTAAACTGATGATGATGATGCTGCTGCTGCTGCTGCTGCTGATGATGATGATGATGATGATGATGATTAATAAGTCACAGAAAAAATAAAGTCATAATTAATTTATAGTGAGCAGCAATAATATCACAGGAAAAAGTCACAATTATTTTTCAGCAGTTACTAATAAAGTGATAGGAAAAAGTCCGAATTAATTTATAGTGGTCAGTAATAAAGTCACAAGAAAAAGTCACAATTAATTTACAACGGTCACTAATAAGTAATAAATAATAAGTAATAAATCCGCGATTAATTTATAGTGGTCAGT
Source organism: Sepiola atlantica (assembly GCA_963556195.1). Taxonomy (NCBI): domain Eukaryota; kingdom Metazoa; phylum Mollusca; class Cephalopoda; order Sepiida; family Sepiolidae; genus Sepiola; species Sepiola atlantica. The sequence goes on along the minus strand of OY744538.1, from coordinate 35,122,902 downwards.
AATAAAGTCACAAGAAAATGTTACAATTAATTTATAGTGGTCAATGATAAAGTCACACTTAATCTATAATTGTCAGTAATAAAACACAAGGAGAAAATTACAATTTTTACTAGGAAAAAAAGTCAGATAATTAATCACCAAATATTTAACTCTGTCACTGCTATGTTATTCTGAATGACCGAACGAATGCGTATAGCTGACCTTCTTTATTTTCCTCTCGTTTGGATTAGAAAGTGAATGGTAATCTCGTTGCAAGGGAGGTAACTCTGTTTGGTTAAACCGTCTACTATTAAAGTGACAATTTATTAAAGTATCATAAACGATCGAAGTAATAAAACAGGATCCATTCATCACAGTAATGTAATCAAATAAATACATTTATGTCTGTTATTTAGGGTTAGGGTTTATACCTCATATTAACCTTTAAAAATGGAAGAATTCAATCGGGGAATGTAAGGTTCATACCTTCCCCAATATAATGTATAATGATATAATGAAACATAAAAGAAAAGATCCAATAGGATTTGAATTTATCATAGCCAATTCCATAGTCTATGGCAATATCCATTACACTGATGATGCACTGTTTGTTTTTTGGCGAAAGAGATACTAAAGGATATCTATCTCTCTGTGGAGAGGTGAGAGGGGTTTGGTTAATGGTGTAGAAAACAAGCAGAAATGTATGATTGTCTATGCTCTGTGGATGGGCTGGATGCGTGTCCTTAAGTAGAAAGAATAACTTGGTATGACATGTTTAATACGCTCAACTTATGTAATAAAAGAAACGTTCTTTTCTAAGTGAAAAACTCATAGGACTCATGGTGCTTATATCTGGTTCTATAGCATTAAGCAGAACAGATCGCCTGAAGCATTCATATGGCATTTATACACTGAGGTGGATTGTTTTGCTTACAGCTCCTCGTATTTTCAAATTGGCCACTCATCTAAGTACTAACCAGAGTATATTTTGCTTAACTTTTTGTAATCTGATGAGAACCGGTGTTTGTCAATGTTACCTGGCTGTAACTTACGTAGTGTTTATCATCAAATCTTAATAAAAGAAAAAGACAAGACATACACAGCTTTTGCAGTTAGTGGCAGATCATCCCAGTTTAACCCGGGGTCAACGCAAATTTATTGAATTAGGAGTTGGAGTCAGCGTAATTAGCCCCAGAAAAAAATACTGATACATGATGAAAAGTAATTGTGGGTCTTTTATCGTGTATCACTTTTGAATTCTTTAGACTCCATATTGCTTTTAAGATATTATAACATGAACCCTGCAGTGTCTCTCCTGTATGCTGTATATTGTTGTTTTTTTTAATGGAAATTACTCCAGACAAGGCATGAAGCCACTTGATGTAAGGAGCTAAAAAAATACTACTTCAAGGTCAAAAACTAGCCAATGATAAGTGTTAAATGGATAGATTCTGACCCAGAAAACAGCAATTCTTCCCCGATTTGTCAGAAACATCGCTCATGGAATGTGAGGACTAAAGGACAAAATAAGAGAAACGAGAGTTACGAGGCTGTCAAAAGTAAACCCAAGTTAGTCACTTTCTACTCTCCTTTTGTATTATCATATTGTTGTCTATACCCTTTTGGATCATCGTCCTCATCATTTTTAGAGGGATTTAGTCCTCTTTTTGTCAACTGCGTGAACAAACATGTTCTCATCTAGTTGTTCTATCCTACTATTTCCGGCCATAATAACTTTTGTTCCGATTTCATGATTTTCTTTTGATGCATCCTTTCGACTGCGCTTTTTCCAGTGTGGGGTCTGATATCATTACAAGTGTCTCATATGTTTACATTTCTGTATCCTATTACTGTCCTGTTGCTAATAAACTCATCTTACGAGTCCCCTGAAATATCATGTTTTTGCGAACACGTATTAGGGTTAGGGTTAGGGTTAGGGTTAGTGACAAAGTATCAATGAAATCACATTCTTGTTAACAGCGTTTGGTGAACATAGCTCAATCGTAAATCACGTTTGTGCTTGCCGTGAAGTGCTGGTCAAATTTTTGTCTGTGTTGAAGTTCCCTGAGTCTTCCTATGATAGCCTTAATATAGATAAGATATTTTTTTTATGTACTAACGAGTCACCACTTATCAAGGCCCAAAGGTCACTCGAGTATAAGGGTTAATGAGTTTGTCAGACGAACAGTGATGTGAGACAACAACATGAGGATTAGCAATGATAGTTGAGACTAGGCAAAATTTGATCATTTAAGAGGACGGCTTAACAAGAATTTGTTAACATTATTCTTGGATTTGTCACCCATACAGAACTTTTTCATGCATTTCCTCTTGGTCTGACACGGATTTGTAGCAGGTGAATCTCCATATCCATTTTGGTAATTGTCCTGGTTGCTCGAATTGTAACAGCTCTGGGGTTGTTATTCATCCCACTTCTGACAATATGCATTAGTAAACAAAGAACGAAACCAGGGCACGTATGTTGAGTATAGAAACCAAACATGGTCATCTTTATATCCAATGTAAACAAATGCTTGTCGTGCTGTCCTGTTCAGTAATCAAATTTTGTCCATTTTGTCCATTTTTTTTCAATCCTCTCATGGTATTGTTCGTAAAGCTGACAACCCTTATCCTCGAATGGCTTTTGGCTTTGATAAGTGGTTACTCATTAGTATATTAAAAAATTGTGGGTATATATGAAGACTGATAGCAATGCAGGAAAAAACGGAATGGTTAAAGAAAGTATGAACAATAATAAACGAGTGAAGACAATATTTGGTTTACGAATCTTCAGAAAATCTATTTATTTTTCAAAAGATCTTTCACATATCAAATCAGTAAATAACGTGAGACTTACTGCTAAATAACATTTTAAAAATTAAAAAAGTTGGCGAATCCCCTTTTTATTCGAGACTGATAGTTATATACTGAATGACCATTTCGTTGTAAGGGGAGTAACTCTGTTTAGGTTAGCTAGCTAGATAGATAGATAGATCCAGAGAGAAAGAGGTAGGCAGATAGATCAATAGATGACTACCATAAAATACATATTTAAATAATGTAAAAATTTAAATAATCGATTCAGTTACTATGTATTTGTTTGTTACAACGAAGACAATACATTAACTGTTGTATTTGTTGGTAAAACTCATCATATAATGTAAGCGTTGAGTTTGCTGATGAACAGCCGATTGTGACAATTAGTTGTTGCGGTACAGTACCCTCACCCTCTCAAGGAGTAGATAATGCCTAGGAGAATGGTCTCATGACAACAAAACATATACAACACTATACCCTTCCACTCAAATAAAACAGAAGAGGTAATGTTTGGAAGAACGATATTATGACAGCAGAACAGATACTACACTACCCATTCCCCCCCCACCCCACCCCAAAAAAAGAGAAGGTAATCCCTGGGATAATGGTATCATCACTACAGAAGAGATCCTAAACTAGCCCCTGCCCCCCCCCCAAAAAAAAAATAAGGAGGAGGTAATGCCTGGGAGGATGATATCATGGCGAACGAACATATAATATACTATCTCATCCAAAAGGAGGAGGTAATGCATAAAAAACTTATATTCTTTTTTTGAAACTACATTTATGAATCCTCTAAAAATGTGAGTGTTGTTATTGTTTTTTTTTTATGTTTCTGGGCACGATTTTTGGACTTCTGAAGAGTCGCACATATGAAAAATCCAGGATATATAACTCGATATTTAGTTGTTCATGCGTAGACGACACAGTTCCTTAAGTATTTGGAGTTTTGAAAGGTGAATAAAGACATGGTTACTGCAATCTAACTTTTTATAGTTTATATATATATATATATATATATATATATATATATATATATATATATATATAACTTCTTTGTAATATAGCAGGAAAAATCCCAGCAGAGTGCTCGATTAATTAAGAATTAAAGTTAAAAATTAAAAATTAAGAGCGTAATATTTATTTATTTTGGTACAGAAAAATACAGATGACAACAGAAGCTACAGAGAGCCGGATGGCTAAGTCCTTCCGTGCTTGAAACCGACGGTACGAATGTTGTACTAATTTTTCTGTACCAAGATAAATATATATATCTCTCTCTCTCTCTCTCTCTCTCTCTCTCTCTATATATATATATATATATATATATATATATATATTTTTTTTTTCATCTATCCACATAAAATGAAATGTTATAAGGAGATATAATATTTTATGTATCGATTTTCAATATTTAAATTACTTCAACAGTTCTCAATACGTGAGTAGAGCTAGGTAATAAGTTCTGAAAATATATTTATAACAATTAAGCTACACAGAGACTTCCACGTTTCATCCCCGTAGGGAATCCCTATGGGGAGGAAGGTCTCATCACAGCAGGACTGATACTAGACTAACCCCTTCTCGAATTAAGCATTAAAAGATATCACAATAGTACATTAATAGAAGTAATAGTATAGTTTTGGCTTCAGACAGACAGATAGCAAATCTCCATTAGTAATAGATATTCCGTTATGTTTCTCGAACAATTCCGTCTCTTCTTACTTAGTTTTACTATATTCATATACTTTCTTTAAAACCTTGAAACAAAACACGATATAACCTCAATTTAATTTAACTGGTGTAGGAAAAATAATATTGTGAAAGATAGATAGATAGATTGATCCAGAGAGAAAGAGGTAGATAGATAGATAAATATATGACTACTATAACATACATATTTAAATAATGTAAAAATTTAAATAATCGATTCAGTTACTATATATTTGTTTACTTCTTCTTTTGCATGTCTTTGAAGAATGTGGTCATACAACAGTTTCCCACTTTTTTGCGTACCTTTGCATTATTGTTGTACCTTACAAGATCTTTCAAGCTGCACCGGTTGGGCAGTAGAGGGCAGACAAGGCAGTGTTGCATTGTATGGTCCTCCTCTCGACATTCGCAGATGGTTGGGTCAGTTTTGTAGCCCCATATACTCATAGCAACTTTTGATCCACCCATTCTCATTCTCAGACATTAGAGTATTTTCCACTGGAGCCAGGATCAAGATAGATGGTTTCACGTTGTGATCCCTGTCAAGTAATACTTACTATTACCTGCGAATTCTATCAAACACTTTGAAGCAAGCGAAAAGACGAGCCAAAAAGACGAGCAGTGTCAATAAGCAATTACATAAATACAATACAAAGCTGCATATTAGATTAATTCATAAGATTTTTTATTTTGGCGACTATTTTAGATGATGACTCAAATAATTCAAGGGTGATAACTAATGATTTGTCTCATCCTAAATTTATTCAGATAATGGGGATTAAGGTAGAAGCGTTCATGCCATGATCTCCGTCAAGTAATACTTACTATTACCTGCAAATTCTACCAAATACTTTGAAGCAAGCCAAAATACAAGCCAAAAAGACGAGCGATGTCCATGAGCTCAACAAATGACAGTAGATTATCAGTCCAAATTATTTGTTTACTACAACGAAAATAATACATTTCCATCTGTGAAACACGTTGCCATAAGATTGCTTCCCTGAGAGCCACAACATGTGTTAGATAGTGGAGGGGGACAAAGGTGGGATGACGCTCTGAAAGATGTCAGGAGCGAAGGCAGAAAGTTGGAGATGACGTCACGTCCATTCGGGGCTGTTTCGGTCTCTCGTTCCTGACTCACAAACAAAAGCCGACATGAAAAAAGCGCCGGCCTGCTCGCAACCAGTTGGCGAGGGACTGGGAGAGTGGAGCTCAGTAGCCCAAAATGGCCTGACGAAATCTCTCTCTAATTCCTTCATTCTCTCTCTCCCTCTCGTACACACTACAGTTAATTTCTGTCTCTTGTTTTATGTTGAATAAAACTGTTAAAAAGCCAACGGGCATCCTCATTGTTTTTTCAACAGTCGGGTTTACAGTGATGATGATGGTCACCATCATCATCACTGTAAACCCGACCAGCACCACAGGGCAGACCAGCACCACAAGGCAGACCAGCACCACAGGGCAGACCAGCACCACAGCCTGTGTGCGTTGTCAACAGAAGGTAAGCAGAATGTAACACATGGTCATTTTCAAATTGAATGTCAATAATCATTTGTCATAAACCGATCTCATAAGTCATAAAAAGTTATTCATTCCATTCATTATTTTCAATCCTCTCATAATATTCATTATCATTCAATATATACATCTCATTAACCTTTATCCTTTAGTTGCATTTAGCCTTGATAAGTTGTGACTCATTAGTAAAAAAAATGTCTAAGTTTTCCCATATGGAGAGGCAAGTAAACTAAATGTGACATGGTGTATCTCTCTTTCTATTTCATATATTATACTGAAATATTTCTAATGTTAATGACAAAAAAAACCAGAACTTTTGGAAACACACATAGGATTGTTCAGCTTCAACCCCGAGTTACCTTGACAGAGCTTCACAATTCTTTGTGCCAATATCGGCCGTATACGTATGGTTCATATTGTATCTAATAAAATCATACCTTATTCAAAGGAAAAAATTAAAAGGATGATAGATATCTGCTCTGTGTGTTGGAGAGCTGTCTTCTTTGGATGGGCTTTATATGGCTGTGTTGATGATCGTAAAGAAACTTCTTAATGAAATGAAAGAATGAAGAACTTCTCTGGCCGGACCATTCGTTTGGCTTTGGACGGATCTTATGTTGATTCTTCATGGTGTTGTCTCATTTGTGGTGGATCGTTGCTAATTACAGTTAAATAAACAATTCGAAAACGATATTAAATAAGACATTTTGTTCTTTATTATATGCATGTTTGGACAGAGAAAGAAAAGTAAGGAAAACTACTCTGGCTATTTTTAAGTTACTGTTTGTGTTGTAAAACATCCAAGAGGGTTTTCTCCACCTTTTTCTTAGTCATGTGGTCTCTAACTTTCGCTTCTCATATTCTGTTCACGTTTTCCTAGGCATCAAATGTAATTTCTTGAACGATTGACAATTACTTACAATCTCTGTTCTATCCAAAGCCACATGTGTACTCAGATATTAAGCTATGTTTCTTTTAACTGCAGAATTATCACAGTTATCCCCCTTTGAGATATATCACAGTTATCTCCCTTGGACTTATTCTGACCAACGTTAAAGAGATTGTGCTCTCGTCCGGGAGTCTGACAGCCTGTTCAATGTATGTTCAGAATTGAGAATAAGATATTAAGCTCTTTCTGGTTTGTCATTTAAAGCTGTTAGATGCGATCTGCCTGGCTATTCATTTTTGCAAAAACCTGACACTGTGTAATGGAGTTGGGTAAATGTGATGAAACATGTATGTGGGGGTGGGTGGGTCAAGTATGTAAGGAGAAGTGAAGGTGGGTAGAAAATATAAGGCGATGAAAGAGTAGGAGGCAGGTAGTGGGAGTGAGCCTTGTACATGAGGGAGGAATAGATGTCGGGTAAGCAAGAGTGGGAGGGGGAAAACACATGGGAAAAATAAAACTTAAAAAAAAAATCATTTGAGCGACAGTTAAATTTATCCCTTATCGATTTTTTTATTCCGTTCCACAAGGATTATTGTAGCCATAATGTCAAAGGTTCTAAAATACCAGGTCTTTAAGGAATATTATTATTGGATCGTGAAATCAGACAGGATTCATGTTATGTAAGTGTTTGATTGTTATGGAATTTTGTGTATCAAAATGGTCATTATTAGAAATTATATTTGTAACAAGCGAGTTCAGAGTGTCGCCAAACATATGCACTACTCATGAAATCAAGTAAAACCTCATTTGTGAGAAATCTTCTAAAAGCCATGGATGAATATTACCTGAAATCCAGTAAAGCATTTTTGTAAGAAATTCTTTGAAAGCCAGAGATGAATATTACCTGAAATCCAGTAAAGCATTTTTGTGAGAAATTCTTTGAGAACCAGAGATTAATATTACCTGAAATCCAGTAAAATCTTATTTTTTAGAAATTCTTTGAAAGCCAGAGATGAATATTACCTGAAATCCAATAAAACCTTATTTGTGAGAAATTCTTTGAAAGCCAGAGATGAATATTACCTGAAATCCAGTAAAACCTTATTTGTGAGAAATTCTTTGAAAGCCAGAGATGAATATTACCTGAAATCCAGTAAAATCTTATTTGTGAGAAATTCTTTGAAAGCCAGAGATGAATATTACCTGAAATCCAGTAAAATCTTTTTTTTTTGAGAAATTCTTTGAAAGTCAGAGATGAATATTACTTGAAATCGAGTAAAATCTTATTTGTGAGAAATTCTTTGAAAGCCAGAGATGAATATTACCTGAAATCCAGTAAAACCTTATTTGTGAGAAATTCTTTGAAAGTCAGAGATGAATATTACCTGAAATCCAATAAAACCTTATTTGTGAGAAATTCTTTGAAAGTCAGAGATGAATATTACCTGAAAACCAGTAAAATCTTATTTGTGAGAAATTCTTTGAAAGCCAGAGATGAATATTACCTGAAATCCAGTAAAACCTTATTTGTGAGAAATTATTTGAAAGCCAGAAATTAATATTACTTGAAATCCAGTAAAATCTTATTTGTGAGAAATTTTCTGAATTAAAAAAAAGTAAACCGATGAATGGTTTATGGGTCGATAATTTTGCTAAAAATATAATAGAAAAAATTTATATACTAGAAATTTTAAATGCTGAACAGGCAGATAAAAAATATGGAATATCAAATAAAGCTGAGAAAAAATGTTCTCAATAAAAAAAATAGAGTAAAAATTTAAAAACTATATTTGATGTATATATAATAAACTTAAGAAGAAAACAGGAGATTTGTGTTTATAAAATATTTTAAAATATTACTGGCGAACCTCCATGCATGACATTAATGATACATTAATGTATGTGTTTATATTTTTACTTCATTACTGCTTAATTTATCATTATTATAAGGGAGGTGACGGTGGTTAAGTGGATAACGATACGGACTGACGACCTGGGTGTACTAAGTTCAAATCCAGTCGATTCCGTAATTCCACTTTCACATAGGGATGTTGGCAATCAATATGTGGCCCCTCCCACAAGAATGGTGACGACAGAATCAAACCGATCAACAAAGTTGTACCATTCTGATTCATACGTATTTATCTTATTATTATTATTATTATTATTATTGATGAATATTGTATTTGGAGGGTTTATCTCGGATCGTGCCTCTACTTAGGATTCCAAAATTATGCAATCAATATTGGATGCCGAAACTTAAATTTCCAATAGTTCATTAAATTTATAACTTTAATTCTTAATTACAAGTTTTTAACTATTCTTGGCTTTTGGGCCAAGATCAAAGTGTAGTATCTGTTCTGATGGATGCTACACCCTATAGACCGGTATCGTCTTGGCCTTCGGGGCTTGATTCCGCTGGTCTATGGGTTTGTCCTGTGCAGTTCTAGGAGGTCCACCCTCCCAGGCTTTGCCTTCTCTCTTTGGGGTGGAGTAAGTTTATCGCTTACTGCCTGAGGCGCCACTACCGGGGAATGCCGACGAAGTGCTGGCTTCTCGGCCGCTGGCTTTTTAAATCCCACTTTCCCGACCTTGTGTCACATCTTGCCGCCGTGGGAGGAAGATAAATAATCTTTCGATAACCACTTCCAATCTATTAAAAAATAGTTTTTAATGAAGCTTTTTACTTGAACTTTTTTTACCAATTGCTGAACTACCGATAATTAAACTTTAGAACCTTTATAACCATTTTCTCATTGTAAGATCATATATGTAAGTGATTGTTCCTTTTAATAAATTTTATATTTTGTATTATATAATACATTTTTTCCTGTTTTCTTTTCCTACATGTAATATTGCATCCGTTTCTGTCAACTTTGAACCCCTATATACATCTCTAAATAATGTTTCACCCTAATCTGCTATGATTTGAGGACTTCATACATCAACTCCTCTCATTTTTTTCTAATTTTCTGTATAATTCCATTGATGCTGTCTACATGCTTTTTATTTCGTGTTAATACCATGAGCTTACGATGAGATCTTATAGTAATAATAAAAATACATAATCTCAGAAATGATCGTACACAATCTGTTGTTTTGTCGATTTCTTGGAACGCAAATTGATCATTAAATTAGGTTTACATAATTCTATGCTATATATATATATATATATATATATATATATATATATATATATATATATATATATATATATATATTGAATGTATGGATGTGAAGAACAATTACATTAGCTAGTATGGATTTAGTATCGAGGTAGACCAAAAATCTTGACACGAAAACTTAGGGAACAAGTTCGTTCTCGGACTAAAAATATAAACGTACCTGAACTCAGATCAAAGATCAGGGAAGGGTCAAACAGGTGTATTGTGACAGGGTCAGTGTCCCTTTTGAAACAATGACGTCACGATTGTGGGAACGAGAAAAGAAAGAAGTGTTTTAGTCAGTTCGTCTTTTGAGAGTGTGGTGCACGGATGCAAAATTGAAATGTAATTTAAAAAAAGGAAAATGGGAATTTAATTTCTAAAAGAGTTGATAGCGACTGGTATGCCCCTTCCTCCATATCCCCGTAACTAAGTAGAATTAAGTTAAAAAGAATAATTTGGCCTCTCTCTCAAATTTAATGAATGTGTGACTTTTGTTCGTGTGACGAAAAAAATTATCCCAAATAAAGACCAAGTTTAAATTTTCCGTCGGTTCGCCCTTATCCTCTCTGCATGAAAAGTTTTGATTAGAGACACTAGACGATGATGGCTACGAGATGCGGCCCACTACGACGATGAAAACGGTGAAAGGCAGCTCACTGGACAATGATGCTGATGGTGACGAAATGCAACACACCGCGATGATGATGGCGACGGAGACGGCGCAGGGCGTCAGTATACAAAAAGAGAATAGTATATGAGGAGACTGAAGTAAGTGATGATGGATTTAAAAAGAACCGATATTAATAAACTCATCGTCACACACACACACACACACCCACCCACCCCCCACACACACACACACACATATATATATATATATTTAGATTTTTCACTTAGAATATAGTATATTCAGTAAAGACCGAGATTAGTCCAATAAAAATAAGCTCAATGATACTCGATTACAGGGTACGGAGCATTTATATGTTTTTTTGAAAGTTTACCAAAACATTTCGTTCAAGAAATCATTCATCACAACAAAATACTTTTTCCTTTCAAAGTGTATTTATTTATCAGATTTTTCAAAGTTAAAGAAATTTTTCCCTACACGTGTTTCTCTACTCAAGCAGGTTCTTGCTTGGCAGTTCATCCGGGGAATTATATACGTGGAATAAGAATAACAACAAGGTAGCCCTCGCCATTAAATTAAGTAAAGGATATTTGTTGTTATTCTTATTCCACGTATATAATTCCCCGGATGAACTGCCAAGCAAGAACCTGCTTGAGTAGAGAAACACGTGTAGGGAAAAATTTCTTTAACTTTGAAAAATCTGAAAAATAAATAAACTATGAAAGGAAAACGTTTTTTTGTTGCGATGAATGATTTTTTGAACGAAACACACACACAAACACACACACACACACATATATATATATATATATATATATATATATATATATATATGTGTGTGTGTGTGTGTGTGTGTGTTAGCTGTAAGATGTTGAAGTAGCATCAGTTGTGTAAGCTGTAAAGCAGACATTAACGAATATTTATATATATGCTTATTTCACGTGTATGTTATTCGTTTTGGCGCGACTGTTATCTTATTTCAGTATTCAGTAATAAATTGATTCCCTCCACATGTGTATTATAGTTTTCCTTCACTTTCCATAAAATTTGCATTTTGCTTGTGCAAATTATTCTACTATGAATAAACAGTAACAAACTCTTTTCTTTTTTTTTCGAAAAGTTGAACTGAAATTGGTCATGTGTGGGCCAATCAGGCAAACATTTTAAACTCTGGAGTTTTGTGTATGAAAAATCAACTTTCTAATGTTTAGTAATACTCATATATATATATATATATATATATATATATATATATATATATATATATATATATATATATATATATATATAACATGAAAATAAAGTCGAATAAAGACAGCATACCTTGCACACATAAAGCGTATTAATTGTTTTAGGTATTCAAATACCTAAAACAATTAATACTAGAATAAATAAGCTTTCGGCTAACAGAGACATTTTTGAAGCAAATAAACATTTATACAATGGAGCGCTAGAGAAAAGCGGATATAATGAAAAACTCAAATATACCAAGAAAGAAAATAAAAATAAATCCAGGAATAGAGGCCGAAAAATAATATGGTTCAATCCTCCCTACTGTCAACTATCTAACATCAACATCGGGAGAGTATTCTTGAACCTGGTAGATAAACATTTTAGCATAAATAATCCACTTAGGAAGATATTTAATAGAAAAACCATTAAAATCAGCTACTCTTGCACCAAGAACATGGACAGAATTATCAGCACCCATAATCGTAAATTACTAAACAATTCTAGTAAGAATAAGGTTACAGTAGATAAATGTAATTGTCAAGTGAAAAATAACTGCCCACTGGACGGTAACTGTAAAGTTGAGTGTGTGGTTTATAAGGCCACTATTCATCCGGAAAATAACAACAGGGATAAAAAGGTTTACATCGGCATCGCCGCGGGAAACTGGAAACAACGTTTTTATGACCACAAACACTCTTTCAATAACCCAGAACTCAAGAACAAAACGGAGTTAGCTAAACAATGGTGGCATCTGAAAAATGAGAACAGGTCCCCGGTGGTTTCGTGGTCAATCTTATGTTTTTCGGATATTCCAGATGGATTTAGGCAAAGATGCAACTTATGTCTAGAGGAAAAAATAAGAATCCTAAAATATGATCGAAATAATCTCTTAAATAAACGAGATGAACTTATGGCCAAGTGCAGACATACATATAAATTTAAAATAACCAATGACTAGTAATCCGATGGACCTCTAGACTTATAACGGTGAAGATACCAAATTGAATAACATTATTTACGGTAACACCCCCCCCCCCTAAATATTTATAATAATATCTGTTATAGACACAGAATTACCGACTTAGTGATATATAGTATTTGTGTGTATGCGTATATAATGGTATTTTGAAATATTTATTTATTCAGATTATTTACTTAAAATAAGATAGTGGTAAGAAAATTTTTCTGCAAGTAATACACTAGTTATTGAATTAATATAAGTATAAATGTCAAATATTACCACTAGACATTATTAGATTTGAATTAGGGTTTAAGTATAGATTATCAAATTAATCTAAAATATAAATAAGGTAAGACTAATTTTTAGAACTCATATTGTATCAGTAAGAATATAGAGTGTTATGTAAATATTGTGTGTATGTGTGTGGATATATATGTATGTGTGTGTATGTATATATGTGTATATATGCGTATATGTATATGTATGTGTGTGTATGTATATGTATGTATATGTTTACATGTGTGAGTAACTACATGCGTTGTCATTTGGTCAATATTTCAAATAGATTCAGGGATATATATATGTATATGTGTATGTATATATGTATGTATATATATATATATATATATATATATATGTATATATATGCATATATGTAGGTGTGTGTGTGTATATATGTATGTGTGCGTGCGTATGGATTTGTATGTATACATATATGTATGTGCGTATAATTTTATTTCAATTAGATTCTCTTTTTTGGAATCCAGACGAACTCGGAATCTATGACACGCGGTTTGTCTATTTCTTCTCTTGTTTCTTTCTTTCTTTTCTCCTACCGAGTTTGAGAACACGAGTTTCGCCGGACGCATTTCGTCTCGGCTAGAGATGTATGAATAAAAGTTGTGTATGTGATTATGCTTAGTTATGGTAATGTGCGAGTGAGATTATGTATGTGCGTGCGCATAGGATGTGTGCGTATTTAGTTTTGTGTATGCGCGTGAGTAAAGTTGTCTATATGTATGATATCGTCAAGTCGTATGTGTCATAATTTTGACACGGCAGTTTTTAGTTGATTAGCTTAAAGATCCCTCCCCTTCGACCGCCATAGTTAAATATAAGTTTTAAATTTCCCCCTCTCTATAAAAGATGTATCAAATTGGTTGCTACCACCACTCTCTCTGGTTGTGTTTGAATTGTCGTAGGGAAATTCAATTTTCTATCAGTCTCAAAAATGTAATTGTCTGAGTGATGCTTGAAAAAACCGCACGGTTGAAATAAATTATTGCATCGACAATTATGTGATTTCGTGTTATTATATTTTATGTTATTCTTGTTCTGTTTACTACATTGAGCTCTCATACCCAGATTTCCTCCTGGAATTATCCCATTATAACACAAATATATATATATATATATATATATATATATATATATATATATATATATATATATATATATATATATATATATATATATATATATATATATTACAAATGTTTTTGTTTTTATTTCTTGTCTAGGACGTATCTTGTAATTAATGCCAACAATCGTTCCTATAATGGGACCCCCAACTTAACACGTTGTGGATTTAATGATATAGCAAATTTTATTGCATCATTGGACCGGATTGATAAAAACATACGGATCTTATTTAAATTTGTCCGAAAAAAAAAAGAGTTTATTATTTCGTAACATAAAATAATATAATCTTGTAGGTTGGGTACATCATCTGTTCTGTTCTAAGTCGGAGAATAAATCCTTCTCGACTGATGCATTTTTGTTTTTGTTCCAAACCAGAGAGCCGCTTTTTGTAGAGATTAGTTTTCTCCACATTAAACCGACCTTGTCTCGCATCCATTTCTTGTGGAGAGCAGTGTCGTAGCCTCCATTGTTACAGCTACTTCACCTGCCATTTGAAAATCAGTTATAGACCAAAGGACATTTCGACTAGGATATTCATCATCATAATTCTATAGTAACGACCAACACTTTCATGTCGATCACCGAATCATAGACTCTTTCCTCCTGTATATTTATTTCATTGAAACAAATACCACCTTTATATTTGCTTTTTTTTTTTTCGTCTTTCCTTTTGTTGTTGTCATCATGTAGCAGTCATAAACAAATACCTATTTTTTCCCTCTGAAAAATGTCCCTGTTAAGTGATCTGGTTACATACTGACCAATCAGATTGCAGGGAGCATTGATTCCATCTGTTCGCTAAAGAATTACTTCAGCCCTTTTGGGAATTACGATCTGTCAGCAGAGACACCCTTGCCAGCAACAAGGAAACACGCCCACATTAGCTCTCCTGCCTCTGTCTACTGGACGCTCCAGCACATACTATCTTCGCCTGAAGACATATGCTGACAGATCTTCGGCAGCCCTAAGAACTTTCCTTACTTGGACCTTGTTAAACTTCTTTTACCTATACCATACGCCATTTAATAAACCCATTATTTGTTGTTATAAAAAAGGTTTTGTTTTTCCTTTCGTGCGAAGGTTTCGTGACTTAAGCATAATATAGGGAGTTCAATAATCCCCTATAACATAAACATCACACGTCTCATTCATTTGATTTGTTTTTTTTCTTATTGTAGTACACTGGACGATTGGAGCATCGTCTATTCGCACCCCCCCCCTCTCTCGCTACAACGGTAAAAGCGAGCGTGCAGAAAAATAGCGTAACTATAATTTATGACTTTGGCAAAATTGTTAAAATATCCCAAGACGTTTATTTAATACCTACCCACAATAGGAGTATATGACACAAGGTCGGAAAGTGGGATTTGAAAAGCCAACGCTCGAGAAGGTGAGCATTCTGGTCATTAAAAATGGCCTGGGCAGCCCCGTCGGCATTCCCCGGTAGGGGCGCCTCAGGCGATTAGCAATAAACTCACCCCTTCTCAAAGGGTGAGAAGGCAAAGCCTGGGAGGGTGGACCTCCTAAAAAACCCATAGACCGGCGTAAATCAAGGCCCGAAGGGCAAGACAATACCAGTCTATGGCGTGCAGTATCCATCGGAACAGATACAACACTTTGATCAACGGTAAAAGCGAGCGTGTAGAAAACTAGCGTAACTATAATTTATGACTTTGGCAAAATTGTTAAAATATCCCAAGACGTAGAATGATTGATTTAAAGATGATTACAAGTCAGAATTACATTTATTGTCACTTTTGTGCTGTGACGTCATTCCTGATGTGTTATCGTTGCAGAAAAATCTATTTTAGAGTAAAACTCCGCCGTGAAAAGACTTACGTAAGTTAAACAATTATTTCGGTAGAATCGCAATGAAGTCCCAACTAACTCAAAAAAGCAAAACCAATTTCACTTTTTTGAGTGGACTCAATTACGATTCTACCGTTACTTCACACCGTAATTTCTTTATCGTGGTATAAGAGAAACAAAAAGATTTCACTTTTTGCTGAGATTTAAAAAAACCCAAACTGTCTTAGTCGTAATGAAGCTTTTTGTCTATCTTGCTCTTTAATGTAGACCAGGGGCGGGAAACCTCCTACCCGCGGGCCACATCTGGCCCGCGAAGGCTTAGCGTCCGGCCCGCCACCCTGTTATGCTTTATTATTGCAATCCGTCTATATAAATATCAGCGAGCGATGATGCATGTATATTTCATTTTTCTTTAACTATTAATTGCCCTGAGATAAAAATAGAAAAAGAGAAAGAGAGAGGCAAAGAGGAAACGAGAGACGAGAAAAAGGCATGAAACAGAGAACATATGTGAGGTGTGTCAAAACTAATGCTGGATCAACTTGCTACTTCCCCCGTCATTATTTTTTATGATTCCAAAATGGCTCTTCGTCGGCACCTTTTATAACATTACATACAGAAGTCTCCTGACAAAAAATATCAGATTTGTAGAGTGTTCAATGCAATTTTTTTACAATTTATTCATGTAAACAAAATATAGTAATTCTGAGATTTCGTTTTTCACTTCGGTCCGCGATCTCCTTCCAAAAGTCTTATCTGGCCCTCACTCTTAAAAGGTTTCCCGCCCCTGCTGTAGACCATTAATATTAGCCAGAATTTTAAAACAAAACACTTTTAAAAACATGAAAAGGTAGTTTAGATTGGCTCATATAATACTAGCAGGTCTACCCGGCGTTGCACAGGGCCATAAAAAAATAGAAGTTAAAAAGTGTGTGTAACATATTTATATTAAAACTTCTATCTCTCTACCACTTTCAATCCGCCTCTCTATCTTTCTCTCTTTCCCTTTTCCCAATTTTGTACCCCCCCCCACCTTTCACCTCTGCCCAGCACATTCTCCTCTCTTGAAAATAATAATAATGTAAGTCATCCACCCCTTCTTTATATAATAGATGATATTGGAAATGGCTGAAAAAAAAACCCGAACCCCTGACGATACCTGTCCCAGTTGACACTCAAAGAATGAATCATTTAAAAAGTCTTTTGCATAATATTCATCCCGGGTAACGCTGATCAAGAATTTACCAAGTTTGTGGAGTTTTGTTTCGTAGTTTTGACTTTTAGCTGGACACCCCCCCACACACACATATATATATATATATATATATATATATATATATATATATATATATATATATATATATATATATATATATATATATATACACACGCACACACAACTGACCTTTATATAATAGATTTGCGGAACCCATGTGAGTAATCCAAGAAACTTCTGCCCCTAACTCTGAACGCTATATTACTATTTTTATTTTTTACTTTCTATAAGTATCAATTTTCAAGTTACAAATAAAAACAGCTACAAAAATCGAGTTTACTTCATATATCAGATAAGGAACAATTCAACGTGTATGACGTCCCAAAAATGAAAGCCTTAATGGAAAGTACAAAAAAATAGTAACAATTGCAATATTAGTATCCGTAAAAAAACAAAAACAATATACATTACAGTAATTTCAAGACTCCAAAACTTTAATAGAAATGGCGAAAAAAAAGAATCGAATGGGTGAGTTCGTGACACGACACTTTTGGTTAACAGCCAGACGCGTTTACGGTTGGCGCCGTTCTGATCGATAGTCACATTTCCTATTCAGAGCAGAGGTTGAACATTGGGTACTCTTATAGCTAACGCGCCAGATTTCCGTGACTTCGCGTCGGCAACGTTCGGGCAGGTCGTGGAAGCGCCCGAGAGCTGGTGAGACGACACGAAAACGAGGCTGAAACTGCTAAGCGCTTAATGGAAGACTTTCAAAGAAACAATACAAAAAAACGAACAAACCATGGCTGAATAACTGTAAATAAATATATTTTTTATTTTTTGATAGGCCAAATGAACCATTGTCAATCAAACGTGTAGATGTAAATGTTTTGATTTTTTTGTGAAAACAATGTTGGTTTTGGGGGGAGGGGGTAACATTTTATCAATGTTTTTTTTAAACATAAAACAAAGAAATAAATGAAAATATTATGCTTTCGAATTAGTCCTTCCAGAGATTTGACGACCTGATACAGCTGATAATAATTAATTGTTGTTGCAATAGAACGCGATTATTTTTTCTTCCAAATATTGTCGGCTGCCTGCTATAGCCTGCTTGGCGAATGAATGCTGCAACCTGACTGGTTAATACTTCGTCAGCTCTCGGGCGCTTCCGAGACCTGCCCGATCGTTGCCGACGCGAAGTCACGGAAATCTGGCGCGTCAGCTATAAGAGTACCAAACATTGTATGTCGATCATCAAAAGCGTGTGGTCTGCCGCCTGTCCGAGTGGGGAAAATCAGTCGCAGTAGCCATTAGTCATTAATTCTCTGCAGAGTAATAAATATCTTGACTTTTGGCCGAGAAACCTATTGCAGTTGAAAATTGAACCCAAAGTGGACAAGACATACTTTTCTGAAAAATAATATTTATTTTCTCCTTGCAGTTTGAAAATTAACAAAAACCTCAAATCGTCGGCGCTGGGAGCGCGTCTCGTTTCTGTGACGAATTTTTAACAACTACTGCCGTTTCTTTCTTGTGACGACAAAAAAGCAACGGAGATCAACAGTAAATGTCAAGTTCTCTTAAAATATCCGAAACATTTTAAATATTGGAACAGCAGCGTCACCAATTCTCTCCAAGAAATGCACCTTTAACGTGAAAATAGAGAAAATAGAGAAGGATTAAAAACGTTGTCACCTAAACATCGCCATTAATTGCAGAGTGAAATTTGTACGTAGACATCTACGAACACGATACCATTTAAAAAAATACTTTTGTTGACTCGAAACAAGGTATATTACCACTGAAGCTTAAGAGGCTACTATGATAGGTGCCAGATTTATAGAACGGCATCCTGAGTTCGGAGCTGTCCATTTAAATTTATTTATATTGGTACGGTAAGGGAAACATGGAGCAAGGGGGGATTCTAAAGGCAAGCTGTGATGGAAAGAACATAACATTTTTGATCTGGACTTAAGATAGAAATTGGATAAAACAATGGAAAGTAAATTTTTCGGTACTGATATCGATCCTGAACCAGTTTTCGTGAGGTTCGACTCGGAAGCGTTCGGCTGTCCTACGCAAACGCCCGAGTGTTGACGAGCCGAATGGTACCAGACGACAATTTTGATACGATGTTGCGTCCTGTGATTGTAAGTTATATTTCAAGAAATATTCTAAAAGAAACAAAAAACAAAAACAAAAAACAAGCAAAACATAGCGAAGTTACTGTTATCAAATAAATATTTTTTTATTTTGATACGTTGCTGCGTCCTATAATTTTTAGTTATAGTTGCAAGAAATTTTTTAAACAATAAAACAAGCAAAACAGAGCGAAATTACTGTTATCAAATAAATATTTTTAACCCTAACCCTAAACCCTAAACCCTAACCCTGACCCTAAATCCTAACCCTAAACCTAACCCTAACCCTAAACCCTAATCCTAACAACAACAAAAAAACAAAACAAGCAAAACATTATCATCATAGGACGCAGCACCGTATCAAAATTGTCGTCTGGTATAAATCGGCTCGTCAACTCTCGGGCGTTTGCGTAGGACAGCCGAACGCGCCCGAGTCGAACCTCACGAAAACTGGTTCAGGATCGATATCAGCACCAATTTTTTCTAACAATAGCGACCGATACTTGACAGAAACCATTGACTAAACAGATTTTTATATGCAAAAGTGACGTTTTAGTATCACTGTGTTTACTTTCTTTCTCTCCCTTTTTCTTGTCTCTCTCCCTTTTTGTATAAATATTAACAATATTCTGAAAACAAAAAAAACTTTGTTCTGGTGTCGAAAATTCAAATGATGTTATCTAAAGCAGTAGAATTTAATTTATTTTTTATTCAATATTTTAAATAAAAAAAAGTTTATTTTCTTAAAAAAAAAAGATTGTGCTAACTTTCCATGTTTTAAGAATTTTGTCTCACTTTTATTTTAGAACATTTCTTTAAATGAGGTTCCTGTTTTATATTCGACGATCCGGGAAGATAGTGGGTTTGGTTGGTTGTTTCGTTTTACGGCATATCAACCCTTTTCGAGTTATTTAATGCTGAATCGGGTCATTTTGCAAAGGTTTTTATGCTTCAAGTCCTTATATCTTCAAATATTTATTCATGGTGTTTGGTTGTTTTGTTTTACGGCACATCAACCCTGTTTGGGTTATTTAATGCCGAATACGGTCATTTTGGTAAAAGTTTTATATTTGAAGTTATTCAAAACTTTCAACTATTTATTCATCGTGTTTCGTTTTGTTATTTAGTAGAGGAAAATTGTTGTTTTTGTTTTTAGCTTTGCAGAACATGATTGAGTTTTGCAAAGGGAAAAGAAAAAAAACAATAGCATCAATGTTTGGTGCATTTTAAATAAGGAAACAGGTATCTTCAGACAGTCTAATCTGGTAGCACGAGAGAAAGATAGGGGTAGAATGGAGTTTAGTTTATATATTAGATAAGGAATAGTTCAAGGTGTGTGGCGTCTCAAATTACAGACAGCCTTAAATGAAAAAATAAAAAGTAATAATTGCAATATTTGGGTAAGTAAAAAGGAGAACAAAATAGGATACAGCAAAATAATTAAAAAACTCAAAATTTTAATACAAACCGCGAAAAAAAATCCGCATGGTGTATTCGAGACACGAAACTTTTTTGGTTAATAACCGAACGCTGTTACGGCTGGGGCCACGGAGCCATCTAAGAGAATCTCGATCGTAAATGTCGTTAGCTTAAACGGAATATCCGAAAACAGATTAAATATTGGAAAAGCAGCGTCACAAATTTTTTCCAAGTTATGTACTTTTAACGATGGCTCATTACGTGAAAATAGTGAAAGATAAAACACGTACTCTAAGCAGTTACGTTAATTGCAGAGAAAAAAAATTGTAGGTAGACATCTACGAACACGCTAACAACGCTACCAAATGTAATGGGAGATGTCCTCTTCTCTTCCCTACAGACTCTTTTTCGTATAAGAGAGGTTGTGGAAGAGAAATGTTTTTGGACTAAATAATTTGGTCAAAAATTGTATAGCTTCACTTAATTTGAACTCTCTGGTCTTTTGGGGTAACATGTAATGTACACATTGCGTATGTTTCACTGTGCCCAATTTCTTTAACAGTGACCGAACCTTTTTGAAATCGGTCCAGCTTTCACAGTCTGTATTAAATATGTCTTCATAACGTCTGAAATATGAGGTAAAGTAACCTCGTTGTCCGAATCGTAATTGAAATTATCAATGGTGTTCCAAATCGTGTTCTGAGAGAACGTGCTCTATCTGTGGCATTTTGCCACACTTTTGATAATTCGAATAATTGCTTCTGTTGCTGTTGGATCTGAACGAACATCTCCTCGAATCTTTTATTTTGTGCCTGCCGTTCTTTCTGTAATTCCAAGTTTTCTGCTTCCATGTTCTTTTGGTATAATGCTTGTTCTTTCTATAATTGTAGCTGCTAATTTTGCCGAAGCCTGAAAATTTACGGGATTCCGTTTTTGAAATCCTCCATTTTTATTTTGTCACTTGAAATAACTGACTTTTCTGTATATATATATATATATATATATATATATATATATATATATATATATATATATATATATATATATATATATATATATATAATAATATTCATAAATAAATATTAAATTTTAATTTACCTACATACGACGTCGTTTCGAACTTTTTACTCTCATATGTGTTGGGAAGTGATAATTTGAGACGGTCATAAGGCGCGAGCCCGGTTCACAGAGCCACCTTTGGCTCCACACGCTTTCACTATATCCTCATGGACATAGGAGATTAACCACATGATACAGAGAATGTAAGTTATATTTATGCTGATTACAGCGTAAATATTGAGACAGAATATATATATATATATATATATATATATATATATATATATATATATATATATATATATATATATATATATTTCGTAATTCACATATTTCGTAATTTTTTTCTGACTGTGAGATAAGTTCGTAACATCTCAGTGTTATTTACGTTGTTTCTGATTAACGAAAGAAAATCGACAAAGCTTTTTGTTGTTGTATCTCGCTTTTCCTGCGTTGTTAAACGACGTGACAGTTTAAAACTTTGTTTTTAAACTATTTCGTTCTACTTAAAAAAAACACAACTTTTTATTCAATCCATTTTCGCGACAAGTAAGGATAATTTGAGTAATTTAATTGCTGAAGTTTTTAAATCATGGAAAAGCAAAAAAAAATAATTTGATAAAATTTATGCAGTAGGCAGTTCGTTCCGAAAAAATGTTTTGAACAAATTATACAAAAATTTTATTTCAAATTCTTAGGAAAAACAGACGTTTTAAATAATTTCAGAGGATTACTAAATTAAAAACTAATACCAAGTTAAATCTGAATTTTTTTTAGATAAAATAAACAAAATCTTAATTGTGTACAACATTAAAAAATATTCTAATTAAATAAGCATTCCCCTTTTTATTACAACAAAATAGGGGTACTTAAATGAATTATTTTTTATAACCTTAAAAAAAAGAATTATGGTATAAGGATTTTTCAATTTCTATAAACTATTAAAAACATTGTTGTATATAAAATTAAAAATAATAAAACGAAATATTACTGCAATTATCTCTTCCATACATTTCGTCATATCGATAGCCAGTTTCAGTATGTTAAGACTTTAATTTACTTATTATCTTTGAAATAGTTCCAGAAAACTGATAGTTATCTTTCAAGAGAATTTTACAAGTAATTTCTCAAACTACAAATTTCACTGAATTTTTGTTTTTTTAGCCATCGTAGTAACATTTTTAATCATAAGTTTTGTCATTATAATTTATTTTTCACGTGTAAAATTTTTTTTTTCCTTTTAGAGATTGACTTTAGGCTTTTATCTTTCAAATACAATCACATTTTAAACGGAAACTAATAAAAATATTTATGATAAGCCCTTTTTAATAACCATAGCCCATATAAGCCATGCCCATTTTTCATGTACCTACGTCTTTATATCCGCGCCATTGTCTACATGTGAACGGTGTCTTTTTCAAAAAGTCATTTTGTGGGAGAAATTCTGTGTTTTTGGAGTGTTTTTTATGTTTAATTATTATTTATTTCAGAGATAATTTTGTATGTTTTTAATATGTATTTAGATCTAGCAATCGTGTATTTAAATTAAGTAGATTGAAACGTCGGTATAAGAATATAATACATATAATTTCTTGCCGATGATAACAATTAACAATTCATTAAAATGTAAATTTATACGAAATTTTTTAGGAATATATAGCAAAGTTGTAACTGTATCGGCTGTAGTAACTTGTTTTAATACCTATGTATTGGTGTGACACAAAAAGAATGAAGAGAGGTATACGCATATTATTATATTATTGAGAGTTGTAAAAGCGTACTAAAGGCAACTATCCAAGGAAATGAAGGACGATGGACACCACAATATATATATATATATATATATATATATATATATATATATATATATATATATATATATATATATATATATATATATATATATATGTGTCATTCCCGACTTGGAGGAACCACTATTAGGAAGACCGGCCATTGAAGCACTTGAAATAGTGACTGTATCCCCCTCTGCTGTACATAGAATCAGAGATACTGATGTATGACCGTTTGAAACGAGGAAAGAGATGAGAGACCTGTTTCAAGGCATCGGCACATTCGGTGAAAGCTACACCATACCCCTACATGAGGATGCTAAACCTTACTCCATCTCAACACCACGTCACATACTCTTACCATTAATGAAAAAGACACATAGAGAATTCAAGCGGATGGAAAAGATAGGGGTAATAAGCAGGATTGAAGAGCCCACAGAATGGTGCTCCCCCATAGTAGTGGTGCCAAAGGACAACGGTCAGAATATGTGTTGACCTGACGAAACTAAACACACATGTCAAAAGAGAACTGCATATGTTACCGACAGTCGACTATGTGCTAGCCCAATTGGATGTAGCCAGTCATGACCAAGTTAGACGCAAACAGTGGATACTAACAAATCCCATTGTGACAAGCATCACATTAAATGAAAGAAGGAAGGCGCAAGTGCACTAAAAAGATCTCTCAAAATGTACATGATTTTTATTCAAACGTGATTACAGGTCAGAAATACTTCCATTGTCATTTTTGTGCTGTTACGTCATTTCTGACGTATAATCTTCGCAGAAAAAATTATTTTCAAGTAAAACTTCGCTGTGAAAACACTTACGTAAGTTAAACAATTATTTCGATAGTATGGCAAGTAAGTTCTCCAGATGATTTACTGTAAAACGAGTTTCCTTCCGCCCAAAGAAAGCCAAACTAATTTTACTATTTTTGAGAGGACTCAATTGCGATTTCACCGCTTATTTTTTATCGTGGCCGAAGAGAAACAAAAAATGTAATTTTCGCTAAGAGATTTTTGTCATTTCTTAATTGTAAAAGGTTACTTTTTTGGCTATTCCGATATTTACCATAGACTATTAACATTGGTAAAAATGTTAAAAAAATATTTTCAAAAAACTAAAAGATAATTTTGATTGATTTGTATGATATTAGCTGCCCCAACCGAGCGTAGCCCCGTCGTTAAACTAATCTTGTTTTAATAGTACATAAAGAATAGCAAATATATTTAAAGCCAGGAAAATAGAAATTAACGAAGTAATTTATAAAAATAGCTGATTTGTTTTCTAATAAAACCGAAATGCATTATGGATCATTTAATTTGATTCATTGAAATGGCTGAATTGTTTTTAATGGTCTTCAGGTTATTTCATCTTCTAAGGATAAGTGTTGCATACCTTAATTTTCTCCCTCATTTGTTGTAGAGGGTGGTGTGTCATCTAGTGGATGAATTCTTTCTTCCTACCGTGAACCACGCCGTCCGTTGTCTGCAACAAAAGCCTCATGACGCACTCCGAAGACAAACTCTTGCTTTAAATTTAATTCATTTTATTACAAGCGTTGTTATTTTAACTGGGAATCATTCAATTTGTTGAGAGAGAGGAAGAGAGCAAATCACTACTTTATCGTAGTTAGATAACAATTATTTTCTTAACCATTCGTAGAGAGGGGTGGAAAGGATTTCTCTCGCTTGTCATTTTCTTAGGGGAAATATTTCCCTTATCTGTTGTAAATTACATTTTAACAATCACGTCTCATCGGTTTGCTTCCATTTACCAAGACTCGCGAAACTTGCTTCTCGCGAAGAACGAGTGACGTCACGGATCCCTCCGTTTCCCACGCAAGGCCCGTGACGTCACAGAGCCTCTCGCAGGTGCAGACTGACTCTTGATCTGGGGTCTCGTCACACGGTAACCTTGTCACGTCTGTTAGCTCTGACTGTGAGAACAGGCCCTAGTCTGCACTCGACTGCACCCGCGTTAATTCGCGCAAGTCAAACCAACGATTCCCAACAGATACGTCCATTCCCATAGGGTCATTATCCAACATAAGGCTGATCCTTTTTCTTGTCTCTTTGCTAACAATTCTTCTCTTCGTGATTCTGGTGCTGTTCTTCCTGATTTTCCTTTGAAAACTGACCAGTCACTTGATTCTGTAATCATCACTCTAAATATGGTTGTTAGGGTTCTTTCTGATTTTGACAAGTCTAAGGCTTCCGGCCCTGATTTGATTCCTGTTTTCGTTCTCAAACACTGTGCGCCTGAACTTTCTTTTATTTTCTCAAAATTATTCAATCTCTGTTTGTCTCAATCCTGTTTCCCTTCATGTTAGAAAGGGGCCTCTGTTGCCCCTATATTTAAAAAAATGCTGGTAATCAGTCTGATCCAACTAAGTATCGTCCTGTTAGTCTCCTCTCTGTTATTAGCAAAGTTTTTGAAAAGTTTATTCAAGGAGAAGCTTGTTCATTTTCTGAAAAGTCTGGGCTTCTTTAGTAATCTTCAGTATGGATTTCGTGGTTTTCGTTCAACTGCTGATCTTTTAACTGTTATAACTCAGCGGATCTGACGGTTTATGGCTACTTCAGGAGAGTGTAGGGCCGTTGCGCTTGACATTTCGAAAGCGTTCGACAGAGTGTGGCATTCTGGTCTTCTACACAAACTCCATGGTTATGGTATAGGTGGTAAGGTTCTTGACATTATTGGGTCGTTTCTTTCTGATTGAAGCTTGTGAGTAACTTTGGATTGTGTTTCTTCATTATTTTCCTATCAATGCTGGTCCCCAGGGCTGTATTCTCGGCGAACACTGTTTTTTCTCTATATAAATGATCTTCCAGAGAATATTATTCAGAAAATTAACATCTATGCAGATGATACTAAACTCTATTCTGGTATTGCTTCTCGCACATCTCCCTCTGATCAGTTGAAATATGCAGCTGATCGAGAAGTTGACCTGGGTTCAGTTGTGGATTGGAGTACGAAATGGCTTGTCTTGCTTAATCCTGTTAAGATCCAACTTGTGTCTTTCAATCGTAGGCGTGTCCCTTTTCTTCCTGAGATTCTCATGAATGTATCTGCTCTTGAGGAGAAATAGACTCTGAAGTTCTTTGGTCTTTCTCATCAAATCTTTCTTGAAGTTCATCGGGCAGAATTAAAATTGAATTAGACATATCAAATAACAAATATTCGCGAATTCAGAAAGCGTAAATATATTTATAAAATCAAATGATTCTACCTACTAATATGATATGCAAGTAATTATAAAAAATAAATAGGTTAACATCTATTTAAAACAATTATCTGAAAGTGGGCAAAGATAAAGAAATGTAGAAATGTTTTTTTGTTAACGATGTAAGCAGTCGATGCTGTAATGCTGAATAGTGAAAAATGTCGCAAGTTTAACCACATTTCGAGCCGAGACTAAGTATTTCTGAAAAATAAAAAAAAATGAAATGCAATACGTTTTTATTATAAAAGAATGAAGAAAAAAAAATATTATTCAGAACAAAATGTGAATAGTGTAGGACAGAAACTATGGATGGCAACTCAAAACAATATATAGTTACGAAAATGAAAAATGTTCACAGGATAAACAGTTCAGGATGTTATTCATAAAAACGACCCGAAGAGAAAGTCAACGGAAGTATATCACAGAAGAACGAACTTTCCATTCTAACGTCAATTTCAAATCATCAAAGATTTCCGAAGGGAAGATAATTGAGTGAAATATAAAGATCAATATATTAATGGAAGGGAGATAATCAGAAATTATTTTACCGATAATAAGGCAAAGATTAAAATATTTATTAATTAAATTATTATATTGAGTAGATATTGAATTAAAAATCCAAATCCAATTAAATTAATAAATGTGTTATAAAAGTAGAAGCAATTTGTAAAAAAAATACATTAAAAAAAAAGTATATTTTTCAAAACGAATTTCCATCTAGCAAATAATAACTCTCAAAATTTCACATAACACTATTCATGGGTTATAATTAGAATATTAATAGTTATATATGATTTGATATTATCATAATCTCTCTCTCTTTATATATATATATATATATATATATATATATATATATATATATATATATAATATATATATATATATATATATAGATATATATATATATAATATTTATAAATAAACATCAATTATTTATTACCTAAGACATCGATGTTTCATGCTTACGCAATCTTCAGTATAGGTAGCTAATTCCCGACGGTCAGCTCAGAATTTAGGAGGAATGTAACTTTGTAAATACCAAGTCGGTGAGTATTCACAGCAATATATATATATATATATATATATATATATATATATATATATATATATATATATATATATATATAATATTTATAAATAAATTTACCTACATATGAGGATAAAATACGCAATACGACATAAAATGAAATATCGTGGAGACGAAATGTAGTAAAAAACAAAATGTATAAAATAAATTAAAAACAGGAGCAGGAAAAACAAAACAAGAGATTGATCGGTTTCGTTCAGATCTACAAAAGTCTTCAGAAAATCGATGATTTGTAAATATATTGAGAAAAACGACAAGACATAGAGAAAAAAAAATGCGAAAATGAGATGTTGATGTTAAGTGGCGGTTTGAAAATATGCAGCGCGTGGGAAAGAGAAAAAGGCATTAATTGGTAAACAGAAAAAACAGATAATAGAGATAAAACTGAGCCGTAATTATCCGGGGTCGGTGTTGATAGTGCAGTGGAGGTATATTACATTGTTTTAGAGTGATTTTTGCAAGATGTTTGTTGAAAGAGTAAGGGCCAAACGTCAGGTTAACGTTTGACGGTAACGAGAGAAGTATGCGGACCCTTTCGATGCACTTACAGCGTGAGAGAGAGAGAGAGTATTTAGTCTTGAGAAAGATGCAGTTTGTAAGATCGAAAT
Source organism: Sepiola atlantica (assembly GCA_963556195.1). NCBI lineage: Eukaryota > Metazoa > Mollusca > Cephalopoda > Sepiida > Sepiolidae > Sepiola > Sepiola atlantica. The sequence goes on along the minus strand of OY744538.1, from coordinate 35,094,208 downwards.
TGTGGTTAAAAGTATTCCTGTGTATGACTTGTGCGTTTGTGTGGTTATTGTGTTTGAGATACTGTTTATGCTCGTAAATACGGGATTTGATATTTATGGCCGTCACGCCCATATAGAACATCGATCATGGAGCACATTTTATTTTATAGATGTCGGCTTGGGAAGTAGTGTCCTTAGAGGTGGGGTGGTGGCGGGAGTTGGTGTTAAGTAGATCTTTAATGGTCTTGGAAGTTTATGTCGCTATTTTTTTAGGTCAGGGTTGAACATATTGTGTTGTAATGTGGTGGAGATGGTGTTTGTGAAGAGAACTATATAAAATTTATTTTTATTAAGTTTGTCAGTGTTATTTCTTGTTGGTGTTTTTGTTGTGAGGGAAAACATCAATAGTGTTAGTCTGTTTTAGTTAATATTGAAAGCTTTGCGTTTGACGTTGTGGATGAAAAAGTGAGGATATTGTGCCATCGATGTAGGTTTCTCTATTATTCTGAGAGCTCTGAGGAAGAAGTCGATGATCATGCCATATTTTATTCTGTTGTTTTAGTGGAAGTAGTAGTATAAAAAGTTATTTTTATTGGTTGTTTTTCTATAAACTGAGTATTGATTTACTCCTCTCCAGGAGTTAGGCACAAGGCCAGTTTTTATCTTACTCCCACAAGTAGATGTGACCAAGGTCGGGTCGGGAAAGTGGGGTTTAAAAATTGCCTGGGCAGCCCCGTCGGCATTCCCCGGTAGAGGCGCCTCAGACAGTAAGCAATAAACTTACTCCTCCCCAAAGAGGGGAGGCAAAGCCTGGGAAGGTGGACCTCCCAGAACTGCACAGGACAGACCCATTGACCGGCGTAAATCAAGATCCGAAGGCCAAGACAACACCAGTATGGGGTGCAGTATCCATCGGAACAGATACTACACTTTGATCTTAGCCAAAAAACTGAGTATTGATTTACTCCTCTCCAGGAGTTAGGCACAAGGCCAGTTTTTATCTTACTCCCACAAGTAAGATGTGACCCAAGGTCGGGTCGGGAAAGTGGGGTTTAAAAATTACCTGGGCAGCCCCGTCGGCATTCCCCGGTAGGGGCGCCTCAGGCAGTAAGCAATAAACTTACTCCTCCCCAAAGAGGGGAGGCGAAGCCTGGGAGGGTGGACCTCCTAGAACTGCACAGGACAGACCCATACTGGCGTAAATCAAGCCCGAAGGCAAAGACAATACCAGTCTACGAGGTGCAGTATCCATCGGAACAGATACTACACTTTGATCTTAGCCAAAAGGCCGGCTGCAGAGTAAATTCTAGGAAATTAAGGACGTGTTTAGTTTCTAGTGTGTTCAGTTCTATAGAGTTTGCCAACAATGTGGGTGAGACTAATATGATGTGGGTAGATAAGGAGTTTGTCATCGATATATCTAAAATAATGGAAGTTTTGGGTAAGATAAATTTGAATTGGTCGCTTTTTAAATTTTATTGTCAAATTTTACCAATACCTATTAGACATCAATTATTAAATATTACCTAAATATCAGTTTCTTTGGAGTATTTTAATGTTTTTTTAGGGGGCATCATATGAGCACAACTCCCTATTTGAAAATTCAAATATTTCAGATCTACATTAAATGGTTTCCATAGTCATTAGACACTAATTAAGCAAGATTTTCTGAATTTCAATTTTATCTTAAGACCCTTTAAGTTAAAGACTTAAATTTTAGACATTTTCTAGAATCAAAATCATGAAGTGGAATTTTATCAAAATTGGAGTAAGGATTCTAAACATAAGGTTTAGTCGCATTATACTTCGATCTAAATCTTTGTATGGGGACATAAAAGTGGTGCAAAAATTTTCTGTTCGGGGAATTAATTTTACCCGTCCTGGGACGGGCAGTCTTCTACTAATATATATATATATATATATATATATATATATATATATATATATTATGATAACACTTTTATTTTAATTCTTATCTACATTCACATGTGTTTCATCCTTTTTGGGGAATCATCAGTGTGGAGGATGACTATTCTGCTCGTCGCACGATTCGAATCCCAGACTAAAGTCACCCTTGACTTTCCAGTCTGACCCTCTATCATGCTGACAACCCAACAGGCTGTCATAACAGTGTTCAACGATCCAGACGGACGGAACTATATATATATATATATATATATTATTTTCTACCTACTTTCAAGCTTTCGCTCTCATCAGTGTAGGAAGTGACAATTTCAGACAGTCATAGGGTGCGAACCCGGTTTACAGAATCAACGAAGACTCTGTACACTTTCGCTCTATCCCCAAGGCCATCGGAAATTATCACGTGATACAGAAGAAATTAAGTTCTATCTGTGCTTAAATACAGCTGGCAGTAAACAGTAGACAATCTAGAGAGCTCAACGAACGTTATCGAAACCTTCATATAGCTAAGTGACAGTCTGTTTTTAATATCTCTGAACAGTGCTCAACTTTAATTTCTAAAAAGGGCTTTCTAACAATATTTATAAATAAATATAAAATTAAGGAAATTGACAACATCTTTGAGGCACGCATGAAAATGTATTTCAGTGAAATATTTTGAAAATCAACACATCGTGCAATTTGAATGAAAAAAATCATTTATTTATTTATTTATTTTTTTTGCAAGCTTTCGTTGTAGAACAATTTGCCAGGCGATACTGTCTTACAGTTTTTTTCTTCTTCTTCTTCTTCCTCATTTTGATGGTATTAACCTCGAGGGGTCGAATCACGGCAAGGACAGAAGAGCACGTCAAGTTCTAAAAGACGATAAAATAAGTAGTCTTCGGTCGATGTTATGCGCAGATTGGCACTTTTTGAATAAGGATGCTTAACTTATATATATATATATATATATATATATATATATATATATATATATATATATATATATATATAAAGATTTTTAGGCATGTCTTATTTTATGTTTCTGAATTTTTTAGATGAGGATTGATAATTTGTATAATTTGGATTCTTTCGGACTACTCTTCTCATCTTGAGTGTTATTCTCACAACGTTTTGGCTAATGTAACCTCCGACCTTCAGGTAAATCTTGTCGAACTCGGGAATCTTTCTGTCGAACTCGGGATCTGCACGGAATTTTGAACGGAACCATTTATTTAATCCACGGGGTTAGCATGCTTTAATTCCGTCAACCATGACCGGGTAGAAGACTTCAGTAATTCGCAAGTGGATTAAATAAAGGGGTTCGTTCAAAATTCCATGTAGATTCCCGAGTCCGACAGAAATATTCCCGAGTTCGACAAGACACACCTGAATGAAGAGGGTCGGAGGTTACATCGACCGAAACGTTGTGAGAATAACACTCAAGATAAGAACAGTAGCCCGAATAATTAAAATTATACAAATTATCATTCCTCATCTCAAAAATTCAGAAATAGAAATTTTTCTCCCTTTTTTTTACCTTGTCTCATATTCCGAGTAAAATTTTGTTTGTGTACATGTTATAAAATTTAAAGATATTTTAATTATGTGGATGTTTAGGCGAACGAAATATAAAAAATAAGGTCCAGGCAGCAGCCCAAAAGGATCAACATGGTTAGCGTATTGTGCCTTTCAACTAATAAATAAAATATCAAAACTTGTCGAGGGAAAGGCAATATCAAAAGAAAAAATGACAAAGTCTATCTATACAAAAATAATTATTTTTCATTGACAACTTGTTAAGACAACCAAAAATAAAGATTTCGTAATGAATGAGAGTTCAGGGCGTCCCAAGAACGTTGAAAAAAAGTTCTTTTGTTTGCAAGGAGAATTTGAGAGTAGACTGGTGCTGTGTGAGTTTTCATGTAACAGTGTGCATACATTGTAGGTGTGTTTGTATATTAGCTTTTGTGTGTGTATGAACTTTTATGTATGTGAGTTTAATAAGCTGTGTGTATATTCGGTCGCTGTGTTTAGTAGTTTTTGTTGCGTCTGTCGAGGCCTTCGGCTCCAAAGGTCTAGGCTGAGTTTGTGGTGTACGCACGTGTTTTTAATCTGAAAGAAAAATACCGGAAAAGAGAAAAAAATCTGTGTGTTTAAGTTTTATATTACGCGCGAAATTTCGGCAGTGAATATTCTCGAACCTGTGGTTGGCTGAAAGAAACTGCTGTTTGGAGATTTTGTCCAATCGAGAGTCGATATGTAAGAACAACATTCACTGCTGCTGCTGCTTCTGCTGCTACTGCATCCCATAACCTACCTGTTACTTATCGAAATGCACTAGGATTCTAACAGTTTATAACTATTGTAGTCTTCTTATCTCATCTGTCCCATGGTCTGGATGACTGTTGGGGCGACAAAGATTACCTGGCAACCAGCTTTCTCCAAAACTCCCAATTTTCTGCCTTTCTGTGTGTGCGCCTCAGTGCCAATCCTTTTCTTGGCCTTTTGGCCAAGATCAAAGTGTAGTATCTGTTCCGATGGATACTGCACCCCATAGACTGGTATCGTCTTGGCCTTCGGGGCTTGATTCCGTTGGTCTATGGGTTTGTCCTGTGCAGTTCTAGGAGGTCCACGCTCCTAGGCTTTGCCTCCCCTCTTTGGGGAACAGTAAGTTTATTGCTTACTGCCTGAGGCGCTCCTACCGGAGAATGCCGACGGGGCTGCCCAGGCAATTTTTAATGGCCAGAGTGCTCACCTTCTCGGGCGCTGGCTTTTCAAGTCTCACTTTCCCAATCCGACCTTGGGTCACATCTTACCTTGTGGGAGTAAGATAAAACTGGCCTTGTGCCTAACCGCCTGGAGAGGAGGTAAATAAATACTCAGTGCCAATCCTGTCCCCCTCTCGGATGTTGTCCTCTCCTCTCTTCCTTTGTTTGCCCCCTCCTTGTTTCTCCCTGTGCAAGATTGTCTTTGCAAGACCTGATGAACGTGTGACGTGGCCGTACCACTTCAATTTTCCTCTTTTTCACAGTGGTCAGGAGATCATCATATGGCTCGACTACTTATATAAGTCTCTTCTTCACTTCCTTATTTGTATTGTGGTTCCTGTATGAGGATCTTTCGGGTGCATCTCATCTCTATAGCCTGTATCCTTCTCTCCAGATCCGCAGTTAGGGTCCATGACTTGCATGCATACATAAATATTAAGATGACCAGGGAGCACATCAATCTGTTTTTGTTTTTAGCTGAATGTAATTGTTACACCGGCCGTTCTAACAGAAGGGAAACTACGCCGGTTCTCACTATAAATAGTGCGAGTAGACAATCACCAGGGAGAAAAAGGACAGTATTGTAACTGTCTAGCCGAGTGCCAGTCAGTTTCCTTACCTTTGTACCTTTTATGTTAATACACTTGTTATCTTAACCCAACCTCGACTTGACTTCTTCTTTTTACTGTTGGACTACTTCACAACAGTAATGTTTCTGTCATTCTATATAAACCTTAGTTTAACCAGTATTACTGTTGTCTGTGCCATTCGTGCAAGGACTTCAGGCTTGGATCCGTCACAACCTCTTGTAATAGCTATATAAAAAAAAAATGTCTAATTTAAAAGATGAGAGCGATGAAGTTCACATAATAATGTCTTATCTTTTCTTTTTTTAATTTTTCCAGTGTGACAACTTTCAATAAAAAAGAGCCGACATGCCCTGGTATGATATAGAAAAGTTTGTTCGCCTTCCGGATCCGGAACTTATCTGCAGTATCTGTCAGTGTGTCTTTGACCGTGCTATAGAAAGTCCGTGTCGGCATGTCTTCTGCAGAGTATGCCTTGAGCAGTGGCTTAAAAACAACGATAGTTGCCCGACCTGCCGTGCATGGCTGTCAATACAGGGCACGCAAAACGTCCTTCCTTTGGTGCAGAACGTCATCAACAAACTGTTGATGTATTGCGATTACGGGAACAATGGCTGTCGGAAGAAACTTCGACTCGAGATGTTTGACGCTCACATTCAGAAGTGTGAATTCAAATTACTCCAGTGTCCAAATGCCGGTTGCAATGTGAGTCTCTTGCGAAGGGATCTTGCCCAGCACGTCAATAACATCTGTGAACATCGGGAGGTTACATGCATCAAAGGATGTAATCTCAAGATACCAATCAGCGACTTAAACCATCACAATTGTATACTACAGCAAGAATCTGAAAGTAAGTATTATTTATTATTATTATTATTATTATTATTATTATTATTATTATTATTATTATTATTATCATTATTATTATTATTATTATTATTGTTATTGTTATTGTTATTATTATTATTATTATTATTATTATTACTATTATTATTGTTATTATTATTATTATTCTCATTATTACTATTATTACTATTATTATTATTATTATTATTATTATTATTATTATTATTATTATTATTATTATTATTATTATTAATATTATTATTTACTCACTAGGAGTTATCACACTGGTCATCGTCAGTGATCACCCACTGCCAACAACCTGTGGTATTCCCTGGAGTCTGAGTGACAACAAGTCTCCTCAGACTTCCAGTATGCTCCACCTCTTTTCATTCATCACCGCTGATGACCTTGCGGTATCGCAACAGCCACCTACCACCGATTTCACGGTGATAAGGGCCATTGGTCTCCTCTGGGGCCCGGGTGGCAACAAGCCTCCCCACGGTCCCAGAGCTGTCCGCGCTCTTCCAGTGGAGGTCCGGTTTGCGCTTTCCCTCCTCGACCCTCTGTCCATAATTTTCGTGGTGTCAGCCTATGCTTGCGCCTCTCTCTCGCGGTTGTATTTTCCCCGGTTCTGTTGTCTTGTGCTTCCATGTGTTTGTTCTCCATTCGTTGCTTATGTGGGTTGGTTTCCGCATTCGAGGACATTTCTCAGGATTGTAGCTGTTTTGATCATTACTGTCCTTTGTATGGTCTCAGTTATCCCTTTGATTCCTATTTCTCCTAGTCTTTTCTCCATGTTTTTGGGGACTGTTCCTAGTGCTCCTATGATTATTGGTGTTATACTGACTTTCTTCATGTTCCATATTCCTTTCAATTCTCTGGCAAGTTCAGTATATTTGCTTCTTTTTTCCGTCTTTTTGATCTTCACTCTGTGGTCCGCTGGAACGGCAAAGTCTACGATTTTGCAGGATTTTTCTTCCTTGTTGATTATTATCATATCCGGTCTCCTTACTGTTATGGGTTTGTCTGTTTGTACATTCATATCCCATATGATTTTGTGTTTTTCGTTTTCTAGTACAGTTTCTGGTTTGTGTTTGTACCGTTTTTTTGCATATTCGAAATTCAGTTGTTTGCACATTTCCCGGTGTACTTCTTTCCCCACGCTGTCATGTCTGTTCTTGCATTCCTTTTGGGCTAGCTTGCTGCATTCACTTATTATATGATTTATCGTTTCGTCTCTTTGTCCACACAATCGGCATTTGCTGTTTTCCTGGGTTTTATCTATCTTTGCTTTAATAAAGTTTGTCCTAATCGCATTGTTCTGTGCGGCCGTCAGCAGAGATTCCATTTCTCTGTTCAAGTGTCCTTTTCTTAGCCATGCCCAACTGTTCTCATTGGCTTCATCGCTTGTGAATCTTATAAAGCGTCCATGTAGTCGTTTTTCTTCCCACTTTTCCTTTCTTGTCTTTTTGTTTCTGGTTTCAGTGCTTCCGGAGTTGTTTGTTGGGCTGGTGTCTCTTGCCGTGGTGATCAGTCTTTCCGTGTTCTGGGTTACATATTTCTCCAGCTCTTTTTTGGTGTCTTCCACACAGTCTTCTATACTTACCAGTCCTCTACCTCCTTCATTTCTTTTCATGTAGAGTCTGTCCGTATCGTCTTTTGAGTGCAATGCATTGTGCATAGTCATTAGTTTTCTAATCCTCTGGTCAAGGTGCCTGAGTTCTTCTTTTGTCCAGCCTATGAATGGTCCAGAGTATCTTATTAGTGATACAGCCCATGTGTTTATCCCTTTTACTAGGTTTCTGCTATATAGTTTAGTTTCTAAGAGTTTCCTTGTTCTTCGTAGATATTCTTTTCCAATCTTCTCTTTCATTTCTGTATATTTGATTGTGTCTGCTTCCAGAACTCCCAGGTATTTATAACTATCTTATTCTCCTAGCGCCCTCATCTCCTCTTGGTTGGGGAGTTCTATACCTTCTGTCGTCTCCAGTTTTCCTCTTTTAATCTCTAGCAGTGCACATTTTTCTATTCCAAACTCCATTTGGATATCCTGGCTGAATATCCTGGTTGTATTTATCAGCTTTTCCAGTTCTTTTTTGTTTTTTGCAAACAGTTAAAGGTCATCCATGTACATCAGGTGGTTTATTCTTTGTTCTGTATCCGTAAAGCTTTATCCGGCATCACACTTTCTGAGCATGTAGTTGAGTGGCATCATGGCTATTATAAACAATAGTGGTGATAGAGAGTCTCCTTGAAAAATGCCTCTCTGTATTTTTATCTCAGACAGGTGTTGTCCCCCGGCTGTCAGTTTTAGTCTCCATGTTTCCATTGCTTTCTGGATGAGATTAATAATCCTGCCTGGTATCTTGTATATTTTTAAGCATTCAATTATCCATGTTTGGGGGATTCTGTCGTAGGCTTTCTTGTAATCAATCCATGCCATGGCTATGTTCTTTTGTTTGCTCTTCACCTCCTTCAGGGTCTTTTGATCAATGTATAGTAGGATCAATGTATAGTAGGTTATTATTATTATTAATATTATTAATATTATTATTATTATTATTTTGTTATTATTTTATTATTATTTTATTATTATTTTATTATTATTTTATTATTATTATTATTATTATTTTATTATTATTATATTATTATTATTATTATATTATTATTATTATTATTATTATTATTATTATTATTATTATTATTATTATTATTATTGTTGTTGTTGTTGTTGTTGTTGTTCTTCTTCTTCTTCTTCTTCTTCTTCTTCTTCTTCTTTGTGTACCGCCACGGAAGACAAATTCAACATAAGTACCATTTACATATCGTATGTTCCCCTTTCTTGCTTATCAACACGTGTTTCTTGTTGTAATGGCGACAATTGTACCTCTTGTTTAGTACTTATGTCTTAATAATTTCTTTGGTTACTGTTTACGTATTACATATACCATAACCGCGTTTTATGTTCGTCTACGACAAATTGTAATAAATGTATGTCATTGAATCCAACTATTTCGTCTTCATTATCATTACTCTTTCCAACACCCAAGTGTGTTATCAACAATAATACTAACGGAATATGGCGACCACATATGCAGAGAACGAATCATTCCTGGACACGTGGTCAGCTAATCCAATAAATTCGATGAAATGGAATATCCAATATTCATATTTTATACAGGTCTACCTTTAATGTCACACTCTGGCACGAAGAAAACGATAGAAATGATAGAATTGTCAATAATCGCGTTTTTCAGCGTTTCAAAGAAAAAAAGAAAGAAAAGAAAACGCTAATATTAACGATTAAAAAAAACAAAACTTTTATTCATTCCAAACAAGGGGTCATATTGCCACTGAGACGTAAAGGACTACTGTGATTAGGGACCAGATTTATAAGGGGCATCCTTAGTGGGGAATTGTGCAGCAAGATGTTTGTTCACATTACATTTGAATTTTTACATATTGGTACAGTCGGAGAAATAGGGAGCAGGGAGGGAATTCCAAAAGCAAGTGGCCTGATGAAAGAAGCTATTAAAGTATGACATTTTCCGGCATCTAGGGATTTCTATAGTGAAGGGGTGGGGTTTTGCTGCTCGTTGGGTTGGTTGGAGGTGTTTACGTTGAGGGAATACAAGTGCAGCAAGCACAGGTATGCAACATCCCGGCGATGGGTCAGAGGACGGAGCTTGGTAGACTGTGCGAGACCTATTAGATTAGAGACTCGTTTTTCATCCTGTCTGAGAGGAAAGAGACTAGTTGTTAGTGCACCAGCTCAGATGTGGCAAATACACTTCATGCATGAGCGAATAGCAACTCTATAGAGCGGGGGTGAGAAGTTCTTTAGCCTGGTAGAGGGAGTCCACTTTCATATATAAATCCCTGTATCAATGCACCAACGTTTACGTAGGTCTATGTTTCTCAATAATTGTAGGACCCCCCCCCTCCTCACAGTAATTTACCGTAATTTCATGTTTCAGACTTCTTATTTTCACAACGTTTCAGCCATTGTACTTCCAAGCCTTTTTTAGATTCCAATTCGTAAGTAACTGAAACATTTATTGTGAGACTGCAGTGAAGAAAATGGGTGATTTACCTCATCAAAATAAACAACTTTATGTCATTGTTAAGCTCTCAGATATCTTGTTTTTTTTTCCTAAGCTTCTTGATCAGGGATTGAACTCAAAACCTATAGGTAAAATTCACTCTACATAATCTCTTAACCAACACCGGTATTCAAAAGGCCCCTGAAGAAGGCTGGAGAGCATAACGGACGAAATGATGTGGACATAACAACAACCAAGATGAGGACAACAGTAATACATCATCTGAAAATATTATAAAACACCATGAGTTCAATTGATCTATTACTTTATTTCTTTTTTTTTTAAAACCCACTGAAAAACAAATATGTTGTTAAATTATAAATGGAAGCAACATATTTGTTAAAAGTTTTGTTAAATGATTAGATCCACGTATAAAAAACAGTGATTTTATTTTCACAATAAATTTGTAAAAAACAAATATGTTTTCTTATTGTAAGTTGTTTCATGTAACCGAGGGACCACTTTTTCGAGGCACCGGTTGAATAGAGCAGATGCTAGGTTGTCGTCAGAATTGTCCGTTATTTTGGCTGTTAAACTACACAATCGCCCAACTTTCATATGGCTCCTTTTGTAACTATAGGAGCTAATCTTGACATAAACTATAAGAACTACTCATCCTTTTGGCTAAGATCAAAGTGTAGTATCTGTTCCGATGGATACTGCACCCCATAGACTGGTATTGTCTTGGCCTTCGGGGCTTGATTTACACCGGTTTATGGGTCGGTCCTATGCAGTTCTAGGAGGTCCACCCTCTCAGGCTTTGCCTCCCCTCTTTGGGGAGGAGTAAGTTTATTGCTTACTGCCTGAGGCGTCCCTACCGGGGAATGCCAACGGGGCTGCCCAGGCAATTTTTAAACCCCACTTTCCCGACCCAGTCTTGGGTCACATCTTACTTGTGGGAGTAAGATAAAAACTGGCCTTTTGCCTAACTCCTGAAGAGGAGTAAATCAATACTCATAAATAATCTCTAACCAAAAGAATCGTCAAATGAAAGGAAAACAAGGCCCTTCCATAAATGATATAGATTTATTTAAGCGACCTACACCGTTGGGTGTATGTTGCCAGAAGTTAAGACAGTAAAGAAAGAATTAGATGTTATTCATACAAAATTTCGACAGATGTATGTGGTATCTGTTATTTTCGTTTTTGCATTTTATAAGTTAACTAGCAGGTCTACGCGGCGTTGCCCGGAATCATAAAAAAATAGAAGAGGTTAAAAAGTGTGTGTGTAACATCTTTATATTAAAACTCCCATATCTCGACTTATCTCAATTTATCTCTCTATCTTTCTCTCTTTCCCACCTTCCCCGTTTTTCCACATCCCTCTCCTCCACCTCTCTTTCACCTCCGGCCAGCCCATTCCTCTCATTTGTTTCAATGTATTGAAAATGATAATGATGTAAGTCATTCAGCTGAGCTTTCAGTTTTAAAATTATTGCTCCCGGGCAACACCGACTTTCTTCCCCACCCAATTCCTCAAAAAATATAATGAAACTATATTTGTTTTAATTTATTCCCGGGCAACACCGAGTTTCTTATACCCCCTTTAATAATATAATGACACTTATATTTATTTTATTTTATTCTCGGGCAACACTGAGTTTCTTATCCCCCTTTTAATAATATAATGAAACCTATATTTATTTTATTTTATTCTCGGGCAACACCGAGTTTCTTATCCCCCCTTTAATAATATAATGAAACCTATATTTATTTTATTTTATTCTCGGGCAACACTGAGTTTCTTATCCCCCTTTTAATAATATAATGAAACCTATATTTATTTTATTTTATTCTCGGGCAACACCGAGTTTCTTATCCCCCCTTTAATAATATAATGAAACCTATATTTATTTTATTTTATTCTCGGGCAACACTGAGTTTCTTATCACCCTTTTAATAATATAATGAAACCTATATTTATTTTATTTTATTCTCGGGCAACACCGAGTTTCTTATCCCCCCTTTAATAATATAATGAAACCTATATTTATTTTATTTTATTCTCGGGCAACACTGAGTTTCTTATCCCCCCTTTAATAATATAATGAAACCTATATTTATTTTATTTTATTCCCGGGCAACACCGAGTTGCTGGTCTTCCCCTTCTCCATCAGGCATATACCATATTGAAAATGTACTACTGTATATTTGTACGCACCTGCTATATCTAGGAATATGAACACTGACTCCCGAGAAACGCAGAATACATTTTCTGATATACAATAGCTTTAAAAAACACAGTGAAAATCGTTCTCCCGGGCAACGCGGCGTTTAAGAACACCTGCTCTATGTAACATTGCTCTATACCACTTAAAAAATATAATACTGTATTAGTACTATTGTGGCTACCAGGCAACACCGAGTTAACAAAAGACAGAAGTTTTTTTTCTCCCAGGCAACGCTGCATTCAAACAACTGCTCTATCTAGGATGTTGAGAACTTTTGGATTACTATATACGATTTACTAAATGTAAAACTGTAATCTTCCATTTATTGCTCCTGTTTAGAGCGCTACTGAAACCACCCAAATAAAATTAAGGATGCCTCCAGAGCATTACTAAAACCACCCTTTCTGGGTTTCTTGTCACCCCTCTTCCTCCATAATCCGAAGAGAAGCTTAATAAACGTTAAATAATTTTGAAAGAAAATTCCGAGCGGAAGGAATACATTGAAATGTTGAAGTGTTTTTTTTCGAAATGATGACTGAAAAACTCGACACCCCCTCTTACGAAATCTGTTTGATAGCCCCCTTAGGGATTTACTTAGAGATTTGGGAATACTTCCATCATCTTCCCCGGTTAATTTTACATAAGAATACACTTCTAGATTTTATGTAGATTCTCTAACCTTTTTTTTTATAGACATAGATATAGATGAATAAAATAAGACAGTTACCTCCCTTGAGACGTTAATTAAAGGGAGATAACCTTCGTATCAAATGTAACAATTTTAAACAGTACTAACATTAAAAAATGAACCCTATTGCATTTCTTTAATAGAATGGAATTTATTTATCTTTTTATGAATAATAATTTCATCACTGCATTATTAACTTGTAATCTGTACAAAATAAATATCTTTTATTCATTGGATGTTTTTATGCGGAGAAATTTACAAATCTATTTGATATTATGTTCGGATAAAAAAATCAGGATTGATAATTTGTATTATTTAGACTAGCAAATATATGCTCCTTCCGGTCGCATATTTTTGCTAGTTGTTTTATTTAATTGCTCAGTAAAATGTGTTTTGTTTGTTTTTATTTATTTATTTATTTTTTTTTTTACAAAAAAAAGAAAGAAAATCACCTCGTCCTTCAATTTAATAAATAAAACAGGGAATAATAAAAACATAGGTTTTAAACAAAATTTACCCTTTACGACGTAAAATGTAAAACAAAAAATCCTATACTCACTTAAGTTCGTCAAAAGATAATAATATTTGAAGTTTTTCAAATCGAAAAAAAAAAGAAATGTACCTAAAATAAAATGAACAATAACAAAAAAATAAAAAACAGGAACACAGTTCTAAATTCAGTTATTTAATTGCTCAGTAAAAAATAGTAATTTTTAAATCCATTATTTTTTTAAATGAAACAATTTGATTCAATAAATTTGTGCTTTAAAACATAATTTCTAATAAGATTTAAAAACAAAACAAACCTAAAACGTTTTAATAAAAAATCAAAGTAAATATATCATTTTTGAGCGACTCGTACGATAAATCTCAAAGAATTTTTAAAAATTTGTGATGGTCAAAAAGTGGGGTATCAGTTTACGTTAAATTTATATAGGAAACTGATCCCTCCTCCTAAAATATTTGGAAAAAATTTCCAAAAAACACAGAATTCTCTAGGAACATGATAAATAATTGTACACCGAATAAAGAAACAAAATTGGTCTGTAAAAAAAGTTGAAAAAAAAAAAAAAACGGGTGGTGGAGTATTATGAACAAGCGCTGATTATTCTTCGTTTTTTTTATATCTATTTTCAGATCAGGAATTGGACGTCTCTTACGAAGATGGTAATAACTCTACAGTAGATGGGAATAACTCTGCAGTAGATGGAAATAACTCAACCTTCGATTATTACCATTATAATTATATCAATAATGGAATATTCGATTCGAATGAAAATGATGATGTCCCAATCCAGTCGCTCCTGTTGGTCGATGTCCACTCTGAATCTGCAGCCAATGAAGCTGAAATGGATAATATGAGGAACTTCTATGAGGAATTGGGCAATCTCTGGCCAGAACATGTCTATGACAACAGTAATCAGCACACAGAAAGTATAAGCGGCCATCCTTCCGACATAGTTACGGAACATGTACCACACAGGATTGCAAGCAGCAGTAGCAGCAACAACAGCCACTCAGAGGACGTCATGGAAATCGATATTCCAGTGTCGAGTGCAGTTATTAAAATCGAGCCAAATCAGGACAGTGGACACACGAGTTCCTCTTCTTACCATGCAAATGTTCAAAACGCACCAATATCTACGAGAACCTCCTCTAGAGTCACCGCAGGCACCTCGTCCTCGCAGAATACCTTCAATAAGATGCATACGAACAGATGCGCGAAACGTTCCCGCTCTTTGTCCACACAAACTCAACTTGTTGTGAAGAGACGTCGGACACGTAACCGACACAACTTATCCGTGGCAAATGTGCGTGAGTCCGCAGCGACTGTAACCACTTCTGCCGTGTCCACCTCGGCCATTATGACTCCAACGATCACCACGAACAGACTACCTGCCACTGCCACCACTAACACCTACACTCCCCGGTTAATGTTAAATTGTGACCGCCACCCCGTGCCTTCGGGCGAAAGGACACGGCGAAGACAGAGGAGATCTATTCGCGAACGACAGGTCATTCTCCAGCCAGACGTAAATAATCTCCGTGTTGTCACGGAACCGACTCCTCAGTCCCGTGTCCGTTTAACAGAGACTGCAGTTGCTGGTGGCAACGAGACGTTCCAAGATAGACAACATTCTCACCAACCTGAGTATACAATGCATCAAGTTGATTCTGATAATGACAACTCCGGATCTTCTAATATTTATTATAACTCAGGTTGGTTAGAGTTGAACCCCTTTTTTAATTAAAAAAAAACAAAAAAAAACAAAACTTTCTTCCAATTGTGAGAGGAGGATGATTCGGAAGATACTGATGATGTTATCGGCATTTTGTGTCATACAACAAAATCGGACTCAACGTAACACCTAAGTATTGTTACTGAGAAATTTTAAATCCTAAAAAAAAAAAGAACAAAAAAAAAACGGTTAGGATCAAAACTACAATAAAGTATATCCTTATTTGCAATTCAAATGCAGGAAAAAAAAAGAAGTTTTCTTCAATTATTTGTTTTTGTTCATCTTCTCTATAACCATTCCGTTTTTTTCCGCATTGCTTTCAGCCTTAATAAATACCTATATACTTATCAAAATTGAAAATAGAAGCCTTTTTCAATGCAAGATTAATTGGTCCCCCGATTTATAAAATCGGGGGGACTTATGTTTTGAGGCATGTCCATCCGTCCGTCCGTCCGGATTTTTCTCCGCAACCATCCATTGAATTTCTCTGAAATTTTGCATGAAGTTGTAACTTTGGTCAGGTTAGAAAGTGACATTCTCCGATTTTTGTAAAAAAATCTGGTTACCCCCCCACCCCCAGGGGGTCAAAAGCCCCAAAATGGCAAAAAATGACCTTTTTCTCCCATAACGTTTGATCCATCCATTCAATTTTTCTGAAACTTGGCCAAAATGTAGAGGCAATTGTTCTGGATATAAAATGAGCATCCTTGACCTCAGAAAAATTCTGGTTCGCGCCCCTAGGGGGTCAAAAATGCCCCAAATTGCCCAAATTTATTGCCTTTTACACTCGCCACATCGAGTCACATACGGAGGGGGACCACGCACGCGCGGCTTGTTTATTATTATTTTTTACTTTAATCTTATTAATTTCGGAATAAAATTATATCAGAAGAAGGCCGGAGATTATAGCGGCCGAAACGTTGTGATGATAACACTCAAGATGAGAAATGTAGTTCGAATAACCCAAATTATACAAAATTCTATCATAAGAGTTAACCAGTATTGTGATTTTTTGTGAAAAAAAAAAAAATTACACAATACTGATCAACCCTGATGATTGAATTTTATTCCGAAATTAATAAGATTAAAGTAAAAAAAAATAATAATAAATGAATCATGCATTTAAAAAGGCTTCTATTTTCAATTTTTATAATTCTACCATATCAATGCTTTGAAATGAACGACCTATCTAACTATGTACTTATTTACCAGCGATGCTTCAAGCAACTACCAAACCATCTTAAATAATAATAATAATAATAATAATAAAATGGCTACCTACTTGTTTTATAATTAAAACCAATGAGATATTCATGGTATTATTGAAGCCGTGCACCCTGAGCAAATTTATAGGTGCTGGTCTTAACGAAAACCGTCGCACGAAAATGAAAAACAAAACCTTTTTTATAAAAATAATGAAAGGGTTTATTCAATTACCTATACCGTTTGGTGTAGGTTGAAGAAAATTAGACAATGTTCGAGTGAGGAAAAGAAAAGTTAGAAAGTATTTTGTGCTGCTGAAAGTATGTGAGCAGTTATCTTCAGGCGAAGATAGTCAGTGCTTGAGTGTCCAGTGGACCAAGACAGGAGAGAGAAAGGAGGCGTCTTTCCTCGTTGATTTCAAGAATCTCTCTGATGATCGACTGTGATTCCCAAAGTGGCTGAAGTAGTCCTTCTTGGGACAGATGAAATAATTGCGCCCTGCAAGCTGATTGGTCAGTGTGTAACCAAATCGCATAACAGGGACATTTCTCTGAGAGAGAAAATAAGTCATTATTTATGACTGCTACAAATTATCCTAAAAATAAAAAATGAGATTCTACTTTTTTTAGGCGATGTATTTCTTTCTAAACTACTCACAACTTATGTTAACCTTTTTAAATATATTTTTGAAACAATACCATTTTATTTATTTATAGAAAAAAATCAAGAAAAAGTAAATATCAGATAGTCACGGCTTCTACTACTGACTTTAACGGCCACATTTGCCCGAAACTGCTCATAACAGTATATTCTACCATTCTTTTTTACTATAGCATTATTTAATTATTTATTAAAACATTCAGACAAAATCAAGTCATTCAAAAAAAGAAGTCCGATATTTCAAAAATTAGTCTTAAGTTTATAGTGAGGAGTTGGTGTGAATTGAATGTTGATAATAAAGATAGCCATTTTATTTAGTCGGCCATGTAAGTAGGTATCTGACGAATCTGGCTTGAACTACATAAAAGAAAAGTAGTCGCCAAGTTCCAAATAAAATACCAACATCTCCACCATAATAAAATCAACTTTATTTAACAGGAACATAGGAATATAAGGCGTGTTTGCTCAGCAGGCAGGTTTCAGCTAAAAACAGAATGTTGACTTCTGGAATCCTATCTCGTCTTGTCGTTCTATGGACAAAGAAACAAGAGCATGTCCTTAGTGTCTCGTCTTAAGGACATCTCGTTTAGGCACTGATTTGTCTCTTTCCGCTAACGAGGTGGGCAGAAATAGAAAGGCTGCAAGTGCTCATGTGCTATTATGAGCTATTTCCTCGTATATCTCTATGCGAGTTTGGACATGCCTGTTTTTACTAACCGAACTACAACTTGACATTATGCAAGAAATTGCATGTATATACAAAAGAAATAGATCTGTCATGCAACTGCTACAAGTCCATTGATAAACCGAGCCACTAAATCCAATACATATATATATATATATATATATATATATATATATATATATATATATATATATATACAACCATGTCATTACTAATTAAGCATTAATTCCACGTTGCCTGCCGTCTGATCAAACACTGAGCAAATGCAAATTGTGAATCAGGGTTAGGTGTATATGGTCACATACCACGCCCACAATTGGGAATTCTCTTCAATTATCAAAAAACTTCCCAGACGTAAATTTCTGGGGTACCTTGCCCCTATATTTTTTTCAATTAAAAAAAAAAAATTATAGAAATCGCTCCAGATAAGGCATGAAACCACTTGATGTAAGGAGCTAAAAAATACTAGCCAACGATAAGTGTTAGATAGATTCCCACCCCAAAACAGCAATTTTTCCCCTTTTGTCAGAAACATCACTCATGAACTGTGAGGACTAAAGGAAAAAATAAGGGAAGCGAGAGTTACGAGGCTGCCTAAAGTAACCCCAATGCCCACTTTCTATTCTATATTATTCAAAACCAATTCAATCTACCTAACATCCAAATTTCACGACTTTATACCTCCACTTTTCTTTTTTTTCCTAAGGTTCATGAAAAATCATTATCCATGACACATCGCTCATGGAGTGTGTTCACCTTGGCACTCCAGCATTCAGCAATCCATATTCATCACTCACAAAATTATCCACCCAGACAATGGACAGAAAAAATGCAATTATTTATGGCAATTCTTTCCTTTTAAACATTCACCAAATAAAGTAATTTCAAATTAGAAAAATTAACTCTATCTTATCTTAATCACTCCATCTATTTATCCCCCCCCCCTCCCAAAAATTTACAACAGAGTTAGATTGTATCAAGAACATAACCCTATCTCTGATTTGTTCTAACCAGGGTTCTAGTGCTCGATATACTTCTCACCTCGGCTCTAATCCTGGCCCAGGCAGTGTTTAGATTTCTATTCATATCCCTATCTATAATACGACAACAATAAACCCAAAAGAAGTGAGAGTGAAGCAAGATGAAACAGAAGAAAGATGAAGAAAAATTAATTGTTTTCGATCAACCTGTAATGACAAACGAGAACAGTCGTAACTTAAGAAAGCTTTATTCGGCATAAACCCTATTTATCTACTTCCAACAAAGTAGAATGTGACACAAGGTCGGAAAGTGGGAATTTGTACTCCAGAGGAAGAGTACTTAGGGTTTTTAAAAAAAATTGCTTGGGCAGCCCTGTCGGCATTCCCCGGTAGGGGCGCCTCAGATAGTAAGCAATAAACTTACTCCTCCCCAAAGAAGGGAGGCAGAGTCTGGGAGGGTGGACCTCCTAGAACTGCACAGGACAGACCCATTGACCGGCGTAAATCAAGCCCCGAACGCCAAGACAATACCAGTCTATGGGGTGCAGTATCCATCGGAACAGATACTACACTTTGATCTTGACCAAAAGGCATAAACTGTCAGTACAATATTAGTGCTGCTATTTATATTGTTAAGACGAACAGCAGAGTTCTCCAGAGAGGAGATAATTTAGAATAGGGAAATTATTCGTAATTGTTCATTAGACTACCATTCTGTTGTTTTTTTTCCAGTGAGGTCTCAGCTGTTTTTTTCTGTTTTATTTGAGGGATTGCTCATGTTGTTATCTCCCTTGGTTGATTCTGGGAGTTTACATCTAACGGTTGTTGCATTCTGCAGGGTCGATCCCAGTCATTTAGACACAAGATGTGAATGCCTGTGTGTGTCTATGGAATCTGTTGTATCCTGCAGTGTCCATCCGATGCTCACGCAACCAGGTATAAACTTGTGTTAGCATGCGTTCACTGCAAAGGCTGTGCTTATTCACTCGTTGTCTTTGTCCGAATTCAATGTTTGATTTTGGCCTTGGTGTTGATCATGTGGTTTCGGTTCACTGCAGTAACAATAGGACTAATAAAAACAAAAAGGACTAAAGAAAACGCCACTCATTTATTTTTTTATATGGTATACTGCTATTTTCGAGTGTCACTAAACCAGGACTTAGTGTTAGGATTAGGGTTAATGGATGAGATGTTTTCGTCCTCATCATTGTCAAGTAAATTCATGAGAATAATCAATCATGATTAGTTTAATCCCGAAGAACCCCAAAAATAAAGAATTTCTTTAACAATTCAAGATTATTCGATGTGCTTTCATTGTATGGGTTCCAATTTCAATATGGCTGCCGCAAATATTAAAAAGTTGGCATGGAATGCAGTAAAGAAATATTTGCTACGTTCGGGAACACATAAAAAACAGAAGAATTTATCTAATAGTTATTTTTGTGAATCCTTGAGAAAGGATAAAAAAATTTGAATAATGCAAAAATATAAATTGTATCAATTTCTTGGATTAGAAAGAAAGAGTAGGCGACCGGAAATAAACCATTCCTCCTTCAGGAAGGAGGAGGTAATGCCTGGGAGAATAGTCTCTTGAGATCGAGCAGGACTACTCTGATTTTGGTAGCTGGAAGGCTAATTTTAGCCCAAAGAGCGATTCTTTTGGGACCGAAGAAGTTGGTATTTACCCTTCTTTCCACAAAGAAGCCTAGGTGTGACATAAAGTCGGTTATTTAATTCGTCTCCCTCAAGGGGCTAAAGATGTGAGCTAGGGGTGTAGAATGTGACTTCTTATATAGTATTCGGCCAAATGTTGCGAGTGTTTTGGAGTGATTTGATTGTCCGAGACCAAGGGCGAAATGTACAGTGTAAAAAGAAATTAGGTCTATTCCTGTCACAGATTCCAGGTCTTTTGAAGTGATTTTATTTAGTCAAAAGAAAAATAACAGTCATAAAAAATCATACAATTATAAAAAGTTTATTTAACTTAGGCATGAAGCCCTAACTGTTTTGAGGCGGTCACACATTTTGCCAAGTAACTTTTGGACTTTCTCTACGCTAGACACTCTTACCAAAATACCGCATCCACTCTATAGCCTTATCCTACCGAAAACATCCCCAAATGGTTTCAACGAGATTTTATTTACAAAAATAAATGTACATGAGTCATGATGGCGAGTGGGACAATTTACAAACACCACCCAAAAAATAAAAATAAAGAACCAAACAAAATGCTAATGTTGAAGGTTAGTAAGGCTATCCCAACCCTTTTGCTAGGTGTTAGACCACCCACTGTTTTCCGGGTGATCCGAAAACAAGCAGGTCAGTCTCTAAATAGGAGTGGGAGTTTTCGAAGTGATTATTTCCGGATCCTTGGCCCATTCGCCAGCAGCAAAGTGTAGTATTTATTCTGATACTACACTTCATTTTTTCTGTCCTTTATCAGTGAAAGAGAAATCTTTCTAGACTGAGGCAATTTTATTTTTTGTCTCAATCCAGACTGCTCCTTTAGGGTGAGCTGGATTTTCCCCACATTAAAAACTAACCTTATGTCTAATTCTTCTTTCGTGGAGAGGCAAGCAAACAGAGACACGTGCCATAAAATCTCTCTTTTTTTTTTTTTTGCTAAATAACGGTTTAGCCGTCGAAAACAAGGGAGATGACTTATTTTCTTATTAAATCTGGCAGAATTATTTCCCTTAATACCTGTTTTGCTTTGCGATCTTTTAAACTGTCATCTGCGTTTATGTTTTGTGGATGATGGCAGGTTAAAAAGAAAGTTAAAAATATTATGGTGTAAAAAAAGAAAAACAAAAAGGAAAAATAACAAAGAAAGGATTTTATTAATCTGTTTTTATTGTTTTTTGTTGTTGTTTTTATTTCTTTTTTAGGTGGGGGTGTTACTGCCTCACTCCCCATCATATTTCAATGAAATTGTATTGAGGGTGTTCGAAAGAAATTTGATAATATTTTTATATTCTAATTTCAGAACAATTGGAAGTATTTAATAGCAGTAAAATGCAACGGATAGTTGTTTCTGTATACTATTAGTGGTTTTGGGAGCTGGAGATCATGGATGACTGGAAAACACCGGAATATTGGAAGGGAGTGACCTGCATGGTGACGACTCGTGCCGGATTAAAGAGTTCGGAAATCTTAGCTGCAACTTAGTGCACCTTCTATACCTTTTTCGAAGAAGCAGCAGCAGCGGATGTTGTTATTACGCATCGACACTCGATTGAACAAAATCTTCAATCAGCAGTTTCTTTCAAACAACTAGAAAAGCGAGGATATACACTCCAAATTCCAGTGCGTACTATAAAAACCCGAACACACAGCTTTCTGTGTCTCTCTTCCTTTTTTTTCCAGAGACAACACACGTGCGCATAACATCCCCTTGGAGCCGGCGACCCTCGTTAAATAACACACACATGATGAGAGACATTCACAAACTACTGTACACCCAGTGAAACACATACACACCGCTCATCTAACGTACATGTACGCCACTTTATAGACACGCACACTCTCACTAACAAAACTGAGGCACACACCGATGTACACATACATGTCTTCATGTGTATCTCATTTACACACATGTAAACGCATGCGGCACCAGCCGAAACAAACATGTTTACTCAATTTCCCCTTACAAACAAGACAACTCTTCTTTCACCAGAACGTTCTTAGGACTCTCTGAACTTTTGTATTCTACGAACTTTTTATCTTTAATGCACGTTATCACTAAAAATTAATTGATTTTGTGTGGATAGACTTTGACATTTCTTCTTTTGATTTCGCCTTTCCTACTGCACGTTAAAGGCCGTGAGATGTGAGCTAGAGCATGGCGACGGAGATGTGGAAGCAGGGTAGATTGTTGTCGTGGCATAACGGTTTAATGCGTTAATTAGCCATCAGTTATAAGTGAGAGTCTTCTAGAGGTTGAAGGTTCAATCCTTACTACAGGCGATAATTACTAAGAATAATATAATAATCAACACTGCTATTCGACCTGGCCTAGGTCAAAGTGTAGTATCTGTTCCGATGGATACTGCACCCCATACTGGTGTTGTCTTGGCCTTCGGGTCTTGATTTATGCCGGTCAATGGGTCTGTCCTGTGCAGTTCTGGAAGGTCCACCTTCCCAGGTTTTGCCTCCCCTCTTTGGGGAGGAGTAAGTTTGTTGCTTACTGCTTGAGGCGCCCCTACCGGGAATGCCGACGGGGCTGCCCAGGCAATTTTTAAACCCCACTTTCCCGACCCGACCTTGGGTCACATCTTACTTGTGGGAGTAAGATAAAAACTGGCCTTGTGCCTAACTCCTGGAGAGGAGTAAATCAATACTCGGCCATGGTTGGACGAAAAGAGAACTGTCTACACCAGTGGATGAAATTAATGGTTCTGTTTGAAATTCCGCATAGGTTCCCGCGTTCAATATAAAAATTTCAAAGTTCGTAAAGATGCACCCGAAGAAGGTCGGTTACATCGGCCGAAACGTTGTGAAAATAGCAGCCAATATGAGAATGTTAGTCTGAATAATACAAGTAATACAGAATATCAATCGTCATCTAAAAAATTCCATCATGCAAAAGAACCATCCTAACACTCCATAAAAAAATAAAAATAAAAGTAGATATCATTGCACAAGAAAAAAAAAGAGAAAGAAATCATACTAAACCCAAATCATCAATTTGACCATTTTTTAAATCTGTGTACACTTACCGAGTATGTCGTTATAGAATTGTGTAAAAATTTTGTTTTTTAGCTAATATTTTAGAATTGAGAATGAGGGATCACTTTCCTATATAAATATGTCGTAAAATGATCAACTATATCGTGACTATCACCAATTTCCGGACAGAATAGCACGCCAGTGATAACAATATTTGTTTCATTGTTATTGTGTAGTAACTAATTAAAAAAATTGACTTTTTAGGTTTTTAGTATTTTTTTTCATTTTTTTTTAGAAAAGTTAAGGCATTGCCCGCAGAGGCTATACACGTTAGGTGGAGGCGTTAACGAGCTGTGCTCGTTCGCCAGTTTCTGTTGCATAGGCTAACTAGTGCGTTAGGGGTTCTGTTGGACATCATTTCTGGTGTTGCTCGAACGTGTGGTGGGGAAGCAAAGGCATGACCAGAGTGCATACGTTTAGAGGACGACTGTGTCCGAATCACGAAAAAAGAAAACACAAAGTGTAAAAAAAACAACAAAAATCGAAAAACAAAAAACATTGTTTTAATGTTATCAATAATTTACGGAAATTGTCGAGCTAAAAACAAAAAAACTAATTATATCACTCGTGCGCTGTTCTGCACAAATAAGTTAGAATTGTAGAAATTAAAAGAAAACAAATAAAAAAAAGTCTGTAAAAACGCACCCGCCACCTAAAAAAAAATGTTAATGTTGTACGATAAAAACAACAACAAAAAATGTTAATGTTGTACAATAAAAACAATAACAAAAAATGTTAATGTTGTACGATAAAAACAACAACAACAAAAATGTTAATGTTGTACGATAAAAACAACAACAAAAAATGTTAATGTACGATAAAAACAACAACAAAAAATGTTAATGTTGTACAATAAAAACAACAACAAAAAAATGTTAATGTTGTACGATAAAAACAACAAAAAAAAATGTTAATGTTATACGATAAAAACAACAACAAAAAAATGTTAATGTTGTACGATAAAAACAACAACAAAAAATGTTAATGTTGTACAATAAAACAACAAAAAAAAATGTTAATGTTGTACAATAAAAACAACAACAAAAAAATTGTTACACTTTTTATTCTCTAATAAGTTTCCGGAAATTTGTGATGGTTAAATTGGTATAAGTAAGTGATCCCCCACTCTAAAATCTAAATATATTGGGTAAAAAACTAAAAAATCAAACGGAATTCTCTAACGACATAATAGATAAGTGTACCCAGAAAAAAGCTACATTGGCCTGTACAAAATGGCAAAACAAGTGGCGATAAAGCGCCAACTATTCTTATGTTCCTAATCCATTGTTCATGGCTCCTATTAATCAATTATGAGAATATTAATTCTCATAATTGATTAATAGGAGCCATGAACAGGCCAATTTAGTTACGAAGATCATTATAAAAGAAATCAATACCAAGGAAAGGAAACACGATGAAAGGGAAACAACTCTAAACTTTCCAACATGCATAAGAATGGGTTATCTTTCTTTTATTTGAATTTTCAATTGTCAGTTAAGGATCGTTTCAACGTCATATTAAGATTGTAAACGATTTTACGTGACACGACGTTACTTACTCCCGAACATTCAACCGGGTAATCCTAAGGCTACTGCATGAGGGAAGGTTTCGGCCATGATCTGGAGGCTTTCTTAGTTTTAGTTTTTGACCCTATACGTTGACACAAAAAAATAAAAATAGAACGGGCTAAAGTGTTAACAACGAAAAACAAACAAACTTGGACCCCCCCCCCAAATATATAACAATCCAAATGATAGAAAATTTAATTTTCTATCGACCTGCATAGTTTTAAACATTTGAAACTATTTTGTAAGTTTTTATTTTATTTCAAAATCTGTTTCGTTACTTTCACTTAACTGATTTCGTCAATCAAAGATGGCAGAAGATTTTTTCTTTTTGAGGCGGTCGCTAATTTCACCCTAAAAAATTAGAAAAAAAAGAAGCTTACCCTAATTCGACTAGAAACAACCCCTGGACTTAGAGTTTGTGGTACCGTAAGCCTAGTAAAAAAAATATATATTTAAGTCTTAAATTAGCGATCATCTTAAAAAATCGACGGCCATGTTTGATTGACGAAGTCACGACACAAATTTTGAAATAACAAAATTTACACAGTTTCGAACTTATAAAATTCGATAGAAAATGAAATTTTCTATAGCTATTTGTTGTATATTTGTTTGTTTCTCTTCTTTTTTTCGTTGTTCATTATACTACACTTTCGCCATAGATTGCTTTTAACAGTAATAGCGTATTTTAAAAAATCGGAACAAATATCACCGTATGCGTTAATTTCCAGCAAACTTCAACTCTTCAAAATGATGCTGAATTAGAAAACTTGTCATTCTCTTAATTTATAAATTATATAATTTATTAAACATTTCTAGAATGTTCGAAGTGTGGAAGAAGACAAAAGTGTTAGAAGTATGTATGTCTAGATGTTTGTTGTCAGTAAGACATATCACTGTCGTAGTGAAAGTTGAAAACAAGCACAAAAAATAATCAAAAGTTCGACTCTCGAATTGTATTAATAATTGTCCCAAAATACGAATCTCGTCAATCGAGTATTGATTTACTCCTCTCCAGGAGTTAGGCACAAGGCCAGTTTAATCTTACTCCCACAAGTAAGATGTGACCCAAGGTCGGGTCGGGAAAGTGGGGGTTGAAAAACCAGCGCCCGAGATGTGAGCACTCTGGTCATTAAAAATTGCCTGGGCAGCCCCGTCGGCATTCCCCGGTAGGGGCGCCTCAGGCAGTAAGCAATAAACTTACTCCTCCCAAAGAGGGGAGGCGAAGCCTGGGAGGGTGGACCTCCTAGAACTGCACGGGACATACCCATAGACCGGCGTAAATCAAGCTCCGAAGGCCAAGACAATACCAGTCTATGGGGTGCAGTATACATCGGAACAGATACTACACTTTGATCTTTTTATTTACCTCCCCAGGAGGTTAGGCACAAGGCCAGGTTTATCTTACTCCCACAAGTAAGATGTGACCCAAGCTCGGGTCGGAAAGTGGGGTTTGAAAAGCCAGCGCCCGAGAAGGTGAGCACTCTGGCCATTAAAAATTGCCTGGGCAGCCCCGTCGGCATTCCCCGGAAGGGGCGCCTCAGGCAGTAAGCAATAAACGTACTCCTCCCCAAAGAGTGGAGGCAAAGCCTGGGAGGGTGGACCTCCTAGAACTGCACAGGACAGTACCTCAGACCGGCGGAATCAAGGCCCGAAGGCCAAGACAACACCGGTCTACAGAATGAGCATCCATCGGAACAGATACTACACTTTGATCTTAGCCAAAAGGCCAAGAAAACTCAATATTTACTCTTTTTCTCTCACTGAACACTCGCCGTGGTCCCATTCGTCGCGTCAACGTTACTCACTGCCGGGAGGGAAGTTCCCCCTGTTTTATCCCAATGAGAATTCGCTCATGAAAAAAGAAATGCTCATTTGCATAAGTGAACTCTCGTTATCGCACGAAAATAACAAGATTCTATATTGAAAGCGGGACGCTCTGGGTTTAATCCCCGATAGACGACACACGGCGCGACCCTCACCCTTTTTCCATTGTGAACCCGCATGTGCGTTCACAATGAAATATAAAATACAGTGATACACCAGAACTCGAACGACAAACAAACAACACGAAATCCGAACCACCTTTTAAGTTAATTTGTAGCGTGGATCCTGGTTAAAATATGATATAGATGACGGCCACGCTTTTGGAAATATATCACGATCCACGCTGAACAATTGTGCGTAGAATGTTCGGAGTGTGGAAGAAGACACAAGTGTTAGAAGTATGCATGTCGATATGTTTGTTGTTTTGTCAGTGTGAATATGTGTGTGACAGAAGTGTAGGAAATGTAACATTATGTTTATATTTGCTTCATCATTATGATTTGCCAGTGTGTAAATATGTGTGAACTTATGTGTGTATGTGAGTTGTGGTTCTCATTTGATTCTCCTGGCCTCGAAGGGCAGTGGGAGATGAGGCGTAATGTCGTGCTTGCTGGATGTATTGTCTCTGGCTAAGTATACTTTACGTGATTTCGATTGTCGAGCTGTTGTTTTTTTTAAAATTAGAAATATGTATTTCACACATGCTTGCGAAGAGAATGGTTTCGAACGAGCGGGAATTATTTGCATTGGTTGAAAATTGTGAAGTTCAAACATTTATGTGAAATAATGTTTTGTTTTGAGTAGACAATTAAATGTGTTAAAATGAAAAAAATAGACAAAAATGCATGTTTTGAATGGGTCACCACTTAGCAAGTGCTAAATTCACTAAAAGTGTGTTGTGAATGAAAGAGATAAAAACATAGTTAACGAACAAAACAGATTTATATATAATTAATAGTGATGAGACGATTCAAAAAATACAATTACCGATTCTGTTCTAAATTCTTGATTCCGATACAATTACCGCTCCGATTCTTTTTAAATTTATAAATATCTAATTAGAGATTTGTGGCTTAAACATTTTTTTTTAAAAATTACTGTTAAACCCCCGTGTAATGTCCGTATATATTTTTGCAAACGTAAAAAAATACACTTCGGAGGGGGGGGGGGCGACGTATATTACACAAGTAGATCTTTCTAAATATTTTCTCAAATGTTTTTCTTATAATTGATTGAAAATTGTGAGACAACTAAAGACTTATTTCTCTTTTAAAACAAAGCCAGATTGCATTATTTCGTCGTTAGTTGACAAAATGTTATTTGAATTTTTTTTATAAACAATTTAAAATAGTCGATGATTGATACGCAAAATAAGAAGACGCTGTAGGAACAGAATAGTTAACAAAGTCCACTCCCCATGTTAAGAATGAGTTTCTAAATAATAATGTTACTATTTATAAAACCATTCTTAACATTGGGTGGGGGGGCTTTGTTAACTATTCTGTGCCTTCTCTCTATCAAAGAATGTTCATATTTTTTATTCTAATTATAAAGATTTTGTCTGTTATTGATACTGTCAATATAACCGATATGTAGTAGATTGTAAATTCCCGTAAATAATCAAGATACATATAATAATAATAGTTATACTACTAATAGTAATAATGACAAATTTGTAGATTAACACCCTCAGCTAAATCACCCCCTAAATAGATTATTCTTTTATTAGGTGATTATGTGTTAACATCTTGAAAAATTGGCAGAAATAAAAACAAATTATTTAGAATTCAGAGTGGGAGATCGGTTTCGTATATAAATTTAATGTAAAATAATCATCATTTCCGGGCCATTCTAACTTTTTAATGATTGTTTTTTACCACTTGTCCTGAGCGTTTTAATACTCACCTGTGAACTCTCTGAGAAGCGTCATATAGACGTTTAGCAAATAGGTGCGAAAACGAATTTAAATATTTCAAAAGTTTTTTTATAGACTATTTACTTTGTTTACCATAATTTACCAATAAAAAAATTGAATTAGACTTGAGAGTTAATGCTAACTCTGGGAATGTGATTCATAACCTGCGGTCCTGTGTCCCTTCGTCTTCATTTTTTTTATTGTCAAGAAATTTTTTTAAAAGAATCGTTTTTGGAATCAGAAATGAGGCTAACATTTTTCCGATTCCGATTCCGATACCATAAAAAGTGTGGATTTTTCGATTCCCGATTCCGATTAATCGTCCCAACACTAATATTTACAAATTTACAATGGAGTGAAATATATTTTGTGTGAGTAAATTGTTCGTTAGAAAAGCTGAATGTTCTTGTGTTTGTAGAATATTCGGGATGTGGAAGAAGTATGCATGTCTATATGTTTGTTGTTTTGTCAGTGTGAATATGTGTGTGACAGAAGTGTAGGAAATGTAACATTATGTTTATATTTGCTTCATCATTATGATTTGCCAGTGTGTAAATATGTGTGAACTTATGTGTGTATGGAGTTGTGGTTCTCATTTGATTCTCCTGGTCTCGAAGGGCAGTGGGAGCTGAGGCGTAATGTCGTGCTAGCTGGATGTATTGTCTCTGGCTAACTGTACTTTACGTGATTTTGATTGTCGAACTGCTGTTTTTTTATATTAGAAATCTGCATTTCACACATGCTTGTGAAGAGAATTGTTTCGAATTGTTTCGAACGAGCGGGAATTATTTTCATTGGTTTAAAATTGTGAAGTTCAAACTTTTATGTGAAATAATGTTTTGTTTTGAGTAGACGTAACCAAGGCTATTGATCCGACTCTCTCCCTTTTCCACTCGATACACAAAGAAAGAAATGAAAAGGAAAGAGTAAGCTAAACGAACGGAGAAAGAAAGAAAGAAAGTAGCTTTTACACGCTAGTAACACATTTTTTTACATTCGTTCGTATCGCATCTATACCTCGCTACAGATTTGTTGTCCAGAATTCGAACGTTTCCTGGAACTGGAATACAAACAAACGGTATTTTAGCAGTCACATATTTTGATGCACTTTTTTCTGTTAATGTAAATAGACAGATCTACCGCTTCCCCAGCTTGCCCAATCAGATGTCTTGGTGTTGGAATTTGTTGGACTACTTGCAGCGCTTACGCAGTCGAGCCCCCCCCTCTTTTTAGCCAGTTGGAGTTTTGAGAGCGTATGAGCCGGACGTTCTGTCGTTGGCTTTTCCAACTCGCCAGCGACGGGATGAAATTTACAAAGATATGTGGCGTAGCGTCTCTTTTGTAAAGACTTTTTTTTAAAATTCCTTTTCAGCACTGCCAAAATAAAAAGGTATTTTTTGTCAATCTTCAATATCGTCTGCTGTCGTCTAGAATAAGGTGTGTCAGAATGAGACACAGGTTATGTTTTCGGTAACCGTTTCTTTTACCTAAATGGTAAAAGAAACGGTTACAGCAAATATTAAAAAAAACAAAAAAACAATGCATGAAAATGTTCCTATTCACCTTAGGCACAAGACCCATTTTTGGATCTTTTTAAGAAGCTCCCCGCCAAAAAAATAAAGCCCCGCTATTCAAGGGAGACAACTTTCCAGTCACTTTTGCTTAAAAAATTAACAAAATAAAGAATGTATAACTTATTATATACAATTTTAGTATTAATGGATTTTATTTTGTTTGTAATTAAATTTTTCATAAATTAACAAAATAAGAATGTTTTATTATTAAAGGATGTTATATTTTTTTGTAATTAAAGTTTTCAAAAAGGGATGTTATATTTTTTTGTAATTAAAGTTTTCAAAAAAGCAAAACAAAGGGAATTAAAAAAAATGCATGATTTTTTTTTATTGAAGAGGATAAAATTGTGTTAAATCAGTTAGAATTTGCGCGAATAGGTCAGTTCAAAGTCAATTAAAAAAAACTACAGCAGACTCCTTGTCGTGGACCAGGGTGGTGAGTCTTAGAACATTCATAAGGAAAGGTGCACTCAAAACCCCGTCAGTTTGGCCTCCCCTCTTTGGGGAGGAGTAAGTTTATTGCTTACTGTCTGAGGCGCCCCTACCGGGGAATGCCGACGGGCTACCCAGGCAATTTTTAAATGGCCAGAGTGCTCACCTCTCGAGCGCTGGCTTTTCAAACCCCACTTTCTCGACCCGATCTTGGGTCACATCTTACTTGTGGGAGTAAGATAAAACTGGCCTTGTGCCTAACTCCTGGGGAGGAGTAAATAAAACACGTGTCAAAAGAGTTAACGTGTAAAGAATTTAGCCAGCCGAAAAGTTGTCTCCCTTGGCAGCGGGGTTATTCTTAGCGGCCGGCTAACTTTAGCACTAGTGGCGGGGAGCTTCTTAAAAAGATCGGGATTTTTTTTTACTACTTGCACCATCTATGCAGTCTGGTTATTTCCCACCTTTTTCCAGTTGGGGGTTTCGAGAGCGAAATTTTACGGTAAGAATAAAAAATATTTATTGTTTTAAAAAAAGTATTACATTGCTTGATTTTAAATAAAATAAATAAACGAGAGACATAATTGTTTTATTGATTTAAAGAATATTTAACTAAAAATCACAATTATGTTTACGGAAGAAAAAAAGAGTCATTTTTGTTCTTAATACTATTGATTCTGACAGACATTTATTATCTCAAAGGAAATATTATTATTAACAGTAGATTATACAGTTTGATGTAGAAAGCACCGTGGAATTTCCACAGGGCCACGCTAGTAAGAAAATAGATATTTATGGTACAAATATAATATGATACTTGCGGAAATAAAGAAAGAAAATCACAAATGTCCTGTAATTAATTACTTGAACTTCGATTTTTATGTCACTTTATCTTACACGCATATTCTGTAAATAGGTACATTAAAACTTTTTTTCAAAGTAGTCTATATTTTTTACTTATATTTTTTATTTATCCCTTTATTTATTGAATAGGGTTAGTTGACAATCACGATAAAGTAACTAGTGTTGGGATGATTAATCGGAATCGGGAATCGGAAAAAAAATCGGAACATTTGGGATATCGGAATTAGTATCGGAATCAGAAAAATTCGAACCTAATTTCCGATTCCAAAATCGATTCTTTTAATTTAAAACAAACTTAATTTTCTTTGCTGGTACTAATAATAAAATAGTAAATATTTATTGATTTTAAAGTAGTAGTAAAACTATTTATCGATATTGATAATTTGAAGGAAAACAACAAAAATATCATTGTCGTAGTGTTATTTGATATATTCCAATGTTGGGGAAATTTACTGTGCATGAACATAGTCAAATTTCATTTATTAGAAAAACAACAACAAAAAAGGTTAATTTATATGGTCTTTAAGATATTTAAAGTCGAGGAATTTTGTTTTGTTTCAGCGCAAAAATTAGAATGAATTCTCCATTAAAAACTGGTTATATAATGAAATGAACAAATGAAAAAGTGGAACGTCGATTGATCAAATAAAACAATTTCATAGTAAGGAGTTATTCAAACTGATTACTTTGTACCTTTCGCTTTTATTATTAAAGACAGAAAAAGACTTAATGGGTAGTAAAAAAAAATTCTTGTAATTTAGAAAGATTAGAGGAGGTTTTCTTTTTCTTTTTCATGACAAATGTTAAAGTCGTCGTCGTCGTCATCATCATCATCATCATCATCATCATCATCATCATCATCATCATCATCATGTGTTTAGGGTATTCACACGTAATCAGCTAAAAAGTGGAATCTCATTTTTAGGGTGAGGGGGGTAGGTGGGTGAGGGTGTCAATCTACAACAACACCCAAACTTTTAATATTTTTATTTACCCCTTAAAAATAATATATTTAATTAGGCAAGTTTAAAGAAGTTATTTATTTAATTTTCACGGGAAAAGTAAACACAACTAAACAAATCAATTGCTTAGAATTAAAATTTAAAAAAGGGGATGTATAGTTAAAAAATATAAGATTAAAGAAATAAAGTATGGGTAAATTTGTATGTTAACAGCCTCCTCTAAATCCCCCCCCTCAAAAAAATGAAATTCTGCTATTTTAGGCGACTACGTATAAAGAGTGAACACTGTGGAAAACAGAAAGACGAAAAAAAACTCCAAACAGTTTAGAATTTAGAGTGGGCGATCAGTTTCATATATATTTAACATAAACTGATCTTCCATCTCCGGGTGATTCTAACTTGTCAAGGGAATTAATCAATTTTTTTTAACCACTAACCCTAAGTCCGAGTGGCAAGATCACAAAACTACACGTAAAGAACAAAAAAACAAAACAAAAAAACGTACGGATTTAGCTCCCATAGCAAAAAAAAAAAAGAATTAAAATGGTCCGGAAATGAGGGGATCATTTAAAATTAAATGTATGTACGAAACTGATCCCTACTCTGAATTCTAAAATAAGCGTTTTATTTCTTCTTTCCGCCAAGGTCTTAAGGGTGTTCATACGTAATCGCCTAAAAAAGAAGAATCTATCTTTTGTTTTCTGGAAGGTGGACTGATTTAACAGAGGATGTTAATCTACAATTATACAACGAATCTATTTTTTAGTAATTTGGACAGAATAGTAAAAAGGCGGTTTGTAAACAAAACATTAAACAATACGTTTGTTGTTATTTATTCATTTATTTTCACGGAAAATATAAAAACTACGAAAATTAAATGTTAAAATAAATTAAAAAAACTTTTTAAAGCGTTTAGTTATAAAATTATGTTTAAAATTCTATATTAGGAATAATGAATGCTGCTTTTTTAGGTAAAAACTACGCTTTAAAAATGAGGTATCTAAACATAATTAGTAAGTAAAAAAATTTGTTTTGCTTGTCGATTGTTGTGGGGGGGGGGAGGAGAATTAGAAATAAATTTCCTCGGCCTTTTGGCTAAGATCAAAGTGTAGTATCTGTTCCGATGGATACTGCACGCCTGTCCTGTGCAGTTCTAGGAGGTCCACCCTCCCAGGCTTCGCCTCCCCTCTTTGGGGAGGAGTAAGTTTATTGCTTACTGTCTGAGGCGCCCCTACCGGGGAATGCCGACGGGGCTGCCCAGGCAATTTTTAAATGGCCAGAGTGCTCACCTCTCGAGCGCTGGCTTTTAACCCCACTTGCTCAACCCAAGCTGTGGTCACATCTTACTTGTGGGAGTAAGATAAAACTGGCTTTGTGCCTAACTCCGCGAGGAGTAAATAAACATTATTCCCCTTGCTGTTCCGATGGATACTGCACCCTATAGACGGATGTCGTCTTGTCCTTCGGGACTTGATTCCACCTGTCTGTGGGTTTGTCCTGTGCAGTTCTAGGAGGTCCACCCTCCCAGGCTTCGCCTCCCCCCTTTGGGGAGGAGTAAGTTTATTGCTTACTGCTTGAGGCGCCCCTACCGGGGAATGCCGACGGGGCTGCCCAGGCAATTTTTAAATGGCCAGAGTGCTCACCTCTCGAGCGCTGGCTTTTAACCCCACTTACTCGACCCAAGCTGTGGTCACATCTTACTTGTGGGAGTAGGATATGTTAGGATCGAGGGTCGTGTTCCCCCGATTATAAGCGTGTTCAGTAAATCAAGCAATGTTGCATGCAAAGACAGAGTAATAATTAATAAACAAAAATGAAGTAGTTCAAATAACGTTTATTGAACGTGTGTGTACGTGGAATGGTGAAGTGTGTGATGTATGCATGTGTGTCGATGGAAAAACAGTTCTTGAAAAAGGTATAAGAAGAAATGAATGAATCCGGCGAGAGGAAAAGTCTTTGAAATCCGTAACACAAAGAAAACGAGTTGAGAACTCTTACCGTTGTTTGCCCACGTGTGTTGGTAGTTGTTAGACCGATTGAAGAGGAAAGGGTGAGACGAAACGCTAGTGTATTAGCGTCGTTCTGTCGACCAGAGAAGAGAGAGAGAGAGAGATGGAGCGCTGGTGCCAGCGCACTTCTGCCGATGCTGGTCGGTGAAAAAGAGGGAGATTTTCCGTTTGGCTCCGGGTTTTATAGTCCGAAGGGCAGATAACTCTGGTGTCGCTTTACAGCGCCACCTGTTGGTGATAAAGCGCCACCTACCGGCAAACCGGTGTAGTTATGTTTTGAAAGGAGGAGGTAACTGCTACAAGGACTCCCCCCCAGATTGAAAAATATTGAAAATATTATTCAATATATACAGTTGTAGATGAGAAGCATTCTTTGTGGGTATGTCTGTTTTGCTGTTGAAGATTAGAAAAAAAAGTAGTGTGCACGCTACTTATTTCTGTTTCTGCATCTGTATTGAATGATTGATCGCAAGTGCGTCTGCGGAGTGTTTGTAACGCATGTGGATCTGCGTGTTGTTTGCATGCAATTGGGTCTGCATCAAGTTCGAGTGCAAGTGAGTTTGCGGTCGAAAAATGTTGAGTGCAAGTGAATTTGCACTTGTTGGTGGCGTTGTTCATGTTGATTAGTCTGCGTGATGCGGAGCTGATGAACGAACGTTGAATTGTCAGTGTTGTCCGGGAATGTTTGGTGCTTGGGTCTGCGCGGTTGTTGATGAGTGAGCACAAGTGGGTCTGTGCGGTGTTGATGAGCGAGCACAAGTGAGTCTGTGCAGTGTTGATGAGTGAGCACAAGTGAATCTGTGCAGTTGTTGATGAGTGAGCACAAGTGAGTCTGTGCAGTTGTTGATGAGTGAGCACAAGTGAATCTGTGCAGTGTTGATGAGTGAGCACAAGTGAGTCTGTGCAGTTGTTGATGAATGAGCACAAGTGAATCTGTGCAGTGTTGATGCGTGAGCACAAGTGAGTCTGTGCAGTGTTGATGAGTGAGCACAAGTGAATCTGTGCAGTGTTGATGAGTGAGCACAAGTGAGTCTGTGCAGTGTTGATGAATGAGCACAAGTGAGTCTGTGCGGTGTTGATGAATGAGCACAAGTGAGTCTGTGCAGGTGTTGATGAATGAGCACAAGTGAGTCTGTGCGGTGTTGATGAATGAGCACAAGTGAGTCTGTGCAGGTGTTGATGTTGTTCATGTTAATTAGTCCGTGTTGTGGAGCTGATGAACAAACATCTAGTTGTTGAAGAGGGTTGGTAGCCCTTGAAGGGTGATGTTGGTGCTTGCTGAGCCTGACTTCTTACAACCAGTATTAAGTCTTGGGGCTTAGTGATGTTCGTGTTTAACATCGTTGTTGTAGTTTTCTTTTCCTCTATATATATATTTCCAACACGTGGGTAGAAAGGAAAAAGAAAAAAAAATAGAGCCGTAATTTGTTTCACACACGGAATGACGTTTTTTGTTTTCGTTTTAGTTTGTTTGAATGTTCGTTTCCACGTAGAGAAAAAATGGTGGCTTCTCTTTCCTTTGTTGTTGAAAAGAAAGAAAAAAAAATTCGTATTTTCTTTTTTTTTTGTTTGAATTTTCATTTCCACGTGGTCCGAGAGATAAAAAATGGCGTTATTTTAAAAATTTTTTTATCAACACGTTGTCCGGAAAAAGATGGCGGCATTTTTGAATTTATTTTATCAACACGTGGTCCGGAAAAAGATGGCGGCATTTTTGAAGTTTTTTATCAACACGTGGTCCGGAAAAAGATGACGGCATTTTTGAATTTTTTTTATCAACACGTGGCCACGAAAAAGATGGGCAGCGTGAGCGTTTGTTTTCTTTTGTTTTCTTTTTATCTCCACGTGTTCAAAACAAAGGAAGTGGCGTCTTGTAAGGTCCTTTTGTTCGTCGAAAAAGAAAAAATAAGGATTGGCAAAAGTTTGTCTTTTTCTTTGTATATAATTTTCCGACACGTGGGTAAAGAAAGAGAAGAAAAAATGAAATTGTAATTTGTTTTATACTCGGAGAAGCCGAGAAATGTTTTTGTTTTTCTTGTTTGGGTATTTCCGCGTGGCCAGGAAAAATGGAGACGGTGGCTTCTTTTTTTTTTGTTTGTATATTTCTACCACGTGGGTAGAAAAAAAAAGGAAAAAGATGAGTGCGTAATTCGTTTCACCACGAAAGAGAAAAAACGAGAAATGATATATGTATATATATATATTTTTTTTTTGTTCTTGTACGAAATTAATTACTCCGTCAGATACAACAAAGCTTGCACGTCGGGTCACCAATTGTTAGGATCGAGGGTCGTGTTCCCCCGATTATAAGCGTGTTCAGTAAATCAAGCAATGTTGCATGCAAAGACAGAGTAATAATTAATAAACAAAAATGAAGTAGTTCAAATAACGTTTATTGAACGTGTGTGTACGTGGAATGGTGAAGTGTGTGATGTATGCATGTGTGTCGATGGAAAAACAGTTCTTGAAAAAGGTATAAGAAGAAATGAATGAATCCGGCGAGAGGAAAAGTCTTTGAAATCCGTAACACAAAGAAAACGAGTTGAGAACTCTTACCGTTGTTTGCCCACGTGTGTTGGTAGTTGTTAGACCGATTGAAGAGGAAAGGGTGAGACGAAACGCTAGTGTATTAGCGTCGTTCTGTCGACCAGAGAAGAGAGAGAGAGAGAGATGGAGCGCTGGTGCCAGCGCACTTCTGCCGATGCTGGTCGGTGAAAAAGAGGGAGATTTTCCGTTTGGCTCCGGGTTTTATAGTCCGAAGGGCAGATAACTCTGGTGTCGCTTTACAGCGCCACCTGTTGGTGATAAAGCGCCACCTACCGGCAAACCGGTGTAGTTATGTTTTGAAAGGAGGAGGTAACTGCTACAGATAGAACTGGCCTTGTGCCTAAATCCTGCAGAGGAGTAAATAAATATACATTATTCCCCTTGCAGGAAGGAAGGGGCGCACGTCATTTGACAGTAATAAACATGGTTTCGATTTTTTGTAACTTTTTGTTATCACTTTAACTAATTACTGGTAGTATCAACAAAACTATTCCATTTATATAAGCAAATAGGACAATCAAATTATAATCGAATAACCGCAAACAAGTATTTATTTTGAACTGTTTAAAATATAATTATGCAAATTAGGTAAACAAATGATTTTGTTTGTAACTTTGCTTGACTATAAATAGAGTATTTCAAAAGAATATAGTGTACTAATTATTCAAATTAAACTAACCTGTTTTGATTGCACTATAGGAGTGATAAATAAGAAAATATTTCGCATTATTCATTTAGATAATAACAAATTTAGGCAAAAAATGGCGCAGATACAAATGACACGAGTTGATAAATAGGAAAAAATGACACAAGTGAAAGATATGAGTTTATCAAAATCTCCGATGTAATACATAAAGGGAAACATTAAGAAGTCCATCAAATCAAAAGTAAAATGTTATCTAAATTTAAAAGTAGACGAAGACCCTCAGCTAAATCAGCCTCCTCCTCGCAAATGAGATTCTAATTATTTTAGGCGATTACGTGTGAACACCATAAAAAAAATGAAAAAAAAACCCGAATTATTTTAGAATTTTGAATGGGTGATTAGTTTCGCAAATAAATTTAACGTAAAATAATCACCCATTTCCGGGCTAGTGTCAAACCAAATAGCGTTTTAAGGACATATAACCAGTCATTTTGGGGGATAAGAAGGTAAATAATGTGTGTGTGTTTTTTACCACTAACCGTAAGTCCAGGTGACCCCCCCCCCCCAATTCTACCAGTAACCTTAAGACCGGGTGGAAACAGAATTCTCCCACCATAAAAAATAACAAAAACATGGTTACATCTAAGATGTACCACAACGAAAAAGAAACTTTAATCTTTTGGATTCAATATTGGGTATGCGTGCGTGTGTGTGTGTGTGTGTGTGTGTGGGGGGGCTTATCCCGTATTTAAAAATATATTGAATGGAACTTAGTCCTCAATAATTTAGACGAATTGATGTTATTTGTTTGAAAAGAATAAAGTAAAACTAATTATTTTTTTTACATTTAGAGAGTTGTCTTACCTCCCATTTACAACTATAGAGAGTTTTTTTAGGGGATCTAGCCCCTCCCCTCCTCCTCAAAATAACTTAAAAAATCGATTTTATTTGCTTGAAAATAATAGAATAGATTAAAATAATATTGGTGGTGGTGGTGGTGGTGGTGGTGAGGGCAGAGTTAGACACCGAAAGTCCAGCTCCGCCAAAAGAGCACTCTGAAATGAGACAAAATTTAAGTTGCCCCAGTCTAGAAGGAGTTCTCCTTCACTGACGGAGGACAGAAAAGATGAACTAGTATCAGAACAGGTTTTGATGGATAACCATAAAAGTTCAATTTTATATATGTTCAAAAATAAATTAGAAGTTTGTATTAGGACAAAAAAAACGTTTTATGTCATGCAGACTTTTTATTGTGTAGAAACAATATTTAAAATTTTAGGGAACACAAGCAAGTAATTGTTTTTTTATTTAAGATTTTCCTAGACAGATTTGGCATGCATCGTGAATTTTAGTGTAAATGAGTTTTTATAATTTTACCTTCAAATCACTAGCAGACTTTAACTTCGAAAACGACATGAACAAAATAATCAGTATCCTTTTTTAAAAACCAAACAATTACTAAATCAAATATGAAATAACTTCAGACAGAAATGACTACCGTCATATGTCCATGTGTAACGTGTAACCGTTCCCTTCGAAGCATCTTGTTTATCTGCTTAGTACCAATCACTGTGACGTCAGCAGAACACGAAATTCAATGGAATGGCCTTCTCTCTACGAATGCCATGTTCGAGCATCTATGGTGTATTTTATCTTAAAATAACTGCGTGTTTCTAGAGAGAATGGAGAGTTTAACAACTTTACCTAGAATTCCAAAGAAAAAATAACACAGCTTGAGAGTGACTATGCGTATTTTAGTATCTTTTACATGTAAGAGAGGTCAGTTCGAAATGCAGGGTTGACGTAAATTGAACTCCAAGTGATATGAGGTGGCATTCTCGTGTTGTTGGTCAATTTACCTTAAACTAACGTAGTGAACTCGACCTATTCTATGACACCTCTAATGATTAAACAGGTAATATTTTTTATGATCTTAAAAGTTGTTGCTGAATCAAGTGCAACGTAAAAACATGTGATGTGCGCACCTGTGTAATATGCATAGGCGATTTGCAGCATAAATTAAAACAAAGTGTCTTCCCATGTAAAATTCACACCCTAAACATTTCAGAATTGCCAGGCGGAATTAAGTGGTTTTCGTTTTAGTTTTAGTTTGCCCGATTTCACTTAGTTACGAACTTACACGATAACATTTTCATTAATTCAATAAGTATAACAGTTCAATTTAATTTTGTGAGACACACATTTCAATATTTTCTTAGAAGATATGACATTCCCGGTCACGGTAGAATAAAGTATCGACTATGTGTTCGGCCATGGTAAAATTATGCCCAAACTAGAAGCTCCACAACCGGTGGCAATTTCATGTCATATCCAGAACAATTTTTGTTTTAGATAGATGCATAGATAGATATTCATGGTACAATTGTAATGTGTCACTTGGCGGAAAAAGAAAATCACTGATGTTATCTAATTAATTACTTGAACTTCGATTTTTATTGTTGACATTGATATGTCACTTTATCTTATACGCATTTTCAGCAAATGGGTACATGAACACTTTTTTTACTTACATTTTTATTTTTTTAATAGTGTAGGTTGCTAATCACGATACAATAATAATCTGATGTTCCTAATCACGGTAGAATACACCGGTGATATTGTTGGTAATGGTAAAATAATACCAAGGAAAATTTCCCAGTAATGAGTAAAATATACCAGACTATTTTACCAGTAACTAGTTACCGGCAAATTTAATATTCCTGTTGATGTCCACGATCACGGTAGAATAAAACATCGACGATGTTTTCGGTCATGGTAAAAATATAACAGACTGTTTTACCAGTAACTAGTTACCGGCAAATTTAATATTCCTGTTGATGTCCACGATCACGGTAGAATAAAACATCGACGATGTTTTCGGTCATGGTAAAAATATAACAGACTGTTTTACCAGTAACTAGTTACCGGCAAATTTAACATTCCTGTCGATGTCCACGATCACGGTAGAATAAAACATCGGCGATGTTTTCGGTCATGGTAAAAATATAACAGACTATTTTACCGGCAACTAGTTACCGGCAAATTTAACATTCCTGTCGATGTCAACGATCACAGTAGAATAAAACATCGGCGATGTTTTCGGTCATGGTAAAAATATAACAGACTGTTTTACCAGTAACTAGTTACCGGCAAATTTAACATTCCTGTCGATGTCCACGATCACGGTAGAATAAAACATCGACGATGTTTTCGGTCATGGTAAAAATATAACAGACTGTTTTACCAGTAACTAGTTACCGGCAAATTTAATATTCCTGTTGATGTCCACGATCACGGTAGAATAAAACATCGACGATGTTTTCGGTCATGGTAAAAATATAACAGACTGCTTTACCAGTAACTAGTTACCGCCAAATTTAACATTCCTGTCGATGTCCACGATCACGGTAGAATAAAACATCGGCGATGTTTTCGGTCATGGTAAAAATATAACAGACTGTTTTACCAGTAACTAGTTACCGGCAAATTTAATATTCCTGTTGATGTCCACGATCACGGTAGAATAAAACATCGATGATGTTTTCGGTCATGGTAAAAATATAACAGACTGTTTTACCAGTAACTAGTTACCGGCAAATTTAACATTCCTGTCGATGTCCACGATCACGGTAGAATAAAACATCGGCGATGTTTTCGGTCATGGTAAAAATATAACAGACTATTTTACCGGTAACTAGTTACCGGCAAATTTAACATTCCTGTCGATGTCCACGATCACGGTAGAATAAAACATCGGCGATGTTTTCGGGCATGGTAAAAATATATCGGACTGTTTTACCGGCAAATTTAACGCTCACGGTAAAATAACACACCAGCTATGTTTTCAGTCATGGTAAAAATATACGTAAAGTATTTTACCAGTAATTAATGACTAGCCAAATTTAACATGCGATGTTCCCGGTCACGTTAGAGTAACACACAGGTAATGTTTCTTAATTCTATTAAAAATCTTAATATTAAACAGGTTGTTTATGTCGATGGACGTCAGCCTGCGTCCAAAGATGGCGATCATTTAAGATGCACTAAAGGTTGTCTAATATATTTACTATAAAGAAAGTGACGGATTCGAATAGGGTTTTTGAGGGTTTCCATCGAAATGTATGGTTACAAAATTCATAATATTATTATGATTTTCTGTTCTATATAGATTGGATATATACTTATATGTATCATCACTTTTCAGCAAAATATATAGTGGACTATTTTCAATCATAAGCACCCCCCCCCAAGAAACCCATCGGATTTTAAATAAAAAATAAAGGACGTCACAGAATAATAAAAAAAAACCTGTTGAAAACCTAACAATGTTGTTGCCATGTTCAGCAAACAATCTGGAAAAATTATTAAAAAATCAATTCACAGAAAACCGAGCAATCCTAACTTTCACTACGTTGCTATTGCCGTTTTCTTGGTGTAGATGTGTATGGACCATGTTGGATGCTGCTTACCGTCGCGGGTGTATAACATCATACATGCGTGCATGTTCGTTGTAACCCAGGTTTCGCCAAAGCTCGCGCTGTTAGATCCTGTTCCTTGCTTATTGATCGAGAACCATGTGGACACCGGTTTGGTTTTAAAGAGGTTTTAGTTTTAACAGAAAAAAAGATAGAAATCAATGCGGTTGTACGATATATATATATATATATATATATATATATATATATATATATATATATATAAAGTGTGAAACTAAAAGTAGAATGTATACTTTTAAAATTTGAAACTATCGTAAAGTGCTTAAAGCTCAATATACAGAATAGAGCAATTATATAGATAAATAAAAGAGAAATAAAAATGCAAGAATGACAAATCTATTGCATCTTCAGTTATTCAAAACAAGGTGTGTTCAATAAAAGAAGGTTGATTTTTTTTTCTTTCCTTAAGCCAGGCTTTTCAAAGAATGGTTTCTGATCATCAGAGGAATTAAGTCATAATTTAAAAAAATTGAAAAACTTATAAAATGTTGATGTAAGTGTGAAGAAAATGCAAAATATGTCCAATGAAAAATGTCCAGTAAAAAATGTCCAGTGAAACAAAAATTTTGAGCGAGACAAAAATTCACCGTTAGAGTATTCGTTCAGAATGCATCATTAGGGTCGAATACTGTAAATCTAGGAGGAATGAATCCATCAGAATAGGTGGATCAGCCGTAGATAAGGTTGATTAGTGTGTAGGCTGGGGATTTAAGGCCATCTTAAATCGTCCATGAACCTCCGTAAAGAATTTTTTAAGGATTTGAGTCCAAAATATTGTAGAGATTCAAAGAGTATTCGACCTTATTGACGCATTCTCAAAGAATACTCTAACATTTTTTTTCACTGGACATTTTTTTTACTGGACATTTTTCAGTGGACATATTTTGCATTTTCGACACTCTTTTCACACATTTACATCTACATTTTATAACTTTTTCAAATTACGGCACTGGAACATCAGTTTTAAACAAGATTAAGCGTACTTGTAACCCGTGCCCCCCCCCCACACACAGAGAATACTATTTCGCTGTATCACAGCTCTTGAGTGCGGTTAGACAAGCAACTGCATCAAGCCGGAATCGAAACTCGACCGTCTAGACGCTTATTACCTGTAGCTGAAGATAGGTGAAATCACAATGATACATATTGTCAAATGCCGGAAGCTCCAATTGTTTACACAAAGAGCATTGATTTTATACGCGAGTGGCACTTTGTTATTTCACTTATATCTTAATTTGTGTAACTAGTCAGTCTTTACGTTTGACAAGTCTGGTTGAAGGCGAAATAAATTATAACGTTAGACTGACATGGTGTTCTGAATTATTTCAAGTTACACTTCCTTTTCCTTTTATTTGAAAACGAGTTTAGTCACATGATAAACTACCATATTCACCTATTACTTAGCAAAACAGTCGTCTTCATCAGCTTTTCTTAGACTGGCTTGATTAGGTTAAGCTTCAAATAATGCTATAGCCGAAACATGCTTGCAAATATGTAGCCGAAACATGTTGGCACATAGCTAGGCCAAATATTTATATGAATAAAAATCATATATATATATATATATATTTTTTTTTTTTAGGCAGCAAGCTATTACTCAAGCAGGATTTGTTGAACAACACGAAATTTTCTCGTTTGTATAACCTTCTTTTAATATATATATATATATATATATATATATATATATATATATATATATATATATATATATATATATATATCATGGTTACCCGGCGTTGCCTGGGTTAGAGTGTGGAATAACATCACATGCAACATGATAATAAGGAGAATTTGGGAATCTTTTACGACGCTCAGCAGAGTAAAAACACTAAAAAAACAAATATACAACAAATAAAAGTAACTGTAGGCTGTAAAAGTTATTTTCAAACTTACCTGTGTCTTTTCCAACTATTAAAAAGATTTTAACCCGTTTCAATTGCTATTTATTGGAAA
This sequence comes from Sepiola atlantica, assembly GCA_963556195.1. NCBI lineage: Eukaryota > Metazoa > Mollusca > Cephalopoda > Sepiida > Sepiolidae > Sepiola > Sepiola atlantica. The sequence continues at coordinate 35,049,875 of OY744538.1, read as the reverse complement.
TTTAAGTATTCGTCACACGATTATCGCACAAAAAAGATGGCCGCTGAAGGGGGTGCATCTAATAACACAGAGGGCGGTCGGCCATTTGTATTTTGCCAAATTCTACGCACAAAAAAAAAACAAGATTTTTTTTTTTACATCTAATAAAAACCTATGTATACTACGTAAAAATACAAACAAATTACATAGGTAAGTAGAAAAATATCTATTCTCGCCGTAGGTCCACTTTACTTGTTGCAAACTTATGTTTTTAAACCCTTTCTCGTTCTTTTTTTGAACCCCGTTCGCGACTCTGCTGAGCGTCGTAAAAGATTCCCGAGAATTTATATTTAAAGCAACCTTGATGTTGTCAGCTAGATATCTTACCCACTGAGCTATCCAGATATATGTTACAACTCTTACACAAACGTTTATAAATATATTCATTTCATTATATAAAGTGTTTTCAGCTCCTTAAAGGGGCAGCTAGAGGTGCAGAATTGCTTCCATTATGTTCACATACAAATTGTGCATGTGAATACACTTAAATCTAAGTTTCACTCCCTACTATGTCTTCGTTTTTATAGACAGACATGCACACAAACAGAGATGTGTTCTCTTTTATTACATATATAAATAGATAGATCTAGGACTATAGAGAGCAGTCAAGAGAGAGAGAGAGAGAGAGAGAGAGAGAGAAATAAAGAGAGAGAGAGAGAGAGAGGGAGAGAGAGAGAGAGAGAGAGAGAGAGAGAGAAAGAAAGAAAATGGGTGGCCAGCAGGCAGACAAATGGACAGACGGAGAGGCGTTACGTACTAAATATACCAACATTTTTCACTTACATCAATTATTATATAAAAAATATATATTAGTTGATTTTATATAATTTTATTTAAAAAAAAACGGGGTTAGAATCGAAACAGCACACTCGATGTTTCCAGTCTAATACTTTCCCAACTAAACAATTCAGACATTTGTTAAGTCGACTTTTTAAATAACACTCATAAGACCAATCGACTAGACGTATTTGAAGTTTAAAGGGGTTTCTATCCCCATGGGTTACTTAGAGGTGGGGGAAAGTAGATATTCGGCACATAGAGGATAACGTAAAGATTCGGGACTATTTCCATTGTTTTCCCCGGAGAATTTTATACAAATGATATAACTTTCATCAAAATAAGATATATTTGAAGTTTAAAGGAGGTTCAGCCCTCATAGATTCTATAGGTTAGGAAGGCACTTAGAGATCTCGAACCACTCCCATTGTCTTCTCGGGAAAATTTTATACATAGGATTTAAATTTCATGAAATAAAATAAATTTGAAGTTTTAAGGCGTTTATACCCTAATAGCCCCCTCCCCCTTAGAGGTGCACTTAGAGATTCTGGAACACTTCCCCCGATTTCCTTGGAAAATTTTACATAAGAATGCACTTTTATATTTTATGTAGATTCTCTAACCTTTCTTTCTATAAGGAACACACAAACACCACACGCACGTGCACGTGCACACATACATCGAGTTTAATATATATAGAGATATAGTAGACGTTTCAGTGATCCGTGGGGTCACAATTACTCGCACTGTTTATTCTGCTGTTCTTTTTGCATAACTAAATCTAAGTCTTTTTAATTCTCTTTCATTTTACTCGCTAGGAGTTTTCACGCAAGTCATCGTCAGTGATTGTTTACTGACAATAATCACTGGTATTTCCCTGGAGTCCGAGTGACAACAAGTCTCCTAAGATTTTCAGCATTTTCCACCTCTTTAGATAACCGTTGCAAATTATTTTCCGTTATCGCAGCAGCCATCTACCATAGATTTCTCGCTAGCAACGCCCGTTGATATTCTCTTGAATTTGATTGACAATAACCCTCACCAAGGATCCAGTACCCCCGCACCCTTCCAGTGGCGGCCTGGTTGGTTATCTCCCTCCTCGGTGTTTCCATCCTCCTTAACCCTTTACAATAATTTTGTGTCGTCTCAACCGAAATTGGCGCAACCGTATGTGTGTGTGCTTTTTTCCCCCTTTTCTCGTTCCCTTTTCCATTTATCTGTGGCTGGTCAGCGTTTGTTGGATAGGTGGGTTGGTTTCCGCATTTAAAGACTTTTCTTAATATTTCGTCTGTTTTCATCATTGCCATTCGTAATAGGGTCTCAATTTTCTCTTTCATTCCAATTTCTCATAATCTTTTTTCCAGATTTTTTCCGGACTGTTCCTAGTGCTCCTACAATTATTGGTATCATAGTTATTTTCGTCAGGGTCCATATTTCTTTCAGTTCTCTAGCAAGTTCTATGTATTTGTTTCGTTTTTCTTCCTCCTTGGTCTTCACTCTGTGATTTGCAAGAACAGCGAAATCTACGATTTCGCAGGTTTTCCATTCCTATTGACTATACGTCGGTTCCAGTTGCTTGGATGCATTTGTCTGTTTGTACCCACATGCCCAAGAAAATTTTGTGATTTTCGTGTTCATATACTGTTTGCGGTTTGTGCTTGTATCATTTATCTATGTGTTTGCATAGTAGACTGCCTTTCCAATGTAGTCGTGTTTGTTTTTCTATTCTTTTTAGGCTAGTTAGCTGCTATCACTTATATGATTTACTGTTTCGTCTCTTTGTTCATAGAGTCTACATTTACTGTTTTTCAGAGTTCTGTCTATTTTTGCTTTGATATAGTTAGTTCTGATCGCGGTGTTCTGTGCAGCTGTCAGCAGAGATTCAGTTTCTCTGTTTAGGATTCCTTTTGTAGCCATGTATAAATATTTTCCTCTGTCTCTTTTTCTAATCAGTCGTATGAACCGGTCATACAGTTGCTTCTCTCATTTTTCTCTTTTCACTTTATTGTTTCCAATTTCGTTACTCTCTGTACTGTTCGTTTTGGTGATGCCTCTTGCTTTCGATAATCAGTCTTTCTCTTTTCTGGGTTATATATTTGTCGAATTCGTTTTTATGTCATCCAGAGTTCTCTATACTTACGAGTTCTCGCCTCCTATCTATCCTTTTTACGTAGAGTCGGTCAGTATCATCCTTCGGGTATAGCGTATTGTGCACGTTCATTAGTTTCCTAGTCTTCTGGTTCAAATGCCTGAGTTCTTCTTTTGTCCAACCTATGAAGGGTGCACAATATTTGACTAAGGACACTGCCAATGTGTTCATTCCTTTTATCAGGTTTCTGTTATATAATTTGGTGTCTAACAATGTTCTTGTCCTTCTTAAGTATACTTTTCCAATCTTCTTCATTTCTCTTGATTTGATGGTGTCTGCTTCCAGAACTCACAAGTATTTACAGCTATCGTGTTCGCCAAAATTCAAAGATATTTATTATAGATATCGTTTTTACTAAGTGCCTTCATCTCTACTTGGTTTGGTAGTTCCCTGCCTTCTGCTGTCTAAAGTTTTCCTCTTTTCATCTCCAGTAGTGTACACTTTTTTTTTAAATTTCGAATTCCATTCGAATTTCCTGACTTAAGATTCTGACTGTGTTTATTAGCATTTTTAGTTCCTTTTTGTTTTTTGTTTTTTTTTTGCAAATAGAATCAGGTTGTCCATACACATGACGTGGTTTATTCTTTCAAATGCATCTGTACACTTGTATTCAGCATTACACTTCCCGAGTATATTCTTTCTTCTTCTTCTTCTTCTTCTTCTTCTTCTTCTTCTTCTTCTTCTTCTTCTTCTTCTTCTTCTTATTATTATTATTATTATTATTATTATTAGTAGTAGTAGTAGTAATCACTAGGAGTTCTCACACAGGTCATCATCAGTGATTGCTCACTGATAATCACCGGTGGTGTTCCCTGAAGTCAGATTGACAACAAGTCTTCCCAGATTTCCAGTACTCTCCACCTCTTTCGATAACTATTGCAAATGACTTTGCGTTATCACAACAGACGCTTACCATTGATTTCTCGCTGGCAACGACTTTTGGTCTTCTGTGGGATTTGAATGACAATAAGCCTCCCCAAGGTCTCAGTTTTCTCCTCACTCTTCCAGTGGAGGTCTGGTTAGTGCTCTCCCTCCTCGGTCTTTCCATCCTTCATGACTATTTTGTGTGGTATCAGCCGAGGCTGTTTCCATTACTTTTATTATTATTTTTTATTTCTTTTTTGAGGAGAGGGGTAGTTTATGAAATTTCTTTGTAGTTTCTGTTCCTTGGCTTTATGCGGTGGTGTTCTTTCTGTGTTTTTGTTTTCTTCCTATTGCAATTTCTATGTGATTGGTTTTCGTAGCTTATGTAGGTTGGTTTCCGCATTCAAAGATTTTCCTTAAGATTGCAGCTGTTTTCATCATTGCGGTCCGTTTAATGGTTTCAGTCTTCCCTTTGATTCCAATTTCTCCCAGTCTTTTGAACAGGTTTTTCGGGATCGGTCTTAGTGCGCCTACGATTATTGGTATTATATTGACTTTCTTCACGCTCCATATCCCTTTAAATTCTCTGGCGAGTTTCGTGTATTTGTTTCGTTTTTGTGTCTCCTTAATCTTCACCCTGTGTTACAACAAATTCTACAATATGGCAGAATTTTTCCTTCATGTCGATTATTATTACATCCGGTCTCTTTGCTTGTATGAGTTTATCTGTTTGCACCTTCATATCCCAGAGGATTTTGTGATTTTCGTTTTTCAGTACTGTTTCTGGTTTATGTTTTTACCATTCATCCGTGTGTTCAGAATGCAGTCGTTTGCATAGTTCCCAGCGTACTTATTTGCCCACACAATCGTGTCTTTTCTTGTATTCCTTTTGGGCTAGTTTGCTGCATTCACTTATTATGTGATTTACTCTTTCATCTCTTTGTCCACACAGTCTGCATTTACTGATTTCCTGGGTTTTATCTAATTTAGATTTAATGTAGTTTGTCCTGATCGCATTTTCTGTGCAGATGTCAATAACGATACCGTTTCTCTATTCGAGTGCCCTTTTCTTAGCTATGCCCAGCTATTTTCATGCGTTTCTTCTCTTGTCAGGCTTATGAAACGTCTATGTAGTTGTTTTTCTTCCCACTTTTCTTTTCTTGTCTTTTTGTTTCTGGTTTCGGTGCTACCTCATTTATTCATTGCGATGGTGCTGTAATTATTTTTTCTGTGTTCTGGGTTATGTATTTCTCCAGCTCCTTTTTTTTTTAAATCTCACACACAGTCTTCTATGCTTACCAATCTTCTCCCCCTCCCCCTTCGTTTCTGTCCACTTTGTTGTTGTTGTTGTTGTCGTCGTCGTGCCTAATTTAAAACAATTTTTATTTATTTATGCATGCCTAATTTAAAACGCAATTCCTTCTTTTAATAACTACTATGTAAAAATGGTCCGGTGACTTCGCTCGTAGGCTCAAATGTGTTAACGATTTAAATATGACAACATCTGATGTGAAGGCACGCCTCCTACCGCCCCCTTCAATAAATAAATAATAAAAAAATCAAGGTTGGGCATGTAACACAGATGCGCGCGTGTGAGTTTTCTGCTGCGCATGTGCTAAATACGTTTATAAGGAAAACGGCAAAAAATCATAGTAACACATACATCCATATATAGGGGGTGAGTAATGTATTCGAGGACATAGGTTATTTTAACTATAGCTGGAAGATTATGTATCTTTGCGTTTCATTGTATTTCACAATTATCAATGGCAGCCGTATAATTACTTGACTAAGATCAAAGTGTAGTTCCGATGGATATTTCACCCCATAGACTGGTATTGTCTTGGCCTTCGGGGCTTGATTTACGCCGGTTTATGGGTCTGTCCTGTGCAGTTCTAGGAGATCCACCCTCCCAGGCTTCGCCTCCTCTCTTTGGGGAGGAGTAAGTTTATTGCTTACTGTCTGTATGCCGACAGGGCTGCACAGGCAATTTTTAAACCCCACTTTACCGACCCGACCTTGGGTCACATCTTGCTTGTGGGAGTAAGATAAAAACTGGCCTTGTGCCTAACTCCTGGAGAGGAGTAAATCAATACTCAACAGTTTTCTTAACGTAATCTTGTTTTACTCTTTATTTATACAATTATTAGATGCAAATAGCTCCCGAAACTTTCAATCATATAATACATGAGGATTGTAAAGGCAGAAATGACTTTCTATTCGACAGTTTAAATGCTTCAAAATTTCGGTGCAATTTTACTTATAGGCCAATCAAGTTAATTGTTTTCATGTAAAAGCATTATTTTGTACTTACTCAGTCATATTTTATCTCTCACGCCCCGAAAAAGAATTTTAAAATATCAAGCAGAACTTTAATTAGAACGATTTTTACATTTCCATAAGGGTTATATGAACTGGCGAGTGTGCGATTTTCGGAGTGGCCGGTTAGTGGCCGATTAGCTAACTAAGGGCAGATAAGTGTCCCCTTGTCTATTCTACCGACCGCTCACAGCCCAAAATGTCGCCTCGGGCACAAATACAGGTTGAACATCGAAATGAAAAAATCGTTCTAATTAAAGTTCTGCTTGATATTTTAAAATTCTTTTTCGGGGCGTGAGAGATAAAATATGACTGAGTAAGTACAAAATAATGCTTTTACATGAAAACAATTAACTTGATTGGCCTATAAGTAAAATTGCACCAAAATTTCTTTTCAATTTTCGATTGAGTTACGAAGTAATTAATGTTTTTCAACTATTAACCAAATATTAAAATGCTCACTTGTTTGCAAGGAAATTGAAATGCATTATGGTTGATTTAATTTCGTAATAATTTTTTTTAATAGGATTTTAAAAAGTTCGTTTTAATACTTTACACTATTGCATTTTCGATTCCAATAAATGATTGATTAGTAGTAAATAAATGAAAATAATAATTTGTAAGTCACGTAGAGGCGAGAACAACAATCATACACAGTGGTCACAATTTTATTAACATAGAAACTATGAATATACTTAGATAATAGTAGCATCGATGAGAATATATTAAAATGGGGTAACTTTCAATTAACAAAACAGTTTGATGGAACCGTTTTCGTTATTTTTATGGAAGGTGTTCGACTGAGCTCAAATCACTGGCCCCTTCTTGTAAGACATTCACAGCAATAACTTTTCCTTCTATTGTAACGAAAAAAACCGAAAACAAACTTTTCTCTCTTCGCCTATGTGCTTGGCGTCAAGTTGAATTTCCAGAAACAGAGTTTCTGTCTAAGGGCGTCCCGTCTATGGAAAACACCACCACCGGACTGATTCCCTTCAGACTACGACATTGCCGTTTATAAAAAAACTCAATGTCAACAAGTAGTTTTCATAGACCGTCTTCATAAGTAATCGAATTTTGTTCATTTTATTCATCCTATTCCCGCCTCTCGTGGAGTTGTGTTTGTGTGCGTTCACTGCTCAGGTCGTGACACTGATCGTAGTGTCAATCATGTATAAATTCCGCAGTCTAGATGAATTGTTCCCATACACGATTCATCTATTTATTTTTTTACTTTTCAAACTAGAATTAACGTTTCATTTGCCGATTTTTATTTATTTTTATTTATTTATCACCCCTCTCTCCCCGGGCAACAAGTCCTGCTAGTATATATATATATATATATATATATATATATATATATATATATATATATATATATATATATATATATATAACTTCTTTGTAAAATGGTAGGAAAAATCACAGCAGAGTGCTCGATTAATTAAGAATTAAAGTTAAAAATTAAGAGCATAATATTTATTTATTCTGGTACAGAAAAATTAGTACAACATTCGTACCGTCGGTTTCAAGCACGGAAGGTCTTACCCATCCGGCTCTCTTCAGCTTCTGTTGTCATCTGTTTTGGAAATGTGAGGTCACATGACACTCTCGTTGGGACGCGTTATTTGCTCAGTGTGTTGTGTGTGTTTGTTTAAATTTAAATTTAGTGTAATAAGACCGTTGAGATTTAAAACACGAGGGAATTCAAGATTAAAGGGAATAAAAAAGGGGATAAAAAAATAAAAAATATATAAAATATATATGAAAAAATATATAAATAAATATAAAATAAATATAAATAAATATAAAAAAACATATATATATAAAAACATTTCAATACTAAGAATAAAAGAATAAAAGAATAAAAGAATAAAAAAAGAGAGAGAATATAAAAAAGGAGAATAAAAAAGGAGAATAAAAAAAAGGAGAATAAAAAAAGGAGAATATATATATATATATATATATATATATATATATATATATATATATATATATATATATATATATATATATATATAAGAGAGTTTAGCTAGAAATCGGACAAAATGCAAAGAATTGGAAAAAGCTGATAAACAAAATAGGATAAAATATTTAGACATTTTTATATATTTCATTTTTATTAAAAGAAAAATTTAAATCATTTCTTCACTCATTTATGATGAAGTCTTTTGATATAGACGAAATATAAAAATGAAATCTCACCAAATGACTCGATTGTATTTGGTCTATCTTGCTTTTTCCAGTGCTTGATTTCAACACTGACCATAATGGCAATCCTTTTGTCTCGGTCACTGCTGTAACAAAAGGATTTCCCTTCCGAACAAGATCACAACTCAAATTTAAAACAAGTAACGATGTTTTATTTCAAGAGATTACACTAATATTTAGTTTCCTTACTGTTATGGTACCTACCTTACGGACTACATGATATAAATACCGAGAGCACATGCCTCTTGGTGTTGGGTCCGCCCCATCCTTTTCAGTCTCTCATTAACTTCGGTTGATTGAGGACGTCAGGATGGGGTAATACCAGTCGAGGATTCGTTCTCGACAATTAGTCCGTCAGGAACTGGGCCATTTCGGTGGCCTTTTATCTGCCGGGCTGAGCTATACTGTCCTGGGTTGTCCTAAGAGGTGCATCCTCCCAGGCCTTGCCTCACCTCTTTGGGGTGGAGTAAGTTTATCGCTTACTGTCTGAAGCGCTCTGACCGGGGAATGCCGACGAGGTTGCCCAGGCTATTTTTGCTAGGCCAGAGTGCTCCTTCTTTAGGGGCGCTGGCTTGACTCTTCCCCCACTTTCCGACCTTGTGTCACATATTCCTGCGGTGGGAGAGAATTAAATACCTGGCACCAACCCCAGCTCGATCAGTCTCTCATTAACTTCGGTTGATTGAGGACGTCGGGATGGGGTAAGGTATTACCAGTCGAGGATTCGTTCTCGACAATCAGTCCGGCAGGAACTGGGCCATTTCGGTGGCCTTTTGTCTGCCGGGCTGAGGTATACTGTCCTGGGTTGTCCTAAGAGGTGCACCCTTCCAGGCCTTGCCTCACCTCTTTGGGGTGGAGTAAGTTTATCGCTTACTGCCTGAGGCGCTCTGGCCGGGGAATGTCGACGGGGCTACCCAGGCTATTTTTGCTAGGCGAGAGTGCTCTTTCTTTAGGGGGGCGCTGACTTGACTCTATCCCCACTTTCCGACCTTGTGTTACATATTCCTGCAGTGGGAAGGAATTAAATATCTGGAACTACCCCAGTCTAATACTGGCAGTCAGACAGACGTTCAACCACTCTCTTTATATGCTGTATTTATACTTTCTTCAATATACTTTGTTTCAATTAATCCAGGATTCATGTTTTATTCCAGGACCCCTTAGAGGTCCACAACACTTACCGAATATAAGACCTGTAATCAGAACAACAGAATGAAAGGCCCCATCTGTCCCTCAGACCGACAGAAAAACACCTTTGCTTTGCTCAGAATCTATATATAGTCATCGAAATGGACCAGACCGAGACCAATTGAGAATGATCGGCTGTTTAATCACTATACATGAAAAACTGACTGACCAGGGCGTCTATGAGCTCAAGTAGACATAACTTCTGTGTGGTCTCAAGTGATTCGCTTTTTAAGTATGGAATCTCGTTTTTAATAGGCAATTACCTTTTTCCCCAAATGGCACCCTATTTTCTTGGTGTTCAAATCTAGAGCCATCTATTTTTCACATCACACATCTGTCGTTTGTAACACTTATCCATTTCTGAACATGCATCGCAGTGCATGTTCATTCTCATAATATTCTTTATCCAATTAACAATTCATCTCTCTTATTAAATCTTATACTCGAATTGCTTTTGGCCTTGATAAGTAGTAACTCATTAGTATATATATATATATATATATATATATATATATATATATATATATATATATATATATATTGTTTATATTTTGCTTTAGTAGTCAAACTCAAGTCTAAAGCTCAATGGATATTAACAGTACTAATATTTAATTCCAGAGCAGTTATAACTTGAGATATTTTCCGACAAAAACAAGGCCTTATCAAAATTAAAAACGGTATTTAAAACGCATATAGAAATGCTGTCTAGAGTGTTCGACGAACGTTGTTGCAATATGTATATATATATATATTAATATATATATGTATATATATATATTAATATATATATATATATATTTATATATATTAATATATATATATATATATATATATATATATATATATATATATATATATATATATATATATATATATGTTGAATATAAGAGACAACTTATGCCTAGATATCCTTTGGTAGATCCTTTCAATAGTCCGAATCTGGATCTTAGTTTCGGAAGGGAATTGGCTGATGAATTTGCCATAGTTTGGATTTGTCTCCCAGGTACTTTCAGACCTAAGTACTTGGGAGACAAATCCAAACTATGGCAAATTCATCAGTCAATTCCTCTCCGAAACTAAGATCCTGATTCGGATTATTGAAAGGATCTATCAAAGGATATCTAGACATGAGTTGTCTCTTATATTCAATAATACTTGCCTGCAAGGGAAGATGCTGCCTAGATACACACACACACACACACACACACACACACACATATATATATATATATATATATATATATATATATATATATATATATATATATATATATATATATATATATATATAAGGAAAAGTTTATTTAAAGAACCAAAACAATTGCGATAACCACAGGAGATGACATAACTTAAAATGTATTCATTTATAAATTAGATGTTATCAAACACTGCAGATAAAATTAAGCTCAATGGTTAACATATCGAGTATAAGATGATTTGAAGTTAGTCGTTGTCCGTTAAAGGGATCCCATCCTGGAATGATTTTTGATGTTCATATTAATTCTCTTGTTATATCTGTCCTCATTATATAATAAATGCTGTATCAGGTCCATCCATCCGGACTTTGCTTTGTTTTTAATTTATTGCTACTGGAAAGTATCTCAATTGGCATTGATAAAGTCGATATGCTGATGAGGAAAATCATAAAACTTTGTCAAGTTTTACCCCGATATGATAGTAAAATAAAGATTTTTCGAAACGCGCGTACGTATGGATAAACGTTTCGACATTTTTTAGATGAGGATTGATAATTTGTATTATTTGGATTATTCGGACTACTATTCTCATCTTGGGTGTTATTCTCACAACGTTTCGGCCGATGTAACCTCTGACCTTCTTTAGATGTATCTCCTGAGTTCGACAAGGAACTCGGGAATATGTATGGAATTATGAACGGAATATGTACGGAATTTCGAACAGAACCCTTTATTTAATCCGCGGGTGTAGCTAACTCTCGTTGCGTCAGCTATGACCGGGTAGAATTATTAACTAATTTGTAATTTTATTCTTAGTATCGCCTGCATTGAGGATTGAACTTTCAACCTCCAGAAGACTGAGAACTGATTATTACTTAGCACTTTATCCGTTACGCCACGGGTCATGGTTTACGGAACGAGAGACAAGCTATCCCTGTGGATTAAATAAAGGCTTCCGTTCAGAATTTCGTCCAAATTCCCGAGTTTGACAGAATGATTCTCGAGTTCGATAAGATACACTTGAAGAACGTCTGAGGTTACACCGGCCGAAACGTTGTGAGCATAACAGCCAAAATGAGAACAGTAGTTCGAATAATCTAAATAATGCATATGGATAAACCTTGTCAAGTGTTAATTTTTGGAGCATGATTATCAAATACTATTCATGTCATAAATTTTGTAATCCACCGAAATTATAATATATATATATATATATATATATATATATATATATATATATATATATATATATATATATATATATATATGAGGAATAAAAGAAACAATGTTTCAGACAAAATGTAAAATAAAAATGGAATAAAGGATAAGCAAATCAACAACTAGCAAAACTAAACTCAAAAACACATATTGAATAGTTCTACCAAAATATTTAAATTGTTAAGACAATCATCATCAGTTGCGTTCTTTGTACAAATTTGAAAACTTTTCTGTTTTTAATTTAAGCTCTGCTGCCAACTGATGATGATTGTCTTAACAATTGAAATATTTTGGTAGAACTATTCAATATGTGTTTTTGAGTTTATTTTTGCTAGTTGTTGATTTGCTTATCTTTTATTCCATTTTTATTTTACACACACACACACACAATATATATATATATATATATATATATATATATATATATATATATATATATATATGTGTGTGATAGAATGCAACAATAAACTATCCTTTAAAGTGCATCGCAAAACCACACACAAAAATTACTATATACATTTTTATTCACACCATAACAACAAAATAAAAACAGACAGATAATTGTTTTTCCTACGTTCTTTTAGAATCTGTAATCCACAATATCTAGACGAAGAATTCAAATACATCACAAATTCACTGAAACGTTGCAACACCCTACGTATTTCATATTAAATGCAAAGAAAAAAGCCCTACAAATATTTTCCAAAAACAATTAGCAAAAATCTTATACACCGGCCACTTCTCTCGTAAAGAAACATTTTCTCTTACCTACACATGCGAATAATACAATAATTTGCAACACTCTAAATAAACTTGGAATTCTGACAATACAAACTACATCACAAACTATAAAACAGACATTAAAAACAACAAAACATAAAAAAACCCACATCTGATGCAGATAACATATATCCCATCCAATAATTGCATCAGATATACGTAGGGGAAACTCAACAGGAACTAAAGAAAAGGCTTGGTGAACATAAAAGAGTAATAAAAAATAACAATTCTCTGAACGCACTTTTCACCCATGCATTACAACACAATCATTCTTTTAACTTTGAACAGGCTAGACTCGTTAAATTCATTTTAAATAGATCTCGGCGAAGACTTCTTGAATCAGCACTCATTATGAACTCTAACACAATTAAACAACGTAATGACTTCTACAATTTATCTCCCTCCGCGTTAGATTCAGCAGGTGTTTGGAGAAGATGCGATGTGTAACACCAATTAAGGAGTGGTTCAACCGATTAAAAAATAGCCGCACATCAGCGGAGAGTTAACAGTGTTCTGGCAGACCCCAAACTGCTCGGAGTGCAGCTGTTGTTGAGAGGGTGCGATAAAGAGATAATGCGGAACGCAACCGCGGAGATGAACACCATTCATAAAGAAAACTTCCAGAGTTGTTTCCGGCAATGGATGGATCGGTGAAATAAGTGTGTGCAAGCACAAGGGGCCTACTTTGAAGGGGATTAGAGTCTCAACCTCGTCATGTATTTGAAATATTTTTTCTGGCCTAAGGTCGGATACGTTTTAGACATGTCTCGTATATATATATATATATATATATATATATATATATATATATATATATATATATATATATATATATATATATATATATAAGGCGAGTCAATGAAAAATAATTAGACCTGCAGATGGAAACAGATCAATATCTTCAATTGTTCAGAACAAGGAGCATTTAGTAAATAAAAATATTTCTTCTTCTTCTCTTTCAATTTCATTCCTTTACTTTTTAGTTCTTTTTTAAAAGTTTTAAAAAACTTTTAAAACTTTTAAAAAGAATTAAAAAAAAACTTTTTTCAAATTTTAAATATTGACTGTTCTTATCTGCCAACTTATCAATCACTACTTCCTCTGATGATAAGATTTTAATCTTTGAAAAGCCTGGCTTAAGGAATGAAATTGAAAGAGAAGAATAAATATTTTTATTTACTAAATGCTCCTTGTTCTGAACAACTGAATATATTGACATGTTTCCATCTGCAGGTCTAATTATTTTTCATTGACTCACCTTATTTTTGCTCTATCCAGTATATTGAGCTTTCCTCACCTCACAACAGGTCTAATTCTCTAAAAGTTACCTTTTAGTTATAAACCCTCATATACATATATATATATATATATATATATATATATATATATATATATATATATATATATATATATATATATATATATATATATACACAGGGTGTTTCAAAAGTCTTGGGAACATTACAAATGCGTATATCTCATGAACTATTCCAGGTAGAAAAATGAAACTGGTGCCATTTTAAAGCTTGCTTAATCAAGTTTTTGGTCATACTAATGATTTTCGTGTTATCTTTCCAGGTGCAGTAATGGCGTTCTCTAAACAAGACAAGGCATTTTGCGTCCTCCAATTTGCAAAGACTGAATCGTGGACATGTGTTCAGCGTGCAGTTCGCAGGAAATTTAAAAAAGAAGCCCCTGAAAGGAAATCCATTGTCAGATGGCATGCTACATTTGTGAAAGATGGGTGTTTGTGCCCAAGTAAGCGAACAGGTCGCCCTTCAACTTCAGAAGATGCAGTTGAGCAAGTTCGGACAGCCTTTCAGCGGAGCCCCCGTAAATCAGTGAGAAGAGCCAGCAGGGAACTTCAGCTTGCTCCAGCAACTGTCTGGCGTGTCTTAAGGAAACGACTGCAAATGGTACCTTACAAGCTCAAGTTGGTCCAAAAGTTGAAGGACACTGATAAGCCACTTCGCCGTGACTTTTGCATTGCAATGCAAGAGAAGTTGGAAGATAACGGCTTTGATGACCGGCTTGTTTTTAGCGATGAGGCGACCTTCCATCTGAATGGCAAAGTTAACAAGCATAACACTCGCATATGGGGTACTGAGAATCCTCATGAACTTCTTGAGCACGAGCGAGATTCACCAAAAGTGAACGTGTTTTGTGCAATTTCCAAGAAAGGTGTCTATGGACCGTTCTTCTTTGAAGAGGCAACTATCACTGGTGAATCCTATCTCAACATGCTGGAAGACTGGTTAATGGCTCAGTTGGAACAAGCAGAATCTGATGACTTCATTTTTCAACAAGATGGTGCACCACCACACTGGAGTCTTAGAGTAAGGCAGTTTCTTAACACAAGGCTGCCTGGTAGATGGATTGGGAGATCTGGGCGAGGTGATGACGTTCTCATGCCATGGCCTCCTAGGTCTCCAGATCTTACCCCGTGTGACTTTTTTCTTTGGGGCTTTGTCAAGCAACAAGTCTATGTGCCGCCCCTTCCAAGAGATATTGACGAACTAAAGGCTCGAGTAACGGCAGTTGTGGGAACCATTGACGTCAAGATGCTGGAACGCGTTTGGCAGGAAATGGACTATCGACTAGATGTCTGCCGTGTGACGAATGGTGCTCATATTGAGCAACTTTGAAGATTCCCCACAAAACTTGAAACTTTAACCTTTCCAACGGTACCAATTTCATTTTTCAACTCCTAATAGTTTTTGAGTTATTAAAAATCGTTATGTTCTCAAGACTTTTGAAACACCCTGTATATATATATATATATATATATATATATATATATATATATATATATATATATATATATATATATATATATATATATATCCAGGTAAAGCAAACATACACAGGATAAACATCCAAAGAATTTTAACCGGGCTTATAGAGAGTGCTCAATATAAAATAGAGCTTTTATATATATGATTATTCTTATTTTTACAGACATGTACATAATCTGCGACACTGGCATGTCGATGTTATCGATCAACAGCTGTTAGAAACTGAGATCTCAACAGGAAGAATAAAAATCTGACCCTTCCCTTTGGTTATATTTGGAAAGAACCAAATATGACATAAGGGAAGGATCAGATTTTTATACTTCGACCGAAATATCTTGATCCAACTTTAATGGTGCGTTTGTGTCTTTATTTGCACTAGATTCTAACTCCGTCTACTTTTCCCTAACCATTTTGATATATATATATATATATATATATATATATATATATATATATATATATATATATATATATATATATATATATATATATATATGTGTGTGTGTGTGTGTGTGTGTGTGTATATATATATATATGTATAATATATGTATATATATATATGTATATATATATGTATAATATGTGTATATATATATGAATTGGAATAAATACATTGATGACATTGCCAAGGCTGCCGCAAAGAAGGTCGGCTCCCTCTACCGTGCTAGTAAACTCCTCACACCTAACATTATCCTGTATCTCTACAAAGCCACCATCCGCCCATGCATGGAGTATTGTTGCTACATCTGGGCTGGTGCATCATCTACTAGTCTCTCCCTCCTTGACCAGGTCCAAAAAAGAGTCGCCAACCTAATAGGTCCCTCGCTGTCAACTAAGCTCCAGTCCCTGTCCCATCGCCGCAATGTAGCATCCTTGTGCTTGTTTTACAAATACTTCAATGGATTATGCTCCGATGAATTGGCTACTCTGGTGCCCCCTCGACGTAAATTCACTAGACCAACTCGACAATCAACTAAATCCCATTCATTCATTGTGGAGGTCCCCAGATGCCGGAGCGCCTTCTACTCAAATAGCTTCTTTCCTCGTGCTTCTGGCCTCTGGAACTCACTCCCTGCCCCCTGTTTCCCCGACAATACTGACATGCAGACATTTAAAACTAATGTAAACAGACATCTCGCTGCGCAGATCCCAATTTAGGTAGACCCCTCCACCTTCTCCCCTTTTCTTTCTTCTCAGTAGCCCTTTACGTCTACAGTGGCGGCCTGCCTTGTTTGAGGTGAACTATATTTAAAAAAAAAAACAAGTATATATATATATATATATATATATATATATATATATATATATATATATATATATATATATATGGTTCGAGTGCTGTGACCAGTATGAATAATCACCTCTACACTAACCATTGTCTTGAGGATGAAACATATACGTATGTAGATAAAACAAATATTTATAATTTTTATTTGTCGCCCGAAAATCTAGGCTGGGCACTGTAGTGAGAAGTATTAACAAAGCCGTCATCGTAGCTCTAATGCAAGTTTATTCAGCAGTCGAACACGCTCTTGACGGCTACCTTTAATAGGTTTAATCTCTCGCAGATTCATCGGATTGTTTATAGTGGCCGTCGAAATTTGAGTTGAAAACATGACTCGTGTTCCGGAGTTCGCGTCCTGCGACCGGTATGAATAATCATTTCTACACTGACAATTTCCGTAAGGATAAAACGAATACATCCACCCTGATTTTACGTTCTCACCTCAACATAAGACTCTTCACCCTTGGCCCTTATTTTTGTTCTTTATTTCTATTTTGTTTTACTTTATATATAATTTTCAAAGTTAAATGTTTCCGATAATATTTACAACTACATTATTGGCTTTCCCTATCCTCTGATGAGAAGAGTTTATCTTTTAAAATCCATGAATTAAGGATATGAGGCTCCTTGCTCTGAACTTTTGATGTTTTAATAAATATTGTATCTTTACAATTCTTTATTCTCATCTTTTACCTCTAAAATTAATTGCTCTATTTAATATATTGAGTTTTACACTAACACTTTATATATATATATATATATATATATATATATATATATATATATATATATATATATATATATATATATATATATATATATAAAGGGAAGAGTTTATTTAAAAAGATTAACTTGTTAATTCCTTCTGTCTTCTTTTCTATACATAAACACGGATATTGAGAAACAGACGGAGAGAGATGCGTGCTTCTCATATTTGTGCAAACGAATATGCAATAACATAAACACATTTTTATTAGCAAAGACAAACAAAGACGCCTACTAAACGCCATTTTCGCATAGCTGTCATAGATCACGGGACACATAAGCCTTTCTAGGTTTAGGCAAATATTTTGATAAATGCAAGATGCTTGTCACAAACGGAAAAAAACAAATTTCACGAGGACACGTGTTGATGTTCACATGCCAGTTCGCTGAGATAAGCGCGGGAACCAGATGGACACACATACACACGCACACACACACACATACATACATACATACATACATACATACATACATACATACATACATACATACATACATACATACATACACAGAAGCGCGTGCGCACACACACGCATGCATGCACGCATACGGACACAAACACATAAACGAATACAGATACATAGGAGACAGGATATATTGTGTGGTGTGTGAGCTATATGCGAAATATTGATAAGCAGACTGAGTTATCATCTAACATGATATCATATGAATATATGAATGTATTATGGAATAACTCAAGCTACCTCCCGAGCAGTGGCGTGTGAAGGTTTGACGATGCCCGGGTTCAACTTCTTAATTGTATGCCCCAAGGACTCAAGTATCAGTTATAGTATTGAGAAATATTATGAGAAAGAGAGATCACTTTAATATGATCCTTACTTGACAGAGTACAAAACCGACTTCGAAATCTAGTGGGCGATGCTCTTTTCGACTCCCTACTACCTCTTTCTCCCAGAAGAGACGTTGCTAGTCTTTCTCTTCTCAACCATCATTTTCACAGCAGGTGCTCGATTGAGCTTCAATACAAAAACATTTACAACAAAATCGCGTCTAGCTACAATTACTGTCAATAGCCCCCCCTTTCTCTCTCATTCTCTGTCTGTCTGTCTGTCTGTCTCTCTCTCTCTCTCTCTCTCATTCTCTGTCTGTCTGTCTCTCTCTCTCTCATTCTCTGTCTGTCTGTCTCTCTCATTCTCTGTCTGTCTCTCTCATTCTCTGTCTGTCTGTCTCTCTCATTCTCTGTCTGTCTGTCTGTCTCTCTCATTCTCTGTCTGTCTGTCTCTCTTATTCTCTGTCTCTCCCATTCTCTGTCTGTCTGTCTCTCTCTCTCTCTCATTCTCTGTCTGTCTGTCTGTCTCTCTCATTCTCTGTCTGTCTGTCTCTCTCATTCTCTGTCTGTCTGTCTGTCTGTCTCTCTCATTCTCTGTCTGTCTGTCTCTCTCTCATTCTCTGTCTGTCTGTCTCTCTCTCTCATTCTCTGTCTGTCCCTCTCCCTCCCCCTCTCTCTTTCTCTTTCTATCTACAAAACTTCCATGAGCAAAGTTTCATTCCTAGAACTGCCCGTCTGTGGAATACAATACCGCGAGGCTGCTTCCCAGCTGACTTCAACATTGTCGTTTTCAAGTCTAATGTAAATAAATTTTTGTTGAGCCGCCCTCTTAAATAACCCAATTCTGCTCAATCACCACCATCATTACGAATCATAACGGTGTTGTCTCACCGTTCAGCTGACACTCATTTAACTCTTACCCTCGAGTGGCCTTTAGGCCTTGATAAGTAGTGACACATTAGTAAAAATTGAAAAAAAATGCATCCTCCCCGTCAATTTGGATGCCGTCACGTCGCCTCTCTCCCCACTTATGCACGTCACTGCTCCCCATGAATATAATGGACTACCCAAGCACTACTTATAGACTGTATGTGTAAAAGTAACGAGACTCGTATTTAGTATTTTCTACGTTACTCCCTCAACTCTAACTGTTTATTTTTTTAAATTTTATTATTTTTTATTTACCTCCCTAGGAGGTTAGGCACAAGGCCACTTTTATCTTACTCCCACAAGGTAAGATGTGACCCAAGGTCAGGTCGGGAAAGTGCGATCATCAGCACGAACGCAAGAGTTACGTAAACAGGGGAGATAAGTCAGTCTATCATTTTTTTGCGCTCGTGTCAATTAAGAATCAATGGAGAATCGGAAAGATACGATAGTTCAATTCTCAATTCAATTCAATTTGGCAAAAATAAAACAAGCATGTTTCAGTTGCCATGTAGGGAAAGGGTGGTAGAAATTTACACAGAAGAGGTTGCAGTAACTCAGCACTTTGAATTGCTGCGTTGTTGGCGCATTTATTACCTCTCTTGAGAGACTATTCCAAAGTCTAGGAATCCTGATTGAGAAGGCGGCCTTCCCCCTGTTCAATCGAAATAGACGGTGAAATAGTTTCTTATGGTGTCCGCGTAGACCTCTTTCTGGTGCAGGAGTGAATAATAGGTCCTGAGGTATATCGTAATGACCATTGAAGAGATCACCGCGTAATCGTCGGCGCTCAAGAGTTCAGTTTTTTGAGTCGGCTTTCATAGGGCAGATCACATAGACCCTGTACCAGTTTTGAACTCTCGCCAGGTCTTGGATATCACGTATTAGATATGGAGCAGAGGTCTGGACACCATACTCTAATAGTGGCTTCATGAGGGAGACATAAAGTGGGAGAAATATTTCAGGAGTGATAAAACTGATTTATATTTTTAATTAAAATTCTACTCGATAATTTTCCCTAATTTTTGCCTGATACGTAAGTATATCGAAGAGTTTACCATTGTAATTTATTTTGAACTGCCATATTTCACCTATGTATTTATGGATCGTCCTTGTCAAAATCTTAGTAAAATAGCGTAATTCTTTTGCTGAACGCCATTACTTGCAAAACCTGGAAGTATGTAAACAGAGCAAGCCGAGATATATCACATTACATAGATTAATATGAATTATGATGCGTATATATGCTCATATTTTACGAAGTTATTTGACATTGAATAATGTTTTCTTTTATGTCTGTGTTTGTTTTTGTTTTCAAAAATTCTTTGTCGGCAATTATTGTTTTTTTCTGGACATTGAAATCCAGCCTCTCCTAAAAAAACATCATGGATTGGGACAAAAATAAAAACTTACCTCAGTCTAAAAAGATTTCTCATTCACTAACCGAAGATAGAAAAGATGAAGTGTAGTATCAAGACTGATACAACACTTTGCTCTTAGGCAAACGGATTACGAACTCTTGGTAAAGGTATGCACATCCATTTTACTCTAACTATGGGTAAAATAGCAACCCGTGTTAAATTCATCGTACAAAACGAATCGTTTACACCAGTGGTCCTCAACCTTTTTGTTGCCGCGGACCGGTAAGCGTTAGACAATTTTACCGCGGCCCGGGGGTAGATTGTTTACTTGCAACTTACATGTAGCATCGTACCAACAACATAACATGAAAATAAAAGCCTCGAAATAATAATAAATATATCATTAAAAAGTTTACATTAAAAATTTACTTTAAACATTCCTTTCAAAATAAAATACAGGTACACCAGGAAAACGAATATAAAGTGCATGAACATTTTAACATTACTAGAACACCAAGTCAATGAGAACTTTGTGCTTGTTTCTTTGCAATCAGACGGTCCCATCTGGGAGCAATAGGAGACAATGACACCCGGAGTGTGTTGCTTATGTCTAGTTTATTCCGATATTTTGTTTTAGTTGCTGTTACTGCAGAAAACCCCGCTTCACACAGATAAGTTGTCGGAAATGGCAACAAGGCTGTAAGTGCTGTAGTGGCGATCTTAGGGTATTCTGCCAAGACTTTATTCCAGAACACCGGCAGAGTTGTTGTTTCAAACGTACTTTTCAGGTCACCATCATTTGCGATCTCAAGCAGTTGATCTTCTTCTTCCATGGATAAACTAGATTCGCCTGGCTTGTTGACAAATGGGTGTCGAATCCATTCCTTACCAGCACATGTATGCAAACTATATTTCTAAACTGTATTTCTTACGCGGCCCGGTACCAATTGGTCTACGGACCGGCACCAGTCCGCGGCCCACCGGTTGGGGACCACTGGTTTACACGAGATATTTTCAGCATTAAATAACCCGAAAAGGATTGATTTTTCGTAAAAAAAAGAAAAAGAAAATCAAAATGAAAAAAGAATAAACAAATAAAAAACAAAACGAATGAAAAAATAAACAAATAAAAAAAACAAGAATTAAAAACAAAACGAATGAAAAAAGAAACAAATAAAAAACAAATTAAACAGGAATTAAAAACAAAACATTGAACCGTATAGATGTTAAATCTATAGTTCCTTTTTACTATTAAACCTCAAAACAGCTTGATTACAACGAAACATAATTATAATAATAAATAACAAAATTGATAATGAAATTAATGATAGTAACAAAATAATAATAACATTTAAAATAATAATACAAAATATAATAATAAATAATAGTAATACTAATAACAAAATATGAATCATAATAATGAAAATAATATACTAATAATAAATAATAATAAAACAATAAATAAATAAATAATAATGCAAATTATAATACAATAATAATTATGATGATAATAAAATAATATGACAATTATAAAACAATATGAGCTAATAATAAAAATAATAAAAAATAATAATAATGATAATAACATGATAATAAAATAATGAAAATAATAATATACTACTAATAAATAATAACAACATAATAATAAAATAATAATGAAAATGATAATACAAACACTTATTATGATAATAATGAAATAATACGATCATAATACAATAATAAGAGATAATAATAAAAATAATAATAAAATCATGATGATAATGATATAGTATACAAATAATAAAAAATAAATAAAAAATAATGATAATGATAATAACATTATAATAAAAATGATAATGAAATAATAATGATGATAAAAATTACATAATAATGAAATAATAAGAAATAGTGAAATCATAAAATATAACAACAAACCAATACCCATTCTGTTTTACATACACGCGAACACACACAAAACTACGCACACACATGTCTGAAGGCTAGGTATGTTTAAGAGTTGGGGGAGACTCGTTTTACGTTACCGTCTGGTCTTGTTTCAAACTCCGGCAACTTGAAGGTTGAATGGCTGAGGGAAAGTTGAGTGCTATTAAGGGTTAAAAGGACCAGAAGGTCAAAGTTCAGGATATGAGCAATGAGTATTTATTTAATCCTCTCCAGGAGTTAGGCACAAGGCCAGTTTTTATCTTACTCCATTAAGTCAGATGTGACTCAAGGTCGGGTCGGGAAAGTGGGGTTTGAAAAGCCAGCGCCCGAGAGGTGAGCACTCTGGCCATTAAAAATAGCCCAGGCAGCCC